>HG995324.1:8486421-9115421 GCA_905333045.1 Lysandra bellargus | reverse complement strand
CCTTTTAAGTTGAATCATACCTTGAACAACAAAAAATAGAACTACTCAAATCGGACTTGTAGTTCCGGAGATATGCTAACACAAACATAAAAACGTACATACATACACATTTGGAATTTGGCACATTTGTTCAGACGCTGATGTAGACTAAAGCGCTTATTCCAGGAAGTCCTAGCTAGGATCCTAAAAAATTTAGTCAAGTGGAATAACATTTAGAAAGCTAGGATCCTATCTAGGATCCTAAATCGGAAAAATGTGGCTTCTAACTGACTAAATCAGTGTTGCCAGATGGTTTCAACCTTTTATCTGTAGTGGGAACTGCTAAATCTGTATTAAAGTCAATTTATATTATGTTTTATGATCTGGAATCCATTCGTAGGTAATTTATTAAGTCTGCTGGTTCCAAGCAGTTCAGAAAGTTCACAATTCATAATTTTTCGTGGAGCAAAAATTCTTTCAACCATCTTTTTCGCCTTTTATTTATTTTTATTTTCATTGAGCCAACAGCTAGCGCTTTAAATATACGAAAACTGGGCAGTTCTGCTGTCTGCAAATATTACATATTATTAATACATAATATTACATACAAGATACACACGCATCGAATTGATAACTTCCTTTTTTGAAGCCGGTTAAAAATATTGTAATGCTAAGCCTGAGTGGCTACAGCGGCGGACTAAACACTACGCTTTATTTTACCGCAATCTGCATAATGCATCGGTTTATTAGCGCACATTACTAAAATACCACTAGCGGCATACTAGCGATTTCCTCCTTATTATGCCGACAACCCGACAACGGTATTTTAGTGGGTATCCCTAAACGACCACTAGGGGCACGTTAGACACTTCCATTTGAAAATTGTTCGGAACAGATTTAAGCCGGAAAATAGTATGAACGTAACAGATCTGTTTATGTTGAATATCATTGACCATAAAGAAGATATTAAAAATTGTTGATATATTTTTTAATTACGTATATTGTTATAAACATGCTCATTATTTCTTACAAGTTACCAAAAAGAACATCAATTCAATTACCATAATACTGGTCTAAATATTTCTTGAACATTTTTAACATTTTTTAATTATGTACTATCAGAGAAGATTTCTAGGCAGATGGCAGACCTAAGTAATTTGGTCGCGTTAAAACAAAACAACTTCGCGTCGTTAGTGTTGCATTTTTTTTCTCCTGTTTTAAGGAATTACTAAGTTATTGATTTAAGTGAATATCTCAATAGAAACAACACATTCAGTTTTCGAGTGTGGTTTGATTACTATGCGGGGATTACTATACCCTAGTTGGGGGGCTCCCCCCTCCCCCGCTCCAAAAATTGGTTGCTTATAACAAAATGGCGTCGTGTCTATAGTGTTGCGTTATAATTATTCTCATTTTTGAGGAATGATCATTAATTTCTGATGATGATTCTTATCGAAAAAAAAGTCAAATCTAATGAAGATTTATATCAAAACCGGTCGTCCTATTTGTTAAAAACTCACATAATTAGTTAAAAATAGTGAAATACAGAATATTATTGTTAAGTGATATAACGTTGACCGGGTCATCTAGTTTTCACATAAAATTCTAAGCTGCCAATAATAGGATGCTAACAATGGGGTTGATTGTCCTTAGTATATTTTATTTTAAAATCCCTACTAACATCATAAGTGCGAAAGTGTGTCTGTATGCATAGTGTGTGTCTGTTACCTCTACAAGCCCAAACTAGTAAACTAATTTTGCAGAAATTAGATACAAAGATACTTAAGATACTTTTTATCCCTGAAAAATGTACGGTTCTCACGTGATTAATAAATTTTCGTGCACAAAGTTGCGGGCGTGATCTAGTCTTAAATAAAATTGTAGTATTTCAAATGAAAATCGTAGCTTAATATCAAGGGAAAACTGAAATATTCGATCCAAAATTAAACCTTACACGTGCTCTTGAAATCTCTGTGATCAGGCGATCAATCTGCTCGTTTAACATAAGTACAGCATCGGCCTCACACAAATACTGTTATTAGGCGGCCATTAAATCAGCCTCTCAATCTGAAGGGTCCGCCATTTTGTAAGTCGATACTAATTGGACGGGATAGCCTGTACTTACTTCAATAATAGCCTATGAATGAATTCTTATATTTATTCACATTAAATATTTTTACCGATCTTAAAAAATGAGGTTATTAATTTGATGTATTTTAGACCAGAGTTGAACACTCAAAATGCATTCGCTAGTTACGATAACGAATTTAGAAGTAAAAAAATGTATGGTATTTAACACAACACATTGTAAGCGCATACAAGACCACAGACAGATCTAGATAGATACCGCATGTGTATGTACTTCGTGTGCCATATCGCGTTCCCAAACGACGAGCAAAGCTCGTCTTTCGAAAGTCTGTTCTTTAGTCTGCTATCGGAATCGGACGTCAATCGAAATTTTAAAAATGCCTAAGTGCCTAAAAGTGCCGTATTGAGCTGTAGAAATTCAAATAATAACGTTGGCCTTGATAATGGACACGTTTCTTATAATCGGTACGTCACAGTGGTAGGAAAAAAGTGACACGCTCGTTGTACGTCACAGTGACACGCTCGTTTTCATACAAATGGAGCGACATGCCGTATCTATCTCGATCTATGTCTATGATCCAGACACTCATATACTAATATATACAAAACTGAGCAGCTCTTTAAATATTACATACAGAACAATTTATAATCTTCTTTTTGAAGTCGGTTAGAAAGGCTTTAAAGATGCCAATAATGAACTAACACCTCCATTATATTTATTTTTAATTTCCTCCAAAAAGGTGGAGATATATCAATTTAATTTGCACAGATGTGGCATTTCACAGCGTTTATCCTACTTAACATTGAAGAACGAAATAAAACTCCAAAGGGCCCATCAACCTTATTTACACTATATTCTTTTTATCGAATAAGGCCGAGCTCAAGCTGGCGCGACGCGACTTGTTTATAACCTCAAAGGGAGCTTACCTTTTTGGTAACGTGATCTTTTACTCACCTCAAACTTAATCACCTCCGTGGTCTATGGTTTAGTTTAGACTTTACGGCGTGGCTCTTGACTCGGAGGACGTGGGTTCGATTCCCGCGTTGGAAACATGTTATTTATAAGTTTGGTTAGGATAATGCAGGCCGATCACCTGATTGTCTGACAAGTAAGATGATCCATGCGTCGGATGGGCATTTAAAAAGTCGGTCTTGCGCCTGATCTCTCGCCAGTCGTGTCGGTCGTCCGTCCCACTGGGTTTTGAGAGTAAAAGAAATTGAAAGTGCTGTTGTGTACTGCACACATACTTGGGCACTATATAATTACTCCTGCGTAACTGGCTTGGTTTCAATGAAGCCGGCCACCGTCACCGAAACCGGTGTGGGAGTTATTATAATAATAATAATAATAATAATAAAACACTTTATTGCTCACAAATACCAAAAAATAATTACACTAAACATACACTATTAGATAATATTAAAACTAGGTAGGTATGTGGGCAAAGGCGATCTTATCGCTAAAAGCGATTTCTTCCAGACAACCTTTGTGTTAACTGGAGAACTTTAATGTAAGCGGAAGTATAGTTAATACTTATTAGTGTAAGAAATAGTGACGAAAATATATATATATATTTAAATCCATAAAGTTATATAATTATTAAAATAAAATAGATATATACTAATTATGATAAATACTTAGATATATACATAAAATATTAATTAGATAAATACGTCTAACTACGAATAGTTACAATCTATGCCTTTTCTAAAAGAAATTTGCGCAATTTTGATTTAAAATAAGTTTGTAATAATAATAACTCCCGGTGTGGGAGTTATTATTATTACAAACTTAAAGTTTTGTGGCTCGAATTATTTTCATACTTATTATAGTCAGTAAGGCAAAAATTTAAATGAAATTCCACTTTATGACTAAGGTTAATAGTTTTCAGTTTGCTCTACGCCATTGCAAAGCTGCAGCGCGGCGGCATGGGACGCTAGACCAATAGTTATGTCGGTAGAAAATGAAATTGTTTAAACAAGAGTTGAATACAAATAGCAAATAAAGTATTTTGTGTATCCATATAAATATTATAAATGCGATAGTGTGTCCGTCTGTCTGTACCTCTTGACGCCCAAACCGCTGAACCAATTTTGTTGAAATTTGGTATGTAAATATTTTGAATCCCGCGTGATAACCGAATTTTGGCGCAACGGAGTTGCGGCCGTTGTCTAGTTGTTTTTAACCGACTTCCAAAAAACGAGGAGGTTATATGTTCGGCTGTGGATTTTTTTTTTTTTGTTGTATGTTCAACGATTACTCCGCCGTTTGTGAACCGATTTTCGAAATTTTTGTTTTGTTGTATTAGGTTTCACTCCAATTTGGTACCATGTTCACAAAAGTGGTGACCTGATGATGGGATCCAGGAGTAATCGAGGGAACTCCTCGAAATTTATATGGAAACATGTGGTGATTTTGGTTTTATGTGAAGTGTACTAAGAATATGCTACCAAAAAGTCAAATATTGGGTCAAGGTATACCATGGTTTCGAAGATGCTGAGAGAACTCCTGACTCTTTATAGATACACGTTTGGGAGTTTCGGCGTTGTTTTAAGAGCAGAAAGCATATGCTACCATGCAATTCAAATTCATCATCATCATCATCGTCATCATCATCATTACCACGTCGTGTTAAGGTCACCAATGTCTCATGGCACAAAATAGATAATAGTACAAGGCATAGGTATGGATACAATAATAATAATTATGTACATAACAACACCAATTATTATAGGCTGTTTAATATACACGGCGGTCGGCGCCGCAGAGGCAACGCGTACGTAAACATCGTATTCAAGTTCTAACTGGAATGTCAGGGCATGCGGCATGCCGCCAGAGTAGACAGAATGATAGAGTATGCCGACTTAGAACTGATGTAATTTTTTTAAGTTTGACGTATTATGACAAAAGTCGTCGCTAGGGTCGTAACCTACAAATTTAGTTGTTTATATTTTGGCACATGCAAAGAAAACTGTCAGAATTCAATTTCAAAATCTTATTTTTAAAATTAAATTATACCAGCCAGCGCGCCAGCCTTTAACTTATCCTGGCGAAACACGAAAGAAACGACAGATATCAGTCTCATAGCAGTCGAAGTACTGGTAGTTATGTCTATTGTGATGCCACGCTGCGAGCATTTTGCAGCACGTGTTCACTTAGATCTTTTTAAATGTATTGTTTAAATTTATCTATCTACCTGATATTTGGGCCTTGGGGTATGCCGTATGACTCATATCAGTCTTAACAAATTGTAATAAGATACGTAGAATATACGCAGTACCACCGACGACCACTTATAAATTCGCGGACTATGACGGAGGTCAACTTAAGGTGAACGCAGATTTGGCCGCACCGCACGCACCGCAGTCGCCGCATTCGGAATTCTTTATATGAAGTTATAGGCAAGCTCGCATACCTACCTACCCGCGCCGCAGTCTTCGCAACTTCATAATAATATGAAGAATTGCGAATGCGGCGACTGCGGTGCGTGCGGTGCGGCCAAATCTGCGTTCACCTTTAATAACAATTATACGAGATCAATTACCACTCAATATTATGATTTATGTTGTTAATTCAATGCTCACTGCTCACACCAAGCTCACTGTTGAGTTGTCAGACGTCAGTTGCTTACAAACTTTCAACAACACAACGAAAATCTGTTACAAGTTACAACTACCTATATAAAACTTCTACGTACAAGCGATAGCGCGACACAGGAGCGCCTCAGTGACATCTAGTGAAGACAATATGAAACTATTTTTTATACAATTTGAATTGGCACTAACAGTTTACCTACTAGGTAACTAAAAAGACTGAAATTATTATTTTTAACAAAAAATTAAAACCGACTTCCAAGGTAAAAACAATATTAATAGCATCCTTATAATATGAACTAAAAAGTATTAAATAATTTTTCCTATCTAATATGTAGTGCCTTTTCCCGAATTCGGCTAAACTTCAACTATTTCTGTACTCAATCTTCATAATTTTGAAGTCGGTGCCAGTTCCAAAAGTTTCAAATTTTCTGTCAAAGAAATAAAGATTCAGCTATATCTGGTACCGACTTCAAAATGATGAAGATTGAGTACAGAAATAGTTGAAGTTTAGCCGAATTCGGGAAAAGGCACTACATATTAGATAGGAAAAATTATTTAATACTTTTTAGTTCATATTATAAGGATGCTATTAATATTGTTTTTACCTTGGAAGTCGGTTTTAATTTTTTGTTAAAAATAATAATGTATATTAGTATAAAAGTATATTTTACTTGAAACAGGTATTCAGTAATTACAGACGTTTACTTGTCGGCCGCGATTATTTCTTGTCGCGCGACCACAGCGAGTCCTGGGCCTCGACACTTATTTTCTTAAATTTACGTTTATACAATAAAGATCTTATAAATTGAAACGTAACGTCGGAGATAAATAATTTGAAAACGAAAAAAGTTCTATTAAGAATTAAAATGAGGCATAATTTTATGGAGATGTTTGAAAGTGTCTCGAGTGACTCATTAAAAAGTTGGCCTTATTTCTCCTAACCCTGACATAAACATTTAACATTATAATTTAAGAGCCTTTTTCCTCAATTGGTTAGTCAAAAATAGCTTAGATGTTTTGTTTTTGTCGCCCAATATAAAATGAGTAGCAACAAAAGTTATGATAAACTATTCCACTCATAGTGAAACTAGCTTTTAATTAAATGTTAAACATTATGATGGCCTGCATCGAGGCGGGCCGCTTAGATACAAATTTACGACTCATTGCGCAATAGTTACTACTATAATTTGAATGAAAAATGCGGCCCCTCGCCTAAATACAAACCACAACGTGACTCGTAGACCCATTTCTATACTAAATTGACAGATCTGCATTTTTTCTCACACAATGAAAATCTGTCAAATCCATACAAATTTAGAAAATACATCTACACGTCGTGTTGAAGTCTGAATTGACCCTAATACTATACCAGAAAATTCACGTTACCCGAATTTTCCTTTCTATAACAGACAACGGATTCTATAACAGATCTTTTTAGAAATTCTTGCGAACTTCATTCGAGCACTGCGGCACTGACGATTTAGACCAGTGCACAGTGTACGGAGGAGACGAAAAATCGGAAATTTTCTATTTTCTTCAATTTTGAATAGGCATTAGTATTATGAATGCAAGAGTAGAACACCCACGTGTCAATTCGCAATAGTTTTTATTCTACGAGCTACATTTAGCGATTTTTTGCGGCCCGGAAGCGAAAAATCCATATATCTCCAAAATTTTTACGTAATAAATAAAATTTTGTATTCCACTGAAATTTGCATGAAAGCCTATTAAATAAGGTATATTTCAAGCTTTTTTCCTGATCCGCCGCGTCAATATTTTACCTACAGTAAAATAGTTTTCATTTTTAGGTTTTAATTTTTTAAATCCAAAATCAAACAAAATATGCAATCGAAAATATCGACAAATAGAAGATATACAAGCATTCTATACGCACAAAAAAAAATCACTTGTAAGATCCGTTTACAACTGGAGATATATTTTGATCGTGAAATCCTACGCCATCTAGGGCTGCCACCATACGTCTTTCAATGGATGGCTGTCAATAATGCAATAGAAATAGTCACATAATATTATATTAACATTTATAGTATGAAAGTTATATACGCTTTTAATGAGTATAATTAAAATTATCAAAATGAAGTCTTAGAAAAAATATAAAACTTCCTCTTTTTTGGAAGTCGGTAAAAAATCGGATGTCAGTTCGTAATACTTCAAACAATTAATATTATTTCTAGTATTTATTAAAAAAATCAAGGTAAGTGATGGTCACGCGAAAACGAAAATACTACAAATAATACAGCGTTGCGTCGTTTGATAACCCTGTTGACAATTAAGTTTGTTTAAATAAATTGATTGTGCAGTGGTTGTAAACGGATCTCACGGGTATTTTTTTTTGTGCGTATAGAATGCTTATATACCTACCTATAATTTGTCAATATTTTTGATAGCATCTTTTGTTTGGTTTTGGATGAAAAAAAATAAAAATTATTTTATTGTATGTAAAATATTGACACGGCGAATCAGGAAAAAAGGTTGAAATATACCTTATTTAATAGGCTTTTACGAGGGCGGCACTGAAAATTTCGGGAATCAAGGAGGTGACACAACAGTACTATTTAAAAATGTGTTTATTGCTTTTCGAAGTATTCTCCGCGAAATTTGACACATTTTTCCATACGATGGAACCAATCATTGAAGCAACCATTCCATTCGGAAGTTGGGGTCTCCAAAATGGCCGTTTTGTAGGCGTTCACAGCTTCTTCAGGTGATGAAAATCTCTGACCACGCAATTTATTCTTTATTTTAGGGAAATTATAGAAATCATTAGGGCTTAAGTCGGGGCTGTACGGCGGATGGTCTAATAATTCTATGTTTCCTTGCTCTAAAAACTCTTTTGTTCTGTGCGCGGTGTGAGAACTCGCATTGTCGTGATGGAGGATGATGCGGCGGTTGCAGTTCTCTTTACGGAGTTCAGATATGACCTGTGGTAAACAAATGCTAGCATACCATTCTGCATTAACCGTTCTTTGTCCCTCAAGAGCAACAGTCGCAATATGGCCGGTTTCGGAGACAAATGTGGCCACCATTTTTTTTGCAACACGTGAACGAACAATTTTTGTTGGCTTTAACTCATTTTCGAACACCCAAACTCGTGACTGGTTTTTAGTTTCGGGTTCGTACGCGTATATCCAGGATTCGTCACCTGATACGATGTTGTATACAGCATTTGAGGATCCCGCGTGGAATCTTTCGAGAGTTCGCGAGCCGCTTTTTGCTCTTCACAGAGCAAATGCGGTATCCATCGGGAAAACAACTTTTTAAAACCTAATTGTTCATGCAATATTATTTGTATTTGACTCATGCCAATGTCTAAAGTTGCCTGAATTTCGCGGTATGTCACATGTCGATCTTCCTCAACCAGCTTACGCACAGCATCAACGTTTCTTGGATGACTGCAGTTTTTGGGCGACCTTGACGGGAATCATCACTGAGCCTGACACGTCCACGTTGAAATTCAGCAAACCAGCGATGAATTGTGGTTTTGGATGGGGCTTCATCACCAAATGCAGAAATCATCCGATCAAGACACTGTTTTTGTGTTAAACCACTTCGAAAGTCATAATAAATCATCGCTCTAGAATTTTCTCAAGACAATTCAATTTTCTCAACGACCAAACAAGTTCGACAAGACCTTGTGACAAGACCGAGAATCTTTTTTTAAGTAATAAATGGTATTCGATTTTTAAAACCAAGGAAATTTCAATTAAAAAGATGTCAATATGACAGGAATAGTGGAAGTATTCCATTCCCGATATTTTTAGTGCAGCTATGTAGGTGAAATATAAAATTTTATTAATTACATAAAAGTTTTGGGGGAATATGGATTTTTCCCTTCCGGGCCGCAAAAAAACGCTAAACTTTTACCAAAGTTACCGCTCGTAGCATCAAAATGATTTCGAATTGACACGCGGGTGTTTTACTCCTGCATTCATAATATTAATGCCTATTCAAAATTGAAGAAAATAGAAAATTTCCGATTTTTTGTCTCCTCCATACACTGTGCAGTGGTCCCCAACCTTTTTTCATGCGGGCCACAAACATGTTTTGGTCTTGGTGTCGCGGGCCGCAACAAACATTTTTTTAGGGTTAAAAAATAACATTCCTCAAAATTAACGATTTAAAAGTGGAAAAAATTTAACGACTATCACGATGACTACGTTATTTTGCCGGTGGGCGTGGATTTCAAAATTGTTTAACATCACGCGGGCCACAAATAAAGTGCCGGCGGGCCGCGGGTTGGGGATAGCGAATTTAGACGCTTGCGTCAAAAGGCTGCCTTTAGCTAAACATTTTGCTCCGACTTTGATCAAGGTATTCCGATCAGTAAATTCGTGCCGAAGCATGCCTGTAATTACGAAACGGCCACTTGATTCTGATAATTGGTATCTTTGACCAGCAGACTGCTAAACCTTTGGCTATACAAGCTTTTAAGTCCAAAAATGAAGGCGGTATCAGACGATTACTTCACTTTATTCACTCGAAATGTTTTGTTTTTGTGTTTTATTACCGGTATCTTATTAGGTTTGATATAGAAAAAATACTTTCCTTTATTATAATTTCACTTCACATTAAAGCCGTTCGTGCTAAGTGTCTAAACACACTAGGCTGAATTACGCCGGCGTAATTTACGTGGCCGAAATTACGTTCAGCCGCTTACGTCTGATGCGACACACTGTAAATTACGCGAAGAGCCGAAATTTCGCAGCGTAATTTCCGTTGCCGAACGCGCGAGTGAGTATTTAAAATTCTCAGATGTAATGTGTGCGTTAACGCTCTGGAGATAAGGTTGGATTTGCTATGTTCGGTTTTGATAATTCCGTCGCGTATAGTGTGTTACTGTACAAAACATTACCATTTACCGCCGAATCGCTGCCGAACTTTACGTTCGACTCGGCTCGACGGAAATTCGGCTCACGACGGAATTTCGGCATAGTGTGTCGACTGTCACGTTCCGCCTATATTTTGTATGGATTTGAAACGAGGCGGAATTTACGTCGGCGTAATTCAGCCTGGTGTGTTTAGGCCCTAATTGTTTAAGAGTTTACTCACGTTTTATGATAGTTTAGTTCATTTGTTAATCGTTCATTCACAGTTATTATAACTTATATATTTAACTTTAAAGGCGCCAGAAATTATTCATTAATTACTGATGCTTTACTTTATCTTTAAATTAATAAATTGAAGTAAAAGATATTAATAAAATGGAGAACATAATATTAATCTAAATCTAAAAGGTAAAGGATAAGACGATTCATTTTCTTCCTTCATTCGACATCATCCAGATGTATCTGAAATATATTATTATTCCAATTGTACTCATATCAAATATTGGTTTAAATAAAAGTGAATTAACAACAAACAAAACATTGTTAAAATCAAGATCATTTATTTTAACTATGTTTTAACTTCTATATTATTTTTCAACTGCTCCATCACTTTTCATCACCGATAGTGATGATACCATGTTAAATTTACATATTTTGTCCAGCCCGATCTAATATTTGGCGAAGGTTGACAAAGGCTGCTGATTGGATGCGGTCCACTGAGACGTATCAAAGGTGATACGATATTTACCTTAACACTATATGGGACGCAACATCATCATGGCATTTTGATGTTGCTGTAACCGATTGCACCAGAGTGGTTGTTTTTTTTAGAGAGTATGTTTATTGTATAGTGTATGTGTGTATGAATGCATGTATAAATAAAAGAGTACATATCTTAAGCTGTGTATGTGTATTACGTGTATCTTTGTAAATTAAAAAATATTTTTGTTAGTCTTGCTCTCGACAACTGATTTGGCTAATTTAGTATTTAAATATTCGTAGAAGTCCAGGGAAGGTTTGTATTAGGAAGAAAGCGATACAAAGTTCATGGCGTCAACTAGTGTTTAATATTAATTGTAAGTCTGTAACATTACTAAAATATCTATCCTAAAAACTATATAAGACAGTACTATATTAGATTATATAGATATTCTATTTATACATATCTGTTACGTTCATACTATTTGACCTAATTTCACCAACCTCTGTTTGCTAAATCCTAACAAGGCATTACTTAACGGACCTTAGAAAATTAAACAGACTATTGAAATACTTATGTCCCACAGTAAAAAATTAACAGAGGATTAGTAAATGCAATGTTATGTGAACAACGAGTGAACAACTATCAATTCGTTCATTCTTGTTTATAAGGCGACGAAATTGCAATGCACAATTTTAATACGACATGTTTGCAACAATGTGTCACTTTCTTCCTTATTCGTATAATAGTAGATAATGCGACCAAATTAAAATATCACTAATCGCATAAATTTGTTACGCTATAATAGTTCTTCTTAATTTACCAGGTTAATAATTATTATCTGTCAAAGCTGAAAACATGAATCATATTACAAACTTTTATTTACATATTTCGGTTTGGTAATTTTGATACAAGTTAGTATATTTGCAATGTCAAGGAAAATCCGAGGGCTGAATTTTTGACAAAGTGAAAATAAATAATTATTCATAACTATGAAAAATAATTAATAATAAGGACGTAGCGGAAACATGGCGGAAACACTCAAAAGTCAAAAGAGATTCTTTTATTTATATTGCATATTATTGTCTTTGGAAGTTGTTCTATTGACTCATTGCGATATTTCGGCACGGTGTTAGTGTGCGTGGGATATATCCGAATTAAAATTGCATAAGTTGATAAAATGCTTATGCAATAGCTTTACTGCGGCAGTCCCCAGTGCCACTATTTTTTTTTTTTAATCTAGACTGCATTTGAGATAATATTATCAAAAGACTCTTATACAGCCTGCAAAGCAGTGTAGGATGCTGTGGAATGTGAATGAAGGATACGAATAAAAGCTAGTAGACATAACACAAAATAAATATCGAGTCCCTACCATATCCACACTATTATTATTATAAGCGCGAAAGTGTGTCTGTCTGTCTATCTGTCTGTTACCTCTTCACGCCCAAACTGAAGCAATTCGTCGGAAAAATGTACGGTTTCAGCGCGATAAACGAATTTTGGCGCAACGGAGTTACGTGCGTTATCTAGTCTTAATATATTATTATTACAAGCCTAAACTGTCCCACTGCTGGGCAAAGGGCTCCCCCAAAGACTTCCATCTGTCTCTCTCCTGCGCCACCGCTGGGCAGCTTGGCTGGTATGCCTCCAGCTCATCACTCCTAGGCCGTCTTTTTCTAGGCCGGCCTCGGCGGCGGCGTCCGTCTTCAGGTGCCAGACTTAAGGCAGGGATCAATCTCAATCCAAAACAATAACCTTGCACACAACCAAAGACCAAGCATATACGCATCGCAATAAGATTCATTTTAGCTTAGCATAAAACTGTAGTTCCTAGGGGTGGATCTTCTCTATTTTTCATGTTTTTTAAAAATATCTTTGGAAATAAATATTAAGAAACAAAATTGTTCGGTTCAGGATATTTTAATATAGATTTACTAACAATTTATTCAAATAAAATGTATAATTTTCCTAGTTAATACTTATATTTCGATGAATTAGATTTTTGTCGGAGGTGAGTTTGTAAATTAGTTACAGCTAAAGTATTACGTTTTATAAAAATGTTTATGGTTTAAAGTCTTTTAAATATTGTGCTTTATATCTCATTATATTTTTTAAATTTCGTTATTATATTGGATCTAGGTAAACCGGGAGTCACGGAATAACAAATTGGGGTTTATGCCCGCCTTAATATAAAAAATCAAAAATGTTTTACGTCATTTTATCACCTAAACATCCTTTCATTGAACATCCTTAAGTCTTCATCCATGGCTTGTGAGAGTTTGGGCGGTGAAAATCAATCCCCCTGATGACACCGCTCAGAAAACATTTCACGTATGACATGACGTATTTACTGCATTTATCACGGCTCGTAGACCGAGGGATGACATGACATGACATTCGGACCGCAACGTGACGCGTAGCTGCCGTTAGATGCATAATATTTTCTTTTGTATTGAATTGACAGATTTTAATCGTGTGAGACGTCATGCAAGCTACATTAAGATCTGTCAATTCCATATAATATTACATTATGGATATGCATGTACGCGTCACGTTGCGGTCTGAATTTATCCTGGAGAGGGCGATCGATTGGTGATATTGTATCTTGCTACAGCCACGCATCACTCTAAAATTTTACAATATTTCTTAGTATTCCAAAACTTCGTCATGTATAGTATTATTTTTATATTTCTTGAAACTCATATCTGACGCTTTAGCAAACGAAATGAAAATACATTGTCAAACGTAGCAATCAAAGTCATGTGATAATAATTTAAAATAATTATTTTGTAGGAACACAATGCTAATTTTAGATACTAATATTACTGTTACTAGTTTTAACCAATATTTAGCAATATCCAAGAAAATACAAACACGTCATATTGATTACGCCTCATAAGTCAAATTAAAAAAAAATATACATTTTTGCCACTTCTGTAAGCTTCTTATTTCTCGAGCCGTAGATTTGAGGGGTCTTTTCAATGGCTGATATATTTTTTACGAAAAGATAGCAGGGATGATCTCTCAAATAAATCACAATCATTATCAGACCTGTATTACTTAATTCTTCGATCGCGGATTCTTAGAAATCTATTGTTATTCTATTGTTATCGCGATCACAAGTGTCTTTATGGGGGTTGATGGGTTAATAGCGAAAACACGCCTTCGATTGAAGGGAAAATTAATTAGTCTGGTTTGTCTGATATCGTGAAGAACGTTATGATCTTTATCAAAAAAGGTACAGTATTTTCAAATTCAAATTCTTTATTAAGCATGCAATAATATACAATAGGTATAAAAGCTAAGTACATCACGTCGTCTAATCCCATGCTAAGTAAAACTTGTGTTATGGCAATCAGACAACGGATGCACGCCGAACAATTTTATCCCAATACAACAATTTCATTTATAAACAATGAAAAAAGTGTTGGAGTCTTATCTCCAACACTTTTTTCATTGTTTATAAATGAAATCACGCGCGTCATAAGTTCTTTTTTTCCACCTTTATGCTGATGATTTACAAATTTACAAGCATGCCGCGTTAAATGACATAAATAATGTAGTGCTCCAGCTCAATGAAGACCTAGTGAGAATTCAGAAGTTTGCGGAAACATTCGGCCTACTTGTAAACCCCAAAAAATCTTAGGCGATCATTATAGGTAATAGACAGTTGCAACTAAGATGTTACTGGTGCAATCTCTCATGCTCCCTCTTATTGACTACGCTGATGTCGCTTATTTGGATGTGTCTGAAGCGTTGCTTAATAAACTGGAACGACTGCAGAACATGTGCATTCGATACGTTTTTGGTCTACGTAAATATGACCACATTTCAGATTTTCGCAAGCGCTTGAACTGGCTCCCAATACGATTGCGTCGAAATTCGCACATTCTCACGCTTCTTTTCAAGATTCTTCGCTTTCGTTCTCCCCCATACCTTTATGAAAGGTTTAGCTTTACTCCACTAAGCGAGAGGCCTGTTCGAGCGTGCACAGTGAAGAGGCCTCTAGAAATACTACACTGCAACACAGTATTCTATGAGAGCTCATTTTCGGCTGTCGCAGCGCGTCTCTGGAATCATGGTCTGCCGGACCACGTTCGTGGAGCCCCAACTGTCAACACTTTCAAGTCTAGATTAAAGCGTTACTTTTTGGCATTACCTTGATCGGATACTTTAAATGATTGTGTAATCCTTTTTTTTTCTCTCTCTCTCTCTTTTATTAAATTTAATTAACCAATGTGCATCTGTCGTCACACTATCTGCCGTTTTTGTTATATTTATTTATATCTATGTATTATTTTGTTATATTTATATATTATATTATACGTTGTTAATAATTATTATTGTTTGTATGTGTGTTGTATTAGTTTATTATGTATTTTACGTATTTGTGTAAGTAATTATTATTATTAGTATATTTTTATCTATATTTTAATTTAGATTTAGTTTTTAGTTAGTATATATAAGTTAGAATAGGTTTATGATTGTTTGATTTCTTTTTTTGTCTCTTTGTGTACATGCCCCCTCTATTACAATACATCCACAAAATTATAAGGTTTGCTGGAAGAGATCTCTTTTAAGAGATAAGTACGCCGACGCATTATTTCAAACTTTTTTTAATGTATTTTTGTAACTTGCATGAAGATTAAATAAATAAATAAAAATTTTTGATAAGGATCTAATAAACAAACCACCCTTTGTCCTTTCACGAGCTGAAAAGTCTAATTATTTATATAAATTTTATCTAGATATTTCATATACAAATTTTCATATAACTCAATCGGTTTGACGAATCCCGAAGAGGTTTTTAATTACATTAACTTGTTTTTAATTACATATATCCCGAGTTGCAGACCGTGGGAAAATTTGCCGCTCTTATCAGTTCTGTCCATTGTGAACTATTGTCCAGTGTTTATTTATGTGTGTTGTAACTTGTAATGTTTATAGGAAATATTTATAGAGCGCCGTTTGTGGGAACACTGACTGACAGGAAGCCACGGAAGATCAGGCGCCACGGCTTGCCGCGGTCGATGCCTAAGTGGCTAACCCTTTAAACATGCGGTGTGTACATTGCACAGCCATAAACGAGTACTTTTTAGCTTAATTTTAAGTGGTTAATAAATATTGTATGTATGTTGTGAGCGTCATGTCAATTTATTTGTAATTCTTTGTGTTGTTATTAACTCTGGCTCATGGCTGTATTATGTCCCTTGTTTGTTTAATAAAGATGTTTTTATTTTATTTAATTCAGGGACTTTATAATTTACGCAATGTATCGATCAAGAGACCCAGCCACTCTCACATTAATTCTATTAGTAAGGATAACAAGGATAATAAAATTTCGTCTTTGAATTCAACGTAAATAACACTCAAATAAAATACAATATCCGAAAAAACTTCACCAAAAGTAACTCGATCATAATAAAAGAATAAAAACAAAAATGAGATACGGCTCACTTCCGGCAAGAAACAATAAAATTGCCAGAAACTTTTGTGCGTGTTATGAATATTGTACGATTAGATATACCATACTTTGGTAATTTGTTGATTTGTTTGTTTGTTCGTGAAATTATAGGCTGGTTTTATCGACAAGCGTTTCGGCAGCGCCGTTGGAGCGCACGCGTTCGAATATGTATGGGGGCAGTATAGTATCGTATTATACTCGAGCGCGCTGCTTAGCGCTTGAGCAGCGCTCAAGCTCTGATTGTGAGTTTTTGTTGCCTTGAAAGAGATCCACAAAAGTCAAAATAGCTGGTAGAATCATGCAGAATAACAAGCGATTCTTTTAGAATTTCAGGTTTCTTTGGCGGGGCGAGGAGTGAGCGAGGAGCGCGGGGACACACTATTGGTAGATCGGCGACCAGACGGGTCGTTATTAGTGGATCGCGATCAGATGGTGACGCACATTCAATATTTTTTACTAAAATGAACTCTTAGGGTCAATTCAGACCACAACGCGACACGTAGATATACATTTCTAGTACTGAATTGATAGATTTCCTTGCAAATCTGTCAAATAATAGCATTTAAGCGTCGCGTTGCGGTCTGAATCAAAATTTTGTTCTTTCCGTTTGTCCTTTCACTCTCAAACACGCTAAATTTTGTACAGCCATAATAGTTCATTATTTAAATGCGAAAGTGTGTCTGTCTGTCTGTCTGTCTGTTACCTCTTGACGCCCAAATTGCTGAACCAATTTCGCTGAATTTTGGTACCTTGAGTCCCTCTTGAGGAGTGGCGGACGTCATCTAGTATAATATTATATTGCATTAACGTTCTATAATATGAAATGATCATTATGACTTGGTTGTGAATAAACAAAATAGTCTTAGAAGTATTAGAAGAATTTCTGAAAAGTGAATAAAACTGATATGTAAGAATTTAGCTTAAAGTTTCTAAAGGGTAAGTTTTGATACAATCTAGAATTAAATTCCTTTTGATGCAGACTTGTGATTCCCTAGATATGCCATGAAAAAACGAAAAAAATCCTAAAACTAAAGAGGTTAAAATATGAAAGCATAATACCTAAGTTAGAAAATTTAAATAAATACTAGGTGACCCGGCAAACATTGTTTTGCCATATAAAGTATTTCGCCCATATTATTTTATTGAAGTGACTAAATAAGTATGTCACCATGGCGACGTCTATCGCTATCCCGTCGCACAAACAATGTTCGCCGTCAGTCTCGAGTTGTAATAATTTACTATTATTTATTCAACAAATGCACTTATCAATATATAAAGTAGCCAGAAGCTGATTCTCAGACCTATTGAATATGCATAAAAAATTTGGTAAAAATCAGTAAAGCCGTTTCGGAGGAGTACGGTAACTAACATTGTGACACGAGAATTTTATATATAAGCTTATAAATCCAGATTCTAGTCATCACTACTTAGTTTCAATGAAATTACCTTTCCGTTGTCTGACCCTAGAATAATATAATTCTTAGAATTTTTTAACTGCGCAACGGATTTTGATAGCATTTAAAAATCGTTTATCTCGTGGAAATCACGATTTTTTTTTCGGGATAAAATGTATCCTATGTCCTTTCCCGATGCTTAAAGTATCTCCATACCAAATTTTATCAAAATCAGTTCAGCTATTTTAACTTGAAGAGGCAATGGACATACACGCTTTCGCATTTACAATATTAATAATATTATGTATGACGTTTACGGCAAAACAATATTTATATATTTAAATATCTGAATAGTAAATACATATTAAAATGTATTTAAATAATCTCATCATTACTAAGCTCAAAACTTGAGAAAAAATATACAGAACATCTACACTTTCGTAGCTCTATGGCATAAACGATATACAAAGAATCGATGTGTAAGTAATATGTATGAAGAATCCTCGAATGTATCCCTAAAGTTAAGGAGTTATAATTAATTAACTTGTTATTAACTGTAACATCTTTCTTATCCCACGCAACTTCGTTCGCTTACTGAGAAATATACGTGACGAATATACATTATACAACTTGTCGGAAAAGAGCAGGCGTACTAATATTATGAATGCGAAAGTGTGTCTGTCTGCCTGTTCGCAAACTTTGAAACAATAGTATACTTAAATAATTTCTTATAAAACTGCCATAACATAATAATATTATAAATGATTTATTGAGTAATACCAGTTGCAAGGTTGCATAAACAATTTGTTAGCCCATGTATTTTCACTGTAGAAAACAGGCTAACCTCAAACTATTCAGTACAGGCTGCCTCGTAAACAAAACAAAAAAAAAAAGAAAATTATGTCTACGTCGTCAGCTCAAACCATCTTCAATAATACAGGCTAAATTCAAACTATAATATACAGACTGCTACGTACCCGCCAAATTTAAAAAAAAGAAAAATTTGTGCAGATATTTTTTTTCGCCCACTAGACAACCAATTAGGGTGATTAGCCACTGTCGTGTCACAAACAGCTGCGGTTACGTCGTGTGGTTTGACGTGAAATGCTTTTGAGCTTCGCGCACATTATGACGTGGCGCAACGGGAGGGGCCGCATGCTTCATATCGGTTTTAAAGGTTTACCAAATACCAAAGAAGTTTCGTCCTAGGTTTGACCAAACCAAACAAATATCTATACTGTACGAAACATGGCGGTAGCGGTCATTGACTACCTGTCAAAAACTTTTAATTTTCTATACAAAGCCAAGATTGACAACATCTGACACTTCATTGTCAATCGCGGTTTTAAATATAGAAAATGACAAGTTTTTGACAGGGAGTCAGTGACCGCTACCGCCATGTTTCACCGACTACAGTATAGTATCAAAAATATTTCAGCACCCAAAATTAATATCCTCCGAAAAAGTTTTACCTTCGATTCTTTGAAATAAGCTCTAATATTAAATAAATATGCCTTTGATATATCCATACTAATATTATAAATGCGAAAGTGTGTTTGTCTGTCTGTCTGTCTGTCCGTCTGTCTGTCTGTCTGTCTGTCTGTCTGTCTGTTACCTCTTCACGCTCGAACCACTGCACCGATTTTGCTGAAATTTGGCATGGAGATTCTTTGAGTCCCGAGAAAGGACATAGGATAGTTTTTATCTCGGAAAAATGTACGGTTCCCGCGCGATAAACGAATTTTGGCGCAACGAAGTTGCGGGCGTCATCTAGTTTATAATAAATATTTCGAAATCCGCGTTGTCTTTGATGTCTAAATTTTATATTTTCGTAATATACCATATTATATATTATAAAACAATATTAAGATTAAGAAACAAATCCATACTAATATTATAAATGCGAAAGTGTTTATGTCTGTCTGTAAGTATGCCTGTCTGTCTGTTACCTCTTCACGCTCGAACCGCAGAACCGATTTTGCTGAAATTTAGCATGGAGATACTTTGAGTCCTGAGAAACGATATAAGATATACTATACGATACGACGCGATAAACGAATTTTGGTGCAACGGAGTTGCAGGCGTCATCTAGTAATAATATAACACAGATAATAATAATATAAAAATCATCAATTTCAACCATCTTAGCCATTTTCAGAACTTGAATTCAGTTTGACGAAAATTCACTTTATGCACTAGGTGACTAGACTATTAGAGTTTTATTGTTCTCTACGCCATTACAAAGCAGCGGCGGCATATGACGCTAGACAAATGTCAATAGAAAATGAAACCTATAGCCTAGACCCTAAAGGCCCTAGGTCATAAAGTGCCATTTTGTTTGATTTTTTTGTCGCACGCGGTCGCTTGCGGCAAAGATCGGAAAACCAGCTTTACAAATTCAAATTCTTTATTAAAGCATACAATAGTATAAAAGCTAGGTAGCGTACATCACGTCGTCTAACCCCATGCTAAGTAAAAACTTGTCTTATGGCAATCAGACAACGGATGTACGCCGAACAATTTTATCCTAATACTAGCTGTTGCCCGTGACTTCGTCCGCGTTAGCATAGTATACTATAATAACGAAGATGGGTTTCATGTTCCTAACTTAAAAATAACGGACTTTCATTCAAACTTTCAACCCCTATTTCAGCCCCTTCGGGGTAAAATTTTCAAAATTCCTTCCTTAGTGGGTGTCTACTTAATAAAACAACCCTATTCACCAAACGTGGCTGTAACTTTTACAGTTTTTGCTCAGCGATGATGAATCAGTCAGTCAGTCAGGACATGTAATTTTATAAGTATAGATATATTAATTATTATTTACACATTCACACACACAATCACACTACACTTTATCACGTAAAGTCTCTTTCGGCGACGTGATGCGCGCTTCGTTCGGGAGCCTCCCCCGGAACCTTCGGTAAACTACATCGGCGGGCCAGAACTCCTCCGCCTCGAGTCGGCACTCTCACTACAAAGGAAGTGAAATTCACTTTGTGGCGAGAGTGCAGACGCTCCATCCTCAAGGTGTAGGTGGTCTTCTCGCGTCTTATCTATGGTCTTATCTACAATATTGATGGCTTCTAATTTTAAAACGTAAATCATCCTTGCAGCATTGCAAACATCCTAGCAGCATTGTCTTTTTAAGCCTTTACAACTTTCATCAGTGACCCGTATAGTGTCTGTGCCATTTCTATTCCCACTGCACGAAGTTTCCTTTGAGTGCAAAGAGATTTTATGTACATTTTGACTGCAAAAATCTCTAAGTGGAATCTCTGAATGCGTTTGTATTTCGTGTTATTTTACTTTGTGTTTCAATGCTGGTATGTTTATTTCTTTAGTTTTGGTTTGAATACTGAATAACTTAAGTTATGTTACTAATTTTTGCTTGAAGTAAAAATTAATAGCACTGGCACTGACAAGTGACAATACAAAATGTAAAAAAAATACGCATCACGTGAATTTTTACATTTTCAAAGCGCGAGCGTTACCTTCTTCATTGTACGAATGTACGCGCACGTAAAATAATATCCCATTCCCAAACGAACCGTACATTTTGCCAATAAAATAACGTTTATTCTTTCTCATGGTATCTACATCTCACCAGCATATATATCATCGAAATCGGTCTATTTATGAAGCCTACGTAACTCAAACAAGCTATTTAATATATTAGTCTAAAGTCTAAACTAATATTGTGGCGAAGAAGATTAGTTTATTCGGTGCAACTAAATTATCCAATCTTGGAGCTTATAATATAGCTGATAATGGCGTTAAGTTTGAATAATATCGTGTGTATAATGATTGTAATATTCCAATTTCCAACGCAATGAATATTAAACACTGCTTAGTTTCAATATAATTTCTAAAGGATGAGTCTTTGAGAATGTTGGTATGGCGCAAATTATAAGCGAACGGCGTATAATTTATAAATTTCGCTTACACGTGTTTATGCAGTGATGCGATGATGATATGAGCTCGATGGGTCATAAAACTTTTAAAAAATGTGGCTCGCCTCGCTGCACCCCTTCACGATGTGTGTGAAGCATAATAATATAGCATTATACATGCTGTGGCTATGGATACCACAGTATGAGACAAAAAATTACTTCAATCTTTAGCTAAGCTAGATTTGGTTGTCTTTAACATTAACAACTTAAACCTTTGTAAAATGAGTTTCTAACGGTGCATCCACATTTGTATCATTTACGCGATCAGATCTCCGATCAGATCTCCGTCGCGGTCATCGCGCCGTATCAAGTATGCGTGTCATAGTGTGGACGCCTATTAGATCATTCTGCCGATCGTGCGCGTATTTGATGCGACACGTATGATACGCGGTTAATAGCGATCGGGGCGTATCATGATACGCGTATCATTTTGATAAGCTTCGATGATACGCGACGGAGATCTGATCGGAGATCTGATCGCGCAAATGATAAAATGTGGACGCACCGTTAAATGACGAACGAGATACGAGATTGTAGTTAGTTACACTAAAAGTTTATGATTACTCAATAATATTAATATTTTGTATATTATACTCTTAAAATTTCATCATTGAAAAAGCACTTTGGAAAATTTTTCATACCTTGGCGAGGTTCAAACCCGATGATTTCCGATTTGAGCTTCGGTGCGCATATTTGAGTAAAGAGATGACTGCAAAATTAGAAAATCGTTGTCTCTTCTCACTTGTACCATACACAGTGTAACCGCATCAGCATGCCAAGCAGCAAAGTAATTTCGGCCGACTAAGTAGTTTAGTGTCTTACACAGATTTGTTTACCTCAGGTGGTTAGTGAACTCATCATTTACCACCCAATTTCATATGCATTAAGTACTGTATAATGTATATCCCACCAAAAACATACCTGTTAAAATAGGACCTAGTTCCAATAGGCTAATTTTTGGCCCAAAAAAAGAGTTGAAATCTAATCCAATGCCAAGTTCAGATGCACTTCACCGATCATAATCATCTTCATCAAAAGCCTGATCCATAATACTGCTAAATTTAAACTTGGCAGGTTAGTTAAATTCTATGAATATATTTTTTTTAAAAGCTGATATTTTGACGGTCGAATTTCCGATTGAAAATTAGGGTATTTTTTCAATATGAATTCAAAATAAGGTGAAAAAATTAATATTTCTAATCAAATAAATGACAGCGTATTCGGGACTTAAGAATGTAAGTTATCACCAAATTTCGTGAAAAAAAAAAAAAATTTTTTTTGTAAAAGATATAAATAAAAAACCAAAAACATGGTTTTTGAATTTTTCACATAAATTTTGAGGTTATGGAGAAAAAGTGTGAATAGAAAAGTTTTAGATCTTTTTCTTACCTACAACCTTGCCATTTGACTTTTTTTCATAGGAATATTAGTTTTGCCAGAAATCGAGATAAACAGTTTTTCCCCCTTAACCCCCCCCCCCCCCCCCACACACACACTTTTCCCTAACTCAGATCGCCCGTAAATTATTTTTCCCTTAATTTTTATTACATTCTCCTCCTTTTGTAATGGGTTTCATTCTACTGTGATTTTTTTTTCACTTTTCATTATTTTTTAAGGTATTGGTCCTGGTCTATAAGTTAAAATTTCAAATTCAATTATATTGTAAGCCCAGTATTCAATAACACTAACTACAAACTAGTATCTGTCATATTTACGATATTCAGTTAGTAATTATAGTTTTTCCCATGTGGGTACGATGATAAATTCTAGTGGCGCTTTTTCCCAGATGCGGTGAAATATTGGAAATGTATGAAACTTGTAGCTAATGACTAAAATATAGCGGACTCAAAACTTCTATAGTGATGTATGGGAAAATAATTGCATTATTTTAGAGAAAATGTTACGTGTAGGTCGTAGGAGGCTTTGGTATAAGGAATAGAAGAATGAATACAAGGAATTCTTAAATTGTTTGACTTTTTTTTGCTGTAGGGTGTAACAACTCCTAAAACATATTATTTTCAAAGAAGTTTAGAAACCCTTATTAAGAGCGACCGCACATAAGAGACACGACAATCTTGTTTCACATAGACGAGTCATCTTTACGATTAAAGAGAAACAGTTGTGTCCATACCAAGGCGCATACCAAGACGAAACTGTTTTGTCTATGACGACGCAACGCATACAATTGTATATTCATCAGTAGAGAACGCTCGGATGAGACTAGGTATACCGCTAGACAGTTTTGTCGTTGATGTACGCACTCGCATACACTTCAAAGGGAAGCCGACAGTCGTTAGTCAGACTTGTCTCTCTGCAGTTCTTGTACGCATTAGACAACTTAGTCTATGAGACGTTTTGTGTCAAATGTGCACGTCTAGCTCTTTTTATTATGCGATAATAAAGTCTGTCTAAAAACTGTCGTGTCTCAAATGTGCGGTCGCCCTAAATGATACTTAAATACATCGAGCTACGAAAGTCAAACAGTCTTAAATCGGTCTCGTGGCAGTCACGTGGCGATTTCCTAGCGGTATCCGTAGTATCAGACAAAATATTATGGTCTCGTAGCAGTATCGTATTGTCATCGCAGCAATCGCGTAGCAGCCTCGTAGCATTGTCGTAGTTACCTCGTAGTGGCCTTATTCGTGGTAGTCTCGACGTAGCATGGTCAAAGTGTCCTAGTAGCAGTATCGTAGTCGCGTAGCTCAATAGCGTAGCAGCCTCGTTACTAGAGTCGTAGCGTCATCGTAGCGATCTCTTAGGCTTTGTCCACATCTGTATTATGATCGCGTATCAAATCTCCGTCACGTATCATCGAAGCGTAATATCATGATCGTTAGTGTGGATGCAAAATGATCGCGATCATGATACACTTCTTCGTATCATGATAGAATCGATCGCTATTAACCGCGTATCTGATACGCGATCGGATACGCGCATCATGATCGGCAGAATGATCTTGTGTGGACGCATTTTGATGTCTGCACTCTGGGAGTTCTTGACTGAATTAATCACTAGATCGATACGAGGATTGCCGAGACGATACGCGATCAAGATACGTGTGTGGACGTGGTTTTTTTGGCTGATCTGTGACTCACGTGATAAAAAATACGCTGTGGTCAAAATAGGCGTCCACACTTAGGATACGAATACTCGATACGACGCGACGATTGCGACGGAGATCTGATACGCGATCATGATACAGATGTGGACAAAGCCTTAGCAGTCAAGTAGCAGAGTCATAGTGCTAGCTGTCTAGTAGTGCCCTCGTAGCAGTGTCCAAGTCACCTCGTAGCGGGCTCGTAGCAGTTTCGTAGTCTTCTCCTAATAGCCTACTGGCGGTCTCGTCGCGTCCTCGTAACGGTCACGTAGCATCCACGTACTATAGTCTAGACGTGATTTCGTATCTTTTTTGTAGTGTCCGACCGAAGCTTCGGCTTTGGCTTCGGCTTCGGCCGCCTTCGGCCAAAAAACCATCTTTGGCGAAACGTGCGTGACCGGCCGCTGGGAGTCACTGTCAAATACAATAAACAAACACTTTTATTAAGAAGTTAGTGTTTGTTTATTTTATTTATTAGTCTAGTTTCAGTATAGTCGAGTAAAACATTGACCAATCAGAGGTAAGCCTTCAATATTGAAGTTTTGAAATCATTTTAATATTAATTTTATGGCGAATGCCGATTAATCGAGTTCGGCTTCGGCTTCGGCCAAAAATAGACCTTCGGTCTGACACTATTTTTTTGTAATAAAGCAACTCCAGTTTTTACATATTTCCTGTGCTAAAACTACTGTGTCCAGCCTTGTCGATATTTTATACGGTGCATTATCCGATTACTCGAATTTCACATTATTAATGCATGATGTAGGTAAGCGATACATGAAACGATGTAAGTGATAATAGCCTTGCTATTATCACTTAATGGCGTTAATAAAATGCAGTTAAAGTAGTACTACATACAAATATAGTACGAGCACAGAATACATAATTAGTACCTTACGGGTACGAGAATGGAAAAGGGAACCGTACATTTAGCAACAACAGAGGTGCGCAAGTAACAGGATGAGCTGTATTTGGGGTCCACAAATTAATCCATGGAAGAAAAAGTAGGCGGAATACGAATGGAAGAAAAGCATTAGGCTAAGTTCTGAAATAAAACCCAGTATACTGGCCATTGCTCAATAGATGTCTTGTGATGGCCTGATCACGTATCCCACTCCATATCGTAATGGTGTGCTACAGTGGTGATACAACTGTGACGTATTATAATATCATTCCAACAAATATTATATCAATGCACATTAAATACATCAATGCACTGGCGTATTTTTTGGTTAGAATTAATAGTAAGGCGTCGATTCTATACGTCATGAGAATACTGGGTGAATTTTGGAACACACCCTTATATCTATCACAAGTTGTAGTCTAGACAAGCTCAAGTCAGTGTAAAGTATTTTAAACTGACAGAATTGTTTACTGAAGTTAATTAAATAATCTGTTTTGGAATAATCGTTTTAACAACGCTAATCAGGCCAAAGTCTGATAATTAAGAAAGTTGCGGAGGTATCTTTGATCTTGATATTCCTTGATATTATTTCGGGCTGGATTGGATAAGTATGAGTATCTCAGTTTCGGTTAAAATTGAGAATATTTTTGAACCAAATTCAAAAAAAGTGGTTATCCATTCGACGATTTGAGTTAGTGTAACAAAACGGCCAATTCAGACAGAA
Source organism: Lysandra bellargus (assembly GCA_905333045.1). NCBI lineage: Eukaryota > Metazoa > Arthropoda > Insecta > Lepidoptera > Lycaenidae > Lysandra > Lysandra bellargus. Next base: position 9,088,671 of record HG995324.1, on the reverse strand, counting down.
ACGCAACGCGAAGTGCATTTCTAAATTTGTATTGAATTGACAGATTTGCATGACGTCTCACGCAATTGAAGTCTGTTTCCAAACTTTAGAAATGCATCTACGCGTCGTGTTGCGGTCTGAATTGACCCTAAGTGATAATTATACTTAAGGGTGTGTGTACTATGTGTTCATAATATAGAGTTCACTGCGCAAGTTTCTACAGGGGAAGAGTTACTTTTTAAATTTCTGTATGGGCAAATTCATAACATGGAGGCATTTCTCATAGAACCATTGAAGTCAAAAGTAAAGTTGACTGCAATTTTTAGTGTCTAAACACACTATGCCGAAGTTCCGCGACGGAAATTCCGCATGATTACGTCAGCAATGTCAAACGCATACAATATGACGACGATATAATGTATACGACGGAATTTCGGCATAGTGTGTCATCGGTAATTTAAAATACTAATAAATACATTGCAGGCGGAATCATGTCGAACTTCCGCCGCGGAACTTCGGCATAGTGTGTTTAGACACTTACAGTGTGTACTTTATCCATCAAGCCCCGTGAGGCCCATATGGGCCGCGATAGCAAAAGATTTCCAGGAATTGGTGATCGACGGATTATACACGCGACACATATACATCCTGAAATGTTATCTCTTTGTTTTACCATGTGTTGTACTGTTTTACTGCCTGCTTCACCGCTTCCTGATAAGGTGCCGGATAGGCTTATTTGTCAGATTCTCCATACTCCATCTGTCAAATTAAGTAGTGGATAGCCTTATCAGGAAGCGGTGAAACAGGCCCTAAATATTATAATATTTTCTGTTGTCTGGCACCCGTAACACAACTCGAACTTACCAGACTGACGTGGTGTGAAGCGTCTATAGATATTGTTGTTAAGCTATTGCTAAGTTTCTCGTAAGTTGTCTATTCAATTCAAAATGGCGCACCTGTATTACAGTACTGGCTATTACAATATTGCATCCATTCTAGTACTAACAAAGGCCGTATCTAACTTTGGAATAAGTTTAGCAGATACGGCGATGGAGGCACAATAAATGTGTTAAATGTATACGGGATTCACGCTTCTATTTTATGGAAGATACGGGCGAAAATTGACTATGATGATAACTGTAAGTGAGGTTGTGGAGTATTGTACACATGAAGTTTTAGGGGTAGGGGGTTTTACAGTCCAATACATAGAAGGACAAAATTGGTTTCATGAACATAGGTTGCAAGTTCATCAAACCGCTGAACTGAATTTGTTGAAAGCCATGGAGATAATTTTAGTCCCGGAAAAAAACAAAGGATACGGAATGAATCCGGAAAAATGTACGATTCACGCGCAATAAGTTGCATCAATGTTGCGGGCGTCATCTTGTTGTTTTTATTAGTAATGACATTTTTGTCTGACTTTGTAACGATAAATAGTACAATTGTGTACTGTATAACAGCATAATAAACGTAATTTTCGCCCCGAATGTACCTGTCAAGTACAGCCATAAACAAAATTTATATTCACCGACGCTGATCAATAAAATTTATCACAGGTACCAACTTCACAATAAGTTGGCAATTCTAAACACGTTGACAAGTTTTACAGACCAGCGGCGGACGAGCTGGGGTGACCAAGCGATGTATAAAAAGTCCGACAGTCTAATTACAAAAAATATATATAAATTGAGAAAAACTAAACTTCCTCTTTCTAGGCTTGGCATTGATAGATAATTGAGAAGCTATCTGCAGCGTGCAAGTTGCACAATGAAGTCGATCATGAATGCAATACATATTTTATTGTGCCTTAATAAATATGACTATATACGCAAAATGCTCAGCATCCCTTGGACCGCACATCGGACAAACACGTCTATACTTCACCAACTCAAAATTACCACCCGCCTGTCCACGCTTTGTCTACAACGATCACTCGCCTTTTTTGGCCACATAGCCCGCCGGGAGCCTAATAATCTTGGAAGTATCATACTAGCTGGGCAATTAGAAGGGAAAAGAGGCAGAGGCAGAGTGGCTACACGATGGACAGACGTGATTGACAAGGCTGCAGACTGCACGTTCCTGGAGGCACTTCATCAGACCAAAAACATAGACAAATGGAGAGCCCTATCCCAGAAAGCTAATTTTGGTGGTCACGTCCTTCAGCCATGAGGATACGACTAGGATGAGAAGAGAGAATAAATATGACTGTCTCCTTTTATATAGGACTATCTATTTTATTGGTACACTGTGTACCACTATAAAAAGGCCGCATTCGACAAACACATAAATATAAAATATAGATAAATTAAGAAAAGCCTGCAAATTTTTACAGCAGTAAGCAGTCTGATTATGTTTCAAATACTCTCGATTATGTCAGCTTTCAAAGCAAAAAAAAACTGCATCAAAATCGGTTGACTCGTTTGGATGCTACGATGATATGGGCAGACACACAAAATACGCCAACCTATGACATCTCTCTAATTTTATCAGGGGTTAAAAATGCCTATAAATTAGTGCAATAAGTAATATTTGCGTGGCTCAGTAAAACCCCACGTAGCATAAATCATAGTCAAGTGACAGGAGCAAGACCCACTTCGTGTTGAGGGTCGAGCGCTTGGAGTCCCGTCACAAAGTCAATTTTAGCTCCTTTGTGGTGAGGGTCCCGACGCATCATCTACCGACCTTTGAGAAGGAGGAGTTCTGGCCGATTGGAGTCGTCTACAGGAGGTTCCGAGGACGACTTCCGAACACGTCGCGCCCCACGTCGCAGACAATACGTGTTTAGTGCTTAGTGTTAGTTTTAGTATAAATGTTATGTATGTTAGTCTATAGGTATATATAATATAGGCCAAGATGCCTGATTTAAATAAATAAATAAATAAAAAATAAAAAATTAAACTTTATTCAAAGCGGATATTCACCATCCCAGTATTCTTAATATAATATTATAGTTTTTGAGTAAGACTTCTTAGGGTTGATTCAGACCGCAACGAGATTCGCAAGACATCTCATGCAATTGAAATCTGTCAAATCCATACATATTTTTGCCGCGCCGCGCCTTGCCTCGCCTCGTCGCGTTGCGGTCTGAATTGACCCTTACTGTCTGTAAGCGCTCTCATTTTGTATAAATACGCTTTGTAAATACAACTTACTCAAAATCATAAACTAGAAGTTATAATAATGTAGAAGGAAGGTAATGCAACAAAAAAAAAAACATGTCCGGCTTTATTCAAACTCCTAGCCACCCTACACGGGTTTGGGGGAAATTACATTACGCGATAAAAAACCCAAATTACGCAAAAACTTACGTGAATGATGGAACTTCATTCACAGAATTCGATGTTTCTTTTCAACTTTTTCAATCCGATAATTTAGATTTTTCTCGCGTTCAACATCATAGTTATAATAATTATTATGTAGAATAAAAAAAACGACTGCAACTTCTAGGAAATAAAAGCTAATGAAGAAACTAATATATTATAAACTTTTACTAATAGAAAACTTACTTTTTTAGGAAAGAGGGAAAAACAATAAAGTGATCACCAGCAATTAGATTTTTTTTAGCAGAAACGAGTCTTTATCTATTCTAGCCCATCAATCCCCAAACGGCAGTCGGCTGCCGCATAACAATTGAAAATCTATCATGTGTGATACCTACGATAGAGGTGCTTTATCTTTCTGTCTGTCTGTTACATCTTTGCTCTTAAACGGCTGAATCGATCGAATTTGGTATGGAGATAGTTGGAGTCCCGGGACAGGACACTTTTTGTCTCGAAAAAATGTACGATTCCCTCGCGATAACCGAAATTTGGCGCAAAAAAGTTGCGGGCGTCATCAGCTAGTTAATATTTAAATAAACTCAGCAATCTTAAAAACACGAAACTAAACTAGTTATCTATTATATCTATATATTTTCTAGGAAAAGGTAATTCGCCAGGAAAAGGAAATTATCCAGGAAAAAGCTGGGGATATTTAAATTGACGTCAGCTTGACGTGGCCATAATTATCGACTTCCTTTGCATAGAAACCGCCTTCACAGCGGCCAATTAGCTGTGTCAAAGCTGAAAGTTTGAGGGAAAATTGAGCACATCAAAATGAAGACAGCATAAAGAAAGCTATTTAAAAGACCATTGTGTATGCATGAGAGTATTTCTATACATCAATATTAGTTCATGTGATTGTTATAATCGTTACAATTCTGTTCTGAGTTGCTCTTAGGGTTGATTCAGATCGCGACGCGACGCGTAGATGCATTTCTAAATTTATATGGATTTGACAGAATATTCGCAAGACGTCTCACGCAATTGAAATCTGTCAAATCCATACAAATTTATGCCGCGTCGCTCTTCGCCTCGCCTCGTCCCTTTGCGGTCTGAATTGACCCTTAGGGTCTGTTAGCAAGTTAAAAAACATTGCATAGCATATTGCACACGCTTGCAGTGCAATGTTTTTTTTTTAATCATAAAAAAAAATAACTTTATTTACTACTAGATGGTGCCCGCAACTCCTTTGCACCAAAACTCGTTCATCGCACGGGGATCGTACATTTTCCGGGACAAAAAGTATCCTATATATCTTTTCCCGGGACTCAAAATATCTCCATGCCTTTCAGTAAAATCGGTTTAGCGGTTTGGACGTGAAGAGGTAACAGACAGACAGACACACTTTCGCATTTATAATATTAAGTATGGATACTAGAAGATACACAATGAATTAACAAACTAGCTGCAAAGTGGTTAAGCTGACCATTTCAATAATTGTGGCTGCTGTAAAATTCACGCATTGTCTTGTCGCTTTGCAATGTAAACTGACTAGAACTTTATTTTACGTACAACATAATTTACAATAGTTTGATACGTCCATTTAAGTTTATTACTTTGTATTTTTCTTTAACTCTTTATTGCACACAAGAAAAAACATAAAGATACAATTAACATGGAACCACGACACAAAAGAACTGCTTATTTCTAAAAGAAATCTCTTACAGCTGCAGCCCTACGGAGAGATACAATGTAAAAGACAGCAGATAGGACGTGCACAAACAGTTTTTACCATGCTAAGTTATAATACTCATGTTAAAGGAATTAGGCCACGTGAAGACCACACGGGAAAAACAAAGAATGTCAAAAATGTAGAATTAAGAGAAAATCAGTTTTTAAAGTTTGAAAGTCTACATTTCATTCATTTTAGACTCTTTTATGCGCAGCTTTTATGTGAAATATTGAAGCAACTTATTACTAGGAAAACAAATGCTTTGCCTGTACTTCCAAAACTTGATTTGTTTTAATAAGTTTTAAGTTATAGTTCAGAATCTGAAATTAATTACTACATTCCATAGCTGAAACCATCGATGTCAATTGACATTCCTGGTTTTTGCAATGCATTGACATTCACTATTACAGCTCAGTTATAAAAATAACATTGGAAATATTTAACGTTTTATGTTACTTTTATAATACATAATAATAATAATATATTAAACATTTATATTTAGCATTTTTTAAAATATTTTGGCCTTAATTTCTTTAAAATAAAGTGTCAAATGACAACGAAGCGACGGTTTTTGACGTTTGACGCGCGGACATAACCGTTTCTTGCCATGGACCAACAAATACAAATTGAACGTACGTCTTCACGGTCTTCACGTACGCATCATAGGCGCATCTAGGTCCATCCTCCGTGCCTGGCTTCAGTGATAGCCAGTAAGCTATTTGATGCTCAATGGTTTTGCTGTGACATAGCAATTTGGGGTGGAGGTGCCCACAAATCCGCTTCGGTAAATACGCCCCTGATAAAGAGAATCACTAATCAAGTCATTGTGATATTGGCACGTTTGCTGTTTTGACATCAATTCGTTGGCTCAATTCCATTTCTGTTAAAGGCCAAAATTGCTTGCAGCGAATGTGAAAATAGGTTTTGATACTTACTGCTAACACAAAAATATCAAATGTCCTTCCCCGGGACTCACAGTATCTCCATGCTAAATTTCAGCAAAATCGGTACAGTGGTTTCGGTGTGAAGAGGTAACAGACAGACAGACATATACACTTCTGACATCTTCCAAATTTAAAAAATATACCAGCATAAAAAATACAAGTCCAAAGCACGAAGTTTTGTATAAACGTTTCAGAAGTTGAGGTTGAATTCTATTGACACAAATTAAGTACCCGACTTCGGAACTTAGAAGCTCTGGGGGAATATTAACTTTTTTCCCATTTCGCACTTTACAAAATATTATGCCACACCGGCTTTTGTGAAACGGCCGTTTTTATAAAATTCAGATAGAAATTTTATAGTGCCCATGTGTTTGCGCATCATAACATTATAAGCGCACTCTATGTGTTTGTTCATTATCAGTAAACTGGATGATTCTCTCTTGCGCCAAAATTGATCGTGTTTAAGACAAAATGTACGATTCCCGCGCGAAAATCGAATTTCAACTCAATGAAGATACTTACGGACAACGCATTATTAGCTATAATTTGCGTAATCGAGTTTCTTTTTCTTATTTTAGGAGTTAAACGAGCAAACTTCTGTCGCCGAAGGATACTCGCAACATCAGAAGAATTGTAGTTGCGTTGCCGGTGGGAATACGCTCTCTTCTTGCAGGCTTTAAAAGGCCGTATACGAAATTTGCCGATTTCGCTGATTTAACAGACGTGATTTAACAGTTAAAATACAGTATTTCTATAAGTTTTAATGCACAACATGTAAGATCATTTCAATTATAATCTAATGTTCGAGCTAGATTTTTTCTTTTTTTAAGTATTTTTAAATAATCCAACTCAAACCCGCGACAGTTTTGTGATTTTTGCTGTAAAAGGTTTAGAATATCATCTGTTTATGGATTGTATTGACGTCTTAACGGTATGAAAAAAATACAATGTACTGTTGAGAAAGTCGTCTTTAATATTTTGGAATTACTTTTTACCACTTTAATATGAAAATATAGTTGAGTAAAAAATATGTAACTCGGCAAAATTTTAGAGAAAATGGACAAAGAATTGCTGTTAATTTCGGCAACTTGAAGCTGTAATTCATAAAAAGAAAACGTCAGAAATAATCCATAGATAAAATTCTATCCAATTCGAGAAAAAAGAAAAAAAAATTGTGCCAAAAAACACGATTCAAAACAACCTAAATCTCACATTATATTATACTCGCCGCAAGGTTCGAGTCGGCTTTCCGCGCTTAAATATATTTTAAATCTAATAATTATTATATATTTTTTTTAAGTCTATTAAGGGGAAAAAACCTAATAATATTTCTGTAGTGAACCTTTGCAATTTCGCATTCATCGGCAAAATTTCGTATACGGACTCGTCGAAGGTCGTATTAATCCTAAAATATTGTTGGCGACAGAGTTTCTAACTTTTTATGTTAAGATTCCAATTGTTTGTAGTGCAAGATAGGTCCAAAAAATTAGGTACTTTGAGTATAAAATGAGATCTAGCATCCACGAATACTCGAAAAACCTTAGTCGTGGCAAATACTTGCCACAGCTACCAGGTTTTTACACCTCTTTAATAATTCATAAGGTAAAGCGTTTGAGGGATTCCATACGGTTATATTTACATTTTTATTCGCGAAAAAGCGGTTAGGACTGGTGTACCGCTAAGATTTGATGATATGACATATTCCGCGAATATGAGAAATGTTATTATCATACTCATAAGTGAAGTGAATATGCTTGTCATATAAATGTTACGTTTCTTTGTATTATATAGCTCGAATAAGATACTTTAATAATACACATTAAGCGTAAGTAAATATGAATCCGTGTCCATACTAATATTATAATTAATGTGAAACTGAGTCTGTCTGTTTGTAATTTCTTACACGCCCAAACCGCTTAACCGACTTTGCTGAAGAGATAACAAACAAAAAGACTGACCGACACATTTTCGCTTAGACACAAGTTTAACCAGGCGATCTTTCTGTTGAGTACTTAACTAATAATACTTTAACGTGACCGCTGGAGTTACGAAAGCCTTATTTATGTACCCTAATAGCCTCCGAGATTACCCTGGCTTTGGGTACCGGGTACCAGTTTCGTCAACTAATCCCAGAGATCAGGGCCTAGACTTAAGTTGGGGTTAGTTGAATCAACTCAAATTATTTTATGAAAGTGACATTTTGAAGTTGTGGCTTTTACCCAAAGACTTCTATTTAATAATGAAATTCTTTGCTTTTACCGTACTTAGCAAAATCTTTAATATGTTTTGTGTGGGCGTGAAAAGGTAATATAATAATAATATCTATGGACACTTCACACCACGTCAGTCTGGCTCCGTGCCAAGTACCTGAAGGACTTGCGTTACAGGTACCAGACAACGGATATATATTTAATACTTTTATACTATACATATATTTAAGATTGTTATTAAATCATACACATATTTAATACATATCCAGACCCAGGAACATTAAAAACTTTTTGTTCCGTCGGCGGGATTCGAACCCGCGACCCTCGGCTTGAGCTGCCACACACTCAACCAATCGAGCCACAGAGGTAGCAAGCAGGTTTTCGCAATTTATAATATTAGTGTGGATTTGGATTAACATTTTTCAGAAGCTTTGCATGCGTTTGAAGTACCTTGTTTAAATTGTTTTGAAATTACCAAATAAAAACAAATCTGAAAATACACATTAAGGTCAATTCAGACCGCATTGCATTACATTGTCAATTGACAGATTTGCATGACGTTTCACGCCATTGAAGTTTGTCGAATCCATACTTTAGAAATGCATCTACGCGTCGCGTTGCGGTCTGAATTGACCCCTATTCAAATACCATGATATTAGCTTTGTCCACACTGTGCCTTTTTCTGTTCGTCAAGGGCATGCGTTATAGCGCAGTCAACAGCGAACGCGAGGCATGCCCGTGTTAAATAAATAATAATAATATAATATATAATAAATACATAATTATGTACTAAACCCAGGTTTTACAAATAGTTAAAATACTTCCGGTACAAAATATTTCCGCTAGTCTGATTAATGTTTTATTAAAGTTAATTATTGTTTTAGTAACTTATTTAATGTACATAAAATAAGATTATTATTATAGAATATTTGTTATATTTTACCGATGTATTTACTAATTTTTAAAGTATTGTTTAAAATACTTCCGGTAATATACCGGAAATATTTTATAGATTCTGTAATTATTATTTAATATTAAGACTGTCAACTGTTAATATCCGTTTGGATGGTATAAAAACGAGAGTCAATAGTGAATAAGTTTAGTTAGTGTCGAGAGACTGGAGCAACTAGAGAAATAAGATAAGTATTGTGCTTTACTGATATTTTCTATTAATTTAGGTACTTGTTGTATAAATAATATAAGTAAATGATTTATTTAAATGTTTGATGTTTAATTATTTTAATATTATTTACGTAAAGAGTTGAAAAGAATTTAAATTTAATAAAATAATAATTTGGGTAAATTAAAGGACTCTTAATGAAATAAATTATGAATTTAGAAATTAAATTGTTTCATTTTCCTATTATTTAAAAAAAGAAAAGACAAACTTAACTATTTTTATATTTATATTATTAATTAATTAATACCCGCGACGCATGCCATCTGACCGTATCCAAAACTTCAAAAATTACAATAACGGCGTTGCGTTCGTTGACGCATTCAATTAACGAAAGTTGAATACAAAGAAGATGACGAAAATTGAAGACGAAAGCGCATAGTGTGGACATAGATAATGGAGTTCAAAAATTGAATTGTTAAAAAATAACAAAATTTTGTGTAATATAGGTAATATTACGTGCCAGATATTTCAAAACACGAGTTTTACGGTAGCGTCTTACAGAATAATGCATATTTACCATCATAACAACTCCCAAAGGAAGTGCCGACATATTTTGTGCGACTTCGTGAATTACTGGATGATTTACGCCGGAGACCTTCCTATCCTTCCGAAGGTTAATCCGTTTGTTCCGTCCAAGGGATTCTGGGATTTATCCCGACGGGATAGGGGCGGGATTGGGATGAACGGGGCGGGATTGGACGAGGGTCGTGAGCACAACTTTGTTGTTTAACCTTGTTTATTGTCAGATTCTATTGTTCAGATTCGGATTAAAAATAGTTGGTAAATAGGTGTGTTAGATATAAGAGCATAGCATCCTTAGTCAGTTGGCTCTTATATGTAATACTGCCATTTATGTGTATGTATTAGGTGGAGGGAGAGTTGCTCCTTCGTTTGAATAATGTTGACAAGTCTGGTTAGGACTAAGGGTCAATTCACACCGCAACGCGACGAGCAGATGCATTTCCAATTTTGTATTGATTTGACAGATTTGCAAGACGTCTCACGCTCACGAAATCTGTCAATTCAGTACAAATTGCAAAATGCATCTACGTGTCGCGTTGCGGTCTGAATTGACCCTTAGGAGTTAGGACAATGCAGGCTGATTACTTGATTGGCAAGATGATCCATGTTTCAGACGGGCATGTAAAAAGTGTGCGTGTCTTTCGCCAGTCGTGTCGATCATCCATTCTACTAAGCAGTAAGCTATAAAAATAAACGTAGAGTACTCGTCTGCAATGCGCACACATGGGCACTGTGAAAATTGTTTCTGCGCTCTAAATAATATTAACTTTTTGGGTAGATTTTTTATTTTTTATTTTTCATGATTCAGCATTGAAAATAGTATTGTCCATACCAATAATATTATTATAAATGATAAAATGTGTTTGTCTGTCTGTCTGCCCGTCTGTTACCTCTTCACGTCCAAACCGCTGAACCGATTTTGCTGAAATTTGATATGAAGATAGTTTTGGTCCCGGGAAAGGACATAGGATGATTTTTATCCCAAAAAATGTACGGCTCCCGCACAATAAACGAATTTTAGCGTAACGGAGTTGCGGGCGTCAACTATTTTTTAATTTTATTATTATATAACTGCGAAAGTGTGTCTGTCTGTTACCTAGTCACGCCCAAACCACTGAACCGATTTTGCTGAAATTTAGTATGAAGATACTTTTGGTCCTGGGAAAGGACATATAATACTTTTTATCGCAGATAAATATTCGGTTCCCGCGCGATAAGCGAATTTTGGCGCAACAGAGTTGCGGGCGTCTAGTAATGTATAAAATCACAAGTAATGTGTAACCCAACGTGGATTTCAGGTCTAAATACTGTGACAATTATTTAAGCCTTATCGTTTGTCGTATTCAACATGGCAGGTCGTCACGTCATACTGCACTGCGGGCTATGATACGCCATGCTGAATACTTGCATAAACATTACAAAGCACAATTAAAAGCGTTCTATATAGAGGCACAATGTAAACTAATATTATACGAGCTTTTGCCCGCGGCTTCGCTCGCGTTAAGAGGTATTATTATATACAAATTTTCATCCCTTATTTTAACCTCTTGGGGTTGGAATTTATCAAAATCCTTTTTTAGCGGATGCCTACGTCATAACATCTACCTGCATGTCGAATTTCAGCCCGATACGTCCAGTGGTTTGGGCTGTGCGTTGATAGATCACCATGTCAGTCAGTCACCTTTGAGTTTTATATAATATATAGAAATCCGAAAGGGTGTCGGTCTGTTTGTTTTTGGATCTACAAGGTTCCTTGTAATATAGAGTTCACTGTGAAAGTAGCAACGCTGAAAGAGTAACTTTTTGACGTGATAACGTCTTATAATTCGATATGGGGTGCGCGCACGAAAAACATGACAGTTCATGCGGCGTTACCTCGCTCTGAGGCGTTCCATTTAAGGCTTGAAGTGCAAGCGAGAGCGCGGAACGAGCGACAAAAACGCACGTTGTCTCTCAACAACCGTAAGACTAAAGCCCACCTGGGCCGCGCTCTTTGTTTCGATTATATTACGTATTTCGATGACTTAGGTAATACTTTTGCATGAAGAAGTTTGGTTAGTTATGACCTTTGATACATTGACCACACTCTGAATGAAAAATAAATAAGCAATCTGTGAGCTATTAGTATTATTTCGGCTATTCAAAATTGTGCTCTATTTCCTACGTGTCAAGGTATGACTTGTGCTTTGTTCGAAGATTTTACTGGATTTCACGAATGTATAAACGTTTTGTATTGCGAATAGTTTATTTTACTCATTATAAATATTTTTAGACAATCATTTGAAAGAAATACATCGAAATAACTTTAGGTTACACTCGAAAAAGTTTGTTTCTATTTATAGAGATTCGGAAGCGAGGGTTAAGGGATTAAGGATAGTTGAACGTGACAACGTCATACGTTGTCACGTTCAACTATCTGCTGCAATGCTGAATTATGTAAAAAAAGTAATCAAAAATAGGACGGTATTCACTTAACATTTAACATGAACAATATATTATTATTATGCTAGGCGATTTTCAGCACGCAACAAAATTTCAACAAAATCGGTCCAGCCATTTCTCCGTTTCGTTTCTAGGTAGTTTGTAATAAACCAGCGACATGGGAGAATTTTATATCTTATATTATCTTTAAACGAGCAATTCTTGTATATATGTATATAAATATATAATTGCAATCTCGGAATCGGCTCCAACGATTTTTATGAAATTTAGTATGTAGGGGGTTTCGGGGGCGATAAATTGATCTAGCTGGGAATCATTTTTAGATTATTATTATTTTTAACAAAAAATTAAAACCGACTTCCAAGGTAAAAACAATAATAACATTAATATGAACTAAAAAGTATTAAATAATTTTTACTATCTAATGGTGCCTTTTTCCGAATTCGGCTAAAACTCAACTATTTCTGTATTCAATCTTCATTATTTTGAAGTCGGTACCAGATAGCTGAATCTTCAGTCCTCTGACAGAATATTTGAAACTTTTGGAACTGGCACCGACTTCAAAGTTATGAAGATTGAATACAGAAATAGTTGAGTTTTAGCCGAATTCGGAAAAAGGCACCATTAGATAGTAAAAATTATTTAATACTTTTTAGTTCATATTAATGTTATTATTGTTTTTACCTTGGAAGTCGGTTTTAATTTTTTGTTAAAAATAATAATAATTTCACTCTTTTTAGTTACACTAGTAGGTAAACCTTCGCGTATATTTTACGTATCTTATTACAATTTGTCAAGAGTCACAACTCACACTCACAAAATCATATATTATCAGTGAAGTGAACATATTGTGCTAAGTAATTTAACAATTTTAATGCTTCAAGCCCCAAGCGGTCATCGGCGATTGAGATAACAATAGAAAGGCTATTGTGTCTCGTTTTTCCACGATCGAAGGATCTATCAGATAAAAAATTGTATTAACTTGCATAGGATGTAGCGTAGCTACTCATAATATTTAATATTATCATAATTATTGACAGCTCTGTTCTTGTAAAGCGCTTATTCCACTTATCCTAGCTAGGAAGTCCTAGCTAGGATCCTAGCTTTCTAAATGTCATTCCACTTGACTAAAATTTTCCGATTTAGGATCCTAGCTAGGATCCTAGCTTCTAAATGTTATTCCACTTGACTAAATTTTTTAGGACCCTAGCTAGGACTTCCTAGCTAGGATAAGTGGAATAAGCGCTTAATCAAGAATTCAAATCGATACTTAGTGCGCCATCTATCGATTAATAAGTATAACTGATTAAAAAGACACTTAATGACTTTGTTTTGTGTAAATGCTCTTTTTAAAATAACTTTATTTTAATTCTATTTGTCTATTTAAATTTTATAAAGTAATTAGTAAAGTATTCGATCTGTTGTCTGCCGCCACGCGCCACGCGGCGCGGCGGCGCGGCGACGCCGTCGCCTCTGCGGCGCCGACCGCCATGTATTAAACAAACAGGTGTTGTTATACAGTACATAATTATTATTATTAGTATATCCATACCTATGCCTTGTACTATTATTAATTCTGTGCCATGAGACATTGGTGACCTTAATGATGATGATGACGATGATGATGATGATGATGATGATGATTATGATGATGAATATGAATTGCATAGTAGCATATGCTTTCTGTTCTTAAAACAACGCCGAAACTCCCGAACGTGTATCTATAAGGAGTCAGGAGTTCTCTCAGCATCTTCGAAACCATGGTATACTTTGACCCAATATTTGACTTTTTGGTAGCATATTCTTAGTACACTTCACATAAAACCAAAATCACCATATGTTTCCATATAAATTTCGAGGAGTTCCCTCGATTACTCATGGATCCCATCATCAGGTCACCACTTTTGTGAACATGGTACCAAATTGGAGTGAAACCTAATACAACAAAACAAAAATTTCGAAAATCGGTTCACAAACGGCGGAGTAATCGTTGAACATACAAAAATAAAAAAAAAAATAAAAAAATATCCACAGCCGAACATATAACCTCCTCGTTTTTTGGAAGTCGGTTAAAAATGTCATCTTCTTCATGCTTTATCAAATACCTAGTAAAGCTCGGTCAAATAGCTAGTATTATTTAAAAACGTATACTCTCCAAAGATACAATTTAATTGTTACTTGAATACGTGAGTATTTACTTATACACGGATTTATCTATTGGGAAGGGCTTAGGGTCTCTAAGGGCAACAAGGGTAGGGCGACTCAAATTGACAGCACCTATCTGAGTGGATCCAATTATTGTTACTTGTACTATCAGAGAAGTTGATTCATAGATCTACGTAATTTTGTCGCGTTATTTCAAACCCTGCCGACAGAATATCATGATTAACATTGACTTAACATAACTTGACAAAAAGCATAGAACCGCCATCTGCATATGAATTCGTTTCCGTGATAGTATTTGTATACCTATTTTATAACTATACATATTATTAAACAAAGTCACTTTTTTCCCTCATGACCCTTTCTTCCCTTTAATCTTTAAAACTACGTAACGGATTTTGCTGATTCTTTCAGTGTTAGATAGCCCATTTATCGAGAAAGGCTATAGGCTATATTTTATCACGTTAAGACTAATAGGAGAGAAGAAATAGAGGAAAATGTGGAAAAAAACGGGGAAAATTATTTGAAAGGGCTAACTTGAACTCGCTAATCTCAGGAACTACGATAAGACTAATAGTTGCGTGTGTATGGTAAATTATACGGCTATTGCTGAACCAAAGATTTCCTTAGGTAGGATTGGTCCTTATGGCCCAAGGATGGATTTAAGATGTGGAGCCACCACGATTTTTGATGTATTTTTTTAAATTTTAGCAGCTTCTGCTCTGGAGGAAAATAGAGTCTCAGTCTGTATAGAGGCATTAATTATGGTAATATTCCAAGTTCGGTACCATATTCGGATGACTTAAGAATGCTTAATTCATTTTAGGACTCATATTTGCACGATAAAGATGTTAAACAACGTAAAAAGAAGAAGAAGAAGAAGCATTATTTAAACGCGCTAATCTTAGTATGAGTCAGTAATTACTCGTCCGATTTGAAAAATTCTTTCAGTGTTAGATAGCCTAATTATATAAAGTTTGTGATTGTGGGTTTGGGATAGTGAGTACTGAGAATTTAAATTGTGTTTCTGTGTCATTTTGAGTCACAAACCTAGGGCCACGAAAAAAAAAACATAAATAACGTATGTGGCCTGAATGTTTAAAATATTAAATTTCTATTCAACAATTTAAGGTTAAAGATAATCAGGGTTGCCACTTCCAGATGATTGATTTCATGTAAAACGCGTTACGCGACGTAGCACTGCATGCAAATGTGTGACAATTTTTGAGGAAACGTTGGTTTTATGAATTTCCACGTGAAAGAATATTTTCATTTATTCGTGTCATATTAAGCAGCAGCTTTTAAGTTATTGCATAGATTTATCGCGGACTTTGAGCGCGGTGACCTAATCTAGAAATGTAATGAAAAACACCTAACATTCGTCTAGCTTCGTTTCAGTTTGGAAGACTTCGGCTCGGTGTGGCTCGAGGTGTGGTGTGGACTTCGGCGCGTTGTTTGGGTGCGTGACTAGACGTATGCGAATTATAATTGCATAAATAAATTAAAAAAATCTACGCAATAGCTTTGCCGTACTCACTACTCAGTCTCCGAGTGTCACACGTATTTTGTAGTAAATAAAATAATATTCTGAATACCAAAACTATATCGTCATGTGTTTTTACCCAAATTCAGCTCGATTCAACGATTCGGAGTTATAGACAATCGGGGTTGTCAGGGCCAGAAATTTCTAACACACGTCACGGTTGGCAGCTCTGCCCAATTACGTAGAGCGGTGACACAGAAAATTAATTTTCACGAAAACGGCACGTGGTTATTGGCAAGTGATGGAAAATTAATTTAAATTTATTTCCTGGAGCAGACGATAGATATTTCAAAATAAGGAAATAAACTATTGCATACGTTTTGATCATACAATAATTAGGCCTTCGCATCCGTTGTGGATGATTTATAAAGTATTTTCGGTATGTAGCCACCTTCAAATAGCACTGTGTATTTAGTATTGTCTCTGTTACCACCCAATGGCTGACTGGTAGAAAATGCCCTATGGCATTAAGTCCGCCATTGTATGTACATTGGGTGCAAAAAGTTGTAAATAAATACTTACTGTTGTGCTTGGGACAAGATTTGAATGACAGTATGGTTTCCTAAGCACATACGGTATTCTCGCACTAGACCTGTTCTTACTTCTGAAATAGGCCGACTATGTTGCGAGAATACCGTATGTGCTTAGGAAACCATACGGTCATTCAAATCTTGTCCCAAGCACTACAGTAAGTATTTATTCACAACTTTTTGACAATGACAACAAACTAGGGAGGAGTCTCAAAAATGTGACCCGTAACAAGGAGGGGTCTAAAAATTACTTCCTACATGTACTGTATGGATGGTCCCTAACGCGAGATCGCTTAACATAATTAATAGCGTCATTAAATTAACGAGATCCGCCATCATCGCCATAAATAAGCAAATTAATCCCCACGATAATTAATATTCCGTTAATTTTTGTTTTGGTTTTTAATTAACAACTTATAATTTAAGGGGCTATTAATTACAATATTTTGATACTTGATATTTTGGGTACCGATGCTGCAAACCATACTACATCAACCCGCGTTAAGGGCGTTCCTCACGGAGATTCCGTAATTTACCGTATTTCAAGCCTTATAAACTCATAATTTGAAAGCTACAAAGTTATAATAAAAATACAGCAATAATCTTCAGTATATCAACATTCCTTTCCCGGTTTTAAATTTTCTATTTTTGTTTATTATACTCATGATATCAGCTTCGAAAGTAAAACCAATTTATTAAAATTCAAGCATACATTCAGCATCTCCTTAGGATTTACAAATTACTTTTATTTGAAACACACGCCAATAGATCGACAATATCATAAACTACATATTCGCCGTTTTAAAATTTTTTTAGGACAATTTTGAACTAAGATAAGTAAAAAAATGGGGTTTTGGTGCGATCTCGGTAACGCGGCAAATGTATGGCCAAGGTCGTTTGCTCGAGGGACGGCCTTAAGAGCGGGCTGCCAAATTTTGCTGCGTTTTCTAACAAGTATTACGATCCCGGAAGACGATTGACTTAAATTAATTATGAAATTGAGATTATTTTTAATCATTGTATTATACTTATCTGATATTGGCCTAACGGAAAACACGATTCACTTAATAACACTTGACTCGATAGTTATATTTTTCAAAATTATGAATATTTCTGGGCTTTTCAACAAATATCTGTTACACTTACTGAGCTACCATCATTAAATAACTCGCATTACCACAACCACAAACTTTATAAAATGATGGCTAAAGGAAATATTAGTATTGTATTTAATTTTTAAGTAATCATCAAAAACATTTTTGGGACTTACGACCTTTACTCTCGTGCTATAATGCGGGAACTATTAGCTGCAGCGCAAAGTACATTTCATGCGGGCACGATTCATGGAATCATTATATCACGATTGGAAGATAGCGGGGTGTGTGGACGTGGTTTGATATTTTTGGCAGTCCGGTCTTAATCCGACAAACGTTTTGCACGTCCGTGTCGGATTAGCAGATTTGTCGGATTATAGAGTACTCCATACATTTTTACACATTGCAATACTTTAAAATCATAATGTTAACGTTTTATTTGAACTACAAATCATTTTCCTACAGCTAGGCACTTATCAGCAAACTGTAACCGTGACCGTTGCATGCACTGTAACAAAAAAAATACGAACCTTAATAAGAATTGGGCAAAATAATGTGTACCTAAATAAACCAGTAGAGTTAAACTACTATAACATGGCGCGCCCCTCCAAAATTCAAAACGTTTGAAGTGCGTTGTCAAAACGTTTGAAGTGCGTTGTCTTGCGCGGTGATTAGTTGACAATGACATAAGAAATAGTGAAATATTACGAGTACTGGTTGATTGGTTGAATACTTACTACATACAAACTCTTTCATAAAGATGTGACTACACACATTGAAACAGTATTTTGGAGAGGCGCGCCATGTTATCGTATTTTATCTCTACTAGGCATATCGGATTAGCCAGGGGCCGGATTAGTGGGAGTCTATTGTCATATTTATAATTATTATTAATATCGAAGCCTGTCTGTCTGTTATTCTGTCTGTATGCGTGTTGCCCAGGCATAGGTCGATCGCTAAATCTGCTATTCATGCTTTAAAAGCACGGTCCCTGCGGTTACACGTACTTATATTTTCCTGGGATTAAAAGTATCCTTTGCCCTTTCCCGGGACTAAAAGTATATCTGTACCAAATTTCAGCAAAAACGGTCTAGAAGTTTGGACGTGATGGGATAACAGACAGATACACTTTCACATATAGGTATATTATCTTAGGGTCAATTCAGACCGCAATGCGACGAGGCGAGGCGATGCGCGGTGCGGCATTTTATATGGATATGACCACATTTGACAGATTTCAATTGCGTGAGACGTCTTGCGAATCTGTCAAATCCATATAAATTTAGAAATGCATCTACGCGTCGCGTTGGGATCTGAATCAACCCTTAAAAGTTAGATACACAATAATAATAATATCTATGGACGCTTCACACCACGTCAGTCTGGCCCTGTGCTAAGTACCTGAAGGACTTGTGTTACAGGTACCAGACAACGGAAATATATTTAATACTTTTATACTATACATATATAAGATTTTTATTATAATAAACACATATTTAAAACACATCCATGACCCAGGAACTTCATAAACTTTTTGTTCCGTCGGCGGGACTCTAACCCGCGACCTCCGACTTGAGCTACCAACGCGCTCGTCGTCTCGTCGCAACGAGGTCGTCGGTCGAGATACATAATATATTGTATACAATTAGTTAGATAAAAATACAGATATAAAGTTTTGTGTCTCGATTTGTTGTTTCAACTTGGTTATAAAACTGAAACTGTATGTTGTACAGCTGCTGATAATAACACAAGTACCCCCTAGGGGAATAAACGCTCATTCCTCCGGGGAAAGCTTGTGTGCTTATTGAAAACGTGCTTTTATTTTGCATTTAAATAAGATTTGCTAAAAGCTTTGCACTTTATTTGGCTTGGGATTTATAGTAAAAATATGATTGCTATTCCCAATACCAAATACTAGATGACGCCTGCAATTCCGTTTTGTTGATTTTAGTTTATCACGCAAGAACCGTATATTTTCCGGAAAGAAAAACTGTTATAATATTATGTCCTCTTCCGGGACCCAAAGCATAACCAATAACCATACCAAATCTTCGATTAATTAAAATTGGTGCAACGATAAACGATAGACAGGCAGATAATCTTACTAATTTACAATATTAGTATGGATAGTACTCCGGTTAATTTAGAAATATTATAACAAATTCATACTGGGCCAAATTCTTGTGTGGACAGCTTAATATGTTCACCTTATGAAAAAAATCTATATATAGATCCCATAACGTAACATACAAACTGAAAAACAACATGCATTTTTATATGCATTATCCATACTTCCATACTAATATTATAAATGCGAAAATGTGTCTGTCTGTCCGTCTGTCTGACTGTCCGTCTGTCTGTCTGTCCGTCTGTCTGTCTGTCTGTCCGTCTGTCTGTCTGTCCATCTGTCTGTCTGTCCGTCTGTCTGTCTGTCTGTCTGTCTGTCTGCCTGCCTGCCTGTCTGCCTGTCTGCCTGTCTGCCTGTCTGCTTGTCTGCTTGTCTGCCTGTCTGCCTGTTTGCCTGTCTGCCTGTCTGCCTGTCTGCCTGTCTGCCTGTCTGCCTGTCTGCCTGTCTGTTTGTCTGCCTGTCTGCCTGTCTGCCTGTCTGCCTGTCTGCCTGTCTGCCTGTCTGCCTGTCTGCCTGTCTGCCTGTCTGCCTGTCTGCCTGTCTGCCTGTCTGCCTGTCTGCCTGTCTGCCTGTCTATCTGTCTGTCCGTCTGTCTGTCTGTCCGTCTGTCTGTCTGTCCGTCTGTCTGTCTGTCCGTCTGTCTGTCTGTCTGTCTGTATGTCTGTTACCTCTTTACGTTCAAACCGCTGAACCGATTTTGCTCAAATTTAGCATGGAGATACTTTGAGAAGAGTCCCGGGAAAGGACATAGGATACTTTTTATACCAGAAAATGTACGGCTGCCGTGCGACAAACGAATTTTGGCGCAACACAGTTGCGGGCATTATCTGGTTTATTATAAACCCTCATTTTTTTGTTGATTTGTGAATGCAGTCTTCTTCTTCTTAAATCTAAATAATCTAAGGATAAAGGTCTAAAGAACACGACTTCATTCATGACTCAATACATAATTTTTTGTAGGATGATACACAAATACATAACAGCATCCGTATAAGAAAACATGTTTATTGTCTATTTCCCCAGATCTATGTAAGCAATATTGCACAGTAAACAGAGAGGGATATATGAGGGAAAGAGATGGGAATGCTATTACATAATATCAACACAATCGCAAGATTTGCTTGAGCCTGGCTTTCTTTGTTCAAATATTGTCTCCTATCACATATGAATGTAAATATACTGGCAGGGTGCTTATGTATCTTGCGACAGGTAAGGAATAGACGTATGACAGCAAATATTGCACAATATTGCTGTCAAACGTCTGTTGCTTACCTGTCACAACTCACAAGTCACAAGACACGTAATAATTATATGTGTAACATAGATGAACAATCATTCTTCCGACCGACCGTCCGTCCGTCCGTCCGTCCGTCCATCCGTCCATCCGTCCGTCCGTCCGTCCGTCCGTCCGTCTGTCCGTCCGTCCGTCCGGTCCGTCTGTCCGAACTATATGCCAGTGCAATGACGTATATGATTATGTTAGGAAGTCATTATAATACTTCACACTTGTTTTACCAATGGCCAGTACAATATTGAAAAGGATACAATATTATGACGTATTGAGCACTGGCCAGTATACTGGGTTTTATTTCGGAATCTACGCCGTATCTCATGTGACATGTGACAATAATGAATTTAGAATATATGACATAAATCATTAAAAAAAAGAAACACTTGCAGTGGTCATTTTCAAACCCCTAAAATATAGTAGGTATACAATGTAGTTATTTTCACCAATCCAATCAATGAAAGCTAGAATGTATGTATTTTTCTATGAAATGGGGAGAAATGTTAGTGAGAAATTAATTCAATACTGTTGACAAATTTGATAAACGTCACTTACCGTCACGGTAGGGGCTTTAAACAAACATAGTTTGCAAGCATTATGCGATGTAGATGTAAGAAAAATAGAAGCGGCAAAATATTACAACTTATCTTTTTTAAAATATATCCTTCTACCTATTTGACAGAAGGTATTAGTAGGGTCGTAGCTATAAAAAAATACCAATTAATTTAGTATCTTGTTTTATCCTTGATAATAATTATAGTTTAAATCAGGGCGAGCGAAGCGAGCCCTAGTATATCCCACAATCTTTACATTTTTTGGTACACTTTACGGAAAAACTATAACGCCTATTAATTTGTGCTTTAACTTAGTAATTTCTATTTATATGTATTATGTATAATATATGTCATATTATGTGTTATCATCAGCCAGTCAAGGTGTGAGGACGCGATCACGCACAAAGATCGATTTGAAAACTTTGTTCGCTTACTATAACAATCTAAAACTTGTATACTGAATTGTTTTTGTCAACTATATTATGTGACATGCTTCTAGAAATTATTAGTTTTTTTTTTTGCAATATATTTTAACAAGCATTTCCACTGAGTTAACATGAAATAGTATCTAAAATATTAAAACTGCTCAAGAATTATTATATTTTTATCTCAATCCTATCCTTCTTCAATAGACGTTTTACGACTTAAACGCTGGTTTAGGGGTAATGTCGATAAAAAAACGTCTCTCGGTTGTATCTTTTCATTTCCTAACTCTACAGTCACCGAGAATGTGACTGTAGGATGATTTCCCTTGCGGTACCTGCTTGTGCCTGCTAATTGTATGTCTGTATAACAAGCTAAAGGCCGAGCTTTGTGAGCGCTCGCGTCGTCACACCTTGACTGACTGAAAACACATCTACATTATAAATAAAAATTACTATGTTAAAGCATAAATCAAAAGGCGTTATAGTTTTTCCGTAAAGTGTACCACAAAATGTTCAGGTTGTGGGATATACTATAGGGCTTGCTACTCTCGCCACTCACACTTAAAACGCTTTGATATTATTATTCACTTTGTCTGTAATAATAATTGTGCAGGTCAGTTTAAATTCCCGGGTAGGCCACGAAGCGCTAGGTGTTCCAGCGCATCGTCGCGGAGTAATGTGGAATGGTGTCCACGAGTTGAGCCTGAAGAGGCAGAGGTGGGCTGCGGTCGTGTATCACGCGTAGAGCTACTCAATGCTATTTAATATTAATTATATTTTTTATGATTATTTCCTATTAAATAATTCTGTACTTTGGGACGAAAATAACTTTGTTATTATTATCATTATATTTTATATTTTAATCTACCTACCATATTATAATTATTATAATATTAAAAGCAAAATTATCAATATTGACGTATAAAACAAAGACCAAAGTATTGTGGAACTGTGAGAAGTTAAAACTTTTGTTTTTTTAACCGACTTCAAAAAAAGGAGGTTATCAATCCGACGCGTATGTATGTAATATTTCCAGAACTGCCCAGTTTTTGTATATGACAATCTATGACAGCTTCTGAACAAATGTGCCAAATTTTAAAAGTGTATGTATGTATGTATGGAGGTATGTATGTATGTATGTTT
Source organism: Lysandra bellargus (assembly GCA_905333045.1). Classification (NCBI taxonomy): domain Eukaryota; kingdom Metazoa; phylum Arthropoda; class Insecta; order Lepidoptera; family Lycaenidae; genus Lysandra; species Lysandra bellargus. The sequence goes on along the minus strand of HG995324.1, from coordinate 9,065,534 downwards.
TTATGTTTGTGCGCGCATATCTCCGGAACCGCAAGTCCGATTTAAGTGACTCTTTTTTTATTGTACTAGGTATTGTTCAACTTAGGGAATAGTGCAAGTTTCATCAAAATCGGTTCAGTAGTTTTTGAGATTGCGTACAAAAATTTGAAGTCGGTTTTATCTTTTTAAAATACTATTATTATTTTTATACTTAGTGTTTTCGACTTACATTTCTTTAATAAATGGTCCAACATGGACGTGTGTACTGTGTACCCAAATATTAATAATTAAAAAAAAGTGTTTGTCTTTCAGCGCTGCCACTACAGTTAACTTTATGTAAATGACGCTACAAACCCCTAAAGTATTACCAGTTTGTTTTGTTACAACCTGCATAAAATGTGGTACTAAATCTTAATTATGTTGTGGTAAAGTGATATAAGCTCGCTTATTAGCAATTTGCCGGCTAACTGCCAGTAAACTAGCCGGTTAAGTTAACTAGCCACGTTAACCAAAGAACGACTTTCATGAGGTCCTTATCGTAAACCAACACTGAAACGGTTATCACACGGCGACACGCTAACGTCGAGACGTTATAATATAAATAAATCGTTCGTTATGGAATATGCTTAGAATGATTTTACCTTTTTTAACATTTTCAAACTCTGGAGTAGATATAATATGATAGCGGAGCGAATTGACTCTACACTCCTTCGCAGACTCACTGAGCTACATGTCAGTAGGTAGTAAGATAAGCTGCATTTTGATTATTTATTAGTATATAATTTTAGTGTCACAAAATTAATAATTATTTAAAATGTGGACTTCTTTGTCTGAAAATATATATTTTTAATTAATTTTGCAGAAAAATGATCGTAAAAAATAATATTAATATATCTACTAAGTATCTACTTCAATTTTATACCTGTTGTACGATGCAAGCATCGCACATTCCTAGGTCAGCTGTCAGCATAATAATTAGTACATCAATTTAGTAAATATCTCAATATTTAACGATTTCGTAATGTTTTAATTTTTGCTATAATCATCAGTATCTTTGTGTATATAAAATGTGTCTGCTATAATACGCTATCATTATTATCACTTATCTTATATCATTCGTCTTATATCAATTCTCTTATATCAGTGTACCTTTGTAATGTGTATCTATCAATAAACAGTTATCATTGTAAAGCTGTTTCCATCATAAATCATCATTATCAGCGTGTAAGGTGTACAGACCCGTACACCTGTCAAGTGATATGTCAAAAACACCAAAAACTACATGTTATTTTGTAGTAAAGTTAGTATTTAGTTAATAAGAAAATGTGTTGTAATTTAATCTTTACACTAGGTATGTTTCAATAGTTTCATTGTTATTAAAGGCTCCATTCCACCGCGGCGCATGCTGTGCACGGCCACGCGCACGCGTGGCCGTGCACGGATTTATTTCTTTGACTTGAGTCAATTCGTGCGTAGCGTGTCCGTGGGTTGCAGTGGACACAGTCACATATATTTTCTTACAAAGCGGAGCTTGACGCACGTGGTAGTCTCTGCGTGCGCCGCGGTGGAATGGAGCCCTTAGGGCCGATTCACACCGGAATGGCAGAGGCCGGCAGCGGCCGGCAGAGGCGCGGCGAGGCCGGCAGAGGCGCGGCAAGGCCGGCAGAGTGGACGCTCGTGGCCGCTGGCGGCCGCGCGCTACCTCCAGAGCACGCGTGCCTTTCAGTTTAGATTCTACATTCGGCAAGGAAACTCGTGTCGTTATTATTGCACTTATTGCTGAAGAAGAAGTAATACTTTATCTACTAGTATCGTTTGAAAACTTCAAACAGGGCTCGAGGCGCCGCGGGCGGCCTCGCGGCGACGCGTGCGGACGCTGGCAGCCGCGAGCAGTTTCCGCCGCCGGACGCGCGGCGCCTCGAGCCCTTTTTGAAGTTTTCAAGCGATACTAGTAGTTATAAGTATGTAGATAAAGCTTACAATTATTTCACACTAAAAGTGCTCTTCGCGCCGCTGCCGGCCGCTGCCATTCCGGTGTGAATTGGCCCTTACTGTCACACGAAAATAAAAGATTTGCATTCGCTGTCATAGGTAATTAAATTATGTTAAACTCGTTCATAAGCAGCGTTATCATGAATTTCTGTGAAAACCTGTGTTTACAACATAAATAACTATTAAAACAACTGCTTAGTAGTAACATCGTAAGTTGTAAAATAGTTAAAATAATAACTATTACCAGCAGTAAAAGTTAGTTTATTATAACTTTTAATGAACTGAAAATAATAGGGTGCGGTTTCCTAAGCCGCATTTAACTAAAATGTGGATTTGATTATGTTTTAATGGTTGTGAGGTAGCCTACATAGATATCTACTTAAAGTTATCATGTGCGTTATTATAATATTTAACAATACTTAGAGCCTGTTTCACCACTTTGTGATAAAGTGCCGAATAGGCTATTCACAGCTTTTTTGACAGATTCTCCATACTTTATCTGTCAAGTTAAGTGGTGGATAGTCTATTCGACACGTATCAGGAAGTGGTGAAACAGGCCCTTGTGGTTGTATTAATATTGTAACAAGTGTTTTTGTTTCTATAAGGCTTAATTCAGACCGCAACGCGACGCGTAGATCATGCATTTCTAAAATACTGAATTGACAGATTTCAATTACGCGAGACATCTTGCAAATCTGTCGAATCTGATGTCAATCTGGTTTGAATTGACCCTTAAAATATCTAAAATAATGAAATCCTCAACATTTTTTGTCCTAAGCAATACGCCATTATAATCCCATAATAATAATACTTTTTTTTAATATTATAGAGGAACAGTCTGTCTGTTTGCATTAAATAGGCTTAAAAATTACTGAACTAATGATAATACCGATCCCGTAGAAGGTCTTGATCGTTTCCCGTGGTAAAATGTTTGGTTACAGCGGATGTTTTGCGTACCAAGAGCAATATCTATACGTATATTATAAAACAAAGTCGTTTTTTCCCTCATGTCCCTTTGTTCCCTTTAATCTTTAAAACTACGCAACGGATTTTAATGATTATTTCAGTGTTAGATAGCCCATTTATCGAGAAAGGCTATATTTTATCACGCTGACTAATAGGAGAATGTGAAAGGGCTTACCGAACTACTGGAGCAATTTTTGCTTTTTGGCACAGATAAGAAGTAGACCACGTGAAGGATCATAGGCTATCGATTTTAACCATTTTTTCAGTGGTTATATATTTTATACCCGTGCGACGCCGGGGCGAGTCGCTAGTGTAGTAAAAAATATGCGTAAATTCGCTCTTAAGGACGATTTTAATGCGATAATCGTTACGTGAAAGCGTTATGAATATAATATGGATGTTTTTGTCTTAGAGGTATTCTACAATCACAATTTTCCAATAATATTATTAGCAGCATCCATACTTAATATTATAAATGCGAAAGGCTATCTGTCCGTCTGACTGTTACCTCTTCAGGCCCAAACCGCTGAACCGATTTTGCTTAAATTTGGTATGGAGATATCTTAAGTCCCGGAAAAGGACATAGGATACTTTTCATCCCGGAAAAATGTACGGCTTCTGCGCGATAAACCAATTTTGGCGCAATGGAGTTGCGAGCATCATCTAGTTAATAATAGCTACAACACCGGTTTTGGTGTCGTTGGCTAAGTCAGCCAGGAATAATTTTCATAGTGCCGAAGTGTGTGCGTAAATCAAGAAGTTTCAGCTCTTCTAATCTATTAACGGAGTAGGACAGAAACGGCCGGCGTTATGTCCGCATAAATCGCCATATCGCGTCTTGTCACGCCTCGACATGGTTTTACTATGAACAGACCCTTAGGGTCAATTCAGACCGTAACGCGACGCGTAGATGCATTTCTAAAATATGGATTTGACAGATTCGCAAGACGTCTCACGCAATTGAAATCTGTCAAATCCATACAAATGTGCCGCGCCGCGCCTCGCCTCGTCGCGTTGCGGTCTGAATTGACCCTTACACCAACTAATATGTAATCTGTGCTTACACGCAAGTTAATTCCTGTATACGAAGATACCGATCACGTCAGGCAGAACTGATAGAAGGCTGATCTAACCAGACTGGTACACACACGGCAATGCATAAAACCAGTCAAGGAGGTAACATCTTGCCACAGCAATGGAATAGGCAACAATTGTACCCTGACGATGCTCGGTCAGGTCAGCCTGCCATCAGTCCAACCCTATTCGATCAGCCTCCCCGTATATCTCAACTTTAAGGCCTTTTTACACCTACCGATTACAGTGGGGAGTAAAATGAGGGCAAAAGTAAGGGTGTCCTACATACCCAAGAGTGTGGACAGGGACAAAGCTCTACCAAAGTCATACAGACCAGTTAGCCTCACCTCTTTCATGCTTAGAACAATGGAGAAGGTGGTCAACCTACACATAACTCACTAAAATGCCGCTGTATGAAAAACAACATGCCTAGCAAAAAGGCAAATCTACTGAGACGGCCCTAATAGACTTGGTAGATCGGATTGATAGAGCAATTGAAGATAAAGAGATTGCGTTATGTGTCTTCCTTGATATTGAAGACGCATTCGACAACACTTCAACCAGCTCTATCACAAATGGCCTGGCTTCAAAGAATATAGATCCAACTACTAGGAAATGGATCAAAGCCACGCTCGACAACAGGGTAGCCTCATCGACTATTATGGACCTGACACTCAAAATCAGGCTGACACAAGGTTCCCCACAAGGAGGTGTGCTGTCACTCGTGGATTGGTCCCTAGTAGTGGATGAGCTACTAAGGGAACTGAACCTCATAGGTTACTACGCTCAAGGGTACGCCGATGACCCGGCGATTATGGTTGTGGGAAAATGCGCATCGGTGGTCGCTGGGTTGATGCAGTCAGCACTAAGAGTCGTCGAGGATTGGATCTTGATACCTTTCACCAAAAAGAGGAAGTTCGAGGGACTAAGATGGGGGTCACACTCTTCGGAAAAACTATTTAGTTTGCGGGTGATGTCAAATATCTAGGAATAATCCTAGACAAAGGACTCACTTGGAATAAGCACATCGAGTATATTACGAAAAAGGTAAGATGTGCTCTGGATTCCTGTTGGAAGCTTGTCAGCTATAAATGGGGTATTCGGCCGAGGGCAACGCTATGGCTATATACAGCCGTAGTGAGACCGATTACCACATATATGGCTGCGTAGTGTGGCATAAAAAGGCTGAACAAGTAAACTGTAATAAAAGTCTAAACAGCGTACAGAGACTGGCATGTCTAATAATCACGGGTGCACTCACGTCAACACCCACCGCTTCCCTCGAGGCCCTGATCAACTTAAGTCCGCTTCCTCTGCTTGTTCAGATGGAGGCCAAAAAGGTGGTTCTCAGGGCCAGGACGGCGGGCAGGACGAATTGGGCCTCTACCCCATTTCGATAGCTGGAACAGTCTCTCAGTGAATCACCTGTCATGGCCATGCCATCAGATGCCGTGATCAAGGTGCATAGCTTTTCAGGGTTCAATACCAGGTTTTTATACCTTCCAGGGAGGACTGGGAAGGAAAAATCCCAATCGATGTCCGCCCTAGCAACATAGTTTGGTTCACGAATAGATCAAAGAAAGACAACCGTGCGGGAGCCGGATTCTACGGAGGTAGGCCACCAAAAGGCAAATACGCCTGTTTGGGGGAGTTTGCGACCGTGTTTCAGGCTGAAGCCTTCGCTATCCTCGGTTGTTCACTAAAAAGCCTAAAGATGGCCCGAGTTAATAAAAATGTTTTTATCTTCTCCGACAGTCAAGCTGCTCTTAAAGCACTGACTGCCGCAGAAGTCTCATCCAAATTAGTTCTGGAATACATGGGAAGGAACAACAACGTCCGCCTAGCATGGGTCCCGGGCCACAGTAACGTCCCCGGCAATGAAACCGCTGACTAACAGGCTAGGCTTGGGGCCAAGAGTCTCATATATGGCTCAGAACTAGTCTGTGGCATAACTCCCAGTACCACAAAACAAGTGCTCAAGGAATAAGGTCACAGACTATGCAGGAAGCAATGGGCTGAGACCCCTAGCTTTGAACACTCCAAGGCACTAATTCCTGGCTTCAAAAGAAATATCAGAATTAGTGCTCACCTTGGGTAAGAACCGATTAAGAATCCTTACCAGAAGCCTAACTGGGCACTGCTAACTCAACAAACACCTAAACAGAATGGGTATTTGTAGCATAACGACTTGCAGATTCTGTGAGGAGGAGGATGAAACACCTATTCACCTTCTCCTCGACTGTCCTGCTCTACTACAGAGCAGGAACAGGCTCCTTGGTCATCACGAATACTCATCCACAGAGGAAAATCGTAGCACCAACCCCAACCATATCGTTCAATTTATGAGCAGCATTGGGTTGGGGATGATTCTCTAGTGCGAAGGAGTCACAATAGATCCTCATGGGTCGCAGTGACGTCAGGGCTATTTTGGCGACCTGCCTTCTTTAATAAAAAAATAAAAAAAACAGTGTGGAGATAGTGCTCTCGGCCAATCAAATTGTCTCTTTGCACTGTCTTGCCACTCTACTACGTAGTTATAATCAAAGCCTGCTAGTAATTAATATTCCAATATTTAAGTGGGGGAGGCCCAAACTCAGATTTTATTCAACCCAATATTGCTCAATTATTAAATTTAAAGTGGTCTTGACAGGTAATTTCTCATACAACTTTCGGCCTACGTCTGGTCAATACAAAATTAATTTGCAATACCTCGAATATCTTTGTTCTTTGTGTTAAAGGTAAACTATTTAGATTGGTGCCTTACTTTAATCATTTTATCTATATGAATATTATGAATGCAAAAGTGTGTCTGTCTGTCCGTTTGTCTATTACCTCTTCACGCCCAAACCACTGAACCAATTTTAATGTTTGGTATGGAAATACTTTGAGTCCAGGGAAAGATGAATATAATATGATTATTTGAATCCCGAAAAATTTTTGGCGTAATAAACGAATTTTAGCGTAAAAAACAAACTTTGGTGCAACGGAGTTGCGGGCATCGTCTAGTATTATATTAAACTATACTATGTTGCTTACCGTAAAAATATAATACTTAAATAAGAAAATAAAACCGAATTCAAAATTCCTTATCTCAAAAACTACTGAACCGATTTTGAGTTATTGTAAGGTATATCTACTGATAAAATATTTTATTTTAATTTTTGTCAGTATCGGTGGCAAGGATCGCAAAGTCACGTTTACATATTAATTTTTTTGATTTTTGATCCAGGATTTTTCATTATTTAAGCTTTGTAGCATTTTCTGTCGCCAAATAATAAAACTACAGCTCTCAATTTCATCTACAACTAAATATTGTTAAAAAATAGTGTAAAATATCTTACAGAGATCTTTTAAAATTGACCAAGGTTTTAAAAGAATTTCATTTTTTAAATGCACTTACACTTAATAAAAACTACAGAGTGAAACTCACTGACCAAAATTGTTCAAAAATGTTTTAAAATATCTTACACAGATACTTTAAAATTGACCAAAGTTTTAAAAGGATTTTTCAAATCTTAAAAGCATAGCACCTAGAAACAAAATTTATAGTGAATAGAAACACCGAGTACAAAAGACTCAAAGGCCGAAAATAGAAGACAAAGTTCTTTATTCTAAGACACCTTTTATCCAGCATAGCAGCCTCTTTAGAATGGACGAAGATTTAAGAGGTTAGTTTTCGAGACTTTAATTATGTTTTAGCAGTAAACGCTATAGCCTATAATCCATGTAATCTTATTTTTGTGCTGGATTATTTTAATTTCTGTCAATATTTTACTAAATGAATTCTTTAGCGAAATATATACTTTTTGGGACGGGAAAAAGATGTTAAACACGCTTCAGGACCTGAGGGAAAGTAGATCGCCTGCGCCCATAAGAGAGTAAATCCATACTAATATTATAAATGTGAAAGCGTGTCTGTCTATCTGTTCGTCATGCACAAACCGGTGAACCGATTTTGGTGAAAGTATGGAGACACTTATTATCCCGGAAAATTTTTGGTTCCCTCGCGATTAACGAATTTTGGCGCAACAGAGTTACAGGCGTCATCTAGTCCTTAATATGAAAAAAATCACAACTATGAACTCACGACGTTTTAAAATATTATCTATAAATTGAAAAGTTTTGAATATCCAAGAAATCGAAATAATATTTCCGTAGAGAATCTAAAGAGATACCGAGTAATAAAAACTTTTAGAATATTAGTGAGATGCAAGCGAAAAATGTAACTTCTGTTTCTTAAATTAATGAAATTGGATTAGAGTTTTTCCGCGAAATCACACCATGTACGAAAAAGAAAATATTATAGAACCGTACGTTTTTTCAACCATTCCATACTAATATTATAAATGCGAAAGTGTGTCTGTCTGTCTGTCCGTCTGTCTGTCTGTCTGTCTGTCTGTCTGTCTGTCTGTCTGTCTGTCTGTCTGTCTGTCTGTCTGTCTGTCTGTTACCTCTTCACCCTGAAACTGCTGAACCGATTTTGCTGAAATTTGGTAGCTAATGTATGCCTGCCTGCTGTTTTCACTTTTCACTCACTCTCGGACAGCTTTTCGTACATTTCACGTTATTTTGTACCTTGGTTGAGATTTCTATGGACTTTTTCCAGTGTAAAGGGGTCTTTATCTCATTCGCTGCAGGTTTTAGCTTACATTTTCAATCCTATCGGAGGGACTCTTTGCCGGCTTATCGGGGATTCGTGGCTCGTCGGATTTTTAACTATAAAGAGGGATGTTTCTTAAATTAAGACCAGCTTAATCTCGAAATATGGCGACAAGAGTAGACTAAAAAAGTTATCATTAAAATATAATTATATTAATTATTACACTAAAATTTAATGAAGATTAACACAAGCCGCACACATATTTTAATCTGTCAAGCTCTTCATTAAATTTGAGTTTAATTTTAGATCATCGAAATCATCGAAATCGAATCATCGCTTAGACAATAATATAATTATAAGTATTAAATACTTAACAATATCTATGGACACTTCACACCACGTCAGTCTGGACTCTGGCCCCGTGTTAAGTACTTGAATGATTTGTGTTACCTCCGTTGTCTGGTATCTGTGTACCAGACAACGGAAATATAATTATTCAATACTTTTATACTTAGATATGTTACGCCCAAAGACCTAAATCGTTCAATGAGCGAAAAAATGGCTCACAGCGCGTTGTGGTCACAGTGAAATTAACACACAGTTAATGAAAACGGCCACGACGCGTTCTGGCAATCACAAAAAGTCCATAACGCGAATTTCGTGTCGTGGCTGATATGCTATTCGTTTTTCTTGATTGAATTAATCATCCATAGGTATGGAAGATTATATTTGAATTACCACGCGTACTACAAAATATTTTTTCTTTTACAAAATCACTGCATATCAATTTTTTCATTATTATTTGTGAAATATCCATAGTTCCATAATATCCATACTAATATTATTACTGTCTGTCTGTCTGGCGCAACGTGCTATTTTTGTTACTGTTTTTTTAAATATAAGGTAATCTGATCTTAATAAATAATAAGTATTTAGTTTTATTTTTATTTATATATAATTTTAATATAATACTACTAGTTGATGCCGGCATCTATGTTGCGCCAGATAGACAGACAGTAATAATAATAGTACGGATAGTATTGAAGTATGGATATTTTATAAATAATAATGATAAACACGTTATGCAGTGATTTAGTAAAAGAAAAATTATTTTATACCTAGTAGACGTGGTAATTCAAATATAATCTTCCATAACTATGGACAATTAATCAATCAAGAACAGATCAAGAAAAACGAATAGCATATCAGCCACGACACGAATTTCGCGTTATGGACTTTTTGCGATTGCCAGAACGCGTCGTGGCCGTTTTCATTACAGCCACGACGCGAATTTCGCGTAACAGATACAACATACATTTAAGATATTGATTATATCATACATATATTTATTACACATATCCAGGACCCGGCAACATTGTTCCGTCGGCGGGATTCGAACCCGCAACCCCCCGGCTTGAGCACTCGACCATTGAGCCATGACAGAGGTCGTCGAATGGTTGCGGTTGCGATTATGATGTACGCATTTTACCGTTGCAGAGCAATATGATATTATACGCTTTCAATCCAGTGTTCCGATTGAGTTCACCTAATTAGCCATGTTTATATTAGCAAATGTATCTTCGATTTGTGATAACATAGCATTGTAATTAATAATAATCAATCTAATATTCCAACTCGTTAGCTATTCGTATTCCAGATTATATTCCAATCCAGTAATCCAATCCAGCGCTGGATAATTACTGGAATAACGTAAACGCGCGAACACTGGAAAAAAAATCCTCAGATTTTTTATAAATCAATACAATTATTATAGTATCATTAAAAACATAAAACCAGGTAAATAAACTAAAAAGATCATAATCAATAATCATGATTATTTTTTATCCTTTCACTGGCTTATGAGAGTAAGGGAATAGGGAGCGCTCTTGTGCACTACGCACACACTTGGGCACTATAAAATTACTCCTGCGTAACTGGCCTTGTTTCGATACAACCGGCCACCGTCACCGAAACCGGTGTGGGAGTTGTTGATATGATTTTTTTATTTATTTATTTTACTGACTTTTTGTAAACTTTAATCACTATACTGATAATATAACAAAGTATTTCTTTAGGAACGAGTTTGCCATTTGCGTCTAAAACCTAACCCCACTTAATCTTCGCCAAAGTAGATAAACCCTCTGGAATTTATTAGTACTTGAGAACTTCTGTATAATGGGTGAATTAACTACTTAGGTTGTTTGACCCATTATTATTTTATTGCTAGGTACACTTAGTACAGGTTCCCTAGAGCAATTTTTTATTACTATCAAGCTAATTTTTCGTGAGTAGCTTAATTTTGATAAGACGAACAACAATTTCCTATGCGAAAAATCTCGAAAGTGGTAGCTAACAGAGATAGAAAGGATTTAATATTTCGATTTGATGGTCTTAAAATATGGATTGTTCTATTTTTTTGTCTGTCTGTTACCTTTTCACGCCCAAGCCGCTGAGCCGATTGTGCTGAAATTTGGTATGGATATACTTTGAGTCCCGGGAAAGGACGGTACTTATTTATTATCCCGAAAGAATGTACGGTTCCCACGCAGTAAGTGAATTTTGGTGCAATGGATTGCGGCGTCATCTAGTGGGTTATAAATTTGACAACTTGTTCAGCGCTGCCATTTTCACAGTAAACTTTATACTGGAGACACTTAATTATATAATATGCCCTAAGCCGGCCTCTAGACGAGCAATTTTATTGTCAATATCACGCTTCAATTTTATTGAGCAGTTCATTTGACAATTAGATTGAAGCTGCGCGATGTTCAATTTCAACCCTAGACGGGCAACAATATTACGCAATACGTGATATTGACAATAACATTACTCGTCTAGGGGCCAGCTAAGGTATTATCATTCAATTATTATATTCAAGTAAGTTATACCTTGTATAATAATATTATAGACATCAAATTACTACTAATAATATCTATGTCCAAATACTTAGAATTGTCTATAGACTATCTATTATTACTGAGACGTTGGACAGTGTCCAAATACGATGATTGGGTATAATATTATTTTAGTACTGATTGTTGTATACTGATGGCATTCCCGTACCATCGCCAAGTTTTAAAGTGGCCGTAATTTTATTCTTCAACATTACTTTACAGTGCCACAGAATATAATATATTAGTTGTACCAACAGAATTCCCACTGGCGAAACCCGTTTAAAGAATTAACGACTCATGCCACGATATTATAAAGTTCAAATTCCGACCGCGCAGTGCTAGGTGCCTACAATTATATTTGCCTACATCTCCGCTCTCTTTCTATCGCATAACTCGTACCTTTTCTGAAGAAATCAGGGTTGTCTGTTTTTAAAAATAATATTATAATCTTTATATTTAATTAACTACATTTTATTTAAGTCGAAATAATCTAAGCTATTATATCTTGGTACTATGTAGATTTAATTATCATAAATTCGCGTGTAACTAACACGCGTACTTAGATTCGATAGGTACCGATCTTAATTATTGAAACCGGTTTTATATTACCTACTTAAAGTGTTTGTATAACTTAGTTATTTTTGTAAACAAATGAGGTTTCAGTCGTTATCGGTGCGCCACTGGGATTGCACGTGCGCGTACTAATCGTCTACGTGTTTACTTAGTGAGTACCTATCGAGCGAACAGCGCCCGCGCTCGCGCGAGGCAGTGTGAGTGTTGTTGACAATAGAACCTTCTGTCGTCTCTGACTACAGGGACGATGGAATCTCAACCGAGCTACTCGTCTGTTACCCAAACTGTCGCTTTCCCCACCAAAGAACAAGCCGTTATCATAGATGCAGTTGACGACACCCCGATTAAAGAATACGCGTATGCGTTTGCAAAAATAATTGATTCCACCCAAATAAGATTCCTGAGTCGAATGTCGAATAACAGAATCTGCGCTTATGTGTCTTCCAAAGACATTGCCGATGAGTTAGTAGACAAACATCAGTGCATTACAATAAATAATAAGAAGTTACCTATTCGGCCCCTAATTACTCGGAACAAACGTATAATCTTTTCCAACGTTTGTCCGATTATTCCACACACCGTACTGGAGAACAAATTGGCAGAACTGGGTATTAAATTAGTATCTCCAGTAACTTTTATTAAAGCTGGCATAAGTGAACCCGGCTTTAGTCATATTTTAAGTTTTCGACGTCAAACGTACATACCTCCAGAGGACCTGAAAAAATTACCTGATCGTATGCAAATAGAGTTCGATGGCAGCACATACTGGATATACACCTCTTCGGACTCCATGACCTGCTTTATTTGTAAAAAAGAGGGACATGTAGCCAGTAAATGTCCGGAAAATATAAATTCCGGAAATACAATTTTACCTACTGAAGTAAGTGGCACAGCAAAGATAGTTAGTTCGGATTTTCAAACTTTGGACTCCTTCAAAAGACCTCACCCACCCACAACTGAGTCGTCCCACACTACTGATCACCCGATAACCCAATTTACTGAAACCTTAGATTCGGAACAAGTTTCAATGAGCGATACAGAGTCAGAAAATATGTCTGAGGACAATACCTACTTAAGTGACTCGTTATCATCAAAAGATCTATCTAAGAATTTGCGCAAAAAGAAGAAAACATCCTCATTTACATCTAGTGGCCTGGTGGTAGCTGATTGGGAAAAGATAAATTCTATTATCACTTCGTCGCCTCAGAACTACCCGATGGATCAATTGCAATTCAAGAGTTTTCTAGAAAATACCCACGGAGTTCAAGACATAAGTGTTATTTGTGATCAGTATTCTAAAGACTCTTCCACTATAGTTAAAATGTTAACGGATCTGTATCCTCACTTCACTAATAGGAGTATTAAGAGTCGTATAACTCGTTTACAACGAAAACTTAAATTACTATATAAAAATAAAAATGTCTAGGTTTAATGTACTTCAATGGAATGTCAACGGCTTTTATCGACGTAAACAAAGACTAAAAATTTTATTATCTGAATGGAACCCTAGTTGTATTTGTTTACAAGAATCTAACTTTAAAAATAATTATTGTCACCAAATTGTAGGATATAATGCTATACATAAAAATAGAAATAATACTTCCCATGCAAGTGGTGGTGTAGTGACTTACATCAGGTCTAATATTTTTATATCAGAAGTAAATCTAAATACAAATTTAGAAGCCGTTGCTTGTATTATAAATTTTCCTACCAAAATTACTTTATGTAATATTTATTTACCAAATAGTGTTGCTTTAATTGAGCAAGATTTGATTGATTTAATTAATCAACTACCGAAGCCTTTTCTTTTGATTGGTGATTTTAATAGCCATAGTTTATCATGGGGAAGTTATAAAACGGACTCTCGTGGTAAAATTGTCCTAAACATTTTAGATACACATAATGACATAATTTTATTGAATGAAAATCGCCCCACTCATTTAAATGTCGCTAGTGCTACAACTAGCGCGATTGATTTAGCGTTATCATCGTGTACGATTGCTCCATTGTTTCAGTGGAATGTGTTAGATAACCCCCATGATAGTGACCACTATCCAATTATATTAAGTCACTTATCTTCTTCGGAAGAAAATAGTTCTAATGTTCCCAAATGGGTTTTTCAAAAAGCGAATTGGGATTTATATGAATTGCTTATAGACAAGGGGATTGGAGAATTGTATGATATTAATTTAATTAATGAAACTACAATTAATTTATGTTTATCGAAGTTTAATAATTTGATAATTGAATCTGCAAATCAAGCCATTCCTATGACACGTAGTAATAAAAATAAACGTAAAAAATTGCCTTGGCTTACAAATGATTGTATAAATGCGATAAAAGATTACAAAAGGGCTCATAGACAATATTTAAAATTTAAGTCGATCGAATATTTAATTTATTATAAAAAAACAAGATCATTTGCTAGAAGACTCTTAAAAGAAACTGAGCTAAAATCCTGGCGCGATTACACTTCTTCGATTACTCCTCAAACGTCGTCTTCCGAAATCTGGAATAAAATAAACAGGTTAAGAAATCGTAACATTAACACACTTTCCCCTTTCTTACTTGATGATGATTTGAATAAAATTACAAACACAGTTGATAAATGTAACGTTTTAGCCAAAAACTTTGCAAAAAATTCATCTAACTCCAATTATAGTAATGAATTTATCTCACATTCCTCAAATATTCACGTAGATTTTTCAAGTAATATAGCTAATAGTACGATTTTAGAAGAAGAAAACACAATAAACAGTTTACTTACAATTGAGGAGCTTCATTTTGTGTTAAGGAACTGTAAAAATTCTTCTCCTGGCCCTGATGGAATTCCTAATTGTCTTATTAAGAGTCTCCCAAAAAGTGGTATTTCATATCTTTTGATGTTATACAATAAAATTTGGCAAAATAATTTATTTCCTGAGATATGGCGTACATCGATTATAGTTCCTATTCCAAAACCAGGCAAGGATCATACCCTTCCTAAAAGTTACAGACCTATTGCTTTGACTTGTAATCTATGCAAAATCTTAGAAAAAATGATTGCTAATCGCATTCGGTGGAAATTAGAACATGAAAAACTTATATCACCTTTTCAAAGTGGCTTCCGTAAATTTCGTTCAACTAATGACCATTTAGTATTGCTAGATTCAGCTATTTGTGATGCTTTAGCTCTAAAAGGTCACTTAATAGCAGTTTCAATGGATATTGAGAAGGCTTACGAAATGGTTTCCAAGAAGGTTGTGCTTCATGCCTTAAAACGTCTTAATTTTAATAAAAATGTTATTATGTTCATAAATAATTTTCTGTCCAATAGGAAAATTAAAGTTAAAATTGATAATAAAATTTCTATTCCTGTTGAACTAGATAATGGACTTCCACAAGGGTCTGTAATCAGTGTAATTCTATTTATTTTAACCATTAATGATGTCCTTACTGTCATAATGTCTCCAGTCCAGGGTTTGCTTTTCGCTGATGATTTGACTTTGTATTGCGTTGGTAAAAATATTGGTACATCAATACAAATGGTTCAAAATGCTCTTAGTTCAATACAGAAATGGTCTCAGAAAAATGGTTTTAAATTTTCTAAATCTAAAACTGAGTTTATTATTTTTTCTAGACAGAACAATACTTTTGATAATGTGACACTACATCTTGATGGGCATCCACTTACTAGAACTTATTCTATTAAAATACTCGGTATGTTATTTGATAGTAGACATACGTGGAAAGCCCACATTAAGAAGTTAAAAGCCGACTGTTTGAAAAATTTAAATGGTATTAAAGTTTTATCGTCTATTACGTGGGGTTCTAATAAAGATTGTTTATTAAACGTTTATCGTGCTACAATAAGATCTAAGCTGGATTATGGATCAATAATTTATGACGCATCCAATAAAAATTTATTAAACAGTCTAAATTCGATTCAAAATACCGCCTTAAGGTTATGTTTAGGGGCATTCAGAACTAGTCCCTCTCTTAGCTTAGTTGTAGAATCGGGTGAACTTCCTTTGTGGCTTAGAAGAATTAAACTCTGTCTTTCTTATACGTATAATGTTACTTCTACTCCATTAAATCCTGTTAATGACATTATATCGGTCGAACATCTACATAACATATTCCAGGCAGAAATAAGATTGCCGATTCCACTAAGATTACGTGTTAAAAAATACTTAGAAACTTTAAATATTTCCTTTCCTAGATTATTTGCTCGAAATATTCATCCTATTCCCCCATGGATGAAAAACAATGTTAATGTGGATTTATCCCTCTGCAATTTTATTAAGGAATCTACCGATGCTTTAGTTTACCGCAAACTATATTTAGATCTACTTGAAAATTACCGTGACTATAAAGTAATGTACACAGACGGATCTGTAACTGATAACGGAACAGGCTGCTCCATTATTCACGAATCAGATTCCACCGCAATTAGTTTACCTAAACAATTTTCCATTTTTCTCTGTGAAGCCTATGCAATTTACTGTGCTGTAAAAAAGATTTTATCCAACCCTGTAAACTCAAAATACGCTATTTTTACTGACTCTAAGTCTTCTCTTTTAGCCATTCAGAACCCTTTTACTGAAAACCCTCTTATACAATTGATACACTCTGTCGTTTTTCAATTGAAAGAACTATCAGTTGATGTAACAATTATATGGTTACCCTCTCACCAGGGAATAGACGGTAATGAAAAAGCCGACAAAGTGGCTAGGGAAGCTAGTTTGATGCCCTATACTAGCAATGAAATACCTATCATTCTTCTCGACGCCAAACGAGAACTATACAATTCAATAAATCTTACGTGGAACCAAAATTGGAATTCCGAAACCTCTAAATTGCATTATTTTAGACGAGATGTTTTAAAAGGTGAAACTAAATATGGCTCAAAATTCAACAGAAAAGATCAATGTGTATTAACGCGTCTGAGAATAGGCCATACCAACGCATCTCATGTACATTATATCACGAAAAGCACTCCTAAGACTTGCCTTAGATGTAGCTCACCCTTCTCTGTCAATCATATTTTATTTGAATGTTCTAGTTATATTTCTGAAAGACAAATGTATAACCTTAGCAGTGACAGATATCTTATATTAAGTGATCTCGATATGTGTTATAATGTTCTACGATTCCTAAAATGTTGTAATATTTATACTTTGATTTGAATTAATGTAATTATTTTTGTGGTCGCTGATAACCTAGTTGTTCTAAGCGACCATAAATAAATGGAGAAAAAAAAAAAAAAAAAAAAAAAAGAGGTTTCGAATAGTACGCATCGCGAAATATAATAGCAAAGACGCGACACCAACCTACGATGCTTACTATTAGTAATAATTAACACCTAACCTTATTAATTAATGTGTTTTTTTTTTTCAATGAAATACCTTTATTAATTATACGTCTACGAAGGTAACCCAACTAATATATTCTACTTCAACTAGTATTTAAAACTATTTAAATCATAAGTAATCGTAATTTGACTCTATAATAAATTGTACAAAATTTAAGTCTATAATAAATAATAATAAAACAATTTAAAAAAGTTTTTAACTCTCGTCGTCCTTAGGGAGCTTAAAGAAAGTTAAATTTGGTTCACATTCCGTGTTAAGACAGTTGAACACTGCGCAATATTTCTTTGCCCTTTTTTTATTGTCCATTGTGATCAGATTAATTTATCAATATTGTAACAGCGAATGAATAAGTACGCAGGTAGGCATGCAACGATCAACTAACTAAAAACTCGTGCGCGCGCGTCACCGCTCGCCTGTGAGTCCCTACTGAAGTGCCCCCCTAGGGGGGTACTTACAGTTCGATGCCTACAGGCGCGAGTGGGACAGGCCTGACAGTGCTTTCAGGGCCTCATGATAATTTGTTTGTCTCTAGAACTGTAGTTGTAGGTCCCGACTACAAAATGGAGTGTTAGGGTCAATTCAGACCGAAACGCGACGAGGCGAGGCGAGGCGCGGTGCGGCATTTTGTATGGATTTGACAGATTTCAATCGCGCGAGGCGATATGCCAATCTATTAATTCAGTACAAATTTAGAAATGCATCTATGCGTCGCGTTGCGGTCTGTATCAACCCTTATAAGTTTAAAATGTTCGTCTGTCTCTGTGTGTGTATTTTCTTTCGGAGATTATTTAGTTTTTTTTTTGTTCTATTTTTATTACCTTGTAATTTATCATACATTTGTAATTTTGCTAATGTGTGTTTTTGTGCGATTTAATCAGAAGTGATACGATATATATGGCTATATTATTATGTGTAGTATATAGTGGAGGCCTTTTTTTAATTAAGGAAGGCAGGTCGCTATAGCCCTGACGTCACTGCGATCCATGAGGATCTATTGTGACTCCTTCTCTCTAGAGAATCATCCCCAACCCAATGCTGCTCATAAATTGAACGATATGTTTGGGGTTGGTGTCACGAATTTCCTCTGTGGATGAGTATACGTGGCGAACAAGGTGCCTGTTCCTGCTCTGTAGTATAGCAGGGCAGTCGAGGAGAAGGTGAATAGGTGTTTCATCCTTCTCACAGAATCTGCAAGTCGTTATGCTACAAATACCCATTCTGTTTAGGTGTTTGTTGAGCTTGCAGTGCCCAGTTAGGCTTCTGGTAAGGATTCTTAATTGATTCCTACCCAATCCTACCCAATTCTGATAGTTTCTTGTTGAAGCCAGTGCCTTGGAGAGTTCAAGGCCAGGGGTCTCAGCCCATTGCTTCCTGCATAGTTTGTGACCCCATTCCTTGAGCACTTGTTTTGTGGTACTGGGAGTTATACCACAGACTGGTTCTAGTAGAGGCCTTGCCTGTCATGTTTTTTCGTTCGCCAGTCTGTCCGTTTGTCCGCCGGACCGTCTGCCTGTCTGTCTGATTGTCTATATTTATTGCACATGTATTCCTTGAGATCTAGTTACAATAACAATAAATTGTTATAAAACAGAATTCTATTTCTACATACAGAAATAGTCTAGGATCCAATTAATAACATATGCAGTTACTTTTGAACCGACAAGCTCTTGAAATATGAACCGCATTGAGAGTACTTCTATTTGAACCGAGAGAGTTCAATTAATATGGTTTATTTATTCAGTTATAGTTGAAAACGGTCAAATTGATTAGTTTTGTAGTCCAATTCATTTTCTGTTAGAAAAATATTTCGTTTGTTTGCATCGCATAGGCTCTGAAACTCGATAGTTCCAAATAAGTCGATAGTCAACTTTGTGAGGTTATACATTGGACAATGGAACCTATTCTACTATTACAGCAAATTGTACGGTTCTCGTAGAATGTACATAATAATTTTTATGTATATCCCAGTACATACTATACTGTACTCGTCGAAACATGGCGGTAGCGGTCATTGACTCCCTGTCAAAAACTTGTCATTTTCCATCTAAACCGCGATTGACAATGAAGTGTTAGGTGTTGATATTTTTATGATATTAGTAAGTATAAGTGTCATGACTTGGTACCATCTGGTATATTTTAGACTTGTTGCCATCTTGTAATTTCTTCATTTTAAGGTTTTTAACCACCAGCATTTATGTCACGCCTCCGTGGTCCAGTGGTTTAGAGCTTGGCTCTTGACTCGGAGGTCGTGGGTTCGATTCCTGCGTCTTACGAGTAAGATGATCCATGCGTCGGGTGGACATGTAAAAAGTCTCTCGCCAGTCGACAGCCGTGTCGGTCGGCTATGGGAGTAAAGGAATAGAGAGTGCTCTTGTGTACTGCGCACACACTTGGGCACTATAAAATTACTCCTGCGTAATTGGCCTGGTTTCAATGAAACCGGCCACCGTCACCGAAAACGGTGTGGGGGCTATTATTATTTATATCACATGTCAGTAGCTGATGATCATGACTCAATCCTCTGCAACTAATTCCACCTTATCGTATAACTTGCGCACTAAACCATACTTATCTCAACTTCGCCGAACAAAACCCATAAATAAGTTTGTTCTGATTAACGTTTCCTGAATTAAGTTCATCGTCGTGCTCACGGTCTCGGAGAAAACCAGCGTGATATTGTGGAGAAGTTAGGCACAAACTTATGAATCATAATATGAATTAATGTTTTTAGGGTTCCGTACCCAAAGAGTAAAAACTAGACTTCGATGTCTGTCCGTCTGTCTCCAGGCTGTAACTCAAGAACCGCTATAGCTAGATTTCTGAAATTTTCACAGATTGTGTATTTCTTTTTCCGCTATAACAAATGCTAAAAACGCAATAAAAATAATATTTAAGGTGGGGGCTCCCATACAACAAATGTATTTTTTTTAGTATTTTTCACTCCTAATCAATAATAATAGGCACTTGAAATTTTCACAAAATCCTTAATTATGTATTTTATACTTTAATAATTGTTAAAAAAATAACTAATTAAATATTTAAGGGGGGCTCCCATACAAGAAACACAATTTTTTGCCTACTTTCACTCTACACCGGTACGGAACCATTTGTACGCGAGTCCGACTCGCACTTGGCCGATTTTTTCCATGTCCATACTAACAAAAGCGAAAGTGTGCCTGTCTTCCTGTCAAAATTCGTCAATCGTCCAATAACCGTACTTTTACGAGATAAAAAGTATCCTACGTCCTTTCCCGGGACTCAAAGTATCTCCATACCATATTTCAGCAATATTAGGTAGTAACGGACAGACAGATAGGCATAAAGACACTGGCATTTATAGTAAGTACTAATTAGTATAGTAAGCAGAAGAAATCCCTCCACTTGAGGGTCGAACGTCTGCAGTCTCGCCACAAGGTCATGATCAGTTCTTTTGTGGTGAGAGTACCGACGCATCTTCTGTCGACCTTTGAAGCGGAGGAATTCTGGCCGACTGATGTGGCCCACCGAAGGGGGAGACTCCGGAATGAAGCGCACGTCACGTCGCGCGTCGCCGATAACTCGTGATAAAGTGTAGTTATTAAGTGTACATAATTTATATGTATGTTAGTCATTAAGGTATATTATATTATATCGGCATACGTAGCCTTATATTATAAATAAACTAGCGACCCGCCCCGGCGTCGCACGGGTATAAAATATATAGCCACTGAAAAAATGATTAAAATCGATAGTCTATGATCCTTCACGTGGTCTACTTCTTATCTGTGCCAAACTACGTATAATAAAAACTAAGGAAGAGTAACTCCGTCAAAAAACATGCTCCAAAATACTTGTCGAAAAAATGTACCTTAGGTTCACTTTTCATACATTTGCAATATTTAGGTGACCTTGAGCGGTATAAAGGCTGACGTTACATGACAGTTCGAATGGAACCAAATTTAAAACTGTATTAGTATGGGAGTTACGTTTCCTTAGGTTTTATTATTCGTAGGTGCCAAATAACAAAAGTTGCTCCAGTAGTCCGCGAGATAAGCCCTTTCAATAAATTTCCCCGTTTTTTACACATTTTCCTATTAGTCTCAGCATGATAAAATATAGCCTATAACCTTTCTCAATAAATGCGCTATCTAACACTGAAATAATTTTTCAAATCGAACCAGTAATTCCTGAGATTAGCGCGTTCAAGTTAGCCCTTTCAAATAATTTTCCGCGTTTTTTCCACATTTTCCTCTATTTCTTCGCTCCTATTAGTCTTAGCGTGATAAAATATAGCCTATAGCCTTCCTCGATAAATGGGCTATCTAACACTGAAAGAATCATCAAATTCCGTTGCGTAGTTTTAAAGATTACAGGGAACAAAGGGACATGAGGGAAAAAAGCGACTTTGTTTTATAATAAGTATAGAAGAAGAAGATAAATAAAATAAATTGTATTAACTGTATGGATTCCCTGCATCGAAACCATATCGAAAATTTAATAAGATTAACAGAATCTGACTGTACCCGTGTTCAAATAAGGGATATTTTGTACCTCCGTATTTGTTTATCCATTTATTAAACCAACATGCTCCCGTCACGCTTAAACTTTAACCCTTCAACGGTTCGAAATTTAATTTAATTCGGGTTGTTTTGGGTTTCATACAAATGTGGTTAAGTACAAAGTACAAATGTTTAATTTTATATACTTAGAAAAAGCTAAACAATACCTTTGTTTATATTATAAAGCCGCCAGTTCACCGCTACGCACGTGCGTCAAGCTTCGTTTTGCAAGAAAATATATGTGACTGTGTCCACTGCAACCCACGATGGCACGGACACGCTACACACGAATTGACGTAGTCAAAGTAATAAATCCGTGCGCCGCGTGGCCGTGCACAGCGTGCGCCGCGGTGGAATGGCGGCTTAATGAAGTCAACCAGCGATGACGCCCGCAACTCTGATAAAAAGTATGCTATGTCCTTTTCCAAGACTCAAAGACGTCGTGTCCCCATACAAAATTTCAGCAAAATTGGTTCAGCGGTTTTGACGTGAAGATGTAACAGACAGACAGACACACTTTTGCATTAAGGGCCTTCCCCTACGGAGATTCCGTAATTTACCGTATTTAGAGCCTTAGAAACTCTTTGAAAGCTACAAAGTTATAATAAAAATACAGCAATAATCTTCAGTATAATATTGTGGGTATAATGCGTGGAGGCTAAAGGAAGATCTTCCGACCGAGCGAGGTGGTATACTCGGTCAGGCCGAAGCCCAGGTGATACCTTTCAGCTGTCGTATATATACCGACGCGCTTAGAAAACTTCGATAGCGCGATGCAGGAATGTTAGGCGAATTGTGGGTACCGCCACATCACTCCCCCCCGAAGACTGGAGGTCGAATCTTGAAGTCTTGTTTGTCCGCTTGAGTCGCCAGTGCCAGAGAGTTCCAGTGAGTCGGAACTGTTGCAGTGAGTCCCAGTGAGTCGGAACTGTAAGCTGCTGCAGGGGATCCAGTGAGTCGGATAGCTGCCGTGCGGGGCCGATGCTACGTGCTGACCAGGAGAGATGTGCTCCGCTTGCTGACCGGTCGGTGTAGTGAGAAAGCCCGATGATGCCGATGCGGAGTCGCCCAGGCCGCGGTACGTTGCGGCTAGTGGACGATGTACCCGATGAGGCGATGCTGGCTGGCGCGGTGTGGAGGGGCGGGGAGTGATGATGATGAAGGAGGCGTGTTCTGTCGAGGGTCACCAATGTGGGTATAATGCGTGGAGGCTAAAGGAAGATCTTCCGACCGAGCGAGGTGGTATACTCGGTCAGGCCGAAGCCCAGGTGATACATTTCAGCTATCGTATATATACCGACGAGCTTAGAAAACTTCGATAGCGCGATGCAGGAACGTTAGGCGAATTGTGGGTACCGCCACAATATCAACATTCCTGTCCCCGTTTTAAATTTTCTATTTTTGTTTATTATAAGTACTCATGATATTAGCTTCCAAAGTGATACCAATTTATTAAAATTGAAGCGCACTTTCAGCATCTCCCTAGTATTTACAAATTACATTTAATTAAGAAACACACAACAACAGATAGACAATTTCATTAGCTACATATTCCCAGTTTAATTTTTTTTTCGATCAGTTTTGAACGAAGATAAGGAAAAAAAAGACTGGTTGCACTCCGGGAGTGCCGGCAGAAGTGAAAGCTTGATTATTAACGTTGTGCATTTTTTAACCCATTTTTATGAAAATCGATTTTTAAAAAATCGTCAATCAAGTTGTTTCGATCAAGTTTCGATCAAGTTTCGATCAAGTTTCGATCAAGTTTCGATCAAGTTTCGATCAAGTTTCGATCAAGTTTCGATCAAGTTTCGATCAAATTTCGATCAAGTTTCGGTCAAGTTTCGATCAAGTTTCGATAAAGTTTTGATCAAGTTTCGATCAAGTTTCGATCAAGTTTCGATCAAGTTTCAAATTGAGTTCGAGTTCGAGTTCGACACAAAACACTACTCTCCAACCGTCTTACGCGTTTTGTATGGTTTTTCGATCAACACGAAAATCTATCGCGAGTTTCACAGTTTTTACCCATCCCACAAGTGCTCAACGCCGCTAAAGAAGTTTTCACTTCAAAAATTGTATTTTTGTGCGATCTCGGCAACGCGTCAAATGTATGGTCAAGGTCGTTTGCTCGGGGGATGGCCTTAATATTATTAGTATGAATGGGCACCGGTTTCGGTTGATGAAATATGAACGCATCCTAATATTACTTTATTTTATAATGAACGCATCTCTTGATCTTGTGTGACGTTTATGTATCTGTTAAGTGTTGTAAATGTCAATAATCTATTGCTCTTGCGAATACACGATCTGTCTAAAACGCTCTGTCCTGTTATTTTATTTAATCCAATTTAATCCTTAATTTAAACTAAGCTTCCATATCAATTTTCTTTAATCTTAAAGAAAGAATAAGTACTTATCTAATTTTTGATTCCATGTTCTACTTGCCTGTTTCAAGCCATAAATACTTTTGTTCAGTTTACAAACTTGATCTCCTTTTTCATAACTAGGTGGTTGTGTCATGTACAACTCTACATTAATTTCGCCTTGCAAGAAGGCTGTAATGGCATCCAGCTGTTCAATCTGTAGGCGATATTTAGCTGCCATTGCAAGAAGATATCTGATAGATGTTAGGCGTACTACAGGTGCATAAACATCATTATAGTCAATTCCATATACCTGTTCATATCCTTTTATTACCAATCTCGCCTTATATTTAGTAATGTTTCCGTTTGCATCTAACTTAGTTTTAAAAACCCACTTACATGGAATTGCTTTTTTTCAGGCGGCAACTTACAGAGCGTCCAGGTGTTGTTTTCTATCAACGAATTATATTCAGAATTCATTGCATTTTTCCATTCTAGTGCATCTTTACTCTCCATAGCTTGCTTCTCAGTCTGAGGGTCAGGCGTCAGAGCACTACTTTTCAATATATTGTGACACAGGTAAGTAGATGGTGTCTTATTCTTTCTCGGTCTCAGGTTGTGGCTGATGGAGGCGGTGGAGCTCAGGTTGACATCACGTTCAGGTAAGTAATCTTCATCTTTATCATCCTCATAGTTTATATAACTATCATTATCTACGACTGTACTAATACTTTCATATGAACTTCCTTCACTATCTATGGTTTCATCTATGCTATCAGTCTTTTGTTCTTCACTAGGTATACTCTCAAGTGGCACAAGTGCAAAATCCTTCTTAATAACTTCCTCTAAGAATTCTACATCTCTACTTCTGACTATTTTTCCTTGTTCTTTATCATATAGTATGTAGCCTTTAGATTCAGGACAATAACCTACAAATATTAGTTCCTTTGACTTACAATCCCATTTTTGTCTCTTTTCCTTGGGTATATGCATCATCGCCGGACAACCAAAGATTTTCATGTGTTGTAGGTTAGGCTTCACACCTGTCCACATTTCCTCCGGAGTTCTAAAATTTATTAATTTAGTTGGTGAGCGATTAATTACATAAGCTGCAGTAGCAACTGCTTCTGCCCAAAATTTCTTTGGCAAATTAGCATCAATAAGCATACATCTGGCTCGCTCAACCAGAGTACGATTCATTCGTTCACTCATACCATTCTGCTCGGGTGGATATGGAACAGTGAGCTGCCGCAACAAACCAACCCTACTTGTCAAGCCGGAGTCATCAAAAGCCTTACGCAAATTGCACCATACTTCTTTGGCAGTTTTTGCCTCTTGAACGTGGATATAATTGATCGGATCTACCAATAATATAATTTTTGACTTAGCTTTGATGTCGTCACTTTGGGTAAACTTTGATTGTTCCTTGTCTTCAACGCATTTCCAGAGTTCTTCATGTTCTAGGTACGTCTTGACAGCAAAACTCCATGTGGCGTAATTGTCACGCCCTTTTAATTTTTCTATTTGTACCATGTTTCCATTCGTTGCCATTATAAATAACGATGGAAATATCTCGTCAGTAAAAAATTTTATGAGTTTATTTCGGTGCTGAAAGAAAAAAAACCTGAAACCTCGCGAAATTACCTAAGCCGGATTGAGGTTATACCACAAATTACTTTATTTCGCAGAACTATTAAAAATTTTCCCTAATTCTAACTATCCGGGCGTCAAAGGCCCATAACCTAAAGTGACGGTTGCTGGCGTGATTAAAACCAATAGCAACGCAGGAGTGATTTTCTTATATTTTCTAGTACCTAGTAGATACCTAGTGTGTGCGCAATACACAAGAGCACTCTTTCTAATGATGTAACTGGATGATGACTCCGTTGGGCCAAAATTAATTTATCGCTTGTACATTTTTTTGGGATAAAAAGTATCGTCCTTTCCCGGGACTCAAACGGAGATAGTTTGCGTCCTGGGATGCCAAATTTCAGCAAAATCGGTTCAGCGATTTGGGCGTGAAGAGGTAATAAGCAGACAGACACGCTTTCACATAATTACTTTATGAATTGTGATATTAGTATGGATTATATTAATTTGCTCGCAATTAGGCTCCGAAAGAATGAACATTGGATACTAATTATGTCGGAACCATGTACGATTCCCATGGGATACTTTTCGGGGCCACGTGCAACTTCTAAGAAAAATAAAGTATAAGATTTATATACAGGTATACTTTCAAATTATGTAATGACAAAAACTAATGTTTCAATTTTACGTAAGAGAGAGGTTATTCCAGTGTCTCCTAACATTAGTTAGAGAATAGAAAATCGGGCTAAGACCCCCGTAAGCAGATTAACGGGCAACTCTCTATTCGCCCGCTTAGTTAACTTAAAGTTCAAGTTAACCTATTAAGTAATTAGACTGCTTAACTTAAACAGTTTTGGGTTAAAATTTTAAACTTAACTACTAGATAGCCTCGAAGAAGCTTGGTGTTCTTAACAGAGCGAGACAGTACTTCAGTCCGGACGAACGCCTACAACTCTACAAGGCGCAGGTTCGGCCTCATATGGAATATTGTTCTCATCTCTGGGCAGGGGTGCCAAAATATCAACTGTTCCCTCTGGATCGTATCCAACGAAGGGCCGCTCGAATTGTTGACTGCCATAGTGTTTCAAACAGCTTGGACCCCTTGGAATTACGCCGAGATGTAGCTTCACTCTGCATCCTCTATCGGTTGTATCACAGGGAGTGCTCTGAGGAATTATTCGGAATCATACCACCTGCAACTTTTCGCCATCGTCCCACGCAAAAAACATACCATCCTCATCACCTTGATGAGTGGCAGTCTTCCACAGTACCTTTTTCGTGTAACTTTCTGCCGCGCACTGTAAAACTCTGGAATGAACTGTCACCAGCAGTTTTTCCGGACCTATACGACCTGCAAACCTTTAAGAAAAGAGCGTATTCCCTCTTAAAAGGCTAGCAACGCACCTGCAGCTCTTCTGATGTTGCAAGTGTCCATGGGTGACGGTAGTTGCTTACCATATTATTTAGGTAGTTATTTGCCATATTATTCTATTGAAGTGACTAAATAAAGTATGTCACCATGGCAACGTCGACCGCTATCCCGTCGCACAAACAATGGTCGCCGTCAGTCTCAGGTTGTAATAATTTACTGTTATTTATTCAACAAATGCACTTATCAATATATAAAGTACCGAGTAGCCGATTCTCAGACCTACTGAATATGCAAATAAAATTTGGTAATTAACAAAAAATTAAAACCGACTTCCAAGGTAAAAACAATATTAATAGCATCCTTATAATATGAACTAAAAAGTATTAAATAATTTTTCTTATCTAATATGTAGTGCCTTTTCCCGAATTCGGCTAAACTTCAACTATTTCTGTACTCAATCTTCATCATTTTGAAATCGGTACCAGATATAGCTGAATCTTTATTTCTTTGACAGAAAATTTGAAACTTTTGGAACTGGCACCGACTTCAAAATTATGAAGATTGAGTACAGAAATAGTTGAAGTTTAGCCGAATTCGGGAAAAGGCACTACATATTAGATAGGAAAAATTATTTAATACTTTTTAGTTCATATTATAAGGATGCTATTAATATTGTTTTTACCTTGGAAGTCGGTTTTAATTTTTTGTTAAAAATAATAATTTCACTCTTTAGTTACCTAGTAGGTAAACTGTTAGTGCCAATTCAAATTGTATAAAAAATAGTTTCATATTGTCTTCACTAGATGTCACTGAGGCGCTCCTGTGTCGCGCTATCGCTTGTACGTAGAAGTTTTATATAGGTAGTTGTAACTTGTAACAGATTTTCGTTGTGTTGTTGAAAGTTTGTAAGCAACTGACGTCTGACAACTCAACAGTGAGCTTGGTGTGAGCAGTGAACATTGAATTGACAACATAAATCATAATATTGAGTGGTAATTGATCTCGTATAATTGTTATTAAAGGTGAACGCAGATTTGGCCGCTCCGCACGCACCGCAGTCGCCGCATTCGCAATTCTTCATATTATTATGAAGTTGCGAAGACTGCGGCGCGGGTAGGTAGGTATGCGAGCTTGCCTATAACTTCATATAAAGAATTCCGAATGCGGCGACTGCGGTGCGTGCGGTGCGGCCAAATCTGCGTTCACCTTAAGTTGACCTCCGTCATAGTCCGCGAATTTATAAGTGGTCGCCGGTGGTACTGCGTATATTCTACGTATCTTATTACAATTTGTTAAGACTGATATGAGTCATACGGCATACCCCAAGGCCCAAATATCAGGTAGATAGATAAATTTAAACAATACATTTAGAAAGATCTAAGTGAACACGTGCTGCAAAATGCTCGCAGCGCGGCATCACAATAGATATAACTACAAGTACTTCGACTGCTAAGAGACTGACGAGTATTAATATCTGTCGTTTCTTTCGGGTTTCGCCAGGATAAGTTAAAGGCTGGCGCGCTGGCTGGTATAATTTAATTTTAAAAATAAGATTTTGAAATTGAATTCTGACAGTTTTCTTTGCATGTGCCAAAATATAAACAACTAAATTTGTAGGTTACGACCCTAGCGACGACTTTTGTCATAATACGTCAAACTTAAAAAAATTACATCAGTTCTAAGTCGGCATACTCTATCATTCTGTCTACTCTGGCGGCATGCCGCATGCCCTGACATTCCAGTTAGAACTTGAATACGATGTTTACGTACGCGTCGCCGACCGCCGCGCGCCGCCGCGCGCCGCCGCGCGCCGCGCGGCGACGCCGTTGCCTCTGCGGCGCCGACCGCCGTGTATATAAACAGCCTATAATAATTGGTGTTGTTATGTACATAATTATTATTATTGTATCCTTACCTATGCCTTGTACTATTATCTATTTTGTGCCATGAGACATTGGTGACCTTAACACGACGCGGTAATGATGATGATGACGATGATGATGATGATGAATTTGAATTGCATGGTAGCATATGCTTTCTGTTCTTAAAACAACGCCGAAACTCCCAAACGTGTATCTATAAAGAGTCAGGAGTTCTCTCAGCATCTTCGAAACCATGGTATACCTTGACCCAATATTTGACTTTTTGGTAGCATATTCTTAGTACACTTCACATAAAACCAAAATCATCATATGTTTCCATATAAATTTCGAGGAGTTCCCTCGATTACTCCTGGATCCCATCATCAGGTCACCACTTTTGTGAACATGGTACCAAATTGGAGTGAAACCTAATACAACAAAACAAAAATTTCGAAAATCGGTTCACAAACGGCGGAGTAATCGTTGAACATACAAAAATAAAAAAAAAAAATTAAAAAAAAATCCACAGCCGAACATATAACTTCCTCGTTTTTGGAAGTCGGTTAAAAATCAGTAAAGCCGTTTCGGAGGAGTTCGTGGACTAACATTGTGACACGAGAATTTTATATATAAGACTAGACGTTCCGCGCGGCTCCTCCCACGTAAATATATAATTTCACAGACAAATTGGTCCACAAAAAATAGCCTATATTATAATTCTTCACGTTATACATTCCCCCGTTTTTTCCACATTTTCCTCTATTTCTTAGCTCCTATTAGTCTCAGCGTGATAAAATATGTAAAATGGGCTATCTAACACCGAAATAATTGTTCAAATCGGACCAGCAGTTCCTGAGATTAGCGCGTTCAAACAAACAAACTCTTCCGCTTTATAATATTATATGGTAAAGATTAGTTAGGGTCTAATCACACAGAAAACTTATTCAGATTTGTTCAGCTTTAATACGATACACTTTAGCACTACTTTGATAATATTAGAAATTAAATTAGAAAATACAATACAACAAAGTTTTTGTTAGAAGCTTAACTTCAGTTTTGTTTTCAGTTTTTCGTAGTGCAAACTGGTAAAAATAAATGGATTATAGATAGGTACTGCTACTTCACGTTATTTACGTATGAAAAAGTTGTTAATTTATTACGCCTATCTAAATTACGGAGAGGAAGTCTGTGATCTTTAATACAAATATGTAGCGTTTGTATTATTCAATTTAAAATATCTGACCTAATGGTCGACATTATCTGAATCTGGAAACATTTCATCGATAATAGAAAAGACAGTTGTACATCACTAGTATTAGTTCCAAATACTCCCACTACTGCTATCAGCGCAAATATGGCGACATGATGGCGACTTTCAAACGTCATTTATACGTCAAATTTAGTTCCTATCCCTGATAATGGGGGAGCTGATTCCGCTTCAAATAGGCACAAAAATAGCTGTCATTTCAAAGTAGTATAAGTCCAGCGTACTTGTATAATGGAGGTCAGTGGGTTCAGCCTATGGTAAAAATATGTTTTTTTAAGCGAGAAATAAATTATTGGACGCATCCATAAGGCGCGGCTGATGGACGCGGCTTAACAATGTGTAAGGTCAAAGACCTAACCTATATTATATCAATGGCAGACGTCCCCGGATGCAAAAACATCCGGCCAGCCAGATTCTGTTCGGACGTCCGAACGCTCAAGGTCGCTTAAAGCTAAGCGTGGTTCAGCCGTAAATAAAGGCTCGTCCACATTTGTATCAATTGCGCGATCAGATCTCCGTCGCGATCATCGCGCCGTATCAAGTATGAGTATCATAGTGTGGACGCCTATTAGGCTTCGTCCACATTTGTATCATTTGCGCGATCAAAATGATACGCGTATCATGATACGCCCCGACCGCTATTAACCGCGTATCTGATACGTGTTGTATCAAATACGCGCATGATCGGCAGAATGGTCTAAATAGGCGCCCACACTATGATACGCTTACGTGATACGGCGCGATGATGGCGACGGAGATTTGATCGCGCAAATGATACAAATGTGGACGACCATTTAGATCATTCTGCCGATCATGCGCGTATTTGATACGACACGTATCGGATA
Source organism: Lysandra bellargus (assembly GCA_905333045.1). Taxonomy (NCBI): domain Eukaryota; kingdom Metazoa; phylum Arthropoda; class Insecta; order Lepidoptera; family Lycaenidae; genus Lysandra; species Lysandra bellargus. Next base: position 9,034,268 of record HG995324.1, on the reverse strand, counting down.
CGCGATTAATAGCGATCGGGGCGAATCATGATACGCTTCGATGATACGCGACGGAGATCTGATCGCGCAAATGATACAAATGTGGACGAAGCCTAAAGTGAAGAGACATACAGACACACAGACGCACAGACAGTCAGATACACTTTCACATTTATAAATCAGACAGAATTATAGCTATATCGATAAGATATTGCTACTTCATAATATTGTGACTTTTTTGTAAAGGTGCTCCCAGACAGCAGTTACATAACGTTAGATAACATTGTTGTCTAACATTTTTATACAAATTATAAGAAAAGGCACGTTTATTTCTTGACATGTAGCGTATGTTACACGCTGTTATAAAATAACACATTGCTTTATATTAACGTTTAAATATATAACTGCTGTGTGGGAGCGCCATAAAGGGGTAAGAGTATACTATAAAAAGAAAATCAAGTATTGTTTTACATTTTTATTATACAGACACAAATATTTTTTTACAGATTTATAGTAAGTGAACAAGGATTAGTCGGATATCAAATAGATAAAATAATAAAAAATGTTTAAAGAGGCCTGTAATGTTATAAAATACAACAAAGTCAAACTTATAACACCCCTCTTTTTTGTCGGGGATTAAAAATAGTTTTACTGATTCAATGTCTGCTAAAATCATAGGTGTGTTCCTAAATGGCAAGCAGTACACTGGAAAGGACAGTCTGACCGCTGACGTTTACGTAGCCAATAACATATTGACAAATTGTACTGCCTTGTGTATGTTAATGATTCGGAACCTACAAGGATCTTGTTTGACTGGCACTGACGTAAAGGGCCCATTCGCGGCAGTCCGCCGTGCAGGTCTGCAAAATATGGACATAGTTCACTGATTGGTTCACACTCGGTGTTTCCGGTCGTGTGAACCAATCAGTGAGCTATGTCCGTTTACAGTCCTGCACGGCGGCCTGCCGTGAATGGACCCTTGTAGGCAATAATGATACTGTCACTCAAATGACACTACTACCACTCGTTACTTTTCGTCAATATTTTGACACTTGGTTTGCATAAACGGGTGTGAAAACGTCTCTCAAACATCATTTTACAAAGTAGTGGTGGTACGTTTTAATTTGGCCTAAAGATCCTTGCAAAACTGTATTACAGTAATATTAACTCTTGTAGGTGCTTGTAGGCTTGATAGTAATTTTGAATACTCACGATAGGTTAAAATATATAATTTTTATTCAATTAAGACAGGCGTTTTAGTAATGAATACAATATATAGATTTTAATTTACCTAAAACAATATTTACAACGAAATACTTATGCAGCCTCTACATGTTGGCTAATGATGGACAAGCGATGACGAACATGTACATTGACAAAATATTCGTCTATGATCGTCGTCAATTGCCCATATTATGAACAACTTCGCAATCATGGCCAACCAACATTTAGACTTAATATGAAATTAACTCTGAAATGGATATTAGAATGAAATTATCACAGTCCAAATTATACTAGATCACAGGACCGTCGAACCTAGTACAGACTAGGTTGCCTAGACATAGGATGAAATGGCGAAAGTACTAAGCTATACAATCACTTAATTTATATATTGCTGTGAATCTCATTTTAGCTGCTATTTAGTCTAATCAAATCAAATCAAAAATGTTTTATTTCTGAATAAATTTAAAATAAATATTTTCAGAATGTCTACCACCGGTTTGGGAATTAACCCGGCGAGAAGAACCGGCGTAATGGCTGCCATACACGTTACGGTCTACCGGAGAGGTCCACCTGTGCAGGTATGCTTGCGCAGGTAGACCGGAATGTGTGTGGGAATAGACCTGTGCAGTTTTTGGACCTGCGCAGGCGACCGGAGCAAAATCAAAAATCTATTGTTTTGACTGACACCTGCACAGACATACCTGCACAGATGACCTCTCCAGTATACCGTAGCGTGTATGACTTACATAAGATAATTCACAATAATTTGACAAGTATAATTATGATTAAAGTTTTTGATTGGAGTATGTCTTATTAGCGATTTTTATTGGATAACTAGCTGTCCCGGCAAACGTTGCTTTGCCATAATATATTTGCCATAATATATTTGAAGTGACTTAATAAGTATCTCACCATGGCAACGTCGATCGCTATCCCGTCGCACAAACAATGGTCACCGTCAGTCTCAGGTTGTAATAATTTACTATTATTTATTCAACAAATGCACTTATCAATATATAAAGTAGCCAGTAGCCGATTCTCAGACCTACTGAATATGCATATAAAATTTGGTAAAAATCAGTAAAGCCAGTTCGGAGGAGTTCGTGGACTAACATTGTGACACGATTTTATATATAAGATGTCAAAATAATATTTTAACAGCATCAACCAATCAACAACGAATTTGATCAACGCAGCTGAATAGATAAAACTCTTAAAGTTAAGTTTGTTTCAAAGAAGACATAAGATTAGTAAAAAGAAGTCTACGGGTCGGTATTATTTTATTTTAATCCTTTTCTAAACAGCAGCTAAAACTTTGAAATATGTCTAAATCTACGTATATTCAACACGAAATATTTTTCCTTAAGCACCCGTTACACGTGTATCAGCAGAGCTTTTAAGCCGATTGAGAGTAACTGATGCTTAAGACACTTTACGAGTATATTCCAATCTTAAACTAACAAAATAATACTAACCAAATTGGACGGAGTCAACTAAAAGAAATAAGGAATAAAATTATGCTTTGGTGAACAGGAAATAATAAGGTTTAAATTCACAACCATTTACTTGTCACAACGTACTAGCGACAGACGCGATACGACTTGTAGTGGACTGCCCAGACGAGCGACATTAAGCAGCGCTTAAGGCTTTGTCCACATCTGTATCATGATCGTGTATCAGATCTCCGTCGCGTATCATCGAAGCGTATCATGAAAATGGGATGTATGGGATTTGACATTATTCTTCGCAAGCGAAATATCATTTAGCGATGACTTGTGTCAAGCCGCATACATTTTGATATCGAATTTCGTCATCGTTTTTAACGAAAGATACTTTGTCTATCCAGATCTCCGTCGCAATCGTCGCGTCCACACTAGCGATCATGATCGTTAAAAACGATGACGAAATTCGATATCAAAATGTATGCGGCTTGACACAAGTCATCGCTAAATGATATTTCGCTTGCGAAGAATAATGTCAAATCCCATACATCCCATTTTGATAACGAAGTTCGTCATCGTTTTTAACGAAAGGGACTTTGTCTAAGGCCTCTGATACGCGATCATGATACAGATATGGACAATGCCTAAGGATGGTTTTATATGCGTCCACGCGAACGATCAGTTTGGCCGCCACGCCGAGAGAGAGCAAATATATTATGTAACGATTTATTTAAATAGCGGTACAGTCGCGCTGTCATTTATTTATAATTGCTCGTGATGTCGCGGTGTAGCCGCAAAACCGCGCGTTTGAGCGGACACATTTTAAAAATCGAGCCTATCGCGAGCTGCTGAAAACTTCCACAAAAGGTGAAGTCAATCGAATTTGGTCGGATCTGACCGGTTTCATCTACTCACGTGGGAATGCACAAAACGAGACCGGTCAGTTCGGCCTGGCATCAATCCGATCGGATTTGATCGCCCTAACATAATATATTATGTGGGGAGACTCATTTTTGACGAATCTCTTAAGTCCTACTCCTACTCCGTATCTCTTAAGTCCAATTTAATCTCTGATTAATTGATCGATTGAACAAGAAAACAATTTTTTATTTATATTCGTTCTGAATACAGACCGACAAGTCGCGGTGCTTAGTCGCTCGTTTGCACCAATCTTAACATCTTCATGATAAAATTCACCTCATTCCTTTCTCATGTATATGCATTATCTATTTTTGTTATGACTTCTACGGCCTGATTTCTCAATGTACGGGTCCTCTTATGGAGGCATTCCAAACCCTCGCGGCACGCGATCGCGACCGACAAAAATTGAAATAAAATGCCACTTTATGAACAAGGAAGTAGGTTTTATTTCGCCTTACGCCATTACAAAGCAATGACTTTGCTAGACTAAGTCGGTAGAAAATTAAACCTATAGGCATAGTTAATAATGTTGCGATTTATTTGAATTTTTGTCGTTTGCGGCATAGATTACTAAATAGTTACCACACAACTCACAATCGCGAGCCGTGGATCGAAAAACCACCTTTACATGAACGAGACGACAATTGACTGAAATCTAATATACTCAGGGTGATGCCAAACGAGCGTAATTTGTGAGTCGTGAGTCGCAGAATTTCGGTCGCGTAAATATCTTTTCATACAAAATATCACTCACTCACTCACAAAATTACACTCGTGTGAATCAAACAGGACTTTTGAATACAAACAGTTTCATAAAACTGAATGCAGCAGAATTTCTGCCAGCTGAAATTCTACGACTCACAACTCACAAATTACGCTTGTTTGGCTTTATTCATAATATTGATTTCCGCTTCATACATTCACACAAAATACAAAATACAATTATTTAAATTACAATTCGAAATCTCCGATAATTCGAAAATAATGTTGATTCGTACAGTTGTTTAACAATTATTTTACAATTAATCGCATTTAGTTATTTAAACTGTTTATTTTAAGAGACCAATTTGTTTTTGTAATCATTACCTATTATCGTTTATGAAGATAAAATTGAAGCTTCATTTCATGTAAGTAGGATTTTATTTGGTATTTGGTAGTTTACTACGTATAATGAAACGAGACGAGACGCGACGACGTGATGAAAATAGCTTCAGCAAATAGGGAATATTACGCAAAGATCGTAGCAAAGGGCGCTACTAGCACATACAGTAAATAATCCGACCAAAATCCGACATGTTTCACACGTCAGAATATTTGACAGAAACGATTTCAAACGTCAAAGAAAACTTTTTGTCTTCGCTGGTGGGGCCTCTAGCGTGAAAACATTATAGTGATTGTGGTGCACTGACCTCCATTATACAAGTACGCTAGACTTATGATACCCTTTGAAATGACAGCTATTTTTGGGCGGAATCAGCACCCCCAATGAACTGACTCTGACGGGAAGAGAACTAAATCTGAAGTAAAAATGACGTTTGAAAGTCGCCATATTGGCGCTGATAGCAGTAGTGGGAGTACTTGGAACTAATACTAGTTTCTATAATCAATAGCAATTAAACGGCCATTTGCAAGTTACGTCAGATTTAATTCTCTTCCCCCGCATTGGGGTCGCTGATTACGCTTCAAAAAGGCACGAAAAACAGTTGGGTATCATAAGTCCAGTGGATGAATAATGGAGGTCAGTGATGCGGTGGCAAATAATATCAGTTTGCTCTTTTACATCAATCCAAGTCGCGAATCGTCACGTCTCTTTCGTTTTAAAATGACCTTGTAAAAATGCTTCCAATGTTTTTGTCATCTTGAAAAATATTGCAGCATTATTTTCCAATCACGTTAATAAAGTCAAAAAACCGAATCGAGCCACAAAACTTCATATTATAAAATGTCAAAATTGAAATTCTGTAGCTCGTAATTATTTTGATTTTTGTAAAGGAAATGACCCTTCGTCTTTGGTAGCTATTCTATGTAAGAGAAGCTTAACAATTGTGCTATGAATCAATTTTCTATTAATTTGGTATTTGGAGCCTTAATTACTTAACAATAAGGAAGACACATTGACTTTTGAAGATCGATTCTAAAGGTTTAGCGGCATGTTTTTTATTCAAACTTTATAAAATTCCTGATAACGTTACCCAATGAAATAATATAATGTGATATTCGTTCACTTTGGCTACCAAAAAAAAAAAAATTCTTTCGTATAATTCTAATCGACAACAACCTGAAACTAAAATCAAAATCCATAAATATTTTTATCTGGCGTAAGCAAACAATTTTAGAAATTCGATGGCATTTTAACAAAGAAACATAATTAACTTTGAATACAAAATATGCGGCTAATGACGAGTCATGTAAGCGAAGATAATACGGACACTGACAAAGATTCAATAAGAGATACTGAATATACATTAAGACATCAAGTTAAAAATAATGAGCAGACTATACAAGAAAAATGTGAAAAAAATTACAAAAATGACAATGAAACAAAAACTTGAGGTTAATTTAATATATTTTTCCATTCTAAAATTATTTTCGAAAATCTGTGTGTGTAAATTTTTAGTATGTATTTTGTTTAGAAACGGTAAAGTAAATAATATGAAGTAAATAATTACGCAATATTTGACTGAAACGTGGTATATAGGGAACGGCTTAACAATTTGTGTAAACAAAATTTCAACACTTGAATCAACAAATTACAGAGACAAAGACGCTAAACATAGATTTCATAATCTTTAGAAATACAGGCGGAGCGAAACGTGGTATTTCCACACCACGAGTCACCTTGGATTTGTAATTTCATGGCTGCTGAATGCTCAATATTTTTAACTTAACACATTAGTCAAGGTTTCTCGTTACAAGGACTACACGACATTAACACACCAATCTCTAATGATTCTGTTAAAGTTAGTACATTTATTACTCGTTTCTATTGAAGCGTTATTTGTCCCCATATTAGTTATGTTAAAATGAATTATCATTATTCATTACTTTACCTAAATCTTAAATATATACAATCCAACTAAAATTTATATTCATCTTCGTTTGTTCCTTAAATATTTACATCTAGTATTTAGCTATCTATGACTAACAGAATTTCGTAGCTAAGCAAATAAATTACACTATCGAATGTACTAAAAGGACTAGATTTTCATGGTTTACCTATATCTATGCTAAAATCTGTACAATCGTAACACCAAAAATCATAACATTCAGATACAATATCTAATAATGCATTTTCTTTAATAAATTATTTTATAAAAACAATATTGTCAATATTCTACATTAAATGTGCATTGAAATGTTTATGATAATCACATCGTCCTATATCGCTACTTATTGCTAATAGTTTTACAAAATGTCTATCAAACATCTATCACATTTAGTTTTGCTAGATTTACATTTAGAGTTTATTTACAATACTTCTTTGGCCTCAGCAAACGTTACACCTCATTAGGCCTGCGTTCCTAAATATATTTACAAAATGCTACTTTTAGCAATGTTACGAGTAGTATCACTGATGAGTGATGACAAACGAAATAACGACGAAGCTAGCAACTAAAATAAACTTACATCTAAGAATCACTTCAAAAGTTATTGCACATTATACAGTGGACGTTTCATCACTGTAAGGCGATTTTCAGAGTGACGCTAGATCCGAGGTTCTTCTAGAAGGGATGGGGACTCTTAGCTGAGCGGAGCCGCGTCTGTCGAGTCGCTCCAGAGCATCTAAATCAGTGGCGCCCCGTCGACAAATACTGCAGAACGCGCAAGCCAACGTGTTCTTGAAGGCGTTACGAAAGTCCCTATTGAAGTACGCGTAGATGATGGGATTCAGCGCCGAATTGAAATAACCAGTCCAGAACATGATCACGGTCACCACTTCGGGATACTCGCAAGTGTCACACAGGGACGTCGACAAGTAGAACAGAAAGAAGGGCAGCCAGCACAAAATGAACGCGCCCATAATAATACCCAAAGTCCTCGCCGCTTTGTGTTCCCTTTTCATTTTAAGTATGTTTTTATCTTTCGTCGGCGTCGTGGCATTTATATGTAAAGCCCCGTTTTTATCACTCACTTCCCTGGAATGCCGATGCATAAGCATGGCGTTACCGGCTCGGGCGTGGAGTGCTTTTTCTTGTCGATTAGCTTCTTTGAATATCGCCAGATAAGTGAATATCATTATGGTACAAGGTATCCAGAAGGATATTGAACTGGATATCACTGCGTAGGGCTTGTTGACCTTGAACTCGCACTGGTTGAGCTCTCGGGTTCTGATGTACTCGCTGGTCGTGTACCAGCCCATGAAGATGGGTGCGTAGGATATCGTGATGGGACTCAGCCACGTCGCTGCTAACATCACGAACGCCATCTGAAATTAATAAATTGTGAGTGACTGAAAATTATTTGCAATAAAATATTATATAATCCTTTAGGGAACGCAACAAACTTAAGCGAAGAAATGGGCAGTTCATTCAAATGTAGATTCAAATCAACAATTATTTGATTTCGGGCTTTATAGCAATATATTATTTTTGATTAACTAAATTTTGAGCCTTAACTGCTTAATTCATAATTTCATAATATATTTACAATAAAAAATATTATTTATTAATTCTATACCTATACGACAAATTATTATTTATACAAATATGATAAAAGGTTTTTATGTGAAGAGTAATCTAATTGCCTACTAAATATTGCTTAATTGAGAAAAATAAAAGAAAAGGTAAACATTTCAACTTTTCATTGAGGATGAAAAGATTTATTTGTAGGGTTTCCTATGCCTGAGAATTGCAGGTAATTTTTGTGGTTGCCCATTTCTAAGGTTTCGGTTGAAAGGAGGTAATCAGAAGTGGGATCACGGGTTGATTTTTAAGGCATTGAACTTTTGTGTTCATTGTCAATAAAGGTACTGCAGGAAATAAACTTTTCATGTGTAAATGATGCTCATAGCCCATGTCTGAATGCCTATGTATCTAGTTTAAAATGTAGCCTACGTGCGACGTAATACGATCAATTTATAAAGACGAGTTAAATTATGGTACCGAATATAACGTTTCCCCTTAATTGATTTAAGCCGATTCCTTAATAAATGTCTCTAATACATCGCCCTAATGAATGCTGGGTTCGACCCTTGTGGTCCTATCAAAGGGTCGAAGTTAAATGATCGGCCAAACCCACTGCCGCATTAATGAGGTAGAAAGGTGCTTAGTAAATAACCTGAAAACTACTGGTTTATATGAGACAAGTTTCCAAATTTGTTAGCTCTATATGTAGGCAAGATCAAAGTGCAGAAATGCCATTTTAATTTACGGGTACACGTTAATCGGTAACTGGGAGACAGAGTTTTGGAGTTGTAAATTACCGTACATAATATTATGTAAAAAAAAAATAAGTCAACTTTAAAAAACTCTAAAATTTTTGCCTATTTGAAAAAAAAAACAAATCTAAAAATAAAATAAAAATGAAATTACATACTTATCCTAACAATCAACAATAGCACACTCTACAACTACGTTTTCGCAAATTATTTAAAAAGAATGCGGTTTCGATTTCGGGATACGATTTCAGACGATTTCCAGGGATAAAACTAGGTCTTATCCGCGAAAAACGTCTAAACTGATAGTTGCCTTTTTTTACTTCATTTTTCTCCCATAACTCTGAATATCCTAAAATTTAATATCAAACTTGCACACGTTATCAAGAAACTGATGTATATACAGGGTGTAACAAAAATAAATGATAATACTTTAGGGTGTGTACGTGTTCCTTATAGAGAGTTCACTGTGAAAGTAGCAGCGCTGAAAGACCAAAATTTTTTTTTACTTTTGTATGGGGAAACTCTTGACGCTCGGAGTTCGGACCCTTGCCCATACAAAAGTGAAAAAAAATTTTCGTCTTTCAGAGCTGCTACTTGTGTGAAGTAGAGTGAACTCTCTACAAGGAACATTTACACACCCTAAAGTATTATCACTTATTTTTGTTACACACTATATACAAAATCGGATCATTTAAACCTTAAAGCATGAGATTACCCTTATCAAACGAATTTTCAAACATCAAGTCATCGGTAACAATAGAACAGCCCATTCTTATCAAATGAGATCCTAGAATGGCGATAAACGAAACAATTGGCAGTTTAACAAAACGTTGTACAATTTAATTAACTATTACTCGAAAAGTAATAAGCCTCTCAAAACATTTTGATTGCGCCAACTTTGGAAAGAATTTGTTGCTGAAAGCGTTTCGTTGTTCGTTAAATAAAATCACTTTTGCGGCATTGTTAATACCATTAAACGATTGAAAAGTTCGAATTAACGAAGCAACTGGATCGTTTAATTGTTGGACTGAGTTATTGTTTATTATGAATCAACGATGTTTACTGCTGCTTTTTTGTCTAATGATAATAGATGACCGGTACATCGTTTCACTTTCCTTCTAATGTAACCTCCCCTGAACCTCCACGAATATTTCCAGAGTAAAATTGCAAATTAAAAGCACTTGGATTGATAGAAGACACAAATGTAATATAATTGTATTTTATCTAATCCGCTATAATATTAACATTAACAGATATAACAGTGTAACGCGTGGTAATGTAATTTTCGTTACACACGTATCACACGTTTTTCCGGAAATGTATATCTTATAATACAATAATGCGCACGCGAGCTTTAAGAACTCTCTATCTCCGTGAAATTGCTTATAATTTTTTGGAACTGACACGCGGAGTATAATACAGGGTGCAATTAAACCATCCTGACAAATTTTGATCCTTGTTAAAAATTAAAATACACGTATTTTTTCTTTTATAATCACTCAGTATTAAAATGTTGAGAAAAAGCTACCGAAAGTTATCCTAAAAAACACTACAATTAATGGACACGACGCGTCGCCCGCGCGTGACGTTCTCCCGCGCGCGCGCCTCCCCCCGCGTTACCCCCGATCATTCCCCCGAGCCGCCAGTGACCGTTCTGCAACGATTTTAAATGGGATAAAATATTATGTCATAAAAAAATAACACCCAATTTTTGTTGGTTAAATGGATTCTCCTAATGACACCTAAGCCCTGGAAAAAATTGGCAGGAAGGTTTAATTGCACCCTGTATAAAAAATAGCGAGAAAAACAAAGTAAATCATTTATATTTGAGGAGACTTAATCATTGATTGTAACTAAAGCTAAGGATACAGTCATGGCTCAGAAAGAGGGAAAACTGTATACTTCGTAACTCCTCCTATCTTCTGATTAATTTCGTTGCGGGTCCCAAGACAGCTTTAGCATGTCCCTCGGGCTCCCTGAGATCATATCAAAGGGTTTTCGTGGTAGGATACCGCTATCGATCCTGGCGATACAGGAGATACAGTGGTTGGAATGTGTGGCCATTTGCATGTTAAAAAAAATCACGTAGCACGCGGCTTTGACATGAAAATTAGCTCAATGAAATAAATAGAAAACAGTATTAATTCCCATTAATAAAAGTTATGGATTTGAGAAGACCAAATCACTGATTGTAACTAAAGCTATGGATATAAATGCTCACCTTTTTCGTCATCTTAATAGGATACTTGAGGGGTTTGACGATGGCGTAGTAGCGGTCCACGGAGATGCAGCAGAGGTGGAGTATGGAGGTGGACGTGAAGTAGACGTCGGAGGAGTTCCACAGGTCGCAGATCACGGGGCCGAAGATCCACTCATTGTAGAACTAGGTGCAGAAGAAAATATTCATAGAAGTGTTAAAGATAATGATACTAATGTGTAGAGGTAGATACACATAATAGTATCATTACATTAATAGAATCATACAAATATTTGTATAGTTCGGTACGGGAAAAGAAATAAGAAAGATATGAATTTTATGAATAACTAGATGTCGTCCGCAACTCTGTTGCACCAAAATTTGTTTATCGGGCGGAAACCGTACATTTTTCCGGGATGAAAACTATCCTACGTCCTTTCCCGGGACCCAAAGTATCTCCATGACAAATTTCAGCAAAATCGGTTAAGCGGTTTGTGCGTGAAGAGGTAACAGACAGACACACTTTCGCAATTTGTAATATTAGTGAATAATATAATTTTTATTTAGTGGTATAGTATGCTATAGTAAACTGTACAACACTTATATTATGATAACTAACGATGATCACAGTAATGATAGTTGCTAATTTAACTAATTAGACGCGAAGTAAATATCCTAAATAAAATAATTATGCAAAAGCTTGTAGCACAAAAACAATTAAACTTAATAAATTACTTAAAGGCAAAATAAAAATCGGGGGCAATCATACTGACCTGCACGCTGAAGTTGAAAGGCATGACCACCATCGCGACAAGGATGTCTGCGAACGCGAGCGACACGACGAAATAGTTGGTGATGACTCGCAGTTTCCTGGAAACAGGTTCTGATTAATTCGTGATCTCTTGTGCTCCAATTTTATTAACCGACTTCAAAAAAAGGAGGTTATCAATTCGACGCGTACGTATGTAATATTTCCAGAACTGCCCAGTTTTTGTATATGTTAATCTATAACTGCTTCTAAACAAATGTGCCAAATTTCAAAAGTGTATGTATGTATGTATCTATGTATGTATGTTTTTATGTTTGATGTTTGTGCACGCATATCTCTGGAACCACAAGTCCGATTTTAGTGATTCTTTTTTTATTGTAGGTACTAGGTATTGTTCAACTTAGGGAATACTGCAAGTTTCATCAAAATCGGTTTAGTAGTTTTTGAGATAGGGAATTTTAATTCTTAATTACGTACAAAAATTTGAAGTTGGTTTTATCTTTTTTTAAAATACTATTAATTTTGTTATCTCGTGCAGTTGAACTTTCAGATATTGTTTGTACGTATGATACACGTTCAGGAAATAAATGATATTCCTTTGAGACTAATTTAGCTATCACAAAATAATTTTAAACGTAGTACCGTAGATCCAATTTAAAAGAACAGTATTAACTTTTAACTAAAACATCACATCGAAGTACGTATCAATTGAAAGAAGAAGACCAGGCTAATTAATTTAGCTCTTCTACGTATTTGTTAGTTTCAGGCAGTTTCGTTGTATTTGTAGAAAAATGAAGGATTTCATTTTTGTTAAAAAAAAAATGAAGTGAATAAAAGGCCACTTTTTCGTCCATACATTGTAATTTTTGGCAGAAAAACGAAGGTTTTTGTAAATCTTTTGATGGTATTACCCATGTTTCTTATTATAAAAGGAGTTCCGTCGTTACATCGAGGATCCCGAGAGAATCATTATCCGTCAAATCACCGTTTTTGTAAACGTGCTATGGAATACGGGCTTACAATCTATACAACAAAAAACCTACCTGTGCCTCATCACACTGACGATCACCAGGAGGTTGCCGAGCACCGCCATGATGACGATGAGCAGCAGCACCGCCGTCCTCAACTTGAACATCACCAGCTGGGGCCATTCTTCGTCGCCGCCCGTCGCGTTGCCCGTCTCGTTCCTTGTCAAATTTACTTGATCCATAGGGGGTGGTCTGGAAAATGGTGGCAAGTTAAAAACTAGCTAACGTCACCTGATGAAAAGCATCTACCGTTGCTTATGGACACACGCAACATTAAAAGAGCTGCCGCTGCTGTGTTGCCGGCCTTTATTTATTTTCTATCAAAGTAAGTACGCATATTTTTTTCTTTGGGCAAGGTTAATCTGATTTTGCCCCTTTGTAAGATAATAATGATAAAATGTTTGTTGATTATGAAAACTAACAAAAATAAACTTATTCCATGGATGAAAGAAAATGATTTTCAGAAATGAAAGAAAATGAGATTCAAATTTATGTCTGGAAAAGCAAAGATAAGAAGGTTATAAAGAAATATCATAATTAAGAAAAATATTATTAAAGAGAAGATTACAAAAGTTGTACCTCAATTTACTTAACTATGTCTCTTATAATCCAACGGACTTTGAATTTCGAATAGGAGAGAACTTAAACTGGAATTAGTCAAATTTTCAAGCTGCATATTCCCAATTATGGGCAAAATGTAGCACAGGTTGGAGCAGAATGGATTTTCAAGTTAAATTGAACAGTGAACAGCATTACCCGATTTCAGCTTCTCAATTCCAAATTCAGGACCGCACGAATTCGAAGCTATTGTGGTGCAAAGTGTGCAAAGTTTACTTTATTGCGAGATAAAACCTATTCTAAAGGTGTGTTTGGAAGCTGTTTTGCGGTAAGCATATTTTAAACTATCGTTAAACTAAAAACTTTAATGTCTCTGAAAATACTTTATTTTGTTTTAAGTCATTATTCTTTACATAAACGTCTAATTGCTGCACTCAGACACGAATATTCATTAGGTACTTTGTTGTAATTCATTAAAAATTTTGACAGATCAAATAGGCCTTATGTTAAATTCTTCTTTTAATTACAGTTAAGCAATTATTATTCTTCTCTGAGTGCAGCGGTAAGCAACCTATTTTAAATGTGATTTACCGACACACTCTTATACCTTTAATAAATATTTATAATGTAAGCTTTAAAAAGAAGTTCTATCTAATACTTACTCAAGCAAAACGTACCCTTACTTCTGGCGAAGTAGGGTAAAAATGGGATGAAATATTGATACAAAATATATTATTATCTTAAATGTTATGTAATGATGCTTGACTGCGTCACACTCCGTTTAATACACTATATCGTTGTTCGATATTCAAATTGCCAAATTGGCATATTCTATTTATTACATTCCGTTATTATGGCAATACTGTCAAATGTATTCCCATTTCCATAAAACTTTATTACCCAGCCCTCAGAGTACTCTAAGGGCGAAAGAGCTAAAGGGTTGTTGTATCTTAATTAGATATTACGGACTTGGAGTCTAATTTTATATCGTTGGAACTACTTTATTGCATTAAAGTCAACTTAATTTTTACATTTAGAGCAACGTAAGAATTAAGTTATCTATATTATACTTATTAGGATTCCAAAACTCGGACAATCATAAAAAAAGGCAAAATAACTTTCGCTTACTGATACACTCAAAAACGAATATTAATTGAGTACTTAACTGATATTAAGCCGGGTCCAGACGAGTTTAACGTGTAATGTAATTCGCCGTGTAATGTAACACGAATTCTACGTGTGGACCCCGAGCATTACATGTAACGCTCGGGGTTTATGCATCGGCTGTCGGTTTTCGCGCGAGCACAAGACCTCCTTTGGACAATTCGCTTTGAGTTCGTGTGCCGTCCACACTGTTGACGCTAAATTACACGTAATCTTACATTACACATTACACTCGTCTGGACCCGGCTTTATATACGAGCCCCATACATTGTCTGTCAAAATCTTCATTTAAATACGGTTTAGTAATGAACGTTTGTCTCTGAATGTGGCAGTTAAACTCATGGGTTTTGCCTACAAAATTTTTCGAAACAAAAAAGCTGCTTACGCTTAGCGCAAGACTAAAATCAGCCTTAGTATGTACTTTCATGTATATCCCTATTATATGACTCACAATATCATTATGTTTCGATCCTTACCTTTATCTTTCCTGTTTCATTCGCGTAACTTTATCCACCCCGCTCCTGTGCCCGGCCGCCGTTACAATAACCATCCTAACTGAATCCAGAAACGTTCGCTTCAAACTCTCAACATCTTCAATTCACTTCCCTTCCGTCTACATCTCGTGAGGCTTCATTAATCTGAAACAAAACAGAGTTTTGTGAGTTTCGATATAATTTGTGATTCATTTTGGAGATGGTTACTGTGAAGTTTGGTTGGTTTCGAAGATTGGTAAATGTAATATGAAACTTCTTGAGGTTTTGGACGCATTTGTGTGATAGCGAATTAATATATTATATCTTATATATAAAATTCTCGTGTCACAATGTTAGTCCACGAACTCCTCCGAACTGGCTTTACTGATTTTTACCAAATTTTATATGCATATTCAGTAGGTCTGAGAATCGGCTACTGGGTACTTTATATATTAATAAGTGCATTTGCTGAATAAATATTAGTAAATTATTACAACCAGACTGACGGCGACCATTGTTTGTGCGACGGGATAGCGATCGACGTTGCCATGGCGACATACTTATTTAGTCAATTCAATAAAATAATATGGGCGAAATACTTTATATTATGGCAAAGCAACGTTTGCCGGGACAGCTAGTATCTTAATATAAAATAAGATATAACAACTAATTATCTTAGGGCGACTTAATCACTTAGCGATAAAGCCCTTTAAATTAGAAATTTAAAAAAAACTAATTAAATCTGAATTTTTTGACATAGTACGATAAATGAGAAAATATAACGTATAGTTACATTTTGTAATTAAATAGATTAAAGAAAACATTAACAAGTTCTTATTGTTCCTGGGGTCCGTATTAGCTAAAATACGATATCTTAAAATTTTCTCGATAGATCGCAAAGATGCGTCTAATTTTCACGAAGTGCGCGAGTGAAAAAATGACTTTTTTTAGCGTAATTCGCCCCCTTAATAGGCCAGGTTAAAAGCCAGAATCGCCATTGAAAATAAAAGAGCCGAAAAAGTCAATAAATAAAAATCTATTTACACAATATTTATTAAAAACTCTATTGAATGCGAACAAAACCTTATACAGCTATTTGCGAATTGAAAAATACTTTTGTGGATATACGGACAAAAGCACTCGACGGTATTGGAAATGCATTGTTGAATATAATATAGATCGGTAATCTCGAAACGGACTCAATTATGGTTCGCGAATTTTCCGATCAAACATTTAATGAACGTGTAATTTTGTTGCGAATAATAATTATAGGCTGATTTTACTGTCGCGCCGACCACTGCTAGCACAAGATGTGTACAAGGTTGTCACAAAATCTATATTCTTCTTCTTCTTATATATGTTACTGTAAAAGCTCGAACTGCAGTAAATCCTAAGATCTACCAATTCCAAATGGTAAATGTCCGAAAAGGTTTACGATACGAACTTTTACCACCATAAGTATATGTAGTTGGTAAATCTTAGGATTTAAGATAATGGCATGGTATATGTTGAAAATAAACAGCCAAGTGGGAGTCGTACTCGGGCACGACGGGTTCCGTACCATTATAGAGCAAAAACAGGTCAGAAATTGTGTTTTTGCTATGGCTCTCTTAAATCTTTATTTTATTTTAATATTTATAAAAAATAATATTAAAGTGGTATTATCTGTGAGCGAGCCATGCTTCGGCTGTCGGCACGAATGGGCCGGCTCGACTGGAGCAATACCACGGTCTCACAGAAAACCGGCGTGAAACAGTTGCGCTGTGTTATGAATTATTGAATATTAATTTTGTTTTACACATTCGACATTACACATACACACTAATTACCTATGAGTACACGCGCACACTACAATAAAAGCGTCACGGTCAAAGGGGAAGATGCTCACCCAAAAAGTGGTGGGGCGCGTCTTTGTGCATTGCACGGACTATATCGTATATTATAATAACTATATGTACCTATATGTTTTGTCTAATAGTTCATTAAGGTAAATAATTAAGCCTATCTGTGTTGTCTAATAGTTCATTAAGGTAAATAATTAAGAATTACTCAATAACATTTACCAGTTGACAGTAGTAAAACCTAACATATACCGAATTTTAATGGTAAATGTTCGAAAAATTCGGCGTATTATTAGAAATCCTTTTATTTAACAACTCGTGTCGGTAAATCCTGGGATTTACAGTTAAATCTTAAGATTTACCGAAGTTCGAGCTTTTACAGTAACATATATAAAAATGGGTTTTCAAATGAGTTAGTCGCACAAAAACTCGAAAACGGCTGAACGGATTGGGCTGATTTTAGTCTTAAAATATTCGTAGAAGTCCAGGGAAGGTTTTAAAGATGATAAATAATGGAAAAATTGCGAGTAGTATGTTAATAACGACAATTTAGTCTTCCCCATACAAAACGTTCTTACCTGTTTGTTACGAAGATTCCGTATTTTTGGCATGATTACACGTAGATCGAGATAAAATAACGGTTTTGAATCGACAACATAATATGTCCATAATAGCCGAATTATCGCGTATTTGTAAAAATAAAAACACTAAATATTAAGACACGCTTCGCCCCTGAGCCCCCCTACTTGGGGGGCTACACCCCCTCCTCCCGCCGCTCCAAGAGTCGGTTGCTTAAAACAAAATGGAGTCGTGTCAATAGTGTTGCATTAAAATTCTAATTTTTGAGAAACGGTCATCATTTAATGATGATTTTTATCGAAAAAGAGTCAAATCTGCTGAATATTCATATCAAAACTGGTCGTCCCTATATTTTGTTAAAAACTCACTTAATTAATAAAAATAGTGTAATACAGAATATTATTGTTAAGTGAAAGAAAGTTCACCGGGTCATCTAGTAGGAGTTAAAAACATTAATTTTGTCTCCGAAACGAAACATGACGAGGTGCAACAGCTGTACGATGCGTAAACTATAATAGTTTGTACCGTTTTGTTATTATTGGCCCACAATTCATTTAGATGTGTGTTTATTGATTTATAAAACAGTCAGAAAAACCATTGGGGCACTGTTGTTGGAGACAATAGGGTAGAAATGACCTATCCTTACGCCAAAAAATTCGATAGTCGTAATTCGAGCCTTAATATTAAAAGTTTATTACACTACAGCGAAAACGTTTCAGTTTCGTCAACATAATGTTTTATGTTATATTATTATATAATTAATGCTCTCAATGTAACTCTTTACATTACTAACTAACGTTATTAAGCACTTTTGTTTAATTTTTGCGCGTTAATTTTAAAAGATCAACATCATCTGAAAAGTTGTTAAAGGCAAATTTTGATATTAGAAACCTGTGAACAAGAAAATTGAATCATTTTACTGCACTATGTTTAAGGCGAAGCACCTTGGAGTGGGTATCAACCACAATTTCAAATTACATCCATACTAAGCTTTATTATACATGCGAAAGTGTGTCTGTCTGTCTGTCTGTCACCTCTTCACAACTAAACCGCTGAATCGATTTTGCTGAAAGCTATGGAAATATTTTGAGTCCCGGGAAAGAAAATACCTGCCTCCATCTACTTTCTCAAAAGGGTTTAAAAATATGAAGAAAGACCCAAAACTTATTTTATGAAATCTTGTAATTTTAACAATTTTATCTATATTTCTATTTATTTCACAAACAAACTCACGGATAACGACTAGTTCAAACAAAATGTGCCCTCACTTGTGTACTGAAATGGAAAACGTGTCATCAAATTACGTAAATATTTGCAAACGTAAGATATTTCACGTACCTACCCGTAAATACTTGTTAGGGCTCAACTCTCAAGTGTGGCTTTATTGAAGGGGTTGTCAAAAATATATTACAATTTACAATGTGGAGTCGTTATCTTTAAGGCGCGGTCTCACTTTAAGGGTGACATAATATAAATACTTATAATAATTGCAGATGCAAGTGGATGAAGTAGGTAACTAACATTTTATAACATAAAGGCAAGGGACAAGGAATAACCTGCTTCACGCGAGCGAAAAAAACAACAATGAATAAACTGGAAATAACAATCGTTTATCATTTTTGTATAAAATAAGAGGGCAAACGACCACCTGATGGAAAGCAACTACCGTCGCCCATGGACACTCGCAACATCAGAAGAGCTGCAGGTGCGTTGCCGGCCTTTTGAGAGGGAATACGCTCTCTTCTTGAAGGTTTGCAGGTTTCCAACAATTCCTCAGAGCACTCCCCATGATACAACCGATAGAGGATGCAGAGTGAAGCTACATCTCGGCGTAATTCCAAGGGGTCCAAGCTGTTTGAAACACTATGGCAGTTAACAGTTTGAGCGGCCCTTAGTTGGATACGATCCAGAGGGAGCAGTTGGTATTTTGGCGCCCCTGCCCAGAGATGAGAACAGTATTCCATATGAGGCCGAACCTGCGCCTTGTAAGGCTAGTTCGCATTTGGCCAGTATTTTAGTCAAGTAGCGACTACTTTAGTAGCTAAACGTGTCTGAATACTAAAAAATTAGTCATTTTGGGACAGAAGCCAGAATTTAGCTAAGTAAAATACTCGGTACTTGACTAAAATACTGGCCTAATGCGAACTAGGCTTTAGAGTTGTAGGCATATTTATTGGTCCGGACTGAAACACTGTCTCGCTCTGTTAGGGTCAGCGCAGACAGAAGGGAGCGCAGCGGAGAGGATTTTATTAACGCACTTGAAAATAAACTTTAAAATTATTGCACTAAAGTGCATAAATGCTTGAACCTTACAAAAATTGCTCGCGCGTCCTCGAGGATACGCGGGAATCCCTTATCGCACTTTAGTATCATAATTTTAAAGTTTATTTTCTTCTTCCTCTTTAGTAAAATCCTCTCCCCTGCACTCCGTTCTGTCTGCAAACACCAATCTTCTTCGAGGCTATCTTGTTTTATAGTTATATCTTATATATAAAATTCTCGTGTCACATTGTTAGTCCACGAAGTCCTCCGAAACGGCTTTACTGATTTTTACCAAATTTTATATGCATATTCAGTAGGTTTGAGAATCGGCTACTGGATACTTTATATATTTTTGTTGAATAAATAATAGTAAATATAATAATAAAAGGTCGCGAGGCGCGCGCCATACGATAAACAACGTTTCAGTTTCACTCCGCATTTAAAAATACGAAAAAAATAGTTATACAGTGAAATCTCGCGAATAAAGTAAATAATATTAAAACTAAACCTGAAAACAACCTAATAAATAAAGAACAAAAGGACAAAAGGTGTTATTGTGTTCATTTCTAAAAAAAATAATCTAAGTTTTAACCTTGAACTGCAAAAACAGTGACTTTTAGTGAATTTCGCGCGTTAAGTAATAATAAGACGCTCGCTGTCTTAATATTATTATTGTACTTTATAAACAAATTAGTGAAGGTGTTTGGTGACATTTGTGTTCAGTGAATAATTTAATTGACTATTTAGTAATTAAAACTTGACTTTTTCTTAAAAATTAAAATCGATAAATCCTGTTAATAAAAGCGCCATCTGTGTAAGGTATTTGGTACTACGTGACTCAGTTCAATATTCTTTTTTTTTGGTAATTCAATTGATTTTTAAGCATGAATAAATGCAAAGTTTGCGCTAGGTTCCTTTCGCCGCCAGATGCCGCCACGTGTAACTTATGTTCCGGACTTTTTCACAAATTATGTGTCGGTGATACGGATGAGTTAAAAGACTGGTCTTGCGATGACTGTAGCAACAAAATATACGAGAAAAACTCTGCTGAGTTATCTGGCCGCATCTCAGTCAATTCAAGCACATTTATTTCGCCCTCACAAAATTTGTACCCGGGTGACTTTAATGACGTAATAGAGATGCGTAAAGAGATGGCTCTGTACATGACGGAGCTTCGACAGTACCGCCAGGAGATGCTGGAGTGGCGAACAGAAGTACTCAAGCGGCTCGACGGCCTTGAACGCAGAGTTGAATTGGTCGAGAAGACATCGTCGCCTAAAGTAGCCGAACTAGAGCAGGTGGTCTCGCAGCTCAAATCTGAGCTGAACGACAGAGATCAGGAGGCTCTGCTGGTGGACCTGGACGTGGGCAACCTGCCCGAGACTTCTGGGGAAAACACGGTACACACGGTCACCGTCCTGGCGGCTAAATTAGGTGTACAGCTGAGTAGCGCCGACATAGTGTTCGCCGAGCGAGTTGGAGCAGTGGAGCGGTCCCCTACAGGCGACGCCACCGCGCCGGAAGAGCGGCGCGCGAGGCGCATCGTGGTGCGGCTGGCGCGGCGCGACCTGCGCGACGAGCTGCTACGCGCCGCCCGTGTGCGCCGCACGCTCAGCAGCGCCGACCTGGGCGCGCCCGGGGCGCCGCGCCGCGTCTACGTCAACGAGCGGCTGACGCGCGCTAACCGCGTGCTGTTTCACCAAGCCCGCGAGGAGTGCCGGCGCTTGCAGTGGCGGTACTCGTGGACCAAGCGAGGCCGAATCTATGTGCGCCAGGGCGGTGGAAAACCAGTGTTCCCTATTCGATGTGATGCAGACATTGAGCGGGTTTTTAACTGCATTAATGTTAGTCAAACTGTATAATACCGTACTTTTGAAGTGCAGTTCCATAACTATTGTATTTTTTGTCTATCACTTTATGTCTGTTTTAACGTGGATTTTAGTCTGTCAACAGCAATTTGAAGTAAAATATTATGTAGATTATAATATTATAGTGGTATTTTGTAAGCTTTTCACATTATTTAATTTTATGTTGATTTTACCTTATTTTTGTTTTATACTAATTACAAAGATCTGCAAAACACACTCTAGTGTGTATTATATATTTATATTATTGTGTATTGTATATTACCTAAAAATATTGTCACGGCGACTTACAATTACTTTAGTGCGAGTACGTAAAATAAGTGATCAGTTAGGTTACCTTCCTGGATTTTCTTGTTACGTCAGGTTTCGTGTGTTACTTTACTATTGTTATTGCATCTATGCTTTGACAGACGAATTTTTTATAGTACAGTTACTTATTGTCAGTGAGCTAAATGCAAAGACTGGCATATTGTTTTTGGGTTTTGACTTAGATTTAAGACATTTTAGACTGAGCATTCCGACGATGTCGATCTTTATTAAATTAATAAAGCGTCAATATTTTAATGATAACAATAGTATAATTACGTCAAAGTTTTCTTGCCACTACAAAAAGATTAGATATCAAGTCACTAACGTATATTTAATTTCATATTATTATGGAACAAGTAATTTAATATTTATATTTCTCAATATGTTTTCTCATACTAGTAATTTCATATATATATTTCTCTTTACTTTATGTATTTTAGTAATATGCGTCAGGAATGTTTTAAAAATATTTATTATTTACTTTTACATCACGTCAAGTAAGATATTACATAATTTAACATTTTGTGCCTCATGCTATCATAATGCTTAAACTCAAAAAAGTTAAAGTTGGTTTCTTAAATCCCGGCTCGCTAGGATCCCGACACGATGAATTGCTGATCGCCATGGATAGACATAATTGCGATATAGTCGCCATTAATGAAACGTGGTTAAGACCCGGCGAAGACGGCCGCGCGCCGAAAGTGCCAGGCTACCGGCTGGTGCACAAGCCCCGGCAGGACGCCGTGCGCTCCCGCGGTGGTAGTGTAGGCTTTTACATAAGGAAGGGTTTGACGACACAAACATATACGCGCTACACATCACCGCCTAATGTTGAGCAAATGTGGCTGTCTATTAAGGCTAACGGCAAAGTTTTTTATATTGGTACAGCATACCGGCCGCCTTGGCTATCTGTAAATTTATTTTTAGATGCTCTTACAGACACTATTACTACCCTACCTTCAGACGACAGTATATACCTGACAGGAGACTTTAATATTAACTGTCTAAATTGCGATAATTCTAACTATAAAATGTTGCAGGACTTTTTATCCATCCACCGTTTGCGTCAATGCACTACGGAGGTAACACATTTTTCTTCAAATACAGAGACCCTCATTGACCTCGTATGTACGAATGATGACTTGGACCGAGTTTCAATAGACTATATAGCTGACCTCAGTAATCATGCATTTCTCACTTTTTTTATTCATGTACCTAAAATCAAACCGGTAGTTACAAAAATCAATTTTAGACCTATTCGAGACATTGACTTGACTGACCTAGACAATATCATTAATAATATTGACTGGCACTCAATCATGACTATGACGGACGTTAATGAAATGACACAACACTTTAGTGACAATGTCCTAGCGATATTTGACTTACTAGCTCCTGTAAAGACATTAACTATTAAAGAAAGACAGTATCCTTGGGTAACTTATAACATTAAACTCATGATAAAATAACGCGACGCTGCTCACAGACGAGCGCGTAAAACAAAAAAAGTGGTGCACATAAGCTATTATAAGGATCTGAAACGCGAGGTATCCCAGGCTATATACAGGGAAAAAGCGGCATATTTCGAAAAATTCATTAATTCCAACATAAATACTCCTAAAGAAATGTGGAAGCATTTAAAAGACAAAATAAATTTAAGTAAAAGTAAATCTGATTTAACAATTCCACAAGATCTTTGCAATCCCACTCTTATTAACAATTTCTTTCTTGAGGTCCCCGGCGCTAATGTAGTGCCATCATCCACACTTACCTTTTTCGACACCAACACGTTTGGCCCCGCGAAATTTAGTTTTAATACTGTAAACGATAGTGAAGTGTTGAAAATTCTTAGGTCCCTTCAATCAAACGCAATAGGTGTTGATGGTATTTCACTGGATATGCTTTCATTGATCACTCGTTCTGATATCTGCCTCAAGACCATAACTCAAATTGTTAATACCTCTCTTTCTACTGGCTCCTTTCCTAGATTGTGGCACCAAGCTATAGTGAAACCTATTCCTAAAAAAGACAATGTAACCGATCTCAAGGACCTCAGACCAATAAGTATTCTACCTTGTGTGTCGAAAATCCTTGAGAAAATCGTCTGTGGGCAAATTACTAAATATCTAGATAATAATAATATTTTACCATCAGCTCAATCAGGCTTCCGTAAAGGCCATAGTACAACAACTGCACTTCTTGATGTGATTGATGAAATACTTAGCGCACAAGATACAGGCGAAGCAACAATTCTGGTGCTACTGGATTATTCGCGCGCGTTCGACACTATTAATGTTCAATTACTACTTTCTAAGTTAAAATATTACGGATTTGACGAAAATTCTATTTCTTGGTTCTCTAGTTATCTCACAAACCGATCGCAAGTTGTAGAAATCCGAAATACAGAGGGTACTATTACGCAATCAGAACCGTGCGCTGTTGATAGGGGTGTACCTCAAGGATCAGTACTTGGACCGAAATCTTTTAGTATCTACTCTGCAGATATCACCCAGCACATACGTCACTGCAAATATCATATATACGCTGATGACATTCAATTACACATTTCATTCAAACCGGGCAATCTACAAAAGGCTATAGACATGTTGAACGACGACTTGAGGCGAATATTTGAATGGTCAGAAGATAATGCGTTGGCCTTAAATCCGTCAAAAACAAAATACATGGTGCTCGGTTCTAAAGTTCAAATACAAAAAGTTTGTAACACTAAGTTTTCAATTAACATCAAAGGTGAAGAAATAGAAAGAGTCAGTGAAGCAAAAAATTTGGGAATCATTATGGATGAAAACTTACGTTTCGAAAAGCACACAGTTAAAATGGTAAGCAGTTGCTTTTACAGATTAAAATTATTGTATAACATACGAACCTTTTTATCCAAAAAGTTACGCATCACTGTCTGCGAGTCTTTGGTTCTGTCAAAATTGAATTATGCAGACGCCGTTACCGGGCCGTGCCTACTGTCTAGATCAAAAAAAAAAATCAAAAAGTACAGAACGCTTGTGCCAGGTTTTGTCTGACTGTCCATCCTAGAACTATATAAACAA
Source organism: Lysandra bellargus (assembly GCA_905333045.1). NCBI lineage: Eukaryota > Metazoa > Arthropoda > Insecta > Lepidoptera > Lycaenidae > Lysandra > Lysandra bellargus. The sequence goes on along the minus strand of HG995324.1, from coordinate 9,009,215 downwards.
AGAGAAATGGCTGAACATGGAGCATCGTCGCCAACTTCACTTTGCCACGCTTCTCTTTGGAGTCGTTAGGTTCAAAACACCCTTCTACCTATATAATAAATTGCAGTGGGCTAGCGACAGTCAACTGTCTATGACCACCAGGGGTTCGGGCTACCTCCTAATCAGTCAACCTCACCACTCTGCTGCGTTTAGAGGAAGCTTTAGACATGTTGCCAGTAAAGTGTGGAATAACCTTCTGCCACCGCTGAGATCCTTAAAGTTTATTGATAATTTTAAACGACATTTCAAGCACTACTTATTAGAACAGCAAATAAATAATTAAAAAGGCTATTATATTATTATATTTTCTCTTTCTAAATTTAAGTATGTATATATATTTATATATTTTTATATAATATATCCACTATTATTCTATATTTGTCTGTAATAATATTCACAATAAACTAACATTATATAATACTTATTCTGTTATCAATCTTTGTAATTATTATTTTTTTTTTAACACAAAACATAATATAATTAATAATTACGTATATGTATATATATATATATATATATATATTAATGATCCAAATCCTCATTTTTTCCACCGGAGTTTTGCGAGAGTTGCACTTGGGAACATTTTTAGTTTTGTTTCTTTTTTGTTTAATTCGTTTAATTCATTGATGGGGCAAGGGATCACGGAAGACCAAGGACAGCGGCGCTTGTCGCTGTCATAACCTGAGTGGTCACCTTTTCCTCATTTTTTTTGGCATAGCACTGCCATAAACTGAAAAATACTCTGTTTATTTTTGAGTTTCTTTTGTTAATGTTCTTTTTTTTTAAATTCTTCTTTATATTATGTTATTTTTAGTTTTCTACCGAGTTGTTATTGTTACTTTATGTTTGTTTTAATAATATGGTTGTGTTATGTTTTAGAAAATGGGAATAAAGTTTATTATTATTATTATTATTATTATTATTATTATTATTATTATTATTATTATTATTATTATTATTATTATTATTATTATTATTATTAAATTATTACAACTCGAGACTGAGGGCGACCATTGTTTGTGCGATGGGATAGCGATAGACGTTGCTATGGTAACATACCTATTTAGTCACTTCAATAAAATATGGGCGAAATCGTCAATGGGTCGATATACTTTATATTAATTATTATGATTTATGGCAAAACAACGATGCCGGGACAGCCAGTTTTCGTATAAAAGAATAATGTTACTAACACAATAATGATAATAATAACCAGGACGTGAGTGGAGGAATAAGGTAAGTAACATGAAAAAACTTCCCGGTTTTTTGCTTAAGACGCCGGGCTACCCTCGAAATTCTCATACATACGTAATACCAAAATCATTTTGTCATACGAAAATATTTAACATGTTTGAGTTATTTTTCAGCTTAAAATAGTAATTACCTAGGTTCCTGCACAAAAATTAACTTCAAAATATTTAAACACAAAAAAAAATTTATTTGGAGGAATTAAATGGAGGCTTTAGGTCCGGAAAAATTATTTGAAATAGAAAAAATGTGGATTATATGTGTAGCCAGATATATTAGCTAGGTTATGAAGTAGGTAAGTTAGAAGTTTTATGAAAACAATAAGGGAAATAATTAGTTATTGTCCGTATGTTACGAAATGTTACTTGTTCGATTCTTCCACTCAAGTCTTTAATTATTATAAGACGTTATAGTTAAGCATATTACAATCTATAGCACAACTGCAAATTGAAATAATATATGAGGCAAAGGTAAATTTATCTTTGAAATCGTCCCCCGTGAGCTGAGTTCTAAATTGGTAAAATTACTTCGAAATTAATATCTTGTCTGTGATGTTTTGCGAATATTCAGACACTCTATTTTAGATAACATATTGTATATATTACATTTAAAGACGTAAGTGCTAGAAGTGGATAACTATCCATTTGAAAATGTAGGTTTTTTTGCATAAATGAAAGCTTTAGGACCAGAAAAATGATTTGAAAATAAAATGATTTAGCTGAATGATAAAGTAGGTAAGTTACAAGGTTTGTTCATATTATAAGAGGTACTATAAAAGGGCATAAAAATGAGGCGTCAATGCAGATCGCAACGAGACGCGTAGATGCATTTCTAAATTTGTACTGAATGAGACGTCTTGCAAATCTGTCAAATCCATACTTTAGAAATGAATACACGCGTCGCGTTGCGGTCTGAATTGACCCTAAATGCTCTCATATTATAAAATGTTAGTTACCCATTTCATCCAAACACATCTTAATTTATCAGCAAAATATTCCAAGAATTTTTATTAAGATGGTTGTCGATGATTTATATTTTTAGAAACAGGCGTTTGCTCTCAGCAGAAATTTTCGGATACGGAAAAATGTCGTCAAGATAAATTATTATACTTATTGCTATTAATCTTATAGGGTGCTTCGTTATATTAGAGCTGGAGATCGAACTTCGCTTTCGCAAAAGATACGAAAAAAACTAGGCCTTTGAACCCATTGTGGATGATCTATACAGTACTAGACGTTCCGCGCGGCTTCGCCCGCGTAACAAAAAATAGCCTATGATCCTTCACGTGGTCTACTTCTTATCTGAACCAAATAACAGAAAAATTGCTCTAGTAGTTCGTGAGATAAGCCCTTTCAAATAATTTCCCCCGTTTTTTACACATTTTCCTCTATTTCTTCGCTCCTATTAGTCTTAGCGTGATAAAATATAGTCTATAGCCTTCCTCGATAAATAGACTATCTAACACTGAAAGAATTTTTCAAATCGGACCACTAGTTCCTGAGATTAGCGCGTTCAAACAAACAAACAAACTAACAAACTCTTCCGCTTTATAATATTAGTATAGATTTTCAGAGCGAATGTAACCACTATCTGTAGTGCCTGGGACAAGATTTAAAGTTACCCAAGCACATAATACGGCATTCTCGCAACATAGTCATTAGTAAACCTAGTCCAGAGGACAGAACAGGTCAACACGTCTGGGACCAACTATGTGCAAACCCGCACACGAATCACGATGTTTTCCAAAAAAACATCAAACGTAGGTACTTGAGATCAGAAAATGTCTCATTGGTACACGCATCCACCCGGGATCGAACCTGCACCCTCTGCGAGTGCAAACCAAAGGTCTATACCAGCTTTTAGGCCACGGACGCTTGGTGCGAAAGAAAAGAAAAGAAATAACAAAACCTTAACACCGATATAACGTTGCAAAAAGCTTTCCGAAAAAAAATCTGGCACAAATAAAATACGTAGGAGGTAAAAAAAAAATAAAACATCATTTTCCATACAAATAACTAGGATCAACACTGTGTCCATAAGAAGCTCTAAATTTTTATAGATTGTAGAATATTGAATCGGCAACTTCAAAATTAAAAATTACCAAATTTTAAGCATAAGCAAATTTCGACCAATGTCAGATCTTTACGATATAGTCTTTAAGACAATCACACGTGGCATACTTTTAAAAGAAACAAATAAGACTATAAAAGTAAATAAAAGCACAAAGAGCGCGGAACGCTGACTACAAAGAATGTAAAGCAAAGAAAAGAATTCTGAAAAACAAACGTTGCTGGCTTTAACTTATGTAACTTTATGTTACCTATTCCCCTTTTTGGGGTTCCCTATGCTTAGCTGACTCGGTAAAAACCGATAAGGCTACATCCACACTGTCAGTTCACCGAGCGTAAGCGTGTTACACACTTGTTACTGTTTTTCTATGCTTACATTTTCGTGAACTAAAAATACGTTACATAATATCATAATATTGAATTCGGCCGCGGCTCACAATAATATCCTAATTTAGTCATATAGACGCTATATAGAAGCTTACTTACTTATACCGTTACTAGATGACGCCCGCAACTTCGTTGCGTCAAAATTCGTTTATCGCGCCGGAACCGTACATTTTTTCGGGGTAAAAAGTATCCTGCGTCCTTTCCCGGGACTCAAAGTATATCCATGCCAAATTTCAGCGAAATCGGTTCAGCGGTTTGAGCGTGAAGAAGTAACAGACAGACAGACAGACAGACACACTTTCGCATTTATAATATTAGTATGGATTACATGACTACTTTCATGGCCAATTTGCAAAAGTGCTATATTATAAAGGCCACATCCTTATTTTTTTTTTTAATGAAATAAGGGGGCAAACGAGCAAACGGGTCGCCTGATGGAAAGCAACTTCCGTCGCCCATGGACACTCGCAGCATCAGAGGAGCTGCAGGTGCGTTGCCGGCTTTTTAAGAGGGAATAGGGTAATAGGGGAGGGTAGGGATGGGAAGGGAAGGGAATAGGGGAGGGTAGGGAAGGGGATTGGGCCTCCGGTAAACTCACTCACTCGGGGAAACACAGCGCAAGCGCTGTTTCACGCCGGTTTTTTGTGAGAACGTGGTATTTCTCCGGTCGAGCCGGCCCATTCGTGCCGAAGCATGGTTCTCCCACGTATAAATTAATGTAGCACTTTTGTGCTACCTGGGTATGTTTTCTGTGATATATTATATCTCGTTTTCGCATATTATACAACTTGTGATGAGATATTAAACCAACTTTAATGAAATACAAATTTTAAGATTTTAAGATTTCGAAACCCGTTTCTCGAACCTCGGGAAAAGACATATACATACGATAGGTTTCATCTCGAAAAATGTGCAGTTCCCGCATATTATATTATTTAACTTGATGAACGAATTTCTTTACAGACGTAATTGTGAGTATCACAACATCTACACTAGTACGTACTACGTGTCACAACATCGGTCTGTTAGATATAAAAAATCTGTTAAGAGCTGCACAAAAAAAAAATTACAGAACCCTTGCGAAAAACCCAGCTCGCGCTTGGTAGTCTAGCTGCGCGGCACGAGCTCTTAATTTTTCCACATGACCTAGCTTTGGGCACGTCAGCTTTATAGGACACAGACAAGATCTAGGGACAGAAAACTACATGAATCAGACCATAACCCTTATCATCCATCGCTCCCAAATTGAAAAGTCAATCAGTCAATTACTGTTAATTGATGGATCATAACGTGTCCTCAATTTAGGAGTTTTATAGGGTGTATTTATTTTCTGTATAGAGTGTAAAAACAACAATATATTTTACTAGACGACGCCCGCAACTCCGTTGCGCCAAATTTCGTTGCGGGAACCGTACATTTTTCCGGGATAAAAACTATCCTATGTTCTTTCTCGGGACTCAAAGTACCTCCATACCAAATTTCAGCAAAATCGGTTCAGCGGTTCGAGCGTGAAGAGGTAACAGACAGACAGACACACTTTCACATTTATAATATTAGTATGGATTAGTATGGATGTGATATACTTGGTTACATAAAATATTTAGGAAAGAACACTCAAAATCTTCCTGTGTGCGAGCTTGCATTCAAGTCAAAGTATATGAGAAAAATATTCCTAGAGATCATCTACGATAACATGGCGCGCCCCTCCAAAATTCAAAACGTTTGAAGTGCGTTGTCAAAACGTTTGAAGTGCGTTGTCTTGCGCGGTAAGCTAGTTATGATTAGTTGGCCAACAAATCTTGGTAATAAGTGACATTAACTGAAATATTACGTGTACTGTGATTGGTTGAATACTTACTACATACAAACTCTTTCATAAGGATGAGACGTCACGCCACGTTATCATAGTTGATCTCTACTCTTATATTATATTACTCAGGAAGCGGTGAAACAGGCCCTAAAACTTAAATATATAAATAATCGAGGTCTGTAAAAAAGCTTTTAAAATACACTAAATAACGTCTAAAACTTTGTTGCGAAAAAAATCGTATATCGCGCGAGAACCGAACATTCTCTGGGATAAAAAAAGTATTCTATGTTCCTTTCCGTCTGTAAAAGCATCTCCATACCAAATGTTTTCAAAATACGTTCAGCTTTTTGAGCGTGATGAGGTAACATATATGATAGACAAGGATTCACTTCGCATTTATTATTAGTACTAGCGACACGCCCCGGCGTCGCACGGGTACAATATATATAGCCACTGAAAAAATGATTAAAATCGATAGCCTATGATCCTTCACGTGGTCTACTTCTTATCTGTGCCAAATAACATAAAAATTGCTCTAGTAGTTCGCGAGACAAGCCCTTTCAAAAATTTCCCCCGTTTCTCCACATTCTTCTATTAGTCTTGGCGTGATAAACTATAGCCTTCCTCAATAAATGGGCTAACACTGAAAGAATTTTTCAAATCGGACCAGTTGTTCCTGAGATTAGCGCGTTCAAGTTAGCCCCTTCAAATAATTTTCCCCGTTTTTTTCACATTTTTCTCTATTTCTTCACTCCTATTAGTCTTAACGTGATAAAATATAGCCTATAGCCTTCGTCGATAAATGGGCTACCTAACACTGAAAGAATCATCAAAATCCGTTGCGTAGTTTTAAAGAGTAAAGGGAACAAATGGACATGCGGAAAAAAAGCGACTTTGTTTTATAATATGTATAGATGTATAGATAATCTAACACTTAAATCATTCTGACGCCATTCTAGACTCGGTAATTAACAAGCGATAAAGAAATATGTCCAACTCCATTTCGCTACGATTGGGCCATAACTCAGGGAGCGTCTCGTGAATATTAATTTTATGGAAGTTCATACTATAGAGATAGACTATCCAGCCATTTACGTCTGACAACGATTTCTGTAACGGTGAACACTGGACAGTTTCATTGGAACTGGGCTAGCAAGAGTGATTTTAGGGGCGATTTCACCAAAGAAATGGAACGCGTTCAAAGCACTCTGAACCGGCTCAAAACGTATAAACGCGATTATAACATCGAAATGCATTTCACCAGCGTAAACGGAACGCGTTTACAGCAAATCCGAGTTTTATCTTCTGAACGCCCAAAGTCCGAAGTTCAACGTCATAAAACCCGTTCAAGCCCTGTCATGGCGGAACGAAAAACATAGACAAAAGAAATGTCAATATGACAGTTTTGACACATGCGTTTGTAAGTTTAAGTATTGTTTCTTTCTATTTTGAAGTTAAATTAACGTGAAAAGGCTTTAAAATACTGAAAACATGTAAAATAATTGCGTGACGTCACGTAAACTTAGATTTAATAATCGCGATCAAAAGAAGGTAGTGAAATCCAATCGAAACAAAACGAGATTTACGTCGCAGAATGAACGCGTTCAATGGAAACTAAGTTTTATAAAGCTAAGTTTTATGTGTATTTGGTGAAATCCCACCTTAGTGTCCAAGTGTTATGTTCTGTTGTGATATTATAAGTCTGAATGAAATATAAAGTCACAATATAATATTTTATATTAATCCTTCGATCGGGGATTCTTGGAAATTCTATTGTATGTTGTAGCGATCACCGGTGCTCGTACGGGGCTTGATGGGTTAAGACAGTAGCAGCTATCACTTATATTTTGTTAAGGCCTCTTTAAACGTGGATGCTGTTTTTTTTTCATCAGAACATCAGAAGTTGCACGTACGTTGCCGGCCTTCTAAGAAAGAATACGCTTTCTTCGTGAAGGTTTGCAGGTCGTATTGGTCCGGAAATACAGCTGGCGACAGTTCTTTTCGTAGGTTTACTGTAGGTGGCAGAAAGTGATGAAAAATGTATCACATTTTTAGCGTTTGTGGCACTCATTAATAATTTGATGAGGTATATTTTTCGCGTTTGTTCTTTTATGCCTTGCGCACAAGTCCAGTCAGGCTTGTGGTCAGTCCAACCGGACCGTTTGTAAGAGCCTTTAAAAGCAGGTAATTTATGACCCCGCCCCTTATCATCTAAGCCACTCAGCGGTGTATCAAAGGCCTTATTCAACTAATCCGGTATAATATCATTTCGTTAAATTAATCTTATTGATCCGCGGCTTTGTCGGTGACAGCTTAAAAGGCTTCGTCTTATTTTGAGCGGCCAATTATTGTTTGGTAAGAAAATCTTATACAGTGTGTAAACTAAACAAAATGAATAATTATATTTAATGAAAAAATTGAAACTGACTTCGATACTTTTAAGGAAAATTAATATTGTTTTAGAACAATATTAATTTTCCTATGAATAAACTAAAAAGTGTTAAATGATAATTCTTATTCCATGATCTATTGTGACTTTTTAGGATTGACTTAACTATCTTCTCGTGTACTTAACCTTCATACTTTTGTACTTACTTTAATTTCAGATAATTTTGCCATATAAAGCAATAAAGTATTTCAATTTTTCACCCATATTATTTTATTGAAGTGACTTAATAAGTATGGCACCATGGAAACATTCATCGCTATCCCGTCGCACAAACAATGGTCGCCGAGAGTCTCGAGTTGTTATAATTTACTATTATTTATGCAACAAATGCACTTATCCATATAAAAAGTAGCCAGTAGCCGATTCTTAGACCTACTGTATAAGTATATGCATATGAAATTTGGTAAAAATCAATAAATTCGTTTCGGAGGAGTACGGTAACACAAAATGAATGTATCAAAACGATGATCATGGTGAATAAGTATGACAAAATAGACCCATATATAAGTTCCATTCCCCTCAATAAAAGTTACAAAAGTTCGTGCCAAGCTACTATTAAAAGTTATTCTGTCGTGTGGGTGTGTTATTTCGACGTAATTATATCTGTATTAAGGGGAAGACAGACATCTTTGTGCAGTTTTCTAGACGTATGTATTTCATTGATTGGCACAAAAAATATATATGTGATTTTTTAATTATATTTGGAAAAGCTTGTCGAATTTAAATAATAAAATAATTTACTCCTAGTGGATGAAAAAGAATACCAAAGTCACATCTTTCAGGAACTTTAAACAGTTCTAACTAAAGTAATATTACAATCTATGCTTTAAAAATTTGTTTATTTGATACCTTTTACAAAAATCCACAGATTGCCGGATTTAATTTTCGGTTCTGACATCTACATTTCCCATAATAATTATTTTTTCCTCTAACAAACGGTATCCACGCTACCGAGTGAACACTTCACATCTCTGTCTCTCTGGCATGAAAATCGACACGGGTGCGAGAGTGATGCGAGATCAAGGTCATTGGCAGTTGTCAGCGTCTTATGAACATTATATCTTTTGAAGTCTATGTTGTTTTGACTTTTGAGCCATTGCATAGCTTTTATTATTTTATTAGATTTAGATTTAATATTGAGATTAAAAAGAAAAGCAACATTATAACACATCTGAAATTTCTAGACACTTACTGACCCTAACATCATAGATTCCGAAATTCCGTAACGAAAAAACCTAACTCTCCGACTGACACAGCGGTGCGACGCGACGTTGCTGCGGCCGCACCGCCGGCATTGCCGGCCATAACGTCGTTTCTGTTCAGCAGATTTCGCCACGGTGTTTGTGTCCGTGCGACAAGACGCATGCGAATTATAATTTCATAAGTTGATAAAAAATTATATGTAATAAATAGCATTACCGCGGCAGGTCCCAAGTGCCACGCATATTTTTTTTTAATAATGTGTGGAATTTTTGTTCACCTACAAATTACCTGAAGAATATTATGCATTTGAGAAGTACAGATTATTATTGACTGGACGTTCGGCGCGGCTCCAAAGAAGTAAATAAGGAATTTCATGGGACCCGTAGGTTTTCCGCCTAACTAGCCTTTATCCTTCCGCGTTATCTAGTCCACAATATTATATAGATATTGTGGACTAGATAACTATCCATATCCATACTTCCATACTTACTTAATATTATAAATGCGAAAGTGTGTCTGTCTGTCTGTCCGTCTGTGTGTCTGTTTGTCCGTCTGTCCGTCTGTCTGTCTGTCTGTCTGTTACCTCTTCACGCTCAAACCGCTGAATCGAAATTGCTGAAATTTGGCATGGAGATACTTTGGGTCCCGGGAAAGGACATAGGATAGTTTTTATCCTGGGAAATTTTACGGTTTCCGCGCGATAAACGTATTTTGGCACAACGGAGTTGCGGGCGTCATCTAGTGATAGTATAAAAATCGATACAGTAGTTCGTGAGACAAGCGTGTTAAGACTGACGACCTCTGTGGCTTAATGGTTAGAGTGTGTGGCAGCTCAAGCCGGGGGTCGCGGGTTCGATTCCCGCCGACGGAACAAAAAGTTTTTCAAACTTCCTGGGTCATGGTTGTGTATTAAATATGTGCATGACATGATGAAAATCTTAAATAAATGTATAGTAATAAATGTATAGTAGTAAATAAATGTATAGTAAGTAATAATGTATGTAGAGTATAATACCAAACACTATTTAAATGCTCCAAATCCTATATCCGCTTATCATCCATAAACGCTCAAACCGCTCAACCGATTGTAATAAAACTTAAAAATGGTTTTACATTAAATTTCATGAAAAGACAAAATATAGTTTTTATCCCTAAACATGTGCCGTTTTCACGGAGTTAGTAGTCACGGGGGACATCTAGTAGATAAGAGAATTTTACGCCTACAGTAAATCTTCTTTAGGTAACAATTTACGTAAAATTATACGTAATTGTGACTGAAATATACGGAACAAGCGTATCCGGCGTGTAACGCGATTTCACGCACTTGCGAGCCCACTGCCGATTATACAGACGGAAAATCGTTATTCATGATGAGGTGACTAAAATGTGTTCATTGAAACTTATTACGTACTAGCGACCCGCCCGGCGTCGCACGGGTGTAAAATATATTATAGTCACTGAAAAAATTATTAAAATCGATCCTTCACGTGGTCTACTTCTTATTTGTGCCAAAAAACATAAAAAATGCTCCAGTAGTTCGCGAAATAAGCGCTTTCAATTAAATTCCCCCGTTTTTTCCACATTCTCCTATAAGTCTTAGCGCGATAAAATATAGCCTATAGCCTTCTTCAATAAATGGGCTGTTTAACACTGAAATAATTTTTCAAATCGGACCAGTAGTTCTTGAATTTTCCCCGTTTTTCCCACATTTTCCTCTATTCCTTCGCTGCTATAAGTCTTAGCGTGATAAAATATAGCCTATAGCCTACCTCGATAAATGGGCTATCTAACACTGAAAGAATCATCAAAATCCGTTGCGTATTTTTAAAGATTAAAGGGAACAAAGGGTCATGCATGAGGGAAAAAAAGCGACTTTGTTTTATAATATGTCATAGATTAATATACTCTTTGTATAATATGCAACTTAAAATAAGCGACTTTTCTCGCGATTCGATTTTGCGAACCGTACGTTTATTCGAGATGAAAAAAAGAATATCTATAATGATAATCTCATTCGATGTTTAATAGCGACTTACGATTTATTCTACTGGACCGATTTCTATAAAAAATTACACAGACACTGAATGAACCACAGGGAAGAACATTAGATATTATATTTATTTTAAGCAATTCAGTTATAAGCCAATCTTTTCCTATTTTTAATAATATTTTGACTAAGAGGATTGTAGGGGCGAAGCCCTACGACGGTTGTAGAAAGGATATAATGAAGGAAGACAAAAATGGGTACCTATTGATGATATATTCTGGCGGCCGGGCTGAGACGAGACGAGCTGATAGTCACACTGTCACCGTGGTCTATAATCACTATCACTGATACAGAAATTCAAAATAATTTGAAAAAATTCTTCTTAATATTAGCAAAATTGAATGCAAAGCACTCTCAACGGAGTCTATTTCGTCGAAAATAATGTTTGCCTTCGATGCATTTTCTTGGATCCAATCTCCGGGATTTCTGATAGTAAAAAATAACTTTATTTAAATATTACACTTAGTTTATAGGTACTATAGCATACTTTTTAACCGACTTCCAAAAAACGAGGAGGTTATATGTTCGGCTGTGGATATTTTTTTTTTTTTTTTATTTTTTTTTTTTTATTTTTGTATGTTCAACGATTACTCCGCCGTTTGTGAACCGATTTTCGAAATTTTTGTTTTGTTGTATTAGGTTTCACTCCAATTTGGTACCATGTTCACAAAAGTGGTGACCTGATGATGGGATCTATGAGTAATCGAGGGAACTCCTCGAAATTTATATGGAAACATATGGTGATTTTGGTTTTATGTGAAGCGTACTAAGAATATGCTACCAAAAAGTCAAATATTGGGTCAAGGTATACCATGGTTTCGAAGATGCTGAGAGAACTCCTGACTCCTTATAGATACACGTTTGGGAGTTTCGGCGTTGTTTTAAGAACAGAAGGCATATGCTACTATGCAATTTATATTCATCATCATAATCATCATCATCATCATCATCATCGTCATCATCATCATTACCACGTCGTGTTAAGGTCACCAATGTCTCATGGCACAGACTAGATAATAGTACAAGGCATAGGTATGGATATACTAATAATAATAATTATGTACTTACTGTATAACAACACCTGTTTATTTAATACATGACGGCGGTCGGCGCCGTAGAGGCGACGGCGTCGCCGCCGCGCGGCGCATGGCGGCAGACGACAGATCGAATCCTTTACTAACTACTTTATATACAGATCGAATACTTTATTAACTACTTTATAAAATTTAAATAGACAAATAGAATTGAAATAAAGTTATTTTAAAAAGAGCATTTAAACAAAACAAAGTCATTGAGTCTTTTTAATTAGTTATACTTATTAATCGATAGATGGCGCACTAAGTATCGATTTGAATTCTTTATTACAAGAACAGCTGTCAATAATTATGATAATATTAAATATTATGAGTAGCTACGCTACATCCTATGCAAGTTTATACAATTTTTTATCTGATAGATCCTTCGATCGTGGAAAAACGAGACACAATAGCCTTTCTATTGTTATCGCAATCGCCGGTGACCGCTTGGGGCTTGAAGCATTAAAATTGTTAAATTACTTAGCACAATATGTTCACTTCACTGATAATATATTATTTTGTGAGTGTGAGTTGTGACTCTTAACAAATTGTAATAAGATACTTAGGTAAAATATACGCGAAGGTTTATCTACTAGTGTAGCTAAAAAGAGTGAAATTATTATTATTTTTAACAAAAAATTAAAACCGACTTCCAAGGTAAAAACAATAATAACATTAATATGAACTAAAAAGTATTAAATAATTTCTACTATCTAATAGTGCCTTTTTCCGAATTCGGCTAAACCTCAACTATTTCTGTACTCAATCTTCATAATTTTGAAGTCGGTGCCAGTTCCAAAAGTTTCAAATATCTGAAGTTTCAGCTATCTGGTACCGACTTCAAAATTATGAAGATTGAGTACAGAAATAGTTGAGGTTTAGCCGAATTCGGAAAAAGGCACTATTAGATAGTAGAAATTATTTAATACTTTTTAGTTCATATTAATGTTATTATTGTTTTTACCTTGGAAGTCGGTTTTAATTTTTTGTTAAAAATAATAATAATATATAAAATGTATTGAAATTTAAATATATCCTTCAAAATTTAAAACGACTAGGTAGGACTAGGAGTCGGGTCCCTTATTTTTAACCGACTTCCAAAAAACGAGGAGGTTATATGTTCGACGGTACTCAATCTTCATAATTTTGAAGTCGGTACCAGATAGCTGAAACTTCAGATATTTGAAACTTTTGGAACTGGCACCGACTTCAAAATTATGAAGATTGAGTACAGAAATAGTTGAGGTTTAGCCGAATTCGGAAAAAGGCACTATTAGATAGTAGAAATTATTTAATACTTTTTAGTTCATATTAATGTTATTATTGTTTTTACCTTGGAAGTCGGTTTTAATTTTTTGTTAAAAATAATAATAATTTCACTCTTTTTAGCTACACTAGTAGATAAACCTTCGCGTATATTTTACCTAAGTATCTTATTACAATTTGTTAAGAGTCACAACTCACACTCACAAAATAATATATTATCAGTGAAGTGAACATATTGTGCTAAGTAATTTAACAATTTTAATGCTTCAAGCCCCAAGCGGTCACCGGCGATTGCGATAACAATAGAAAGGCTATTGTGTCTCGTTTTTCCACGATCGAAGGATCTATCAGATAAAAAATTGTATAAACTTGCATAGGATGTAGCGTAGCTACTCATAATATTTAATATTATCATAATTATTGACAGCTGTTCTTGTAATAAAGAATTCAAATCGATACTTAGTGCGCCATCTATCGATTAATAAGTATAACTAATTAAAAAGACTCAATGACTTTGTTTTGTTTAAATGCTCTTTTTAAAATAACTTTATTTCAATTCTATTTGTCTATTTAAATTTTATAAAGTAGTTAATAAAGTATTCGATCTGTATATAAAGTAGTTAGTAAAGGATTCGATCTGTCGTCTGCCGCCATGCGCCGCGCGGCGGCGACGCCGTCGCCTCTACGGCGCCGACCGCCGTCATGTATTAAATAAACAGGTGTTGTTATACAGTAAGTACATAATTATTATTATTAGTATATCCATACCTATGCCTTGTACTATTATCTAGTCTGTGCCATGAGACATTGGTGACCTTAACACGACGTGGTAATGATGATGATGACGATGACCGCTAAAATAAAAAACGCTCTTATTATTTTTTTATCAGTTTTACCTAATGTAAAAAACCTACTAGGTCTCCATGACGCTCGAGTGACTACACAATTAGCACCTTCCCCTCCCCTACTATTAAATTAAGTGGCTCTTAAATTAAATGAGAAGTAATTGTTTTATTGGAGAAGCTATTGTTTTATTAGCTAGTGCTTGATAGCTTTAGAACAGTCTACAGGATATTATCCCAGTCCTTCAGGATGTAATTAGATGAAAATTCCGGAGGAGAAGGGCGTTTTTAGTCTAGCTATGTCAGAAGCAAATGTTCAGTTACAGTTAAATTAAATTGCATTTAATTAAAACAGCTATTGTTAAAGTCCATAGTAATAACTAATATTATAGATGCGAAAGTCTGTCTGAAACCTTTTCACGTCCAAACCACTGAACCGATTTTACTGAAATTTGGTATGGAGACACTTTGAGTCCCGGGAAAGGATATAGGATACTTTTTATCGGGGAAAAATGTACGGTTTGCGCGCGATAAACGAATTTTGGCGCAACGGAGTTGTGGGCGTCATCTAGTAGTATATTAGGTATTCTCAAAAGTTGTTTTTGTAAGACATTAATAATAATTAAAATGTTTTGATGCTGAAAATTTAGGATTATTTTAGTCCATTAAAAAGATCATTGGAAGATGACAAACCTAATTTATTAGGTTACTAGCTGACCCGGCAAACGTTGTTTTGCCATTATATAAAGTATTTCGCCCATATAATTTTATTGAAGTGACTAAATAAGTATGTCGCCGTAGCAACGTCGATCGCTATCCCGTCGCACAAACAATGGTCGCCGTCAGTCTCAGGTTGTAATAATCATAAAGGTAATATATAGGTATATTAAGTTTATGGTAATAATTTACTATTATTTATTCATCAAATGCACATATCAATATAATAAAAGTACCCAGTAGCCGATTCTCAGACCTACTGAATATGCATATAAAATTTGGTAAAAATCAGTAAAGCCGTTTCGGAGCAGTTCGCTGACTAACATTGTGACACGAGAATTTTATATATATAGCTTCCTGGCAAACGTTGCTTTGCCATAATATATTTGCCATATTATTTTATTGAAGTGACTAAATAAGTACGTCACCATGGCAACGTCGATCGCTATCCCGTCGCACAAACAATGGTCACCGTCAGTCTCGGGTTGTAATAATTTACTATTATTTATTCAACAAATGCACTTATCAATATATAAAGTACCCAGTAGCCGATTCTCAGTCCTAGTGAATATGCATATAAAATTTGGTAAAAATCAGTAAAGCCGTTTCGGAGGAGTTCGTGGACTAACATTGTGACACGAGAATTTTATATATAAGATAAAGAAAGATTGTATGACAAGTCAATGTAAGCCATTATAATATTTTGTCAATTGGGTTTAACCCATCAAGCCCCATAAGCTCACCGGTGAGCGAGACACAATAGAATAACAATAGATTTCCAAGAATCCACGATCGAAGGATTAATGTAATCTGACCATATTACGTAGATTTTTTAGATCTGTCTTCGGTAAATTATAATTTAAATAAATTAAGGTGGCACCAGCGATCATTGACCATTCTAGTCTAGGAGCTATGTAAAAATGCTCGCTCACAAAAACAAATAACTTAAGAAAAAAATTGAACTATTATAAACACATACTATCATAATATATTCATCAGAAAACCTGTTGGTAACTCTTAGTATAATTAATCAAAACTCATCTAGAGATAAGTTACGATAACATGGCGCGCCCCTCCAAATTACTGTTTCAATGTGTGTAGTCACATCCTTATGAAAGAGTTTGTATGTAGTAAGTATTCAACCAATCAGCCAGTACTAGTAATATTTCACTTAATGTCACTGATTACCAAGATTTGTTGGCCAACTAATCATAACTAGCCGACCGCGAAGACAACGCACTTCAAACGTTTTGAATTTTGGAGGGGCGCGCCATGTTATCGTAGTTTATCTCTATGTGCCATAATGATATTCATGTCAAATACCATTTGCCATGGTAAAACAAAAGTAATTTAGCAACAGTTTATAGACAGAAATAAGCTAGCGTGATCTACGGACATTGAGACGCACGACATGCGCCAAGTTGCGCCCGTGATGAAAATAATAGCTATTAGTCAAGTTACATTCGATAATTTTGACAGCAAAATAAATCAAAATTGTAAGATTTTATCATTGATAAGGCCCATTTGAATCAGCCTGATAGCATAATTTAATACAGAGTTAACCCTAACTCGAATTGTCGCAGTTTACACAATGCGACGTAACGCGTCATTGGCCATTGCAATGCGATGAATTTTCAAATGGCCCAATAAAAACTGAAGCTATAAATAATCAACAAGAAGTAGATATACCTAAATTGAATTGACCGACATGCCGATTGAAGAGTTGGGCTGCCGGCATAAACGTAAAGTCAAAGACAAAACAGCCTATTCGCGTCGAAGCACGACTGTTTTCACCACGCGTTTTCTCATAAAATTTTCCTTCACACATTTCCCTCGTATCCCGAGATATTTTATATTACAATACATCATAAAAAAAGGTTTGCTAAGTAGAAAAGGTCTATAAGGACCCATTTCGCGGGATTATTTTAGATTTCTTTTAAGATTTGAAAAATCGACCCTTCGCATTACGAGCACGGAATTGATAGGATGTTAGACTATAATGCCTCAAAGGTAACACATACTTAGGCTTATTTTCCTTAATATGTTTGTTGGCAGAGACTTATACGTGAATAATTCCTCACATTTTGACGGTGGCCGGTTTCATCCAGAAAAGTCCAGCAACGCAAAACTGATTTTATGGTGCCGTAGTGTGTGTGCAAACAAAGAGCACTCCCTCTTCCTTTACTCTAGTAACGCAGTGGAACGGATGACCGACACGACTGGCGGAGGATCAGGCGCAAAACCTTGTAAAACTTGCAAGAAGTCTCACACAATTGAATTTTGTCAATTATTCAATAATGTCTTTCAATTCAGTACAAAAGAAATGCATCAACTAGTCGCGTTGCGGTCTGAATTAACACTTAAGTAGCCCGCAAACGATCAAATTGTTTGTCAAATTTTACGTGTTTGTCAAACAGCTTGATCATGTACAGCTTTGTTTGAAGCGTTTGTCAAACAAACTACGTGTTTGACGTGTTTGAAGAAAATTTAGATTACGTAGCGTTTGACAAACGTGTTTGAACGTGTTCCGCCGTGTTTGTCAAACAAAATCTCATGATCTCAAACCGATTCTAGCTAATTTTTTGACAAACGTGTTTGATGCACGTTTGATCGTCTGCGCTGCTGTTTGATAAAAACGTAAATTACATCAAACATGTTTGTCAAACTTTGATCGTTTGCGGGGTACTTTAGAGCGCTTACTGTAGACGAACGGAGCGAGTCGGCTGCCGTCGGCGCCGTCGGCAGCCGCCAACACGTGCCGTCGACTGTCGTCGTCTGTCGCCGACACGTGCCGTTCGTCTGTAAGAAGCCTTACGTGCACATACGATGGCTTTAGCATCTGCGCACACACTTTAGCACTATAAACCGGACACTAATGTGGAAGGCAATATGAGTATAAAAAATACGAGTAAACTTTAGTATTATTTGGATAACATTTTAGAGAAAAACTTTAATCTATCGAAAGCTCTGTTTACTGTATGTTTTCCGAAAATTAAAAGCGTTGGTTTAATTTAAGGAACACATTTACCGAAATAAATACCTGTATGATGCTTTGAAAGCGCCTAAAAAACTATTTCATACCGCATGAGGTATAAAAGTTTAGATTATGAAAACATTTCTGAACTAGTATTCGTGCAAACAAAATATTTAACGTACACGATACTCATCCTTTGGTACATATTTTAGTTATTTCAATTTAAAATTCGTACTTCGCTTTATTTTGTAAGCATGATTTTGTTCAAAGAAGTACTTGTACAAATATTATGTATTCTGCGAAAGAAGTTTATAATCCATACTACATACATGAATAATATTATAAGTGTGAAGGTGTGTCTGTCTGTCTGCCTGTTACCTCTTCACGCCCAAGCCGCTGAACTGATTTTGCTGAAATTCAGTATGGAGATACTTCGAGTCCCGGGAAAGGACATACGATGATTTTTATCCCGAAAACATTTACGGTTCCCGCATGATAAACGTAATTTTGGCGTAACGGAGCTGCGGGCGTCATCTTGCATCATTATCCAATTTTGAATAGTTAATTTTAAATATCACTTATCATTCCATTTCGATGTGAGATTACCCTTAAACGAACCCATATCGAAGTTAAAAATAGAAAGTACGATAAAAGGACAAAAGTACGGGTGAAAAGAAAAACAAAAATATAAGTTTTCTGTGGAACATTGATTTCCTTCGGCTCCGGGCGAAATAATAAATACAGCATAACTTTTTAGGGTTCCGCACCCAAAGGGTAAAAACGGGATGCTAAGACAGTGTCCGACTTTCTCTCTATCAGTCTGTCTACCACCACTATATCTCAGTACCTGTGTCCATCCTTCTGCCTGTCTGTCACCAGGCTGTATCCCAGTAACCGCAATAAATACACAGTTTAAAGTTTCACAAAATATTTTTTTCTGTTGCATATATTATTGTATTAAAATGCAATACTAAAAACAAAATAATATTAAAGATCCCACACAACAAAACAGGATAACGTATTTCCGGCTATTTTGATTAAAAATAGCTAGATCTAAAATGGAAAAAATAAATAATAAGAATAAAATCGTTTTTACGGGACCTTAAAAAACGCCATTTCTTGCTTATTTTTGCTCGATATCCATAGCTGGTACAGAACCTTGCGTGCGCGAATCCGACTCGAACATGGCCGACTTTTTACTCTTGAAATAACGCTTTAGATGCTTATAACAATGAGTTATAGGGGTATAAAATGTGTTTTTCTCAATTCATTCTCTTGTAGGGATTAGAAATAGTGTTTTTCGTTTCATGTTGATTTGATTCTAAAGATTATCATAATGTTTTTGTTTGTTCTACGTCTTTTAGGTGGATTAGGAGAGGATTGGATAGTTTTCGAGTTTTGGAAAGCCTTATTCTTCTACAAAGGCCCGTATTTTTGGTCAGTACTTAAGATGCGACCCGGTCTCAAGACGCGGTTCGGCTCTGTGATTGGTCCAAATTTGACAGTCAATCACAGAGCCTGAACCGTGTCTTGAGACCGAGATGCATCTTGAGTACTGACCAAAAATACTGGCCTTAGAGTGTCCGTGGCCTATAGTGAGTGTAGAATCTGTAGACCTTTGGTTTGCGCTCAAGGGGGTGTAGGTTCGTACCCGGGTGGAGGCGTGTACCAATGAGACATTTTCAGTTCTCAAGTAAAATATAATATCGATGCTCGTACGGTGAAGAAAAACATTATGAAGGAATCTACATATTGACCTGTTCAATTGTTCATTCCTCTGGACTAGGCCGACTATGTTGCGAGAATGTTGGGCAACCATACGGATATTTTAAAATGTTTTTCCAGGCACTACAGTATTTAAAGAGTGGCTACTTTATTCTAAAAATACTGTATAAATCAACGGATCTAATGGCCTTAGTTTTATAATGGTGTAACCATAAAGTTAATATACCTTTATGGATGTAACATTAGACTGCGCATATAAGGGTCAATTCAGACCGCAACGTGACGCGTAGCTGTCCTGAGGTGCAGTTAATACATTTTTATTGAATCGACAGACTCTCAGAGACATTTGCGTGAGACGTCCTGCAAATTACATTGAAATCTGTCAGAAATGCATCTCATGGCAGCTACGCGAATGTAACATTTCCGTAGCATAATGACCGTAGCAAGTACACTACTGGCGTAGCACATTGCTACGCCAGTAGTGTAGAACTTTTATGCCCGGGACACACGAGGCTAGTTTTTCAAGCTAGGATAGCAAGCTAGTTTTTTACCAAACTGTCCTGGCTTGCTGACCTAGCTTGGAGTATGCTAGTTTTCTTTTACAAATGAAGATAGTTTTGTCTACACGAAGCCAGAAGTACTAGCTTGCTAGCTTACAAGCACTAGCTTGCTATCCTAGCTTGAAAAACTAGCCTCGTGTGTCCCGGGCATTAGGATCAATTCAGACCGCAACGCAACGCGTACATACATTTCTATATTGAATTGACAGACTTGCATGACGTCTCACGCAATTGAAGTCTGTCAATTAAATACAAATTGAGGGTCAATTAAGACGGGGCGAGGCGTTACTTTATGTCACGCTGCGCCAGCGGGACATAAAGTATGGATTTGATAGATTGCAATTGCGTGAGACGTCTTGCAAATTAGTCAAATCTATACAAATTTAGAAATGCATTCGCGTCGCGTTGCGGTCTGAATTGGCCCTAATGAGTTTAATATCTATATCTTCTTCTTATATATAAAAATGAATTTTCAAATGTGTTAGTCGCGCTAAAACTCGAAAACGGCTGCACGGATTGGGCCGATTTTAGTCTTAAAATATTCGTAGAAGTCCAGGGAAGGCTTTAAAGTGACACGAAGTTCACCGGGACAGCTAGTCTTATATATAAAAATGTATTTTCAAATGTGTTAGTCGCGCTAAAACTCGAAAACGGCTGCACGGATTGGGCCGATTTTAGTCTTAAAATATTCGTAGAAGTCCAGGGAAGGCTTTAAAGTGACACGAAGTTCACCGGGACAGCTAGTCTTATATATAAAAATGTATTTTCAAATGTGTTAGTCGCGCTAAAACTCGAAAACGGCTGAACGGATTGGGCTGATTTTAGTCTTAAAATATTCGTAGAAGTCCTGGGAAGGTTTTAAAGTGACACGAAGTTCACCGGGACAGCTAGTCTTATATATAAAAATGGATTTTCAAATGTGTTAGTTGCGCTAAAACTCGAAAACGGCTGAACGGATTGGGCTGATTTTAGTCTTAAAATATTTGTAGAAGTCCAGGGAAGGTTTCAAAGTGACACGAAGTTCACCGGGACAGCTAGTAATAACTAATTATATTAAAAGTTATGTTAAAAACGTTCAATTAAAAATAAATTTAACTACCTATATTAAATTTATTCGCAGCGTACAGTTTTAGTTTATAAAGATAATAAACAAAACCGCTGAAACTGAAGCGCTCATTATACAACCATTAGGAGTTGTAATGTGTGTCAGTAATAGCTCAAAAACGGTATAATTGCTCTGTAATTAACTACAGCTTTAGATAAAGTTTTATATACTTACTAGCTGACCCTGCAAGCGTTGTTTTAGCAAGTTTGTGGGAATAATCCATACTTATAAATTATAATACATACTTCCATACTAATATTATAAATGTGAAAGTGTGTCTGTCTGTCTGTCCGTTTGTCTGTCTGTCTGTCTGTCTGTTACCTCTTCACCCTGAAACTGCTGAACTGATTTTGCTGAAATTTGGCATGGAGATACTTTGAGTCCCAGGAAAGGACATAGGATACTTTTTGTCCCGGGAAAATGTGCGGTTCCCGCGCGATAAACGAGTTTTGACGCAACGGAGTTGCGGGCATCATATAGTATTATTATAAATGCATGCTGTTTGTCTAACTATCGGTCTGTCTGTCTGTCTGTTTGTCTGTTACCTCATCACGGCCGCTGAACTAATTTTGTTGAAATTTGGCATGAAGATACTTTGAGTCCCGGGAAATGACATAGCATACTTTCTATCCCGGATAAATGTACGGTTCCCGCGCGATAAATGAATTTTGGCGTAACGGAGTTGCGGGCGTCATCTTGTCTAGGATATTATAAAAATCTTTAAAAGTAACTACGATAGTAACAAAGAATTTTTTTCATCATAGATGACTCTATGAAGAAATGCGTCCATTATTCGAGGTTTCTAGGTCAACGAGGCTAGGCCATATCTTACCCAGCATTACGGGGATAACGTGTTATATTATGTTATATACTATGATTTAATAAGATACTATGATGTAGTATAAAGTATAATATAATGTTGTAATATTATACTTTCTATTATAATACAGTATGTAACAAAACTAAGTGATAAAATTATGTTAGGGTGTATAATTGTGTATGTGTGCCTTGTAGAGAATTCAATTTCATACAATGGCTTAGAAAAGTTGCTGTTTCAGCGCTGTTGCTTTCACAATTAACCGTAAGTTAACCTATGTAGATCCCCTATTTAAAAACCATACACACCCTGAAGTATTAACACTAAGTATTGTTACAACTTACACCCTGTATAAGATACTATGATGATAAAGTATAATATAATTTGACATATTATAGTTACTTTAAAATAATATTTAGTTAGGTATATTTTGCGGCTTAAATTCTAGATGTAATTCACGTTTCAACGTGACGAGACAGTACGATGCGGTGCATTTTATATAAGCCATACAAAACTGAACTTTATTAATTACACAACAAGATCTTTCCGCCTGTCGTGTTGGCGTCTAAGGCACAGTTTCCACTGACGCTGAGTGGAGCGGAGCTTAGCGGTGCCGCCATTGACCAATCACCATGCCCGAAATCTTCGCTCTGTTTCGCTGTCATTCCGCTGGAATAGCACGATTAGTCAATTCGGGCACCGCTAAGCTCCGCTCCGCTTCAGTGGAAACGCATCCTTAATTTTGGCTCTAGATACCACATTTTATAGACAGTTGCATATTTTAAGTTATTGTTATTGTGTACCTATTTGTTTTGTTTTTCCGTTTGTCTGTCACTTCACGCTTAATATTGTCAACCGAAAACTTTGAATCATGACTCCTTAAAAGGACCCAGAAGAGTTTTATCTCCAAGAAAATAAAATATTATATACAGCCGAACATACTTGAACCTCTTACTTTTTGCAGTCGGCTAAAATTTAACGAAAATGATAAAGCTACGCGCAGCATTTAGTTTCAGGACCACTGATGTCAGCAATTCTTGAGGCAGAAGCAGACGTAGTCCATTTAATCATGGTCTACCTTGGACATACAGGTCATACATACCCGTGGTTTAACCTGCATGAGGTAAGCCTAGGCTACAATTTGGTTTCGGTGTCAGACAACTGGCAATCCATAGGCATCCATTACACGGGCATTCAAGCGTCAGTCAATTCCGTCAGTCATGAATTATGTTTGACTCATGGTGACTGATGGACTGACGAATAGTATTAGGCGGTCACTCAATTCTCTTCAGTTTTATGTCAGTCAAAGCTAAAATTTTCAAAGGTATACGTTTCTAATTTTTTCCAATTTCGTCAGATGTGACAAAACTCACTAAAAATTCGTGATTGATGGTTGCATGAAGCAAAAATCAAAATATCCAGATTTTCATCAATCAGCTTCATGCAACTGCCAGTCACGCTCTTACACGGTAGGTTATCCATCAGTCATAGTCAGCAAAACTTACCGTCTAATGGATGCCATAAGGCATTCATTACACGGTAGGTTCCTCGTCAGTCAATTCCATCAATCATGAATTATGTTCATGATTGATGGAATTGACTGACGTATGGACTGACGAATGTATCCAGATTTTCGTCAATCACCGTCAGTCACGCTCTTACACGGTATGGACGCCATACTAATATTATAAATGCAAAGTGTTTCTGTCTGTTCACGCCTAATCCGCTGAACCGATTTGGATGAAATTTCGTATAAAGCTATTTTGAATCCTTGGAAAGGACATAGTTTATTTTGATCCCGGAAAATGTA
Organism: Lysandra bellargus; assembly: GCA_905333045.1. Taxonomy (NCBI): domain Eukaryota; kingdom Metazoa; phylum Arthropoda; class Insecta; order Lepidoptera; family Lycaenidae; genus Lysandra; species Lysandra bellargus. Next base: position 8,985,071 of record HG995324.1, on the reverse strand, counting down.
CGATTCGGTGTGGTAAACGAATTTTGGCACAACGGAGTTGCGGGCGTTCGATTACGATCAAAAATTTCCTTGTTGTAGCCCTAGCTGTCTTCGCGTTTCCGATTTGTCCCCAGATAATATATTCCTCCCACAGGGACGAAGATTAAGCTGTATTTGCATGGAACCGACCATTTATCACGGCGAACTTGAGTAAATAAACAAAAATAAATGTACAATTTTTCGTAAATATTTTTCTCTTGCTCATTAGTTTTCTCTCTTTAAGTTTTTAGTACGAACTAGGAATTGCTTATTAAATCCGACTACAACTTAAACCTATATCGAGGTAGTCAGATAGACATACAATCAAACGTAATTTCACATTTATAATATTAGTACAGATCATAATAAAATGCCTCCATGGTCCAGTGGCTTGGAGCGTGGCTCTTGACAAGGTGCTAGTTTCGTTAGGTTTGAGTAGACTAATAATCATTTTTGTTGAAGGATGATCCATGCATCACCCAAATCAATGTGGGTGCAAACATTATTACCTATATAGTTTTTCGTATTAGATTTCCGTATACTGAATTCCATGAGACTAGTCCAAACGTTCGTTTTTTTTTCACGCATGGACGGCTTGTACTTGTGACGTACACGTGCGAATTCATTCCGTACGAAGAAAAACGAACTGGTGCGGCAGTATTATCTACTGATTTTTCATGCATTCGGAATTCCGAATACGGAAATCGAAAATGGAAAATGCGCGTTTGAGGCCTATCATGCATTTCCTTTCGTTTCAACTTAACTGACATTTTAGTACTACTAATGCCAATTTAGCATAATATTTTAAATGTATATGACAGTAATTAGTACTGAAAATGATTATTAAAACCAATTTAACCAAATAGATATGCGGGTTGTTTGATTTGGGACGTAATTACACAGATTAACGTATCAATGTTTGATCTGTGCTGATAGAATTAATGTAGTTTAGGTTTACATTACAACGTGACGGCGGTATGCATTTTTAAATGGGCCTGTTAAGTTCTCCTTGAATGAAAATACAGATTACAGCAATAGATACTTACGTATATTCTACGAGTAATAAAAGTTGTTATATGTCTTGATGCGTATTCTTCGCCTTCTATAATTTTAAAGTTTTTATAGCGGCATTTGACCGCACGAACGGAATCAAGAATTTCCGTAACGAAAAAAACCTAACACCTCCCCACTCCATTTGCATTGCCGTGCCGGTCGGTGCAAATAAGGTGCAACCTCCGATTTCGTTGAACCTCCATTAATTTGGATGAAAATTTGGGATTAAGTACGTTAATCCCTCTACTTTAAAAGTGACATACGCTCGTATTGCGCTTTTTTTATTTTAGGGGTGAAATCTACCCCTTTTTTTGAAAATAGAAAAAAATGCAGATTTAACCATTCTGGCTTAACTAATTGGGTTTAATTCAATAAAATAAATGTTTTAATGTTTTTTTTTTTTCATTATATTTTATGATTATTTATTGAATTTTTCAACCCTTATGACAACCATCTCTTTAATCGTGAAAAGTTTACTTTTTGTATTTCTAAACTTTAAAATCGCATATTTAGATTGTATAAACAGTTTGTTTAATATTTATGATATAATTTTTGGATAGGACTGAAATTTAAACCCCTAAAAGTACCCCTTTATTTCGGAATCACGGTAAAAATTGGGTTCAAAAACTTAATAGGTTTATGTTTTTAAACCCAATTTTTTTCAGTTTATTTACTTAGTATTAATTTCTTATTTAATTTTTTTTGCGAAATTTTTTCACCCCTGTAAACTACCCAATGTCTGAAAAATAAGCTTTAAGTTTTTATGATAAGTTTTTTATCAGCTTTAATGAGTTCGAATATTTTTTCATAGTTAAAATTAATTTTATTAATATATTTCAAACATTGATATTATTTAGTCCAAAATATTCAAACAACGATTTCAAACTACCGTCTGTGCAAAAAATTGACGCAAAGGCTGAATCTGCTAGACTGAAATATTTAATAGACGCACATCATTATAAAAAGCCTTTCTTATAGAGTCGACATTTACCGTTTTGTTTACTTTCTGAATATTGAAAAACTTGAAAAGATTAACGTATATTTAGTAAGGACTATATAACGCTTATAATCGCGCTGGAACCGTACATTTTTTCGGTATAAAAAGTATCCTATGTACATGTCCATTCCCAAGACTCAAAGTATTTTCATACTAAATTTCAGAAAAATCGGTTGAACCGTTTGGGTGTTAAGAGGTAACACATAGAAAAAAACTCTTTAGCATTTATAATATTAGTATGGATGAACCTATTGACAGGTTTTCCTACAATATTTGCATCCCAAATCTCTACTTCAAAATTGTTTTAAAAAAAAATATTTTTGTTTTATCACGATAGCTCTGTTAATTTTTAAGTTATCGGGTTCATTTATGAACCATTTTAAAGGTAATTTAAAGAGCTTTAAGATCAACTGAAAAAATACTTAAAAAAAATTAGGGTTAAAAGGGATTTCATGCTTCTTGCAGTAAAAGTTAGGCTTTAAACGTCTCTATCTCCGTTATTTTTCATCCTATTAAAATTAAAAGAAAATCAAAAGATTTCTTAAAAAGTGGGCATCAATTTCGTTTTTAATAATTTTTACGAAGGTTCAATATTTTTGAAGTCATGTTGAAAACAAAATGATATTTACGAAAATTTGAATAATTTCGATTTTACTAAATCATTCTGTTTTTCAAAACTAAGCATTCTAAACCAAGAAAAACGTTTGAAGTCATTACTTATGCTAAAATAAAGAAAAATTATTGGGGATAACCATTAATTTGAATTATTGTAGAAATGGTCAACGTTTAATTTTTCGATTTTTCCAAAAAAAATTTGAAAGTGTCATCTTATTTTTATCATAACTTGTTCAATTTTGATGCTTTTAACTTTGTACAGTACTTATTAGAAAGGTATTTTTAAGGACTTTAAAAAGTCTTATGGAAGTACATGTCATAAAATTCATCGGTTTACCGTTTCAATGCTTAGACTTAGGTACTCGCCGAAAGAAAATATACAATATACCTCCTATAGCTCACTTTGAATGAATATAGGAAGGCATTTTAGAGTAGATATTGGTTTGTTTTTTTATTGGCTTTAATTTTGGTAATTACACATTTTCGTAAAAACCTATAGTTTCTTAGTTAATTATGAAAAAACCACTTTAAGACAAGTATTTTTCTGACGCAAAAACAAGATTTTTTATCTTTAATAACTCAGAAAGTATTAGTTTATTCAAAAAACTTTATATAACAAATTTTGCTTAGAATTTGTGTCTATTGATTCCTGGGGTTATTTTTACTTAAAAAAATTCGTCCCCCAAAAAGGGTTGGCATCCACCCCCAGGGCAAAAGCGCAAGTTGCCACTATGTCACTTTTGTTTCTTAGGGTATCCTCCACCTACTTACCAATTTTCATGAATATCGATGGAGGTTCAACGAAATCGGAGGTGAAAACCTCCACTATGCCTCCACTTATAGCCTTACCGCGGATATCCCGGAGTGCCACTCGTATTTTTTTTTTCATTCCTGATACGTGTTGTTATTATAAATTTAAATTGTTGTTTTTAAATTTCTTAGTTTAACATTAAGACGCTGACAACTGCCAATGACCTTGATCTTGCATCACTCTCGCACCACTGTCGATTTTCATGCCAGAGAGACAGAGATGTGAAGTGTTCACTCGGTAGCGTGGATACATTTTTCGTTTGTTAGAGGAAAAAATAAATATTATGGGAAATCTAGATGTCAGAACCGAAAATTAAATCCGGCAATCTTTGGATTTTTGTAAAAGGTATCAAATAAATAAAATTTTAAAGGATAGATTGTATTATTACTTTAGTTAGAACTGCAGTTTAAAGTTCCTGAAAGATGTGACTTTGGTATTTCTTTTTCATCCAGTAGGGGTACAATTTTTTATTATTTAAATTAGACAAGCTTTTCCAAATATAATAAAAAATCACATTTTTTGTGCCAATCAATGAAATACATACGTCCATACATACGTCTACAAAACTGCACAAAGATGTCGAATTGACAACTGTCTTCGCCTTAATAATCGCCTTTAATCAATAATCTCTAGTAATAATATTATTGTCCGTCCATCCATAATTTAATCAATTACTCGTTCAATTTAATTCTGAAAAAGCTCAAACTTTAACTCCAACAAAGCGGCTTACGTTTATAATAGAAATTATATTAACATATTTTAACGTTAATTTAAATACTTGTTTGAACTTCTAAATCACACTCTGTCATTTTAAGTACTGCAAGTTGTTTTGGTCAGGGGTAAGATCTTGATCAGGCTTTTTCTGTCTCTGATTTGGTCCGCATGTGGCTGTCAATATGCTTCTGTCGCACGCGTGTTGCCCGCATGACGGGAAAATATATTATGTTAGGATGCGGGCAACTATAGGTCTACCAGAATCTGATGGCAACTTTTGACAGCAGATTTTCAAAAAATATCCTTGATCATTGGATATATTTATATATTTGTATGTTTCCCACACAGAATCGGCCGCTATAAGGAAAAAAAGGATCAAAATGTTTAATTCCAATTACCCCGGTATTGCTAGAGTCAATTTGCTTTCTCACTTTTTGCTATCAGATTCTGGTAGACCTAATCAGCTCCGCGACCTAATCAGCTCAGACGGAAGAGGCCTTTATGCACCTACGTTATTTTTTACCAAATTACTCTTAGGAGGAATTTGGTAAAGTGGCTGGACCGATTTTAATATTCTCGTTACAAGTTACAAACCTGGCCATTAGCCGAAACTTTTTCGTTCGCTTCGTTATAGAATCGCCGATCAAAATGTATGGAATTGACATAAGACGAGTCCAACGTCAACGTCATATTAACGAACGCTTATGTCAATTCCATACATTTTCATCGGCGATTCTATAACGAAGCAAAAACGAAAACATTTTGGCACACCTCCAAGGTTACAATGTTAGAAAAGGCATTCTTCGCTCGGCCGGAATATCTTAGTTTGGAGCTCTGAAGCATATTTTGTTCTCAATGTACCATCAGATAATTGATTTATGCCTATAAACTGTCTGTAATATAGATCACACAACTGCCTGCCTAGGCAGTTGTGTGATCTATATTATTTTGGTCGTACTTTGTCAAGTGAATCCGCCATGTGCTTATGACTCAATTTCTTAGATCCTTACCCAACTACCAAAATGGTCTTAGGAATAGCAGCTTATAATGCAAGAAGTCCCCCAAAAGCCACAGAATAGTTTTGATTGATGTATGTTGGCTTATTATTGCACTTTGAAATGCTAATCTAAGCATAGTCCTAAAGTAGCACGATATGAGACTCTATCTCTATGTCAAGTACATAAGTATAAATAAAATCATAACCAAGACTAACACATCTCTATTAAAATGCGTTGTGAGGATGCGTATAAGCCTTGTAGTCTTGGGTACGCTACTTATTGTACAAGCGATGCTAGAATTACTAAAGTAGCAAGTATCGTGGCTGTTACAGCATTAAAAACATTGAATTGGTCCCATGCTCTCATAAATGATAATTAATCATGATAAAGTCTTGTATGTTGCGTTTTTAAAATCTTGAATAAACGCATTATGGATTTTAAAAAAAATACAGCGATGTGGTTGATTCAGAAAAAAAGTTACAGCTAAATATAAAAATTTGCACAAAACGACAAGTACAAACATTATAAACCAAGAAAAGTGCAGTGAACAATCTAGTGGTTCCGTACATTTTCTAGAACAGTAGGTATGTATCTCATACTGTTAATGAATATTTTTAAATTTACTGTAGATAGAAGTACCTAATGCTGCAATTTAACTTAAGGTTTATTAATATAATATTAATAAAATATTTATTGTATATTATTTTTATAGTTTTATTTATAATATGGCAACAACAATAATTTGAAGCATAAGTAGTGTTCGCAAGTCTTCATTTTCATTCTTGTCTATCTCAGCGGTCGGCGACGCGCGGCCCGCGAATGTTTTAAGAATAAGTTATAATTAGTATCAAAAAGAAACAATGTTTTCTAATATTGCTATTGTTATCGCAACTTAAAAATGTAGCTGTTTGTGTCATTTTGTAATAAAGACTTTGGTCATTGTCTGAATCCCCTTATAATAATACTCTCTCTTACAAATTTTAACAGCTCACTTTTTACTAGAGGTACATCAGAGAGGTTGAACTTTTTTTAAATTGTGGTTTAGCAAAGCCCAGGTATTGGGCTTCTAGGGTTAAAATACTATGTCTGCGGCCCGCCTCTAGTTTGTTTTCCCACCTTGTGGCCCTTGCCTGCCAAAAGGTTGCCGACCGCTGGTCTATCTGAAACAAATAATCCATTAAAATTATGAACTTATGAAAAAGTCAGACTAGTAACCTAAGCTAATAGCTATTTTGATCTTAAACGGTTTTTTGATAACATTTGCAAGGAACCCCAATTTAACATGGTTTCAAACTGTCACACTCTAAATCGGAGCATAAGTCCTACAATAGCATAATGTCGGACTTTACATCTTATAACAGTTTTGTATCAGTTTGTATATAAAAAAATATATTTAATTAAAATTAAAAGTAAAAGTAACAAGGAGGCATTGAAAATACACCATAAAAACACATATATATCAACGAAAAACTTACCTTCGCACTTAAAGCTGGGCGCATGAGGTCGCAGTCAGGCCAAATCACATTATTTTAATGGCGTTATATATTTCCTATAATATAATTTGTTATAAATCGACAAACACGCGTGACGCACACACGGAGTTTTTTGCAAATCTATTAATCTCATAACGATTCTAGTTTAGCAGTACCAGGCCTGTCCCACTCCCGCCTGTAGGCATCGAACTGTAAGTACCCCCCTAGGGGGGCACTTCATTAGGGACTCACAGGCGAGCGGTGACGCGCGCGCACGAGTTTTTAGTTGATCGTTGCATGCCTACCTGCGTACTTATTCATTTGCTGTCACAGAATTGATAAATTAATCTGATCACAATGGACAATGAAAAAAGGGCAAAGAAATATTGCGCAGTGTTAAACTGTGTTATGTGAACCAAATTTAACTTTCTATAAGCTCCCTAAGGGCGATGAGAGGTAAAAACTTTTTTAAATTGTTATTATTATTATTTATTATATGTACTTAGATTTAAATTTTGTACGATTTATTATAGAGTAAAATTATGATTACTTAGGATTTAAATATTAATTGAAGTAGAATATAATATTAGTTGGGTTACCGTAGTAGGTACCTACCTTAATAAGTAGACGTATAATTAATAAAGGTATTTCATTGTCAAAAAAACACAATATTAATAATTAATAAGGTTATTACTAATAGTAAGCATCGTAAGTGTACTATTCGAAACCTCATTTGTTTACAAAAATAACTAAGTTATACAAACACTTTAAGTAGGTAAATGGTAATATATGACCGTTTTCAATTATTAAGATTATTATTAAGTAGTTTTTAAGTATGCGTAACTAGCTACACGCGAATTTATGGTAACGAAATCTACGTAGTACTAAGACATAATATTATCGTAGATTATTTCGAGTTAAATAAAATGTAGTTAATTAAATATAAAGATTATAATCTTATTATTTTTAAAAAGAGACAACCCTGATTTCTTCAGAAAAGGTACGAGTTATGCGATAGAAAGAGAGCGGAGATGTAGGCAAATATAATTGTAGGCACCTAGCACTGCGTGGTCGGAATTTGAACTTTATAGTATCGTAGCATGAGTCATTAATTCTTTAAACGGGTTTCGTTAGTGGGAATTCTGTTGGTACAACTAATATATATCCTGTGGCAGTACTGAAGATATGTAGCACGATATAGTGCGTTTTGAAGATCAAATTTAGAGTAATTAGCATTTTTCCTGATCTGTACAAAACAAATACAAAACTAAAGATCCTGAATTTATGCCCAAACGCGGTTTTAAAGTAGTCTATGTGACTGTTCTAAGTCTACTTCAATACACTATAAGTCTTCACGAAAACGCAAATCTGACTTAATCAGAACCAAATTTTGCTAGTTGGGTACTTACTCATAATAATTTATAATGCGAAAGTATGTCTGTCTGTCTATTACCCTATTACCTCTGTGGCTCAATTGGTTGAGTGTGTGGTAGCCCAAGTCGGGGATCGCGGGTTCGAATCCCGCCGACGGAACAAAAAGTTTTCAATGTTCCCAGGTCTGGATGTATATTAAATATATTTCCGTTGTCTGGTACCTTCCAGTCCACCACAAGTCCTTCAGGTACTTAGCACGGGGCCAGACTGACGTGGTGTGAAGCGTCCAAGGATAATATTATTATGATATTATTATTACCTCTTCACGCTTAAACCACTGAACCGATTATGATTAAATCTGGTATGGGTCTCCATACCAAATTTAATCTTAATCGTAATATAAAAAGCATAACCACAGAATATATAATAGTACCTTATGGCATAACTATGAGTCCGGGGAAAAGACCTAGGATTTTTTTTTCTATGAAATAAGGGGGCAAACGAGCAAACAGGTCACCTGATGGAAAGCTACTTCAGTCGCACATGGACATTCGTATCAGAAGAGCTGCAGGTGCGTTGGCGGCCTTTTAAGAGGGAATAGGGTAATAGGGGAGGGAAGGGAAGGAAATAGGGGAGGGTAGGGAAGGGAAAGGGTAGGGATTGAGCCTCCGGTAAACTCACTCACTCGGCGAAACAGCGCAAGCGCTGTTTCACGCCGGTTTTCTATGAGCCCGTGGTATTTCTCCGGTCGAGCCGGCCCATTCGTGCCGAAGCATGGCTCTCCCACATCAAAAATATACTTACTTAAAATATAGATACTTTTAATCCCGAAAAACCCTTCGATTCCCGCGCGATTAACGACTTTTGGCGCAACGCAGTTTTGAGCATCATCTTGTTGTATCATATGCCAAAAAAAGAACGTTCGTCAGGTCAGCTGAAACTCTTCACATTCGCAAACTAAAAAGCCTGTGAATGTGCACCTGCAGAATCAATAGTCTATTTTTGTTTGATGACGTGACGTCATGTCTCCTTGACTTCTTCAATGCCGAACTCATTAAAATACAATCAAGGCGATTGGATTACTGAAGGTTACGAATGTTATGTAAATCAAATAGTGGAGTTGGTAATAAAGGGTTGAGGTTTATTTTTGTACATGCTGACCCTGCAAGTGCCTCCTTGTGCCAGAGGCATGCTATGTTCAGGCTTAGGGGAGTTGAGTTGAAGATGTTGTTTAAATTATGATGTTTACTCTCTTAACCCAGTGGGACGGACGACCGACACGACCGGCGAGAGATCAGGCGCAGGACCGACTTTTTACATGCCCATCAGATGCATGGTGTCTATACTGCGTTCTGTTTTGTGTCAATTTTATTTCACGACACTACGTACACGTACTTACGAGCCTACCTTGTATTTTATTGGTGGAATTAAATTTTTATTTGCATTTTAACCCTATTTAATCCCTTGCAAAATAAATTTAGAAATTCACTGAAGGGTCATTATATCTATTTTAATGGCTCATAAATTTATCGAGAACAAGCGCGGCGTTCTCTTACAACGTCCTGTAGCATTCAGGTTTATTATCAGAAATATTTAGATCATAAGCTGTATATTGCAATACGCAAAATAGTAACCAGTACCAACAGTATACTAACTAGTTCTAGAAAAAACAAAAATTGTAGTACATTGGCCATAACTTAAACTAAACGATTTGATATATTTGATTTGTGTAATACTAAAAACAAAAGTTTTTTCTCCTATTTCCTATTATTAAGGCACGCGGCGAGCGCGTAAACGCCACTGTACAAGGTGCGCTGATATGAATGTTATTTTAATGTCCTTTACGTCGATATTCGTACTGACAGACATCGACCTGCTAATTTTAGGGACTACTGGGCCTTAACGTCATAATACAATTTTTGTAACAAAGAAAAATAATATCAGTATGATGCAGAGCTAACAAACTTAAAGTCGCTTAAAATTATTTCTGGCTTCTTCTTGGCTATAGGCTATATTTTATCACGCTAAAACTAATAGGAGAATGTGGAGAAAACGGGGGAAATTATTTGAAAGGGCTTATCTCGCGAACTACTGGAGCAATTTTTATGTTATTTGGCACAGATAAGAAGTAGACCACGTGAAGGATCATATAGGCTATCGAATTTATTAATTTTTTCAGTGGCTATATATTTTATACCCGTACGTGCGGGTCGCTAGTATTCTACAAACTATACTGAATATGATACAATGCCCGTAACAAGTGAAAATCAGTATTTGCATGCAGAGCTCAAGTTACACTGGACACCTAACCGCGCTTATATACCGTAAAATTGCTTTGTATAGGGCCCCGACCTGATTCGGTTTTGCCGTGACATTTTCCATAATGTCATTACGTGAACTGGGATAATGATGGAATATAGAACATAATTTGATGATTTTGGTATTTATTTTGGTAAAAACAGTTAAATGGGAGACGGTTTTGTAGTAAGTTTTAGGAGAAAGCAAAAAAAGAACACCAAAATCTGGTTTCAAGTATGATTATTATGGTAGTTATTTAGCTTAATATGATCGTGGATAAAGACGAAATGAAGTAAGAATTTATAGAAACTAAAAACAATATTGCACACTTCAAGTAATCCCTAACTTTTAAAAACAGTAAGGGTTGATTCAGACCGCAACACGACGCGTAGATGCATTTCTAAATTTGTACTGATTTAACAGATTTCAATTGCACGAGACGTCTTACAAATCTGTCAAATCCATTCAAATTGGGGTCTGAATTGACCCTAAACGTTATATTAAATCTACGAGTATATAGGAACTTATTGACTGATGAAAAATATTCACAAAAACACCCCTTTATCGTCAATATCAAACATTGAAATGCCCCAAAATGCAGAAAACCAACCAAGAGAACTGAAGTGGACCCATTTTGCTTGGATATACTTTAAAAAGTTTGAACCGTACACATTCAATTAAAAAATATTTTTGATACAATTTATACTTTACGTTGAATGAAGAGGTTCTATTAGATTATTATAGTCATATCATTGAATTTTCGAAAAAAGCAGACAACTGTAATATAGATCAGTCATGTATAAATGTTTTTTACAAAACTCAACTTTAATATAGTGAAGGCTAATATAGCATTATGTAAACCTAAAAACTATTAGGGTATACGCTGAATTCCCAAAAGAAAATTATAATATCTTTATCTATATCGCAAAGCAATTACTTGGAACGATAAAGATAATCGGATAGTTGAGGACATGAGTGGATGAACCGGGCAACTAAAATTTTTCAACAAAAATGCAATTACTCATTTTTTTCCTCGTCATTTCAACAAACCTTGTAACTTACGTGCTACATCGTCTAGCTAATAAATCTAGTTATATTATAAAGAACGTAAAATCCAAATACAGATTCACATTTTTTTATTTCAAATCGTTTTCCCGGTCCTAATGTCTCTATTTACGCAAAAAACCTTAGTTTTAAATTGTTACTTACCCGCTTCATCCAATCATGTCTTCAATTGAAGGTAGGAGATATTAGACTAAGCCCTCGGGATGCCCTAAGTAATGGGGATTTCACAGGAAATTACATTCACCATGTCATTACACTTGACATGATATGGGAAATGTAGCAAGGCTAAGTAGAGTAAGGGTATTTTGTGAAGTAAAAAGTTGTGGAGTAAATGTTAAATTCGCGTGAATCTCGACAGAGGCTCAGAGCACATGACGTGATCGAAAATTCGTAAGACTTAGTGTCTAAACACACTAGGCTAAATTACACCGGCGTAATTTCCGCCGCGTTTACGCCGCGTTTCAAACTCATACAAAATACGGACGGAACGCGGGGGACGACACACTATTCCGTCGTGTTCCGTCCGTATTTTGTATGCGTTTGACATTTGCGGCGGAATTTACGCCGGTGTAATTCAGCCTAGTGTAACAGACACTTAGGGTGAAGCCAAACGAGCGTAATTTGTGAGTAGTGAGTCGCAGAATTTCGGTCGCGTCTTCTTCTCATACAAATCTATCTATCTTTTCATACAAATCATGACTCACAAAATTACGCTCGTGTGAATCAAACAGGACTTTTGTATGAAACTGAACGCAGCAGAATTTCTGCTAGCCGAAATTCTGCGACTCACAAATTACGCTCGTTTGGCTTAACCCTTAGTAGAATATCAGTGTGACGTTGGAGAAGAAGTAATAATATATTGAATACGAATAATAAAGAACAATAAGAAATGATAATTTTGCACATCACACAACATAATATTGATAAATAAGTAAAAGAATAAATAGACAATTCAATTTATTTAACATTATATTGTGTGATGCCAAAACTGGTCCCAAGCTCGGCATTAGCAGCGACTCTGTTGCACTGATATTCTGCTGGGACCAAAATATATAAATAGTATGTATATCGCACTTTGGGGGTCCGGCAAAAGTAATAAATACGGTAGGTGCTGCAGACATCGGCCAACTGCCAAGGCGAAGACGTCGCAACGGGCGCGACATTCCGCCTTAGCCAGGGAACTCGGGGTGACGGTATAGGGACGTCGCCACTCATTGCACCGAGTCCCCGAGAGTCGCGATGCGCGTTGTGTTCCTATGCATTGCGACACAAAGAAGACGACCGGCCTATGCAAGCCCCCCATGTGGGGCCTCTGTTCGGCCTAGGGGGACAAGAAACACCAACAGCGTGGGCCTGCTTTGGGTGAGCAGGCGAGCGCGGACGGAAGCCACGAAAGACGTGTAACAGGCCCTCGCGTCTCCGTCCTGCGCGGTAGTAGGAACACGGTCGGGTTTTAGTAGGTACTGCTGCGGCCACTTACTATCTCCTCGGCCGTAGCAAGTAACATACCCCGGTGGTCCTTCCCCAACGCTGCCGGGGATGCGTAATAGCATTTCCCGACCCCAAAAAAAAAAAGGTGCTGCAGACATACATAACAGCCACGCGGTAAATAGATTCCTCTCCTACGTCGCATTGGTGGTCACGCTTTCTCTGTCGTAGGAATTTAGGATCAGGTCTTGACATTAAAAAAATATGTGTAGCACTCGGAGACTGCCACGGTAAAGCTATTGCGTAGCATTTTTTATCAACATATGCAATTATAATTCGTAATTCGTATACGTCTAGTCGCACGCACACAAACACACTATGCACGGCAACGCCGCACCCACTGACACAGCGGTTCGGCGGTGCCATCGGAGTGGGGGGTGTTAGGTTAGATTAGCAATTGTTTAAAAATCTCGAAAAAGGCACAGCGTTTTCACTTCGAAAATATAGAAAGCTAAGTGCTAACATACCAAATAATATTCAGCAAATCGAAGATTCAGCTATAATATTACCTGTAACAAAAACAGTAGACGATAGGTATTATTAAGATTAATCTACTTCAAATAGGACTATTAAGATTTATTACATCTAGGATTAATGAGCCTAGATAAACTTTCAGTAACTGAAACGTTCAATATTGAACCATATCTACACTCGATAAAGTCTATTTCAGCTTGAATTTGAGAGCGAGGCCACAATGCGCTAGTGTTTTGCGTCGTCGCAATGTATTTTATGACGCACTAGATGACGCCCGCAACTCCGTTGCGCCAAAACTCGTTTATAGCGCAGGAACCGTACATTTTTCCGGGACAAAAGTATTCCCCACTCTCACTCACTCAAACTCAAGCAACGTGACGTGAGGGACTCAAAGTCTCTTCATGCCAAATTTCAGCAAAATCGGTTCAACGGTTTGAGCGTGAAGAGGTAACAGACAGACAGACAGACAGACAGACAGACGGACAGACGGACAGACAGACAGACAGACAGACAGACAGACAGACGGACAGACAGACAGACAGACACACTATCGCATTTATAATATTAGTATGGATATGGAAGTATGGATATGGATGTGTGTTTATTGATGCAATAGCTGTATTTTAAAAAGATAAAACCGACTTCAAAATTGTACGTAATTGAGAATTAAAATTCCCTATCTCAAAAACTATTTACTTTACCGATTTTGATGAAACTTGCAGTATTCCCTAAGTTGAACAATACCTAGTATAATAAAAAAAGAATCATTTAGATCGGACTTGTAGTTCCGGAGATATGCGTGCACAAACATAAAAACATACATACATACATACATACATACATACATACATACACTTTTGAAATTTGGCACATTTGTTCAGAAGCTGTTATAGATTAACATATACAAAAACTGGGCAGTTCTGGAAATATTACATACATACGCGTCGAATTGATAACCTCCTTTTTTTGAAGTCGGTTAATAAACAACAATAAACCTAATACACAAATTCGTGATGAAATAATATTTCTAAATCAATGGCTGCTTGTCCACTACCATTAGGTAGCTGCTAATCTCTCTAGATCGACATAGTATGGGTTTTTTTACTGCAAAAAATAGGGAAAGAGATTCACAGATATTGTGGTCGTGCTAAGTCTGCTATTATATAGGTACATACCATTTCCTTCGTCCAGCCGTTGAAAAATCGCATTCACGCAACGCATTAATGTGACTTATGAGTAATGACTATTAATACATATTTAATGTAAGGACCCGTCCATACTATTTTAATAATATGTTTAGAATTAACAAAAAATTAAAACCGACTTCCAAGGTAAAAACAATAATAACATTAATATGAACTAAAAAGTATTAAATAATTTTTACTATCTAATGGTGCCTTTTTCCGAATTCGGCTAAAACTCAACTATTTCTGTATTCAATCTTCATTATTTTGAAGTCGGTACCAGATAGCTGAATCTTCAGTCCTCTGACAGAATATTTGAAACTTTTGGAACTGGCACCGACTTCAAAATTATGAAGATTGAATACAGAAATAGTTGAGTTTTAGCCGAATTCGGAAAAAGGCACCATTAGATAGTAAAAATTATTTAATACTTTTTAGTTCATATTAATGTTATTATTGTTTTTACCTTGGAAGTCGGTTTTAATTTTTTGTTAAAAATAATAATAATTTCACTCTTTTTAGTTACACTAGTAGGTAAACCTTCGCGTATATTTTACGTATCTTATTACAATTTGTCAAGAGTCACAACTCACACTCACAAAATCATATATTATCAGTGAAGTGAACATATTGTGCTAAGTAATTCAACAATTTTAATGCTTCAAGCCCCAAGCGGTCACCGGCGATTGAGATAACAATAGAAAGGCTATTGTGTCTCGTTTTTCCACGATCGAAGGATCTATCAGATAAAAAATTGTATAAACTTGCATAGGATGTAGCGTAGCTACTCATAATATTTAATATTATCATAATTATTGACAGCTCTGTTCTTGTAAAGCGCTTATTCCACTTATCCTAGCTAGGAAGTCCTAGCTAGGATCCTAGCTTTCTAAATGTCATTCCACTTGACTAAATTTTTTCCGATTTAGGATCCTAGCTAGGATCCTAGCTTCTAAATGTTATTCCACTTGACTAAATTTTTTAAGACCCTAGCTAGGACTTCCTAGCTAGGATAAGTGGAATAAGCGCTTAATCAAGAATTCAAATCGATACTTAGTGCGCCATCTATCGATTAATAAGTATAACTGATTAAAAAGACACTTAATGACTTTGTTTTGTGTAAATGCTCTTTTTAAAATAACTTTATTTTAATTCTATTTGTCTATTTAAATTTTATAAAGTAATTAGTAAAGTATTCGATCTGTTGTCTGCCGCCACGCGCCACGCGGCGCGGCGGCGCGGCGACGCCGTCGCCTCTGCGGCGCCGACCGCCATGTATCAAACAAACAGGTGTTGTTATACAGTACATAATTATTATTATTAGTATATCCATACCTATGCCTTGTACTATTATTAATTCTGTGCCATGAGACATTGGTGACCTTAATGATGATGATGACGATGATGATGATGATGATGATTATGATGATGAATATGAATTGCATAGTAGCATATGCTTTTTGTTCTTAAAACAACGCCGAAACTCCCGAACGTGTATCTATAAGGAGTCAGGAGTTCTCTCAGCATCTTCGAAACCATGGTATACTTTGACCCAATATTTGACTTTTTGGTAGCATATTCTTAGTACACTTCACATAAAACCAAAATCACCATATGTTTCCATATAAATTTCGAGGAGTTCCCTCGATTACTCATGGATCCCATCATCAGGTCACCACTTTTGTGAACATGGTACCAAATTGGAGTGAAACCTAATACAACAAAACAAAAATTTCGAAAATCGGTTCACAAACGGCGGAGTAATCGTTGAACATACAAAAAAAAAAAAAAAAAAAAAAAAAAAAAAAAAAAAATCCACAGCCGAACATATAACCTCCTCGTTTTTTGGAAGTCGGTTAAAAACGTAGCGTTGACGCAACGACGCAACGATTGTGGCTTCGCTCTTACAGGTGATTCTGAAGCTTTTAAAGGAAAATAAACTTTAATTACAGCTGATACGATTCGATTTCATTCGAGAATTTATCGGTCAAGAAATATTGAAGATGTGCAATTGTAGAAAATACGTAGGAGATTATTGAGGGGTCAGCTTATACTGGTCACTTCAATTATTGCTTGATTGCTATTATTAAGAAAATAGAGGCAATTTGTAACATGATGGATACTTGTTTTAATATTAGTTTCTTTTATTGCTACACGCTTTGTTGCTATATGTATACATATATAACATAAGGGATGATTTTCAGACCGAGCGAGGAGTTGTCATTTCTGACGTTGTATATTTGTCACTGCGAACGAGGCGTAAAATTTCATTAAAATCGGTTCAACGATTTTGGAATAACCTGATCGAAAACACATGCTAAGAATATATTATAGCTTTAAATTTTATGATAATTTTCATAAAGTAATGTTTACTAGAATATATTACTGTACTTATATATAAAAAGTATATTTAACGATACAATCAATTATGGTCGAAAAACCATCAAAATGATCCCAACCCATTAAATTACCCCATACCCAACATCTATAAAAGAGTAGGGATGAAAAAAGATATTTGTAGATAAATTTTATGATCGCAATAAAAATGGAATTCGCCTCCGAATTCTCGAAGATCCAGATATATCGGTACCCTGGATCATATCCATACTTCCATACTAGTCTATATACTAACATTATAAATTCGAAAGTCTGTCTGTCTGTCACCTCTTCACGCCTGAACCGAATTCGCCGAAATTAAGTGTCTAAAGACACTTTCCCGAATTTCCGCGGCGAAAGTTCGGCATGATTCCAACCGCAATGTATTTAAATTACCGATGGCACACCATACCGAAATTCCGTCGCGTCATATTGTATGCGTTTGACATTCCTTTGCGAAATCATGCTGAACTTCCGCCGCGGAAATTCAGCACAGTGTGTTTAGACACTTAGTATGGAGATAGGTACTTTGAGTCCCGGGAAACGACATAGAATTGTTTTTATCCCGGAAAAATGTATGGTTCCCACGCGATAATCGAATTTTGGCGAAACGGAGTTGCGGGCGCCATCTAGTATATATTAAACTAGCGACCCGCCCCGGCGTCGCACGGGTATAAAATATATAGCCACTGAAAAAATTATGCCTATAGCCTTCCTCAATAAATAGATATCTAACATTGAAATAATTTTTCAAATCGGACCAGTAGTTCATGAGATTCGCGCATTCAAGTTAGCCCTTTCAAATAATTTTCCCCGTTTTTTTCCACATTTTCCTCTATTTCTTCGCTCCTATTAGTCTTAGCGTGATAAAATATAGCCTATAGCTTTCCTCGATAAATGGGCTATCTAACGCTGAAAGAAACATCAAAATCCTTTGCGTAGTTTTAAAGATTAAAGGGAACAAAGGGACATGAGGGAAAAAAACCGACTTTGTTTTATAATAAGTATAGATACTAATATTAGTATATTAGTATATTAGTTTGAACGCGCAAATCTCAGGAACTACTTGTCCGATTTGAAAAATGTCAGTGTTAGATAGCCAATTTATCGAGGAAGACTATAGGCTATATAATTTTATTACGCCAAGACTAATAGGAGCGAAGAAATTTATTTTAAGACATCTTACAATTTTATGGTATTTGGCACACATGAAGAATAGACCACGTGAAGGGAGATAGGCTATTTTTGCGGAAAAATGTACGGTTTCCGTTAAATTCCTAAATTACGCAGGCGAAGCCGCGTGGAACATCTAGTCTAGTATATTAGTTAAATGATCCTAGAGAACTATCACGAGGGGAGACCTGCTGTACTTGCGATCCCGTGTTATATATTGCTCCTAAACAATTCTGATAGTGTTAATATCGTATTCTATGATATTATGGAAATAACTAAGAAGTTTATAGGATTACTAGCTGACGCGGCAAACAATGTTTTGCCGTATAAATTATTTCTAGTATTGCAATATATAATTAAATAT
Source organism: Lysandra bellargus (assembly GCA_905333045.1). Lineage (NCBI taxonomy): Eukaryota > Metazoa > Arthropoda > Insecta > Lepidoptera > Lycaenidae > Lysandra > Lysandra bellargus. The sequence goes on along the minus strand of HG995324.1, from coordinate 8,966,597 downwards.
TTTGACGAGAAATATATAATATATGATATAATCGAAATACATATATTTAAGGCGACGCCTTGATAATTTGGCTGTAGCGATGCCGATTTTTCTCAGCAATGACTAAAGCTAAGAAACTAAAGTTCATTGTCAGTATTCATCATGTCTTTGTCTTTGAATTGCCCATAGCATAACACGATTGGACAACTTTTATAACACAGAATTACCAATCGAAAAGACCTCTGTAAAAAAAGGGATTCCTATTTTTCCAACAGAGGAGAGTGATTTAAGGTTCCAAAATTTGTACATAAATTGGTTGAAGCATACACTTTAATATGTGCATAGCTTATATGAAATGTATTTATGGTTTTTAAATTACGCGACAAAAACCATTTTCTTGCTTATGCCCTTTCCATTTTTTGCTGTTCCATTGCTTGTTTTCTATGAGAGGCCGGCCCGGCCTCTCATAGAAAACAAGCAATCTAAAACATATCCAACACGATTTCTTACTTTAACGCGGCGTCACCTTAATACTTTTATACTATACTTACATATATTTAAGATTTTTATTATATCATACATATATTATTTAATACACATCCGGACCCGGGGACATAGACAACTGAGCCACAGAGGTCGTCAATGGTATATGAGTATAGCGTGTCAACATGTAATAACATCATACAGTATTACCACATTACACTTAATTGATCAACGTGATTTGTCATGTGACCTAAATTATTTAAAATTGTGATTACCTTTTCATTATTAGCTATTGTTATAGTTATTTGAATAGTAAAATTTACTTCCGCTTGGTTTAAAAAATATAAATGGAACCGTAATTTTTTTCCTGGACGAAAAGCATTTTCCTTTCCCAAGACTCCAAGTATCTCCATACCAAATTTCAGCAAAATGGGTTTAGCGATTTGGGCGTAAAGAGTTTACAGAATATAGACACACTTTCACATTTTAAATATTAGTACGGATGGCTGCATTACCTCATTTCATGTATAAGATCATGACTTTAGAAAATTTTGAAATCTATGCATATAATAAAATCGTAGGAAAGTCAATTCTGTACATTGAATATTTTTGAAAAATAATACTTGGGACGTGATCTACAATCGATATGGAAGCCAAAAATATAGTTTTTAGAATTTTTGTCTGTATGTATGTCCGGGATAAACTCAGAAAGTACTGGATGGATTTACTTCAAATTTTGCACGAATATTACTTAGAGGTTAGATCAACACATAGGCTATAAATTTTAACGATATCACCTAGGGTGGGGGGGAGGGGCTCAATTTCCCATATTTTTAGTTTTTTGCTCATATCGCTAAAACGGCGCGTCGTAGAGAAAAAAAAGTCCTTTAACATAATGAAAGTTCATAAAATTTCCTACAAATTTGTCCTATACACTTTGTATCTATCTCCACTCCTTACCTTGCTACGAGCCTTTATCTATCTTATCTTTACCGATTTCGAGTGTCGTTTGATTAATATGCGACGAGCTTCGGCATCGGTCGTTTCGTCGTGGCGTTTGTATCGCGTCTTATTTCTCCTTTTTACGAACAAACTAACACATCTTCTATCTATACATCTTTATCTATCTATCTATAGTCGATTCTGTACATTGAATATTTTTGAAAAATAATACTTGGGACGTGATCTACAATCGATATGGAAGGCAAAAAATTTTTAGAATTTTTGTCTGTTTGTCTCAAACTCAAACTCAAAATTTTTTATTTAGAATAAATTTTTGCAAATATTTTCTGAAAGTCTACATGATGCCTACCACCGGTTCGGGAACTAGCCCGGCGAGAAGAACCGGCGTAAGAAACTCGCAGGGTGCCCCCACTTTATTTACCAAAAAAAGTGAGAAAAAAATTATTCTTTTAAAATAAAGTTTACAATGCTGTAACTTAAAATTATACAATGTCAACATACATACATTATTGTAAGTCATAAAATAATGTAGAAGTAGCCTTGCAAGCAGCCATCCTACTCCCAAGATGTGCCGTCGTTTATGAAATCATTGACCTTCTTTGGCTTTGGCACACAAACGTTCTTTGACTACTTTTTTAAATTTATTAATGGAAAGATTTTGAACGTTTTCTGGGATTTTATTGTAAAGGCGTACACATTGACCTTTAAAAGATTTACTAACTTTACTAAGTCTGATCACCGGTATTTCTAATTTGTAATTCTGTTCTGTCTACTGTCTGTTTGTCTGTTTGTCTGTATGTATGTCCGGGATAAACTCAGAAAGTACTGGATGGATTTACTTCAAATTTTGCACGAATATTACTTAGAGGCGGGTCAACACATAGGCTATAAATTTTAACGATATCACCTAGGGTGGGGGGGAGGGGCTCAATTTCTTAAAACATGTGGTTTTCGAGTGTCGTATAATTTGGGGGGGCTGCCCCAATGTTGCTTATAACGAAATTGTGTCGTGGCGTTTGTATTGCGTCTTATTTCTGCTTTTTAGGAAAAAACTAAGTCAATTTAATCATCATATTATAATAAAATCGTAGGAAAGTCAATTCTGTACATTGAATACTTTTGAAAAATAATACTTGGGGCGTGATCTACTATGCTAACGCGGACGAAGTCGTGGGCACCAGCTAGTGGAAAATAATGTAGATAGATTTTCTTCGTTAAATTATGTAATCCTTTCAATTTCAGCACCATTCATTAAACCTTAAAAGAAAATAGACAAGAAGATATTACCACAGTATATTATAATATACAGTAGAGCAGCTTTAAATAAAATACATTTCCACCGTGCGTCTTTCATGTAAAATTCTGTCACGCACAATAAAACACGGGAATGAACTGTCGCCAGTAGAATGATTATTGGACCATCACGACCTGCAACTTGCATGCCTTTGAGAAGAGAGTGTGTACCCTCTTAAAAGGCGGGCAAATAGCAACTCTTCTGATGTTGCAAGTGTCCACGGGCGACGGTAGTTGCCTACCATCTGGTGACCCATTTTCTCGTTTGTCGCCTAATTTTATAAATTAAAAAAACACCTAAAAATGATTTAAGATGCCTTTACGGCTTCTCCAAGTTGGTCTGTAATGGACAAATAAAATCGATTATAAGGAAAGTGTAAAGGGGCATAATGACTAATTAATTATTTGCCTAATTTACAATTATCCCATCGCGACCTAAGGTAAGTCTTTAGATGGCGTAAAATGTGCAACATTGATGATGATGCAACAAGATCAGACTAACAACAACAACAAGCGAGTTACACTACTGTTTATACTTGTATTGTGTACTTACTTTTCCCTAATTACACTATTGTACTTTCTTCAAAGGGCAGAAGAGCTTTGACATGACAAATCAGAAGCCTTTGAAGGAGAAATATTATGGTTTAATTGGAATAAAACTTTTGCTTTATTACATCTTTCGTCTCAATTCAATTTGATCTGAATGCAAACAAATATGGGTTACTATTTATTTATTTATATTTTCAGGACCAATAAACGGCTAATAGATATTTATATAAAACATATTATACAACAACAGTAGCCTTAACTTAAGATACAATCTTATATCTTTAAACGAGCAATTCTTGTATATAAATATACTAGCTGTCCCGGCAAACGTTTCTTTGCCATATTATATTAAGTATATCGCCCGTATTATTTTATTGAATTAGTGACTAAAATATAAGTAAGTATATCACCATGGCAACGTCCATCGCTATCCCGTGACCCGCGTCGCATAAACAATGGTCGATCTTTATAAACAAATAATTTGCAATAAAATAAAATTGCGACTATAATTTGAGATTTAAACTATCCTATGTCTCAAGTTGGATCGAACTGCACATGGTGTGCGAATTTTATTATAATCGGTTAAGTGGTTTAGGAGTCCATTGAGGACAAACATTGTGACACGAGATTTATATATATTAAGATAATTGGAATATCGGAATCGGCCCCAACGATTTTCGTGAAATTTAGTATATAGGGGTTTTCGGAGGCGATAAATCGATCTAGCTAGGAATCATTTTTAGAAAATGTCATTTTATGAATAAAGAGCAAAGCTCGGTCAAACAGCTAGTAATAATTATTCTTTGAGAGTTGTAAAATTAAGCACGACATAAGTCGACATACCATCATAGTATTTCGTGCTGCTATTTATTCAAATGCCGTTTTTAGAGCACTCGGCATAATATGGTCTTAACTAGACTAGTAGCTTAGAGTTTAGACCGTTTCGAAAAAGAGCACTCGACAAATAGGGAATATTTAAAGGTCGATAAATATTTAAATGAAAATATCAATTTAATTTCAATCAAAAATACAGAAAATGATACTATAAAATAAACTATACGAGTACTTAAACTTTTTCTCGGAGATCGTCAAAGAAATGTCGTCAAATAAAAATATGTTATTTATTGAACAAATACAAAATAGTATTTGTAATAAACTACTAAAGTTGGCTCCGAGCACAGACATAGATCAAGATAGATACCACATGTGTATGTACTATCAGGGAAGTTGATTCCTAGGCAGATGGCGGACCTAAGTAATTTGGTCGCGTTAAGTCAAACCCATACGACCGATCACAATTCACAGCTAACATTGAATTGATATAAACCGACCACATGACGTAGGTCCGTCAACTGCCTAGGAATCAATTTTCTCGATGGTACTTCGCGTGCCATATCGCGTTCCCAAACGACGAGCATTGCTCGTCTTTCGGAAATCTGTTCTTTAGTCTGCTATCGGAATTGGACGTCAATCGTTGTTTTAAAAATGCCTAAATGCCTAAAAGTGCCGTATTGAGCTGTAGAAATTCAAATAATAACGTTGGCCTTGATAATGGACACGTTTCTTATCATCGGTACGTCACAGTGGTAGGAATAAAGTGACATGCTCGTTTTCATACAAATGGAGCGACATGCGGTATCTATCTTGATCTATGTCTGTGACTCCGAGGCTGTTTGAAGCGGTTCTCAGTTTCTTCGGTTTGTCTTTGAAATTTTAATGGTTTATATTTCTCTAGAAGAAAAATACTTCAATATTTTCCTTTAATGAACATGATGATGTTTTGGATTTGTTGTCATAGTTACCGTTATTAGGTTAATAAGGCCATGAATATTGGTATTATTAGTTATTGAAAGCAATTAATACCTCGATCGTGTGAATCGCAGACACAATAGATTTTCAATTGTTATAAGACAGCCGGGTGCCGGGTGCGACAGCCGGGTGCCGTACTTCACAAGGGACCGACTTCCACCAAGTTAGGGAACGCTTAGGCAAACTAAAGCGTTCCCCTCGGCGCCGGCTAAGCCAGGCAGGTTCCCATCCTGACCCGGAGCCCCGTGGGACGGAAGTTGTTGTAGGTTCGCATAGCGACGCCTCCGCAATCCCGTCCTACGCCGGCGGAGCGGAACGGAGGATGTGTCATCCTCTCTGTTCTGCTCCGCGGCCTCTTTCTGTGAAAGGACGGTTTCACAGAAAGAGACCGCCGCCTGCCAGGGCTCATCGCTCTCGAGCATGCAGCGTACCATGCTTGGGAGCGAGAGGTCTCCACCTAGCACTGCCACGAGATCGTGGCGCTGCACGGCGACTCTGACTGACTCGAGGGTGTCCTCCGCAGCGCCACAGTCATGGCAGGCTGGCGTAGGCGTAGGCCCTCCTGGTCGTAAATTTTCCTACTTGAGCCCACTTGAACACCTTATTAACGAACCTCCGTGCAAAATTTAACACTTGTAGGAATTATAGTTACTGATATTTCGTGATAAATATGTGACTGTGTTTGTGTGCACACATATACAGGAATCAATTACATAATAATATTATTAACAATTAATTTCATTCTCTCTCATAGGTCTTATGAAGACCTCTGCAGCTCAGTGGTTGAGCGCGTCAGCGCTCAAGCCGGGGGTCACGGGTTCGAATCCCGTCGACGGACAAAAAGTTTCCAATGTTCCTGTGTCATGGTTGTGTATTAAATATGTGTAGGTATCATATAATAAAAATCTTAAATATATGTATAGTATAAAAGTATTAAATATATTTCCGTTGTCTGGTACCTGCAACACAAGTCCTTCAGGTACTTATTACGAGGCCAGTCTGACGTGGTGTGATGCGTCCATAGATATTATTCTGAATTAAGATATAGCTAAATATTCGTCATATTTTATTCTGTCTACGTTCTTAATATCACACGCGGCATGATCGGAACCCTAAGAATACGCGCCATTCTCGGAATTCCTTCTAGTGAGAACGAAAATATTGCGAAGGAGATATCGGAATAGGGGCATTCCTTAAAATTTTCACGATTTTATTCCATATTTCCTGAATGCAAGTCTTAGCATAGAAGGAAGAGCTATTCTTGCTAATAATATTATCAGCTCTAGCCCATATTCTATACTGATAATATTATAATTTTTATGCATTAGTAATTAGTAAATAATCTCGATGATGAGGTTGGTAAGCTAAAGGGAAATAATAAGTGAGATTGTTTTGTTATAAGATATTATTTATCCATTTCATCTTATTACGTCTTCAGTTAGGGCATTATCACACTGGCGATTAGCGAGCGATTTGAAAGCGACGCGACTGCGCAGCGCACACGCTGCAACAGCGAAGCGTCATCGCGGCGTGGCGTGGACGCCATTTTGTACACTCGTCTAGGGAGTATGCAAAATACGAGTGTACAAAATGGCGTCCACGACACACCGCGACGACGCTGCGCTGACACGGGGTGCACGCCGCACAATCGCGGCGTGTGCGCTGCGCAGTCGCGTCGCTTTCAAATCGCTCGCTAATCGCCAGTGTGATAAGGCCCTTATTACTATTGTGCTTCTTATCAACTATTTTTTCGTTAATATTAAAATACTTTTTACAGCGACCGTAGACTTACAATTTCAAGTTGACCAACTAAATCACATAGTAATCCAATAGCTATAGCGACTTATGAGAACTCGCACATTTTTCCAACTAAATTGTACAACTAAATAATTGGAGACCAATCGTATCAGAATCACGATTCCCTTCCGTTTACCTACAATTATCCAATTAAATTGTGAACCTACACAATTTAGTTGTATCATGGTCGGCCAACTTGAAATTTCAGTCTTCGGTCGCTTTTACCCAAACTCTTTATATTTTCAATCATGTAATTAAGAAAACTTAACTTCCTAATAATATAAACACCTGAACGATATTAATTTTCGTAAAGTGTGATGAACATTTCTTTTAAAAATTCTACAGTTATTAGTAACCAAATCTTGAAGAATGAATCCTCTGGGTCTTAACGAAAAAGGAGTCTTAATTTCAATGGCACTTCAGGAGCCTGATTCTACTTTTGTTACATTGATGTAGCTTGCTCACGTTGCTATTACAACTTATGAGGTATTCATTAGAGTTTTCTTGTTAAAGAGGGCTTGCATATATTATATTTTATTGGATATGATTAATCAATTAATATTTATTATATTTTAAATAAATAAAAAAATATTGGCAGCTTACTGTGCGTCCACATTTGTATCATTTGCGCGATCAGATCTCCGATCAGATTACCGTCGCGGTCATCGCGCCGTATCAAGTATGCGTATCATAGTGTGGACGCCTATTGGATCATTCTGCCGATCATGCGTGTATTTGATACGACACGTATCAGATACGCGGTTAATAGCGATCGGGGCTTATCACGATACGCGTATCATTTTGACACGCTTCGATGATACGCGACGGAGATCTGATCGGAGATCTGATCGCGCAAATGATGCAAATGTGGACGCACCTACGAATAATGAAAACTAAGGAAGAGTAACTCCGTCAAAAAACATGCTCCAAAATACTTGTCAAAAAAGTGTACCTTAGGTTCACTTTTCATACATTTGCAATATTTAGATGACCTTGAGCAGTATAAAGGCTGACGTTACATGACAGTTCGAATGGAACTAAATTTAAAACGGTAATATTATGGGAGTTACATTTCCTTAGTTTATATTATTCGTAGGGACGCACCCTTAGTTTTTGCTCGATAACTGTACTGTCGACTAGAAATGAAGTGGCATTTTCTGTCAAACAGTATAATCTTATCTCGTAAAGATAAGAACGCCGGGATAAAAACGTAAAAGTAATAAAGCTATTAAAGCGTAAATAGTAATAATTTGTTAAAAAAAACAATGAGAAGAGATTAATTGCATAAAACTAGATGTGCTTGCTATCAATAAAGAAATAAGTGACTAATCTTAAAGTTAGGCTTTAATCCTTAGATCGCGGATTCTTGTAAATCTATTGTTATTCTATTGTTGTCGCGATCACTGGTGATCTTATGGGGCTTGGTGGGTTAATAATTTTCATAAAAACAGACTGGATTGAACCAGGAACAGAGCTGCATTAATCTCGCCTTAAAATAGCACAATCAGAGTACAGAAAACACTTTACATAATTAAAAAATAACGCCCAAATTGACGTCCTCCTCCCTTGGATTTTCTAAATATATTCTTTATATAAATAAAAGGTTCGGTGGGGCGTAGTTCGCCCTTATTTTTATCTCAATCTTTTTCGGGATTTTCCAACAATAGATTTATGTGTACCCTTGGTATTTCGTTTTATTTTGTCTGGATAGTCTTCTTTGATCTTCAAGGTCCGATATTATAACCAGAACTAGCCTATCAAATCAAAAAAGTTTTTATTCAGAGTAATTTTTTTACAAAAAAATTCCGAACGTCGATACTAAGGTGCCTACCACCGGTTCGGCAAACCCGGCGAGAAGAACCTTTTACTCTTACTAAACTTCTTTTTTTCGCACTTTTACTAAAAAGAAATGGAAAATTATAATTTTAAAAAACATGTACGGTCAACAGTTTGTCGACAGTACAGACAGTAGAAACCACCATATTCCCAAGGTTTTAAATTTAATGATTGAGAGATTTTTCAGAACGTTTTCTGGGATTCTATTGTACAGGCGTATACACCGGCCTTTAAAAGAGTCATGTGCCTAGCACTTTGCCCTGAAATAGATAAAATTACGCTGATCTGCAAAAAAAAAATCCCTCCTTCCTATTTCAAGCTTGTCGAATAGAAAATTAGATAATTCTGTTTATTAGTGATTCCTTGACACCTCTCAAGCTTGTGATCTCGCCATGTAGCGGCAAAACCGCTCGTTCGCGCGGATGCATAAAAATACGGTCTAATATAATAGAAGATACACAAATAAACGAAATGGAGCGTGAATCGTCCGTTTCAGATCGAAATATCCAAAATCCCTTAAACAAATCGAAGATAAGGGACGTTGGGCCGGGGGCAACTCCCGAGGCGATCGATGGGTGTCCACGCGTGAAATGGCATTGTCTGGTGACCGATTCTCGGTACTCGAGTCATGTCAAACGATAAAAGCCTTCATTCATTCGTAATTCGAATATCGCTTAAAGTCTCTCTCATTTTGGCATTTGAGGTTTCGAAATCGGGCCACTTGTTTACTGGAATTTTGAATGCAAAAATCAAGTTTCTTTATTTCTGAAGTTTCCTGTATTAATGGAAAACCAATAGTCTAACTGCTAATAACGAGGATCCACATAATAGCAGGGATCATTTACCTGAGTGGAGTCCAATTCGACAACTTTTCGCGCTGCACTACCTATAATACCGAAGCACGTAAGTCGCGCCGTGCCACAAAAATAAATAATTATAATTTAATTAGTTTACTATGGAATATGCACCGCAGAAATTAAATCCAACTATTTGTTTACTTTTCAACTACTTATGCTTTATTGTTTCTGTTATATTATGTGGTAGGCCTAGTATGGTTATTTTTTCTTTGTTTTCGTCTTTATTGCTGTGTGCTTTGTGTATAACTAAAGTGTATTGTGAATTTGATGTCGAATAAATGTTTATTATTATTATTTAAAATAAACATTGCCTATTTTGTGTCTCGTCGAAAGATTGCCTGGGTTCTATTTTTATTTTTAATATAAGTTTATCCATTTACTAACGCTTTTTCTTGACTAACGTCAAAACATTAAGGCCGTTTTTTTACTTATCTTAGTTCAAAATTGACCTAAAAAAATTTAAAACGGGGAATATGTAGTTTATGATATTGTCGATCTATTGGCGTGTGTTTGAAATAAAATTAATTTGTAAATACTAAGGAGATGCTGAATGCTTGAATTTTAATAAATTGGAAGCTGATATCATGAGTATAATAAACGAAAACAGAAAATTTAAAAAGTGGAAAGGAATGCTGAGATACTGAAGATTATTGCTGTATTTTTATAATAACTCCGTAGCTTTCAAATTATGAGTTTATGAGGCTCTAAATACGGTAAATTACGGATTCTCCGTAGGGAAGGCCCTTAGTCGTGTGCGTACAAGACACAAAAACGAGGAATACGGCTTTTGCTGAACCAAAGATTTCTTTTGGTAGGATTGATCTTTATATCCCTAAGATGGGTTTACGATGTGGAGCCACCTGAATATTTCATGCAGGTGGGGGAGGGGGTTTAGCTTTAACAAGGTATGAGGTCAATAACTGCGTGGGATTTAGGTATATAGTCGAGTTTGGTATCATTTTCGATTGAATCGAATGTTTAAATGCCAATTTTGGAATAATATTTGGATAAAAGATAGTAAAAATAAAATAAAATAAAAAATATAGAATATATTATTTTCAACCAACGAAAACGCTGTTGACAGGGCTTAATTAATAAAAGGAGGCTGATAGCTGCATTATTCTGCATGTCAAAGACATGGTGATGAATGGAGCAATAAACATATTAATAATACTAGACGTTCAGCGCGACTTCGACCGCGTAAATCTGAGATTTCACAGAAACCGTAATTTTCACAAATTAATAACCCATGTCTCACGTAGTCTACTATATATTCGTGTCAAATAACATAAAAATTGCTCTAGTAGTCTGTGAACTATTAGCCCTTTCAAATGATTTTCCCCGTTTTTTACATTTTCCTCCGTATCTTTGCTCTTATTAGTCTTAGCGTGATAAAATATAGCTCATAGGCTACCTCGATAAATAGGCTATCAAACACTGAAAGATTCTTTCAAATCGGATGAGTAGCTCCTGAGATTAGCGCGTTCAAACAAACAAACTCTTCAGCTTCATAATATTACTAGACGTTCCGCGCTGCTTCGCCCGCGTAAATTAGATATTTCACAGACAAATTGGTCCACAATAAATAGCCTATGATCCTTCACGTTTCTACTTTTTATCTGTGCCAAATAACAGAAAAATTACTCCAGTAGTTCGTGAAATAAGCCCTTTCAAATAATTTTCCCCGTTTTTTCCACATTTTCCTCTATAGTTATTGAGATTAGTGCGTTCAAACAAACAAACTAACCAACAAACTCTTCAGCTTTATTTTCACATTTTCCTCTGTAACTTTGCTCCTGTTGGTCTTAGCGTGATAAAATATAGGTTATAGCCTTCCACGATAAATAGGCTATCAAACACTGAAAGATTCTTTCAAATCGGATGAGTAGCTCCTGAGATTAGCGCGTTCAAACAAACAAACTCTTCAGCTTCATAATATTACTAGACGTTCCGCGCTGCTTCGCCCGCGTAAATTAGATATTTCACAGACAAATTGGTCCACAATAAATAGCCTATGATCCTTCACGTTTCTACTTTTTATCTGTGCCAAATAACAGAAAAATTACTCCAGTAGTTCGTGAAATAAGCCCTTTCAAATAATTTTCCCCGTTTTTTCCACATTTTCCTCTATTTCTTCGCTTATATTAGTCTTAGCTTAATAAAATATAACCTATAGCCTTCCTTGATAAATGGGCTATCTAACACTGAAATAATTTTTCAAATCGGACCAGTAATTACTGACTCATACTAAAATTAGCGCGTTTAAATAATGCTTCTTCTTCTTCTTCTTCTTTTTACGTTGTTTAACATCTTTATCGTGCAAATATGAGTCCTAAAATGAATTAAGTATTCTTAAGTCATCCGAATATGGTACCGAACTTGGAATATTACCATAATTAATGCCTATATACAGATTGAGACTCTATTTTCCTCCAGAGCAGAAGCTGCTAAAATTAAAAAAAAAATTACATCAAAAATCGCGGTGGCTCCACATCTTAAATCCATCCTTGGGCCATAAGGACCAATCCTACCAAAGGAAATCTTTGGTTCAGCAATAGCCGTATAATTTACCGTACACACGCAACTACCTTAAACAACGTTGCTGAATAGATATAAGCTCCTGTTAAAAAACCCCATAAGCTGAGCTCGAAAAAGTAGCAAGATATTAAGTAAGTACTACATTACTTTTGGATGTTTTAAATTACCTTTTATCAAAAAAAAATCTCTTGTGTAAACCACCACGTCTCTTGTGTAAACGTTGCTGAATAGATATAAGCTCCTGTTAAAAAACCCCATAAGCTGAGCTCGAGTAAGGGTAACCACTGGCGTTTAAGAAAAGGGAAAAGAAAACATTAAGGACCGAGATGCAGTAGTCAGGTAAAAAAATAGCAAGATATTTAGTAAGTACTACATTACTTTTGGCTGTTTTAAATTACCTTTTATCAAAAAAAAATCTCTTGTGTAAACCAGAAAACTTTAGAAAAAATATTATCTCTTTATACTTAGTGAGGGAGCCCTTTTTTTTTTTTAGGAGGGGAAATGCATCACGCATCCCCCGCCCCCTCGGGGGAAAGGGGCAGGGGTATGTCGGACTCCCTCCGCAGGTGATCGGCCCTAGAACCTAGAACATTTTTTTTTGTGATTACTAACAAGCAAATTTTTGTGAGTAGCTACATTTTGATAAGACAAACAACATTTTTATTTTCAAAAAATCTCGAAAGTGGTAGCTAACAGATATAGAAAGGATTTCATACTTTGACTTGATGGTTCTAAAATATGGATTGTTCTATTTGTAGGACAAGGTTACTCTTAAATAATATAACTATCAACCTACAAATATACAAAAAATCTGCTGGTTAGGGTTCCGTTTTAGGGTTCTGTAATCAACAAATCTTGGTTGACTACTGTAAAAAATCAGCTTGTAGTAAGTAGTAATCACAAAAAAATTGTTCTAGGGCTTCCGTACTATTAATAATTATTATAATAATAGATACAAGACGGACCAGGAAATATCAATTTCATGAAATAAGAAGCCATCTTAAAAGTGACATCCGTTGTCGAAAAATAATTACTTTTAAAAACGAAACTCTAGTGTCAGGATGACAAGTGACAGCTGTCACTCGCAGACGTCAGATTTGACAGGCGTGAACAGGGGAAACGCTTATCGATGGCTGAAATCAAGGTTGGCAATACACTTTATTTACCAATATTTTATTATTACCACGGTATTTTAAATAAATGTTTCTTAGTATGTTCTGTTAAAAAATAAAACATTTCATGTGTGATCGTATATTTCATTAACTAGTTAAGACTTTATTTTTCCAGAATAACAACTATTCTGTATTTATCGTGGGACTCAAACTCAAAATACATAATAATATTATTATCTCCATGCAGCATGCATAATATCAATAATCCAGTGTGAAAATATAACAGAAAAACAAACACAGTTTATAAAAACTGAAATGAATTGATGAAAAAATAACGTGTGGCACTTGGGGACTGCCGCGGTAAAGCTATTATACATAGCATTTTTTTATCAATTTATCGTGTATGCAAAAATCATTCGGATACGTCTAGTCGTACGCACACAAACACCGTGCCGAACTGAAACGACTGCACCCGCTGTGCCAGTTGGAATGGAGGGCGTTAGGTTTATTTTCGTTACGGAATTTCTTGATTCGGTCGCCGCGCTCAAAGCTCGCGATAGAAGCTATACAATAGTTTAAAACTGGTATGAAAGTTATGTTGGATGACTTTCAAATAGAGCATTATTCTTATAATATACCTAATACTTTAAAGCTTAAGATTTGTTTACCTTGATCAAAATGAGTCGCAACGTGACACTACTATTGACTCCGCGTATTGACTCGTTGTGGATTCATTCGAATTGGCTTTGACAGATGTAGATGGGCGCAAACAGTGTCACTCGCAAATATACGAAAATACGTGGTACAGCTTAAATGTCACATACATACATAACTAGCTAAAACCGAGCTTTGTGAGGGCTCGCGTCGTTTTTTTGCGTGGTAATAATCTATGAAGCAGTTTTTTAGATTCTAATAGTAACCAAGCCTTGATTGACCGATGATAACACATGAGACATACACATTAAAATTGCTATGTTAAAGCACAAATCAATAGGCGTGATAGTTTTTCCGTAAAGTGTACCACAAAAGTGCTCGTTGGATTTCGCTTCGAAGATCGCTTAAAGGCCGTGTTAAGACTTATAGGCCGTGTTCATACCAAACAGTCTGTGAGCCCCAGTGTGAACGTGAAAATATACGGTATCATAATATATCCGCGCCTACGCCTAGCGTAATGGGATATTGTCGGTTAGGTGTGTGTGTGGTCAATACTACAATTAAGGGTCAATTTAGACCTCAACGCAACCCGTAGATGCATTTCTAAATTTGTATGGATTTGACAGATTTGAATCTGTCAACCCAGTACTACAACGCATACGGGGTGCGGGAAATTTCTAAAATGCATGCCACGACCAATCAAAATGCGCAATTAATTGTCATAGGCTCCCCGTATGCTGTATACCGCACGAGTTAACGACTAATGAAAATGCGCCCTGAAGTTTTTCAATATTTAATTTGCAAAAAGGTCTTTCGAGTCAAATAGCTGTCATACGTCACGATATAGCCGTCACATGCCACCATATAGCTGTCACGTTTCTGTTTGACAGTACAATTGACACGAAAGAACCTACCTTACTTCTTCTGGCAAATTGAGTAAAAAACCCTCATTTTGCGCAGATGCCAACGAATATAAGCAAATAACCAAGCCTACTTTATAGCAGCTAAAGATTTTGTTTCTACTTCAAAGATTCTTTATTCTACTTAACGAAACTACACTGAACAACTTCCGATGTAAGATGAACAACTAAAGTTGCAGCGAAGTTTTCTATGCATAACTTAGTAGCCCTGAACTTCTGGGCACTTACATCCATACAGTTAGGGTGAAAGCCAAACGAGCGTAATTTGTGAGTTGTGAGTCGCAGAATTTCGACTGGCAAAAATTCTGCTGCATTCAGTTTCATAGAAAAGTTCTGTTTGATTCACACGAGCGTAATTTTGTGAGTCACGATTTGTATGAAAATATATTTATGCAACCGAAATTCCGCGACTCACAACTCACAAATTACGCTCGTTTGGCTTCACCCTAAGGCCGCGTTTCCACTGAAGCTGAGCGGAGCTTAGCGGTGCCGAATTTACCAATCACCATGCTCGAAATCTTCGCTCCTCTTCGCTGTCATTCCGCTGGAATAGCACGAGTGGTCAATTCGGGCACCGCTAAGCTCCGCTCCGCTTCAGTGGAAACGCGGCCTAAAGGGCGAAAGCAGTAGGGGCATTCATTCTATTATCGTGGGTGCAACAATTTGACACACTTAAAGGTTCCTATAAGCAAATTCAAACATATTCCAAATTTGGTTAGGACAATGCAGGCTGATCACCTGATTGTCTGACAAGTAAGATGATCCATATGCGTCGGATGGGCAAGTAAAAAATCGGTCCTGCGCCTGATCGCACCAGTCGTGTCAGTCTTCCGTCCCACTGGGTTATGAGAGGAATAGAGAGTGTTATTTTGTACTGCGCACACATTTCAGCACTATAAAATTACTCCTCCGTAACTAGCGTTTCAATTAAACCGGCCAACCTCACCAAAACCGGTGTGGGAGTTATTATTATTGGCACTGGCCACTGACAAGTCTTCTAGTTATTATGCTGGGACAAAATTAAATACGAGTTAAAATTTCAAAGTAGGAAAGTTCAAACTTCTAGTAATCGATTTAGATTATGAGAAGCATAATATAACTGTTTAATGTTAAATTTGCCAGAACCACTAGGCCACTACGCACCGCTCAGAAGATTGTGTAGATCCTGCAACGCCATATCCAATTACTCTGACATTTGTATATTTTCTGATAAGCTAAATTCTTTTAAACATAAATTAAAACAAATTTTGTGTAACAATAGCAAGTAACATCGTATAACCTACCTTAACATTGTTACACATAGTAAGGTCACTCTACAACTCTCAAGTAATCACAATAAAAAAAAAACACAATAAAAAAAAAGCTGCGTCTGCGGAGCGAGGTCCCCGCGACGCCCCTGTACATATCCCGCCTGCACTGGTCCATGGAGGTCGAGGACGTCGTGGACTACATCCAGAAGAAGACGACACTGCGCCTGAGGGTCGAGCGTCTGCAGTCTCGCCACAAGGTTAACTTTAGCTCCTTTGTGGTGAGAGCACCGACGAATCTCCTGTCGACTTTCGAGGCGCCGGAGTTCTGGCCGATGGATGTAGTCTATCGGAGGTTCCGGGGGAGACTCCGGAACGAAGCGAGTCACGTCGCCGGCAAAACGTGACAGTGTTAGTTGTTTAAGTACATATAAAACATGTATGTTAGTTTTAAGGTATTTATTATATAATTATATTATGTATGTTAGATTTTAAGGTATTTGTTATATTATGGGCCTCTGATGCCTGAAATAAATGATTTGATTTGATTTGATAAATCACACGAAGAATAAATGGAATATCCATCTTACTACTACATTATTTTAAAAATATGACTACCTAATTTCTGATCTTCAAATGCAGCTATTCTAATATTTGTAGTGAAATTGCTTGTCCGCATACGGGGGAATCGAATGGGAATCTGAAGTGGGTAGTAGATTATATAGTGGCTCAAGACGTTCCTAGTTCCTTGCTGATTTTATATCATCATAAGGTTCAGTTAACACCAAAAAATGACGAAACGAATTGCAAAATAGCAATTCGAAATTAAGAATTGAAATAAAACGGCATGATAACTTTAGATATTTCTATGGCGGGTAAACCAATTTTGTCGTTATTTTGAGTGAGAATATATTTATCGTACCCAAAATAATCCAAATTTCAGTAAAATCAATTCAGCGGTTTTTGCGAGAAGAAGTAAAAGACAGGCAGACTCACATTTATCTTATGTAAGTATTATATAAAATTCTCTTGTAACAATGTTACTTATCGTACTCCTCCGAAACAGCTTTACTTACTGATTTTTATCAAATTTTATATTATGTATATTCAGTAGGTCTGAGAATCGACTATTAAGTGCATTTGTTGAATAAATAATAGTAAATTATTACAAATCGAGACTGACGACGACCATTATATTTTGTACGACGGGCTAGCGATGGACGTTGCCATGGTAACATACTTATTTAGTCACTCCGATAAAATAATATGGGCGAAATACTTTATATGCTTTGAGTTTTTTATATAATATATCATTGTTTATATGGCAAAACAACGTTTGCTGGGACAGCTAGTTATATTATATTAGTAGTAAGGATTGCTACTAAAGCAAATCTCAAACAGAACGTCTTTATAATCGACATTTTAGAATCGAACATCTTCATTTAACGCCTGTCTTGGCTAAAAGCACTATAATCAATGATATTATATAAAAAAAACTCAAAGCAGATATGTTACTACCGCGCGCGTTGTGAAGCCATAAATACAGGCCAATTGGCCTGTCTTGTATTTAGTCTGTCTCTTTTACGTAAATGGCATTTCGTATCTTTTGTTTCACTATCTGTCAAATTTGACAATTGAATTTGAAATACTAAACTACAAAAAAAACTTAACTTTCTCGGCCTAGATAGAACCTTTATTAATCAGAATTTTTCTCAGAGAATTTTCTCGAGCATTTTACGCCGTGGCTCGCTCCTGATTGGAGCGGGGTATGAATTTCAAATATTAATGGGGAGGCCTTTTACTGGAATATCTGGAATATTCCAAGCGTTTTCTTTCAGGAGTCGCGCAGACGCTATAGACATGATCCGCTTATGCTGGTATTTTCTTAATATGTAATTATAACGTACTAGATCAGGGGTTCCCAAACTGTGCGCCGCGGCGCCCTGGTGCGCCGTGAGTCGTTCCTCCATCATTATCCATAACCACAGATATTATAAAATAAAATTATTATATGAATTATTATACAAAGCAGGCAGATGATTAAATATTTGTTTCTTATTATTTACTTGCTTAACCTAACTATAATTATTAAAGGGGTTTATTTATGTAAAATATATATTTTTGTAATATTTAGGTAGAGTAGGGCGCCGCCGCGCCGCGCCGTGACAAAATATTGACTTGTAAGTGCGCAACAAGCTGAAAAAGATTGGGAGCCCCTGTACTAGATGATGCCCGCAACTCCGTTGCGCCAAAACTCCTTTATCGCGCGGAAACCGTACATTTCTTCCGAACAAAAAGTATGCTATGTCCTTTCCCGTGACCCAAAGTATCTCCATGTCAAATTTCAGCAAAATCGGTTCAGCGGTTTGGCTGTGAAGAGGTAACAGACAGACAGACACATTTTCGCATTTATAATATTAGTATGGATAAGGAACAGACAGATAAACATTGTTCTCAGATGTGATGGACCAAAACTGAATTAAGATGAGCTAACGTTATAGTATAAAATTCCTTGACAAACAATTTATTAGTAGGGTCAAGGGACAAAAAGAAGATAACACATATAGACTTACATTTACACAAATAAAACATCCATAAAAACACACTTTTGCGTGCATTTTTTAATAATTTATACAACAACAGTAATAATATTATTATCATAAATTAGAATATTATATTAAAATTTCTTTACTTATGTCTCAATGCAGTTCTTGTGAAAATGAATACAAAACATGTAATATCAGAGAAGTTGATTCCTAGGTAGATGGCGGATCTAAATAATTTGGTCGAGTTATGTCAAACACAGCCGACAGATTACATGACAGACAACATTGAATTGACATAATCCGACCAATTGACAAATAGGTCCGTCAACTGCCTATAAATCAATTTCTTCCATGGTACTATTTAAGGCATCCATTACATGGTCGGTTTTGCTGTCAGTTTTACCACAGTCATGGCTGTGACTGATAGATGACCTACCGTGTAAGAGCGTGACTGACGGTTGCATGAAGCTGATTGACGAAAATATGGATATTTTGATTTTTGCTTCATGCAACCATCAGTCACGAATTTTGTGTGAGTGTTGTCACATCTGATAAAATTGGAAAAAAATTAGAAACCTTTGAAAATTTTGGCTTTGACTGACATAAAACTGAAAAGAATTGAGTGACCGTCTAATACCATTCGTCAGTCCATCAGTCACCATCACCACCAACATACCTAATTCATGATTGACGGAATTGACTGTCGCTTGCATGAGCGTGTAATGGATGCCTCAGAGAAGTTGATTTAAGTCGGGCTTTGGCCCACCAAACATTCCCACCACTGTATCTCCTGTGTCGCCAGGATCGACAGCGGTAACCAATCACGAAAACCCTTTGGTATGATCAGATCAGAACAGAGAAGTTGATTCCTAGGTAGATGGCGCACCTAAATAATTTGGTCGAGTTATGTCAAACACAGCCGACAGATCACAATTAACATTGAATTGACATGATCCGACCAAATAACGTTGGTCTGTCAACTGCCTAGAAATCAATTTCCTCGATGGTAAATTTTTGCCGCGCGGTAGATAGCGATGGGGTAAATATTCTCTCCTACCTACCCGGCGGCCCATTCTTCCTACATCTTACGAATATGCAATCAAAAAGGACCAGGGGGGTGTGCCAAAATGTTTTCGTTTTCGCTTCGTTATAGTGTCTAAACACACTAGGCTGAATTACGCCGGCATAAATTCCGCCGCAAATGTCTAACGCATACAAATACGCGACGGAATAGTGTGTCATCTCTCGTGTTCCGCCCGTATTTTTTATGAGTTTGAAACGCGACGTAAACGCGGCGGAATTTACGCCGGCGTAATTCAGCCTAGTGTGTTTAGAGCCATAGAATCGCCGATCAAAATGTATGGAATTGACATAAGACGAGTCGAACGTCAACGTCATATTAACGAACACTTATGTCAATCCCATACATTTTCATCGGCGATTCTATAACGCAGCGAAAACGAAAACATTTTGGCACAACCGCCTGGTCCATTTCCTGACACGAGTTAACAATTTATCCCAAAAACATAATATTATATATCTGCTTAAGATTCATCGCTAATATTATGTTCAATTATAGTATTGATAATATAGACATTTAGTTAACTAATACTATTTGAACTGTAGATACACTGAATCGTATAATAATTTGAGAATTGAGATTCATCCATGATTCACGCTGAGCTCTCGACTCAGCAATATTGATTCAAGATATCGTTGATTTATGATTTAAATTTATTGGCTAGTAATATTCATAATTCACGGCTAAGTGACTACACAGTCATATTTTACTCTATTTCTATTGACTTAGAGCGCGTTCAGAGGAACACGTGCTCTGCGCGTGTTCTACTAAAGCGTATGGAAAAACACACGCGCGGCACGCGCTAAATCCGCGCCGAACCCACGCGCGTGCCGCGCGCTTATTTCCCATAAGATATGTCCACACTATGCGCTTTCGTCTTAAATTTTCGTCATCTTCTTTCATTCAACTTTCGTTTTGGCGCATTTAATAATTGAATGCGTCAACGAACGCAACGCCAACTGTCATTTTTAATCATTTGGATACGGTCAGAGGGCATGCGTTGCGGGCATGGCTCACGTTCGCTGTTGATTGCGCTATAACGCATACCCTTGACGAACAGAAAAAGGCACAGTGTGGACACTGAGGTTTCGCGGTGTAGGCACTAAAACGCGCGTTCGCGCGGACACAATATATAAATCGAGCCTTAATATGTCATCCTCTTCCTCCATCCATCCTCTTAACCAAGAGACCTTTCAGACAGCGAGCAGTCACGCGGTCAAGCTATCTGCGTTCGCATTTTACGTTCAAGCGATCAGTCACACACGAACAATTCTGTTTGCCATCTTCCTATGAAAAAAATCTTTCAAACTATAAGAGGTATAATAACCACATCATAATATCTACGTAGTCTCTACGTCTATTATATACAATACCTCAATGACGACCTCCGGGGCTAAATTTTTAAGGAGTGTGTGGCAGCTCAAGCCGCGGGTTGCGGGATCGAATCCCGCCGACGGAACAAAAAGTTTTCAATGTTCCTGGGTCATGGATGTCTATTAAAATTATAATATGTGTATCATCTATACTAATATTAAAAAGCGGAAGAGTTTGTTTGTTTGTTTAAACGCGCTAATCTCAGGAACTACTAGTCCGATTTGAAAAATTCTTTCAGTGTTAGATAGCCCATTTATCGAGGAAGGCTATAGGCTATATTTTATCATGCTAAGACTAATAAGAGCGAAGAAATAGAGGAAAATGTGGAAAAAACGGGGGAAATTAGATGAAAGGGCTTATTTGAACGCGCTAATCTCAGGAACTACTAGTCCGATTTGAAAAATTCTTTCGGTGATAGATAGCCCATTTATCAAGGTAGGCAATAGGCTATATTTTATTAGGCTACATATAAACGGAGCGAATAAATTGAGGAAAATGTGAAAAAAACGGAGGAAATTATTTGAATGGGCTTATTTGAACGCGCTAATCTCAGGAACTGCTGGTCCGATTTGAAATGTTATTTCTGTTTTAGATAGCCCATTTATTAAGAAAGGCTATAGGCTATATTTTATTACGCTAAGACTAATGGGAGCGAAGAAATAGAGGAAAATGTGGAAAAAATGGGGGGAAATTTGATTTGAAAGGGCTTATTTTAACGCGCTAATCTCAGGAACTACTGGTCCGATTTGAAAAATTATTTCAGTCTTAGATAGCCCATTTATCAAGGAAGGCTATAGGCTATATTTTATCACGCTGAGAATAACAGGAGCGAAGAAATAGAGGACAACGGGGGAAATTATATGAAATTGCTTATTATCTTAACTACTGGAACTATTTTTATGTTATTTGGCAAACTTGAAGAATAGACCACGTGAAGGGACATAGGCTATTTTTGCGGAAAAATGTACGGTTGTGTGAAATTCCTAAATTACGAGGGCGAAACCGCACGGAACAGCTAGTAATATAATAAAAATCTTAAATACATGACGTATAATATAAAAGTATTAAATATATTTCCGTTGTCTGGTGTACCGTAACACATTAAGGCGCTATATTGAAAGTAATTTTACTGCAAGGGCAATTTTATACTTAATTTGTATGACTATAAAGTCGTGACTACGCTGCGGCCAGAAGCTATCGGCTCGCTCGGAAAACATGCGAAAAACGTAATTTTAATTATTTAAAAAATAACTAGGAGCATTTAAGCAAAATGCTTCTATACGATTTTGAGTTGCAAAGGTGTCTATCAATTAGACTAATTTCCTACAATACATCTATTTTCGTTTAAAAATAATCTTCAAATTTCGTATTTTTAAGAGGTCATTTCGATCGAGAAATGTATCGAGGCAAAATACATTAATCGTGTTTCTGGTTCTTCTCAAACCTAGATAAGGCTATGAAGATATGTATATCTCATTACCGGATTTGTAACATTTCTGAGCTATAGTATTACGTCAAAAAGGACAGTTTTTTCAATATAGCGCCTTAAGTCCTTCAGGTACCTAGCATGGGGCCAGAATGACATAGTGTGAAGCGTCCATAGATATTATTATATTATTATTATTATAATAATAACCGTACTGTAAACTGTTAAATAAATAACATTTAAATTGTGAATATTTTTCAAATTTACGATGTAATAACGTGAACAATTTATGTGTTAATTATTTATTATCTTTATTTGAACAATACCGTTTTAGTGTTTATTGCTGCTGCATTATCATTATTAATTCTATTAATAATGGCTCGGTATAGTTTAAAATGGAAACACAATCTTGTAAATTATTGTAATATTCATTTATAATAGTATATTGTGATTTGTGTTTATTCAGGGCGAGCAAAGCGAACCCTAGTATATACAACTTGAACATTTTGTGATACACTTTACGGAAAAACTACCACACCTTTTGATTTGTGCTTTAACACAGTAATTTTTATTTATTGTGTTATCATCAGTTAGTCAAGGACCAAGGTGTGACGACGCGAACCCTTTCAAAGTCGGTTGCGACTTGCGCCGACGCCGAGTCCACATTCGACTCAGCAAAACTACGCAACTGTTGCTGGTCGCCCCGCACCTCCCCTACGGGCGAAAACTAATGGGGAGAATGAGAGCCGCAAGGCTCCGAAAAGTCGCGAGACTAAGGAGCTAGCCGCAAGGCTACGAAGAGCCGCAAGGTGGAGTCTTCTCGACCTGGCAAGGACGAGAGCAGGAGGTGCGATGAGGAGGGCTTCATACTGGTGGAGAGGAAGATGAAGCCCGCCGCCCGCAACCATCGCGGCACCGCACCATATGTACCTGAGCTGCGTCTGCGGAGCGAGGTCCCCGCGACGCCCCTGTACATATCCCGCCTGTACTGGTCCATGGAGGTCGAGGACGTCGTGGACTACATCCAGAAGAAGACGACACTGCGCCTGAGGGTCGAGCGTCTGCAGTCTCGCCACAAGGTTAACTTTAGCTCCTTTGTGGTGAGAGTACCGACAAATCTTCGAGGCGCCGGAGTTCTGACCGATGGATGTAGTCTATCGGAGGTTCCGGGGGAGACTCCGGAACGAATCGATTCACGTCGCCGGCAAAACGTGACAGTGTTAGTTTTTAAGTATAAAAAAAATATGTATGTTAATTTTTAGGTATTTATTATATAATTAATATGTATGTTAGATTTTAGGTATCTGTTATATGGGCCTTTGATGCCCGAAATAAATGATTTGATTTGATTTGAAAGCCCGGCTTTTAGCTAGTTATGTGAACAGAATAAGGGTCAATTCAGACCGCAACGCAACAAGTAGATTGCATTTCTAAATTTTTACTGAATTGACTGATTTCGTGAGCGTGACGCGTCTTGCATATCTGTCAAATCAATACAAATTTAGAAATGCATCTACGCGTCACGTTGCGGTCTGAATTGATCCTTAAGGCGCTATATTGAAAAAACTGTCCTTTTTGACGTAATACTATAGGACCCTCAGAAATGTTACAAATCTGGTAATGAGATATACATATCTTCATAGCCTAGGTTTGAGAAGAACCAGAAACACGATTAATGTATTTTGCCTCGATACATTTCTCGATCGAAATGACCTCTTAAAAATACGAAATTTGAAGATAATTTTTAAACAAAAATAGATGTATTGTAGGAAATTAGTCTAATTGATAGACACCTTTGAAACTCAAAATCGTATAGAAGCATTTTACTTAAATGCTCCTAGTTATTTTTTAAATGATTATAATTACGTTTTTTCGCATGTTTTCCGAACGCGCCGATAGCTTCTGGCCGCAGCGTATTCACGACTTTATAGTCATACAAATTAAGTATAAAATTGCCCTTCCGGTAAAATTACTTTCAATATAGCGCCTTAAAGTCACGAAAGCCGTATATTTTAGAACAAAGCGCCACTGACTGATGTGTAATAAATAGCGAAATAATATGTCAAGCGTCGTCACATTTTTAACACTTGTCAACTGACCGTCTTAAGACCATTGCCGCGTTTTGCCTCGTCTCGTCTTGTTGTAGTGTAAGCTGACCCTTAATTTAACCTGTCGCTATGATTATGGTTTAGTGACTACATGTTTTATGTTGAAAAAAAAAACTCACCTCATCATTCATACAGTTTCAAAATCTGAAACAAAAAATTAATACAATCAGTATACATAATGAAAATATCAGCTTTATATTTTAAAGCTTAAAACAATCAAAGGATAAAGTAGACTTAAACAGTAGGTTTAATGCGCCTTTTAATCCGTCGATCACCAATTCCTGGAAATCTTTTCTTATCGCGGCCCATATGGGCCTTACGGGGCTTGATGGGTTAAATCAGGGGTTCCCAAACTGTGCGCCGCGGCGCCCCGGTAAGGCAAGAGGCGCCGCGCCGTTGGTCGATCCTCCATCGTTATCCATAATATAACCACAAATTTTACAAAATGAAATTATTACATGAATTATACAAAGCAGGCAGATTATTAGAGAACATTTTTATGTATCATATTTATCTATCTTTTTGCAATAGCTAGGTAAAATAGGGCGCCGTTACAAAATATTGACTTGTAAGTGCGCCGCAGGCTGAAAAAGTTTGGGAACCCCTGGGTTAAATAATCAAAATACATTTAAGTACTACAGTTGCAGGTAAGAGATAAATCTATTTCATATTATGTTTTCTGCCGGTATGTGAGTATTTTTTAGGATGCCTTATATTGATGCTTGTGGGCACCGAGTCCCAGAGAGAGCCATGATACGCATGGTTCTCCTGCGCATCGCAGCCCACGTGTGGGCTTTTCTAGGCCATCCCCGCGAAGGGCGACCTAGCCTGCACACTGCACAGTGCACAGAGCCGCTGACCTCCATTATACAAGAACGCTAGACTTAATATGATACCCAGCTGTTTTTGTGCCTGTTTGCAGCGGAATCAGCACGCCCAATGCGGTGGTAAAGAACTAAATCTGACGTTACCATGACGTTTGAAAGTCGCCATATTGGCGCTGATAGCAGTAGTGGGAGTTCTTGGAACTAATACTAGTGATGTACGACCAATAACGATTAAGCGGCCATTTGCAAATTACGTCATGGTTACGTCAGATTTAGTTCTATTCACCGCATTGGGGGCGCTGATTCCGCTTTGGATAGGCACAAAAAACCGGCCAAGTGCGAGTTGGACTCGCCCATGAAGGGTTCCGCAGCAGCAATAAGGTTTATTTTTATAAAATTAAAAGGTTTTTGATTTATTTTTATATTTTAGTTGATTTAATGAAAGTTAAATTAAGGTTTACCATTTATGACGTATAAAAAAAACTACTTGTTAGATCTCTTTCAAACCAATTTTCGTTGGTAGTTTTTATAATAATGTACATCATATATTTTTTTTTTAATTATCATTAGAAGTAGAAGAATTAATTTAGAAGTTAGAGGGGGGGCGGGACACACATTTTATCACTTTGGAAGAGTCTCTCTCGCAAACTATTCAGATTAGAAAAAAATGATATTAGAAACCTTCAATATGATTTTTCCTAATAAGACCAGACCTATTCATAGATTCCCCACACGCATAGGTTAGACGAATTTTTTTTTGTTTCAGTTGTATGTACCTATGGGGACCCCTAAAATTTTTAATATTTTTTTCCATTTTTGTATCAAAATCTTACTTACCAAGTTTCAATAGTATAGCTCTTATAGTTTCGGAGAAAAGTGGCTGTGACATGTCTGTCTGTCTGTATGTCTGTCTGTCTGTCTGTCACAGACAGACAGACATACAGACAGACAGACATGACGAATCTATAAGGGTTCCGTTTTTTAACCCTAAAAGTTGTCATTTCAAAGGGTATCATAAGTCTAGAGTACTTGTTTAAGTAACAGACTTATCACAGTGACATAGTGTGCACCGGGCACCGGCTGGTTTTGCGGTGTTGATGGTGCCCAGAACTATGCCTTAACGGTGAGTGGAGCACCATGGGGATTTAGTGGGTAGATCTTATGCTGTATCCACACATGCCGCCGGCTTTAGTGCAGGCGCGGTCCGAAGGGGGGTCACAGGGGACATGACCCCCCCAAAATCTAAGGTCAAATAGAAAAATCTCAAAATTTTGCCAAATAATAAAAGGAAATTTCTATCTATCCTCTAATCACCAGTTGGTACGTCCCACCTTAGACAGCTGTGACTGTCAACCCAAAATCGTCCGAGGGTGCAGATAAAAACAATATTATACATATTGGCAGTGACTAGTGACCCCCCCAAAATTTCAGCCTGCGACCTCGCCTGCTTCAGTGGCAAGGCAGGCTAAAAGCCGGCGGCAAACCCGGCGGTATAAGCCGGCGGCATGTGTGCGTGCGCCATAACGGGGAGCCCCACATACCCCGGCCGATGTCCCCAATCCGCCGGGGATGCACAAAGCATTTCCCCATGAAAAAAAGGGTATAGCTTGTAAAAATCAATTTTTTAAAGTAATAAGTTATAACATCTTACGAAAAATAAATCGCGGACAGCAGTTAATAAATTTAGATATGTCTCCTTAACCCTATCATAATAAATTAAATAAATTTTAATTAAAAGAATAAAAATGACGAACATTTTCGTAAAACATAGATTATTTAAAAACAAACTTCATTCGAGAATGAGCCTTATGTTGCCAACTTAAGGTTCATATTAGAGGTAAAATAACTCCAAACGGTGGTGTATACGGTAGGCACGTCCTGAAATAATGGCTAAAGGATTCGTAATTCTGTCGGTCTGTTCGTACTGAAGGGGCGTCCATAAATTACTACTCGAGTGATTTTGTAATTTTAATCAAATAATTTTTCAACAAAGGCTAATTTCTTTGTCAGTATTTTGTTTTAAAAATACTTAGTTTGATATTCAAATCAGGCTAAAATTGATGGAATTATAAATGAATAACAAAATAATCCCGATCATTGATTTTGTCGAAGTAAAAATATAGACTTCTTTACAATAATTATACCTACATACACAATTGAAGACTTGAGTGGAAGAATCGAACAAGTAACATTTCGTAACATACGGACAATAACTAATATTTTCCCTTATTGTTTTCATAAAACTTGTAAGTCATTTACTTCATAACCTAGCTAATATATCTGGCTACACATATAATCCACAGTTTTTCTATTTCAAATAATTTTTCCGGCCCTAAAGCATCCATTTAAGCAAAAAAAAAAAAACGGGAAGTTTTTTCATGTTACTTACCTTATTCTTCCACTCACGTCTTGAATTATTGTAAAAGTTTTACAGGTTAAGATTTGTTTTATTTCTTGTTTGAACATTTACAGAACCTAATAGATATAATATATTAATCATTCACCTTACAAAGGCGCTGCGGTCGAGTATCACGCGTTTTCCGTAGTCCCACCTTCAGGAGCAGGAACACCTTTGGGGTTTTAGTGGGTAGTCCCGGGTGCGTCTTCCGTCCGCCCCGGGCAGTCCCGCATACCTCGGTGGTCCCCAGGCCCCGGGTAAGCGAAAACGCATTCCCCCAACGCAAAAAAAAATAGGTTAACGCCAAAAAGCTTGGATTTGCAATCACAAAAATATGAACCTCGTCTACTTTACAAGAAGATCCAAATCTTTAACCGACTTCCAAAAAGGAAGAGGTTATAATAATAACAGTACAGAAAGTTTAACTTTGAATAACAATAAAACTACATCGCTACATCGAGGTCTGTGAAACGCGACGCAACTTGACGAATAAAAGCGACGCAACTTTGATATTATTTGCGCGACGCCGCTTGACAAGTTACATATTTTTTATAAAAAGCATCGCTGCGTCGCCTACCGTCACATCTTGTTTCGTAAACTGGCCCTTAGCATTTCAAACTCGTTGCGTTTTCAAATTCATTGAGAAATTCCGTCGTACAAAAAAGTTTGGCCTTGGCCTGGCACTCGTATTCTATGGCCTGACCTTCAGCCGTCCCTGAACCTTGGCTTCCCTAAAATAAACTGTCGCGTGGCTGCCGGCCAAATCTCATCATTATCTATGCACTTCTGAATGGGATCTCTCAGAAAAAATATTCATTCAGAATTTTTGATTTGCTCCATAAGGGTTGATTCAGACCGCAACGCTACGCATAATTGCATTTCTAAATTTATATGGATTTGACAGATTCGCAAGACGTCGCACGCAATTGAAATCTGTCAAATCCATACAAATTTATGCCGCGCCTCGCCTCGTCTCGCCGCGTTGCAGTCTAAATTGACCCTATGAGTGTCTAAATTGACCCTATGAGTATTTACCGGGGAAGCGAGAGATGTGACCTTGAAATATATTTTTTTATCCCCGTATCTACTAAAAGACTTTCGGCTTTCGTACAGCTTAAATGGAGCTGTGTGCCTGTCCGTCTGTCTGTTACAATCCAAAATAAGAGACTGCAGCGGGCAGCAAGTGTGACGATTCAATGTTTGTTTTCTTGTGCTGTAAATAAAGTTTTAACTTTTTAAGTTTTATTGGTTCATTGAAAAGCGCATCGCTTCGTCTGATTACGGTACAATGTAAAGTGACCATTCAATGTGGTCAAAATGAAAAGTGGTCAATTCAGACCTCAACGCGACGCGTACCTAGATATTATGCATTTCTAAATATGTACCAAAATGACAGATTTCGTGAGCGTGAGACGACTTGCAAATCTGTCAAATCCATACTTTAGAAATGCATATCTACGCGTCGCGTTGCGGAATTGACCCTTAAGGCCTGTATTCACTTTGATTAGTGCAAGTGCAAGTGACTAGTAATTGAGGCAGTGGAGTGCAGGTGTGTAGTGCAAGTAGTGTCCAATTCTTGTTTAGTGGCTCTTTAGTAATTTAATTTAGTAAATTCAGTAGTAGCTGTCAACACGAGCGTCTTAGTTTCAAAAATAAAACTGCCATTTTGACATGTCCTTCATTTTTAATATTGGTTTTATTAAAAACGAGCTTTTGCCCGCGGCTTCGCTCGTGTTAAGAAGTATTGTTATATACAAACTTTGATCCCCTATTTTCACCCCTTGGAGGTAGAATTGATCAAAATCCTTTCTTAGCGGATGCCTACGTCATAACATCTACCTGCATGCCAAATTTCAGCCCGATCGGTCCAGTGGTTTGGGCTGTGCGTTGATAGATCAACATGTCAGTCAGTCACCTTTGAGTTTTATATATAAAGAGCACGAAGTATTTTTATATTTCCTTTCCCAGGACTCAAAGTATCTCCATGCCAAATTTCAGCAAAATCGGTTCTGACTTCTGAGGTATAAGAGGTAACAGACAGACAGACACACATTCGCATTTATAATATTATTAGTATATTAGTAAGTAATAAGTATGGATTAGTATGGAAGTAATTGAAAGGGTGTCCTTTTGTACTTTTAACAGGTATATTATTTAATAATGATATACTATATCTATGGACGCTTCACACGGCACACCACGTCAGTCTGGCCCATAAAGTTAATATACCTAGCGGAATAATAGTAACAATCTCGAGCTGTCAAACGAAACCAAAATTGGTTTTCATCTGTCACGCACTTGCACTCGCAAAAAATTGAACACGCTTTTAATCACGTTACTACGCAGCCGACTAGTCACTTGCACTAATCAGTCGCTGTCCACACTTACTTTCTACTAATCACTCATCACCTGTACTAGTCACCTGCACTTAATCACTAATCAAAGTGAATACAGAACTAATCACGTTACTACGCAGCCGACTAATCACTTGCACTAAACAGTCGCTGTCCACACTTACTTTTTCCTAATAACTAATCACTTGCCCTAATCACTTGCACTTATTACTAATGAAAGTGAATACGGGCCATTAGACGGCTTTTATTTGTGATTTATAAACATACTGGGTAATATTAAAACTATATCTGGGTGCACGGTAGCGCACCCGCCGAGACGAGCCAAGCGAAGCGCAAGGGCACTACCTACCTTTTCTCGAAGTGTTTCACCGTTTTTTTGAACCTTCATAGAATTGTTTTCCGTTGTAGCAGATAGTTCATATTATCAGGATATGATGTCATCAATGGACTTATTAAGCATACAAAGTCTCAATTGAATAGCTCTTATACTTTTGATTTTATTGATATCTAAAATACGCCAATTTCGTCACTGACACACTGATGGTCATTAAAATGTTTGGCCACTTCCTGAAGTGCTATAAAGCTGAAATTTGGTATGTAATCTAAGTTTAGGCCTAACTCTATCGACCCATAACTCCAACAAATTCTACATAATATCAGTAAGTATGTAGAAACTAAATATTCGAAACAGCGAAGCCATACATACATACTTACTGATATTATGTAGAATTTAATGGAGTTATGGGTCGATAGAGTTAGGCCGCGTCGATTCAGAAGCTTGGCTCTACATTAGATCTGATGTCTTTTTCACAGGGCAAAACTTTTGTGGTCGTCTAGGTAACTTTTACATGAAATGGTTTTGGTGGGATACGAGTATTTGGAACTAGATGACGCCCGCGTAAATCACGTAGGAAAATGTGCATTTTTCCGGGATAAAAAGTATCTTTAGTCGTTTCTCGGGACTCAATTCTCAAAGTATCTTCATACCAAATTACAGCCAAATCGGTTCAGTGGTTTAGGCGTGAAGCGGTAACAGGCAGATATAATTTCGCATTTATAATATTAGTATGGATTTTACTTAATACTACAGAAGTACAGACACGTCTTACATAACGAAATAATAGTAGTCAAGACATTGAGTTGTGCTTAAGTCGTAACGAACTAACGGCGTTTTTAATGGTCCACGGACGTTTTGGACGCGATAATGTCCAGATTTATGGGCCCTTTATTGCCATCTTTAGGATGGTCAAACGCTTATTAAAGTGAGAGGCAATTTAAATGTGGCTGATACAATTTACTGACCAATTTGGGTATCCATACTCAGAGGGTACAAAACTACAAACGGACAAACGAGCAATACTCTCTCTGTCTGTGACCGGCTGTTACCAGACTCTATGGCCGTGTTTCCACCTGCAAGCAAACTCGCGGAATTTCATACTAATTCCTGCAATTTACTGCCGCAATAAATGTCGTGCGAGAAGCTCGCGGGTAAGTGCTATACGAAACTAGACCGTATATCTGCGGTGATCCGCAGCGAGAACTGTCGCGAGTCCTCGCAGACGTGCTTAGACATGCTATCGCAACTACTCGCAGGAAGCGCTTGACAAATTGTCGCGACAGCACTTGCTACGGGGTTTACAGTTGCAAGCTGCTGTCAGACTGTCAGACACTTCTCGCGAAAGTTGTCTTGCAAGTGGAAACACGGCCTATCTCAAGAACCGCGATAGCTACACAGCCGCAAGAATGTGGCTGTTACTAAAAATGACACTTCTTAATTTTCTGAAAGAAGTGGTCTTCTTAGATCACATGGATTGTAGCGTAGAGGTATAACAAGTTCCTAGAGAGAGCCGTGAGCCGTTAAGGCCATCCCCCAAGCAAATGACCTTGACCATACATTTGCTGCGTCGCACATAGAAGTATTTGATCGATTTAGGCGGCCAAAATTATTTTTTTGCTTTTTTGTCATCTAATCGACATAAATAAGGAAATCATATAAGTTTTTAAAAAATTAAATGTATTTTAACAAAAAAAAAAAAAATTAAAAATTAAAAAATATATCAAAATTGACAAAAAGTTGAATCTATTCGCTTTCTGAAGAATTTTCTATTATATAAGGTTCTGCAGACACAAACATGTCCAACGTTTCGGGCATAAATGTGTTTGCTTTTCTTTTTTTCACTTCACGCATGCTACTTAGCAATGGATCAGAACTAAGTAGAAGACGGTTAAATATGTCTTCATTGCAATTCTCCCTGGAAAATTTCCTCGCAAAATCTTGGCGGTAACTTCTAAAATGTTGCTGTCCGATAGGCAAGAGTGCTTTTTCTATTATGACATCACCGTGGATCAAGACTTTATGCATTGTTGGTGTCATAGGATGCCAATTGTATAACTTTACATAAAGATGAGCCGTTTCCAATGCATATTTTTTATATTTAATAGGATCAATTTGAAACCCGCTTGAAATTGCTTCTAATATGACTTTAAGCCTATATAATAATTCATAGTCAATTCCCGTTATTTCTGAGGCCAATCTTGGATTCTCAAAAAACATTCTACTTGAATTACCATCATTGGTGTTACCGAAATAATGCTTAGGCATATCTACCAAAAGACCCGTTTCTGTCCTAAACCTATCTTGTATATATTTCTTTTTTCGTTCTTCTTTGTCTTTTTCTTCTTGTGTTTTCCGTTCTTTATATTTTTTTACTTCAAGCTTGTATGCTAAGTGTAAAATGCTTTCATATATACGAATTCTGGCATGAAGAACCGAAATCCCGAATTGTAAAGCCGTAAAATTTATATCTGCCATGTCGTTACTTAAGTCATTAAAATCCTTTGTAGTTGCCCCACAAATGTAGCACTTACTTGTAGACTTCGTAGCTGTGGCTGCGTTGCAAACCTTTCCGTCTACCATTGTCATTATAAATGTGTGCTTAACAAAAAACTTATTCCCGGCTATGTCAACTTCAGTTGGAGCTAAAGAGCTAATAGAGCTTTCAATGTAACGTATTTCTTCTGTGGTGACGTCATTACTTTCCTTTATAAACCGAAACCTTATTGGTCGACAAAATCTCGGTGAAGAAGGCGTGGGATTTTTCCACAGTACTTTTTTGTTGTCATGTCCACAAGCTAACTGAAGGGGCACAAAACAGCTTTGAAATAGATTCGCGTCTGAATTTGCATCACTTTCATGTCTCTGCTTAAATTTTGATTGTTGGGATCCATCGCAACCCCATTTACTTATTAAGGTAATGGTTTCCCGCTCTTCCTCCTTTGTTGTTAATAAAACCTCTTCTAGGAACTCTGATAATCGCCTAACGGTAATATCCATTAAAGGTTGCAACTGAGCTTCAGCACTGGTACTTGTTATTGTACAAGTTTCTGGCGGTGGATAGCATTGCTTTTTAGCTTTTTGTAAGACACTATAACAGGGGAAAAACTTCTTGTTTGTTTTTCTTATTATTTCATATTGACCTTGTGTCAAATCAGCATCTATAAACATTTGCAAAGCTTGCATTGGTGTCAAGGCATGGTGCTCTTTAGAGGATTTTGTTCGACAAAATGTCTTCTTGTATTTACTGGCTCGTGTTGGAGTACTCGTTATATCTTTGAGAACATTAGATGCAACCCTTTTACCAGATTTCCCCAGTTCCAACTGCGCAGCATGTATTATGACCTCCTTGTCGAAACCAGAACGAAGTTTTCGGTCTTTCTTCTTTTACTCCTTACACTTGCTTCTTTGAACAATTTAGACGGTCGCCCTGTTCGTTTTTGTAAGGTAGCAACACTAGGGATTTCAAATGTACCATCTAGCCATGTCAGGTTGTTTTTGAGAAAATCGTCTTCTTTGTAATGAGCTTTGATCCTCTTTTGTTTGAATTCTGATTTGAAACGCGCAAAATCATGTTTTAACTTAGTCGTTTGGTCTTCATCATACCCTTCACATGATAAAAGTTCATCTCCCAAAGAGTTCAAATTTTCTTCAAAATTAAGCAAATTTTCTTGTTTCATATAGTCGTACAAGTATTTGCGGGTCACAATTCGTACTCCTGACGTACCCGGTGAACCTAAAATAAGCCTTAATTGAGTAACAAGTCACAAACAAAAAATTGCATTTTTTCTATTTTATTTTTGAATTCCAATAATTATCTAAAGTGGAAAAAAGTGGAACCATTTTTAATTGCAATTAGCAGACAAATACTTAAACTATCAAACGTAGTAAAAATCATAGCCGGATCTAGCCGGATTCATAAACATAAAGTCCTTTAAAGTCAAAAATTAGGAAAATTTATGTTAGAAAAACGAGTTCTGCTATTATGCAAATATATTTCAAGTTTGTTAGTTTATTATAACTTTATTAATGTAATTTGTAAGTTTCTTACCTGCACTAACAGAATCCATCACTTTCAAATTATAAAATAACTATAAACACTTTAAAAATTCTAAAAAGTTTTAAGGTTTTGAAAAGCGCCGAGAACAGATGCGTACACTTGATGCAACGTCACAATTCCGACTGTCGCTACGGGTCCGGGATGACCGATATCGGTGTTTGGGGTACGGGATATTGTGGCCAGGTAGCTAAACTATTCGGGGAAACCGGTTTTATGGCTATTATTGGAATTTGGAAAACCGGACTTTTGGCCGCCTAAATCGGACAAATACCTCTATGTGCGTCGCCGAGATCGCACCAAAATCCATTTTTTTTACTTATCTTAGTTCAAAATAGATCTATAAAAAATTTAAAACGTGGATTATGTAGTTTATGATATTGTCGATCTATTGGAGTGTGTTTCAAATAACAGTAATTTGTAAATACTAAGGAGATGCTGAATATATGCTTGAATTTTAATAAATCGGTTTTACTTTGGAAGCTGATATCGTTAGTATAATTTTCTATTTTTGTTTATACAAAAATAGAAAATTTAAAACGTGGAAA
Source organism: Lysandra bellargus (assembly GCA_905333045.1). Taxonomy (NCBI): domain Eukaryota; kingdom Metazoa; phylum Arthropoda; class Insecta; order Lepidoptera; family Lycaenidae; genus Lysandra; species Lysandra bellargus. Next base: position 8,931,507 of record HG995324.1, on the reverse strand, counting down.
GGAATGTTGATATGCTGAAGATTATTGCTGTATTTTTATTATAACTTTTTAGCTTTCAAATTATGAGTTTATAAGCCCCTAAATACGGTAAATTACGGAATCTCCGTAGGGAACGCCCTTAAGCGGGGCGTGGAGCACCGTGGGATTTTAGTGGGTGGACCTATAAAAACTCGCACTTTTGGTAAAGGCGCTACCTTTGCGAAGATGCCGTAATTTACCGTATTTAGAGCCTTATTAACTCATGATTTGAAAGCAACATAAAATTATAATAAAGTACAGCAATTATCTTCAGTATAATATGAACATCCCTTTCCCGTTATTTTCCTATTTTTGTTTATTATACTCATGATATCAGCTTCCAAAGTAATATTAATTTATTTTAATTCTTGCTTATATTCAGTATCTCCCTAGTATTTACAAATTATGTTTATTTGAAACACACGCAAATAGATCGACAATTTCATTAACTATAATTATTATGTTTGAATTTTTTAGGTCAGTTTTAAACTAAGATAAGTACAAAACAGGATTTTGGTGCGATCTCGCCAATGCGGCAAATCTATGGTCAAGGTCGTTTGCTCGGGGGATGGCCTTAATGACTGCATTCTTGCACATCAGTCTCTTCTCTTTGCACTTAGTTCTGATCATCTTTCTTTGCCCATAACCTATTAAAACACGCAATTTCGGTTAACGACTGAATCTTTATTTGACAGATATTTGACACATTCAAAACATGACTAAATATGGCGCTACTAGTCTGACAGAAATATTTTTGGTATATAACTATAGGTGTACCAAAATCTGATGGCAAAAAGTGAGAAAATAAATTGACTCTAGTCTGTAGCAATACCGGGGTAATTGAAATAAAACATTTTGATCCTTTTCTTTTAGCGGCTAATATGTGTATTAAACATGCAAATATAAAAATTTATCCAATGATTTAGCATATTTTTTGAAAATTTGCTGTCAAAAATTGCCATCAGATTCTGGTAGACCTATACAACAGTATATAACTACAACCCTTTTAAGATGCCCCAGCCGATGTCTCCAATGCGCCGAGGATGCGTAAAATTTCCCAATGCAAAAAAGGGGGGTGAACCAAGTATATCCTATCCAGTTATAATTTTAAGCTGCTTTGTGACTTTAGCCGACTCGCCCTTGACCGGATTTTTTAGATTAGCTGCAAATCAAAAAGCAATCTGTAATAATTTCCAAGCACATACTAATTAACTGATTCTCCAAAATTGACTATATTCATCAGTTACATATACGAATGTTTAAATATATATCTTGTTTACGTTGGTCGTAACGTAAATAACCACATATAAATTATAATATGATTCATTGAGATCGCTTGCCAAATCATACTATGTTATGTGACTTTTAATTACTAATCGTAATCGCTTTGTAGAGTCGTGCTGCTCTTTAAACCGGCTTTGAAGAAGAGGTTATTTCCATACGAATATATAAATGCGAAAGTGGGTCTGTCTATCTGTTACTTCTTCACGCACAAACCCCTGAATCAAGTTTTCTGAAAGGTATATATGTATAATATAACTCCCACGCCGGTTTCGGTGACGGTGGCCGATTACATTGAAACCAAGGCCAGTTACGCAGGAGTAATTTTATAGTGCCCAAGTGTGTGCGCAGTACACAAGAGCACTCTCTATTCCTTTTACTCTCATAACCCAGTGGGACGGAAGACCGATACGACTGGCGAGAGATCAGGCGCAGGACCGACTTTTTACATGCCCATCCGACGCATGGATCATCTTACTTGTCAGACAATTAGCCTGCATTGTCCTAGCCAAAATTGGAAATAGCATGTTTCCAACGCGGGAATCGAACCCACGACCTCCGAGTCAAGAGCCGAGCTTTGAACCACTGGACCACGTAGGCGTTATGAGAGTTATGATATTGAAAGGAATAGATATACTTTGAGTCCCGGGAAAGGACGTAGGATACTAATTCCGGAAACAGTAGGCCGACTACGAAACCGGCCTTGTACCATGAAACTGTTTTGAGACTCAACTCAACAAGACAAACAATCGGACGAGAATGCCGCGTCCTACTCTAACAAACGCGAAATGACGTTTTTAGAGCAGGACGCGGCATTCTCGTCCGATTGTTTGAGTCTCAAAACATTTTCTTAGTAGGACTATTGTTTTTAAACTCAATCGGATGAGAATACCGCGTCCTGCTCTAACAACGTCATTTCACGTTTGTTAGAGTAGGACGCAGCATTCTCGTCCGATTGTTTGAGTCTCAAAACAGTTTCATGGTACAAGGCCTGGTACGTAATCCCACGTGATAAACGATTTTAGCGCAACCGGAGTTGCAAGCGTCATCTTGTATTATAATATTCGACTCAGAACTTTATTCTACTGATCCAACTCAAATAATTTTAGAAATTCTGTCATAGAACAGAAAACCGGCGTGAAACAGCGCTCGCGCTGTCTTTTGCCGAATGAGGGCCGGGACACAGAAACATGATACGACGTCGTGTCGTACCACGACACGGCGTCGTTTCACGATGCAACTTCGTGTCGTGGGAATCCACGACGTCGCATCGTAAAAAACTACGACTACATCGTGACGTGCCACGATATACGGCACGACGTCGCGTCGTAGAAACTCACTCGCGTTCGACGTCGTACGACGTCATGTGTGTTTTTGTGTCCCAGCCCTGAATGAGTTTACCGGAGGCCCAATCCCCTGCCCTTTTCCCTTCCCTATCCTCCCCTATTACCCTATTCCCTCTTAAAAGGCCGGTAACGCACCTGCAGCTCTTCTGATGCTGCGAGTGTCCATGGGCGACGGAAGTTGCTTTCGTTTGCGCGTTTGCCCTCTTACTTCATAAAAAAAAATTGCGATTTAGTTAGCTGGTACTGACTTGAAATACTGAAAATTGAGTAAGTACAGAAATATTTAAGTTTAGGCGAATTTCACAAAACAGAATTATTTTATACGTTTTAGTTCATGAATTGAAACATGAAACCTTGGAGGTTAATTTAAATTTTTTGTTAAAAATAAATAATATTCGATAGATCGAAACAAATCCACTTGGTAATTATTAAGAATAATCCTTATGCATTTGGCATAAGGATTATTATCAGAACCCTGTTAAGGATAATTTAATCCTAAACGGTTTAATATCATGAGCTAGGCAGTTACACGAAATCGTCTTTGACCCAATTTAGTGATGTGCTTTCATTTAAATAAGATGTCGAGATCCGAAGCTAATTCGTTACAATATTGAGACTGGGCCGAGAAAAGCACCTGTCCCTTTATATTTTGATATAATTTAAGTAGGGATGTGCCATCATCAAAGTTTCTAAGAGCTTACCCTCGAAATTCTCATACATACGTAATACCAAAATCATTAACCGACTTCCAAAAAACGAGGAGGTTATATGTTCGGCTGTGGATATTTTTTTTTATTTTTTTTTTTTTATTTTTGTATGTTCAACGATTACTCCGCCGTTTGTGAACCGATTTTCGAAATTTTTGTTTTGTTGTATTAGGTTTTACTCCAATTTGGTACCATGTTCACAAAAGTGGTGACCTGATGATGGGATCCATGAGTAATCGAGGGAACTCCTCGAAATTTATATGGAAACATATGGTGATTTTGGTTTTATGTGAAGTATACTAAGAATATGCTACCAAAAAGTCAAATATTGGGTCAAAGTATACCATGGTTTCGAAGATGCTGAGAGAACTCCTGACTCCTTATAGATACACGTTCGGGAGTTTCGGCGTTGTTTTAAGAACAGAAAGCATATGCTACTATGCAATTCATATTCATCATCATAATCATCATCATCATCATCATCGTCATCATCATCATTAAGGTCACCAATGTCTCATGGCACAGAATTAATAATAGTACAAGGCATAGGTATGGATATACTAATAATAATAATTATGTACTGTATAACAACACCTGTTTGTTTAATACATGGCGGTCGGCGCCGCAGAGGCGACGGCGTCGCCGCGCCGCCGCGCCGCGTGGCGCGTGGCGGCAGACAACAGATCGAATACTTTACTAATTACTTTATAAAATTTAAATAGACAAATAGAATTAAAATAAAGTTATTTTAAAAAGAGCATTTACACAAAACAAAGTCATTAAGTGTCTTTTTAATCAGTTATACTTATTAATCGATAGATGGCGCACTAAGTATCGATTTGAATTCTTGATTAAGCGCTTATTCCACTTATCCTAGCTAGGAAGTCCTAGCTAGGGTCCTAAAAAATTTAGTCAAGTGGAATAACATTTAGAAGCTATGATCCTAGCTAGGATCCTAAATCGGAAAAAATTTAGTCAAGTGGAATGACATTTAGAAAGCTAGGATCCTAGCTAGGACTTCCTAGCTAGGATAAGTGGAATAAGCGCTTTACAAGAACAGAGCTGTCAATAATTATGATAATATTAAATATTATAAGTAGCTACGCTACATCCTATGCAAGTTTATACAATTTTTTATCTGATAGATCCTTCGATCGTGGAAAAACGAGACACAATAGCCTTTCTATTGTTATCTCAATCGCCGGTGACCGCTTCGGGCTTGAAGCATTAAAATTGTTAAATTACTTAGCACAATATGTTCACTTCACTGATAATATACGATTTTGTGAGTGTGAGTTGTGACTCTTGACAAATTGTAATAAGATACGTAAAATATACGCGAAGGTTTACCTACTAGTGTAACTAAAAAGAGTGAAATTATTATTATTTTTAACAAAAAATTAAAACCGACTTCCAAGGTAAAAACAATAATAACATTAATATGAACTAAAAAGTATTAAATAATTTTTACTATCTAATGGTGCCTTTTTCCGAATTCGGCTAAAACTCAACTATTTCTGTATTCAATCTTCATAATTTTGAAGTCGGTGCCAGTTCCAAAAGTTTCAAATATTCTGTCAGAGGACTGAAGATTCAGCTATCTGGTACCGACTTCAAAATAATGAAGATTGAATACAGAAATAGTTGAGTTTTAGCCGAATTCGGAAAAAGGCACCATTAGATAGTAAAAATTATTTAATACTTTTTAGTTCATATTAATGTTATTATTGTTTTTACCTTGGAAGTCGGTTTTAATTTTTTGTTAAAAATAATAATTTTCTCATACAAAAATATTTAACATGTTTGAGTTATTTTTCAGCTTAAAATAGTAATTACCTGGGTTCCTGTACAAAAATTAACTTCAAAATATTTAAACACTAAAAAAAATGTTTTTGTGTTTAATTTTTTTTCACTAAATTTACTACTAAATATACACTAAAAAATAGAGTAAAACACTAAAAAATATATACATAAATATTAAATTTACTACAAAATATTTCAACTCTAAAAAATATTTTTTAGTATTTAAATATTTTGTAGTAAATTGACTATTTATTTATATATTTTTTAGTGTTTTACTCTATTCTGCTCGATAGAAAAAAATCTCAAAGATGACTATTATAATGCTGTTTTTCATAAATAAATCATTTTATGGCTAAATTTCACACTTTCTAGAAAAAGCAAAAAAAAAATGTAGTACATTTGTCATAACCTAACCTAAACGATTTGATATATTTGATTTGTGTAATACTAAAAACAAAAGGTTTTTTCTCCTATTTCCTATTATCAAGGCACGCGACGAGCGCGTAAGCACCACTGTACAAGGCGCGCTGATATGAATGTTATTTTAATGTCCTTTACGTCGATATTCGTACTGACACACATCGACCTGCTAATTTTAGGGACTACTGGGCCTAAGGTTTCATTTTCTACGGACATTGGTCTAGCGACCTACGACGCCGCTGCTTTGTAGTGGCGTGGAGCAAAATAAACCTATAGCCTATGGCATAAAGTGGCATTTTATTTGAATTTTTGTCGGTCGCGGTCGCTTGCCGCGTTTATCGTTTTATTTGGTTGGGTTATGTCAAACCAAATTAGATGGATTTTAGAGTCGCATTGACCGTTCGCTGACCGTCGGCGCTGATGGCCCGAGTTGTTAAAATTTAAGAAGCGTTTTTGAATAGTGCGTCTAGGACGACGATGATAAATACTCTGATCTGTTTTTTGAGCTCAATTTAATCTGTTTAAGAGGGCGACTAACGCAAAAAATCAAACATCGTCTTTCTCTCTTAATACTCACGCCCGTCTTTCATAATTATGTCAGGTGAAAAAGGACGACGCGCATTCATCGCCAATTTAGTTTTTTCTCAATAACTCGATAAATATACAACATTTTAAAAATCCAATCTCAATGATACAATTTTATACAATGTGTTGAAATATTAAATTTAAGTTTAATGCACGGTTATTGTAATATAATATGAAAAATTCGTGAAAATTAGATGCATCTTTGTGATTTTTGTACATCGAGAAAATTTTAAGATATTATTGTGTTTTCGCTAGGTCGGATCCACGGAAATATAATGTAGTATCTGCAGACATAGATCAAGATAGTTAAGTATCGCATGTTTATGTACTTCGCGTGCCATATCGCGTTCCCAAACGACGAGCAATGCTCGTCTTTTGAAAGTTTGTTCTTTAGTCTGCTATCGGAATCGGACGTCAATCGGAATTTTAAAAATGCCTAAATGCCTAAAAGTGCCGTATTGAGCTCTAGAAATTCAAATAGAAACGTTGGCCTTGATAATGGAAACGTTCTTTATCATCGGTACGTCACAGTGGTAGTAAAATAGTGACACGCTCGTTTTCATACAAATGGAGTGACATGCGAATGAAACAATTCGGGGCTTATTCAAGTATAATAAAAATGAATTATAAAATCGACAAATTAGGTTAGTTAGTGGCGACTAAGTGGGCTCCCTTAAATGACGTAGCTTAATAAATAAATAAGTAGTTCCAAGCGTAGATCCAATTTCCTACCCACTTATGAATACATTATGTTTTTAAACTGCAAACTTTATAGCATACGAAAAATATCGAAAGTGTCAGATTACACCCGAGACTTCATTGCCATTTTATTCATTCGATATTTATTCATTCATACAAACATTTCTATCGAATTGAATGGACACCTTTAAATAAATCGTACGAAATCTTTTAAGCATTCCAATTTATATTTTCGTGAACGATCAGCATATTAAGATACGATAAAATGTTAATATCGATATAGCGTCGGAATTTATCGAAAATGTCGCCATATTTATCGACAAAATTTACATTTCGCATCCCTGTCGGTCCCTTTGGGTGATAAAATAAGTGGATTGCTTTTCGCAACATGAAAAATGATAGGAGACGGATTTTCGTTTGGTATTTTATAATATTTTAAAATAACATTAAGTCTGGATCAGCAAAATGACAAACCAACTGTTATTTATGATTGTGAAAATATAAAAATTATTTATTTTTGCGAGTTGAATTTCAGTTTTCTTTTTGAATTTAATGAGATTGATTAAGGAGGGTGCAATTATAACGTTTGAAGGGCTTTTTAAAGGCGCTTATATGCACGTTGAGCCAAGTTTACTATGACGACCTCCGTGGCGCAGTGTTGAGCGCGTTGGTAGGTCAAGCCGGAGGTCGCGGGTTCGAGTCCCGCCGACGGAACAAAAAAAAGAGTTTATAAAGTTCCTGGATCATGGATGTGTATTAAATATGTATATCATATAATAAAAATCTTAAATATATGTATAGTATAAAAGTATTAAATATATTTCCGTTGTCTGGTACCTGTAACACAAGTCCTTCAGGTACTTAGCACGGGGCCAGACTGACGTGGTGTGAAGCGTCTATAGATATTATTATTATTATTTTTGCTTTATTACCAAACTATCTAGAATGCACACTCAACTTTGATGATTGGCAATTTTAGACGAATAGTGAATGCGCCCCTGTGCACGTTTGCTTGCATCGCATTGCATCGACTTCAAATATATACTATATTATTATATTTATGTAAGACATAGATCACACGATCAGTCTGGCATCAGTTCGGTCCATCAGTTTGATCCAGACTGATGGGAGAGTGATCATGTAACCGTTCGATTGATGGACTGATAATTTGTTTTATCATGTACTTCACGGCCATCATTATGGCGTTAGTCTTAGGCTACTATAGTCTGCAGTACTCAAGATGCGACCCGGTCTCAAGACGCGGTTCGGCTTTATGATTGGTCCAAATTTTGACAGCTAACCAATCACAGAGCCTGAACCGTGTCTTGAGACTGAGATGCATCTTGAGTTCTAACTATTTATACCAGCCTAAGACTGATGAACTGAACTTATACCAGACTGACCGTGTATCTAGCCTCAGACTACTTTGCGGACATCATTCTGGCGTCAGTCGCAGACTGATGGACTGAACTGATGCTAGACTGACCGTGTAACCGTACTCTAATGGACAGCTTGTTATCCAGGTTTTCCACTTTGGCATAACGCAGAATCATCAAATCGAGCTCATCACACATCACAATTGAAAATAAACTTCTTCTACCATTTGAATCCCACTGTCGTTATAGTAATTTAACTATAAGTACTACGAGTTCGATTTAACTTGAATATTGCCACGAAATAATAATCTGGAATCACAATAATAGGTTGATTTGAAAAACAAAGCATGAAACGGAGAACAATTAAATCAAGGGACGGCCCATTATGCCTAAAGTAATTTGAAAGTCCATTAAATTCTGTTTAAAAGCCTGTACCCTGTCTTTTGTGAACAAATTGTTCAGGAATCGTGTCTAAAAATTGCATTGGGATTTTCGTTTCGAGTGGATATTTGATTAATTTTGAAAATAATTGTAGTATTGTTCGAATCACATCACTTGGCACATTTTGTCAGCACCGTACGCGCCGCGCGGTACGCGTCGAACGCACCGCATAGACGGCGCGGGTGGCGCGACGTATGATGCGCACGAATGTGGGATATTTCACATCATATTTTCATACAACGAATTCTAAAAAGCGGCGCGTTCAGCGTGTGCGTGCTGATGAGTGTGCGATCACCTAAGACCGACTCCCAAAATACCGACATACTTTTGAAATGAAAGTGCAAAGTTATGAATTTAGGCTGAACCGAATTTCTATTGGTGAGTCTATAAAAAAATAACGCGCAGTAGAATTATAACTATATACCCGTCAAGCCCCAGGCGGTCGAATCCGATCGCGATAACAATAGAATAACAATAGATTTCCGAGAATCCGCGATCGAGGGATATTCTTTCTCGGGACTCAGTGTTACCTACACATAAATATAATCATAAAATAATCATAATACATAAAAATATCCTCGGTGAATCCATTATCATTACGAAATGCCAAAGTTTGTAGATTGAAATAGAAAAGGTAACAGACAGACCGACCCACTTTTATAATGATAGTTACAAAATCAAATAATTAAATGACAGGAATAGAACACTGTTGATTTGTGGTCAACGAACTGTCAAAGTGACTGTCAAAAGTTATAAAGCACTGCGGGCTGCGATCCCTTCGAAGGCTGTCAAGTAAATAAAATATTGACAGAAGTCACGCAATGAAACAACAGAATGTTTTTGCGCGTGTTAATTAGAACGTCCTGTATAATGTACCATCAAAGAAAATGACTGATAGGAAAACTTGTCATTTGGTCAGATTACGTTATTTAAATGTGATCGTGATCTGTCAGCTGGATTTTACATAACGCGACTAAATTACGTAGTACTAGGTAATCTGTCTGTAACCTGCTCTGGTAATATTGGTGTTGCTCCGCATTGCTTCAAGTTTTGGAATATCGCATTTAATTGTACCCTTTAAATTTTTAAGTATATTTCTTCGCTTCATTCTTCGATATAATTAACCAAAAGTAGTGCTTTGCATTCCGCAAAGCAAATCGCGTTAATATATTGCAGAAATGTAAAATTAGTTCCGCAAAAATATTCAATGCAAATAATTAAAATATATTTCCTGAAATAATTTAACAAAATGATGTAATATTTAGATTTGTTTACTAAATATTATAATATTCAGTATTATCCTTTTGTAAACACTGTTATTCGATATTTCAGTACAAATAGATTTATTTATGTATTGCTAATTGCTATGAACAGCCAACTAAAGTTGCAATCAAATCACACCAAATTACATTAAATTAAATACAAAAAATAATGATGATAATAACAATTCTGATGGTAACCATAAAAAAGAATAACATAAAATCAAATAAGTTATTTTGACCGATGTATGGCAAATATTAAAACAATGATAATAAAAAAAAACTATCATAATATTTTTGCCTCACTGTATGTTTGCTTAAAAATAAAATGTACATCGGTCTGTTAAGTAATAAAGCAAATAAATTTAAGTCTCGACTACATTCGCCAAGCTTCGTTTACGTTCTTCAAAGTGAAATACAAAAATTTAATAAGGATTAATATTATTATGGTGAATCTACTAAAACTATCAACAAACCAATACCCAATTTCTATCGCCTGTTTGCAAGAAGGAATAGAAACTTAAAAACAGACCAAACTGACTATACGCCGCCGAACGTGAGCAGGCTCACTTTACAAAACACACCTTTAAAAAAATATATCACTTTTTTGCTTATAAATTTTTAAATTTTTAATTTAGGGTAAAAAATTATATAAACATATTTGTAGGCAAAATAATTTGCAACAAATTATGTTCTTACAAAACGAAGTTCCGAAATATCACGAAAATAGTGTTGTCACCCCTTTTTCAAGATGGCGGCCGGGGGACAAGAGTGGCAACCCCACAAACTTGAGGTTAAGCTTCTATTGAGCCTCCCAACATATTTCAAAAATAAAATTGCGTCCTCTAATAAATGCAAAGCAAATGTAACATTTTAATGGACTACCAAGCGTAATGGCGTATTGTCGGTTATAGTAGGGGAGGTCGCGCTCAGTTTAAAAAGTCATTTCATACCGAGCGAAAATCGTTACAATAATAGTATTCCACTAATACAAAACAGCTTTGATCGTCAGCCACTTCATAATGGGTGGAATAAAAATTGAGAGCAACTCAAAGTTGTTGGGAATCGTATTGAATTGACATTAAAAAGATCCCAATTCGCACCTAATAAATGTTCACATGTAGATTATACACGTTTAGTTTCGGTAGGTGTTATTTTAGTTTTAGTATATAAAAACAGATGACGCTTTTAAAGTAAAATGTATATAATTCTTCTTCACAAATATCATAACTTATATCGCTGGCTGACGGTTTTTCTACCATCGTATTAGCGACTGAAGGTTTTCTTTATTATTTACAAAGTAGAAACATTCACCTGTATAAATTTTGTACGGTATAAAATGACTTTATATTCAAAAAAAATTTGCATGTTCAGTAACGCGACTGACGTTGAATCCTCCGTCTGCAATACGGCTGACGGTGATTTTTCGGTTAAACATGACCTCAATAATCATCCATCAAAGTTTCATTCGGTATAAAATCACTTTTCGCAACTATTTTTTTTTACAACTTTGAAATACTCTCAGTTAACATTCCACCACGGGTGCGGCGACTGACGCTGATTATATTGATTGATAAATATTAACCGCTACCGCTGGACAAAAATTTGGTCGGTATGAAATGACTTAGCGAACGCTAGCACTACCTCCTCTACTATTAGGTGTGAACGAAAAAGTGAATATGTATGGAAATACAAAACTGCGTAACGTTCGCTCACATTCGGCGGCTCACTGTCGGTTTGGTGTGAACACGGTCTAATCATAATCATAATAAATTATTATAATCATCATAATGGAACTTTAGAAAAGTCACGCAGCAGACAAAATATACTACTATAATATTGCTCCTAGTAATCTATTGTCAGCATTTTTAAGAGCAGAGTACTGACTACTGTCCAAGCTCTGTCTTTGTATCTCACCAGTAGCCCTAGCACGGCGACCAGTAGAAATGCGAAAGTATAGACAAACTGTGGACAAAAACTTAAGGTGCCGTTCCGATCTTTACCGCGGCTAATCGCGACCGACAAAAATTCTATTAAAATGCCACTTTATGACAGACTATAGTATATGTCATAAAGTAGGATATTATTTGAATTCTTAGGACTTAGGACTAGGTATAGTCTGTCATAAAGTGGCACTTTAATTAATTTTTTCGGAACAAAAAGAGATCGGAACGGCACCTTAAGTTTATCTCCACAGTTTGTGACCATAGTCTGTCATAAAGTGGTATTTCAATTAAATTTTTCGGAACGAAAAAAGATTGGAACGGCACCATAAGTTACAGGAAGACCTAAAAATCGAGCCTTCGCCTCCTATTTTTTCAAGCGATCTTTAAGTTGTGTTCAGCCTGTCCTGGCCTGATTTCTACGGACAGAATGCGTGTAATGGACGCCTAATAAGCACTTTAATTCGTCTAAAAACGGGCGAATCAATAGCCCCGAGGGAACAAACACTGCAGTGGCCAATCGAAAAAAACTACGCGATATTGCTGCCCTAGTGTTGTGTCTTTGTCGATAAAATTAAACTCGATAGTTAAAAAAAATAAAAATCGCGAAGGCAATCATGGCTTAACGTGGAAAAGGGTCTTAATTTGGCGTTAGTCGTTAATTAAGGATTTATTAGCATAACATATAATTAACGCGGTGTTTTTTGTAACTAGTTTATCTAGGAAATTGGACACCGAATAGACAATCTGGCATTTAATTTCACATTATTTGTTTATAATGATAAACATCAAAGGATGAACATTGTTTTTGATATAAACGTGACAATCAGCATGACAAGCTTGATAATTGATGCTCCGTCATATATGTTACACGTTGAATAAAAATTGAATAATGTTTTTGAAAGTCTATGTCAACGACTACATATTTCCTAAAGTAGCCAAGACCCAAACTCCAAAGTTGCTGATCGTTCTTATCTTTGGCATATTATAATATTATACAGATTTTTTCCACTTTTATAAAATTAAGAAAGCCTGGCTGCCGCTCACTCCTACTCTATAGAGATGTATCATTCATCTTTTTCATGAGAACTAAACAATGTAATCGACATTGCAGTCGAGTTTTATTTATTTTTTTATCGATAAAGCAAACTTTGCACATCCCTAGACGCTCAAAAGCTGGTGTAGCCTTTTTGCAGTATCAATAGAAACGACTGCAATGTACGAGATTCGCAGCTGCGGTCGTATTGTGAAAGTAGATGACAATTATTTGCGAATCCCACTGGGTTTTGTCTCAATCCTATCTACTATCTATATACAGGGTGTAACAAGACTTAGTGAACTTTAGGATTTGTATGGGTTCCCTTTATAGAGTTCGCTGTGAATTGGCAGCGCTGAAAGAGAAACTTCTTTTTTCAATTTCTATGGAAAAATAATTGTCAAAAAAATTTGCTCTTTCTGCGCTGCTACTTTTACACTGAACTCTATGTATTAGAGACAAATAGAGATAAACTACGATAACATGGCGCGCCCCTCCAAATGACTGTTTCAATGTGTGAAAACATCCTTATGAAAGAGTTTGTATGTAGTAAGTATTCAACCAATCATAGTACACGTTATATTTCAGTAAATGTCACTTATTACCAAGATTTGTTGGCCAACTAATCATAACTACAATTACATTAACTGCAAGACAACGCACTTCAAACATTTTGAATTTTGGAGGGGCGCGCCATTGTATCGTAGTTTACCTCTACACACCACAAATGTACCTATTATCGCTTACTTTTGTTATACTCTGTACAACGAGAAATGTCGAATTGCTGACAATATATTTTCATCGATACAACGATTTTTTGACGCTTTTATGACATTGTCATGGGTGGAAAATAACTGTCATTCAATATTAAATACAGGGTGTGACAAAAGTCAAAACAAAGTGATAATACTTTAGGGTGTGTAATGTGTAGGTATCCATTATATAATATTATAATATTACTAGCTGTCCCGGCAAACGTTTCTTTGCCATATTATATTAAGTATATCGTCCGTATTATTTTATTGAATTAGTGACTAAAATATAAGTATATCACCATGGCAACGTCCATCGCTATCCCGTGACCCGCGTCGCATAAACAATGGTCGCTCTTTATAGACAAATAATTTGCAATAAATTAAAATTGCTTCTATAATTTGAGATTAAAACTATCCTATCTCTCAAGTTGGATCGAACTGCACATGGTGTGCGAATTTTATTATAATCGGTTAAGTGGTTTAGGAGTCCATTGAGGACAAACATTGTGACACGAGATTTATATATATTAAGATAATTATAAATAGTACACTGCGCAAATAGCAACGCCGAAAGAGCAATTTTTTTTTGCGATTTGTATGCGGGCTTGCCCTAGCGCCATGAATTTGAGACACCATAGATGGGTCTCATAGACTGCACTGTGCCAAACTGTAATCTTTCATGGATACAAGGATGTATTCGTATTTAATACTGGATGTCCCGCGCTGCTTCGCCCTCCTTAATTGATACACTAAAACAAAAATGTTGAAAATCGGTTCACATACGGCTCAGTAAACGTTGAACATAAAAAAACGAACCTTCTCCATTTTGAAAGTCGGTTAAAATTGCCTATGTGTTTTTCTGTTGTATAAGCTATATTATTATAAAGTTGCATTAAAACCGGTTCAGTAGTTTTTTGCGTGAAAGAGTAACAAACATCCATACATACATCCACACATACAAACTTTCGCCTTTATAATATTAGTAGAATGACATTGTCATAGGGCCGTCGATGGAGAATACATGTCATTCAAAATGACGCCAGCAATAACCCATAATTCATGTACAACTATAGGTCTACCAGAATCTGATGGCAATTTTTGACAGTAGATTTTCAAAAAATATCCATGATCATTGCATTATTTTTTTATATATGCAAGTTCATAATCAGCCGCTATAAGAAAAAAAAAATCGGCCAAGTGCGAGTCGGACTCGCGCACGAAGGGTTCCGTACCGTTATAGAGCAAAAATAGGCCAAAAATTGCGTTTTTTGTATGGGAGCCCTTAAATTATTATTTTATTTAAATATAATTTTTAATTATTAAAGTAAACATATAATTAAGGCTTTTGTGAAAATTTCAAGTGCCTACTTGTTGTCATCGTTGATACCGAGCAAAAAATGTTTAATTTTTCAAACATTCACGTTTGTTGTATGGGAGCCACCCTTAAATATTTAATTTATTTTGTTTTTAGTATTTGTTGTTATAGCGGCAACAGAAATACATAATCTGTGAAAATTTCAACTCTCTACCTATAACCGTTCTTGAGTTACAGCCTGGAGACAAACGGACAGACAGACGGACAGACGGACAGACATCGAAGTCTCAGTAATAGGGTCCCGTTTTTACCCTTTGGGTACGGAATCCTAAAAAGGATCAAAATGTTTTATTTCAATTACCCCGGTATTGCTAGAGTCAATTTATTTTCTCATTTTTTGCTATCAGATTCTTGTAGACCTATATTTATTGTGCGAATCAAAACCAAAGGGCACGAACTTACTCAACTGTACACAGTTATACTGTAGCTTAATGAAACCCATTTTTGAGGCCGAATATCGCTAAAATTTACAATTGCAAGGCTAATAACGCTGGCTCGGTGCCAGAATCGTTTTTTGCCGTTCAAGCAAATGAGAACCATTATTTAAATTGTACGGGTAATACAGCGGGGAAGTTTTTGTTTTAATCCAATGACATTATGACAAAAACTATGACCCTTGTAAAGATAAAGTAAGCCTAGATACTGTTGATTGACGTGTTGGACTAGTATCATTGCTGAATATCATATACACATAACCCAGTGAAATATAAGGTTCTACAATGTAACAGAGATAAGTTGTAATACCTTAGGGTATGATAGAAGAAACTAGCAGCGCTAAAAGAGTTAATTTTGACTTGTGTTTCTATGGGAGAAATATTAACTTTTCGAATTTGTTTTTTTTTTATGAAATAAGGGGGCAAACGAGCAAACGGGTCACGTGATGGAAAGCAACTTCCGTCGCCCATGGACACTCGCAGCATCAGAAGAGCTGCAGGTGCGTTGCCGGCCTTTTAAGAGGGAATAGGGTAATAGGTAGGGATGGGAAGGGAAGGGAAAAGGGGAGGGTAGGGAAGGGAATAGGGTAGGGGATTGGGCCTCCGGTAAACTCACTCACTCGGCGAAACACAGCGCAAGCGCTGTTTCACGCCGGTTTTCTGTGAGAACGTGGTATTTCTCCGGTCGAGCCGGCCCATTCGTGGCTCTCCCACGTAAAATTTGTCCATACGAATTTCGTTTATTTGTTGTAATTTCTACTGGTCATCCTAGAAGCATCAATTGAAAAAGATGGAACAGCAAAATCATCTCTACCATAACCAAACCAAAAAATAAAAAAAGAAACTGCTTTTAATTCAGCGCCCCTAGTGATATTGTGATAAAATAATATAATATAATCTATTACTTAATATTTTAAAGCAGAAAAGTTTGTTTGAACGCGCTAATCTCAGGAACTACTGGCCCTATTTGAAAAATTATTTCAGTGTTAGATAGCCCATTTATCGGGCTTTATTTTATTGCGCTAAGACTAATAGGAGCAAAGAAAAAGAGAAAAATGTGGAAAAAACGGGAGAAATTATTTGAAAGGGCTTATCTCACGAACTACTGGAGCAATTTTTCTATTATATTTTGGTACAGACACAGAATACATATTAGTTTAACAAGTACGGATAAGAAGTAGACTACGTGAAGGATCATAGGCTATTTTTTGTGGACTAATTTGTCTGTGAAATATCTAATTTACGCGGGCGAAGCCGCTCGGAACGTCTAGTAATACTTATATAGCTAAAAGCAAGCGACTCTACAATACATAGAGACACAATATAATCTATATATAATGTAGTACAGCACTTCCTCTTATGTAACACAATACAGCTGCAACAAAGAGCAACAGCTGAGCTAGAAGAGCCACAACAAAGAACAACGAACAGAAACATCAAATGACACAGTTTCTGCAAAATGAATTTAATGAACAGCGCGGGTAAACTCAAAGCTACAAAATTATATTTTAGAATGAATTTTAAACTGGTTAATTTTAATAGTTGTTTAACCCCCGACGAACATGAGTGTGTGTTTGATAATGGTAGGTCGTAGTATCCAAAAAAAAATTTTTTTTTTTCAATATTTGGAAGCATTGGCAGGATCGAGTATTGTTAACCATAATAATCCATCATTATTAACTCACTCACAGTTGGGACTATTTTTCATTTTTAAACTTTTTATAATAATTATAAGCTAAAAAATAACTTTTTTTTTACTTTTGTATGAGGAAATTCATGAATGATCGAGCGCTTGCCATACAAATCACAAAAATAATCGGCCAAGTGCAAGTTGGACTCGCGCATGAAGGGTTCCGTACCGTTATAGAGCAAAAATAAGCCAATAATTGTGTTTTTTGTATGGGAACCCCAATGATAATAAATAAAAAAAAACTTAAAGCAGATATGTTACTACCGCGCGCGTTGTGAAGCCTCAAATACGGGCCAATTGGCCCGTCTTTTATTTAGTCTGTCTCATTTATGTAAATGGCATTTAGTATCTTTTGTTTCACTTATCTGTCAAATTTCACAAATGAATTTGAAAATTGTTCGGAAGCAATTTAAGCCGGAAAATAGTATGAACGTAACAGATCTGTAGAGTAGAACATCCCTTTTAAATTTTTATTTTATTTTAATATTATTAATAATTATTAAAGTAGACATACAATAAAGGCCTTCGTGAAAATATCATGTGCCTGCCTGTTGCCATTACTGATATAGAGCAAAAAAAGCCGAAAAATCACGTTTGTTGTATGGGAGCCACCCTTAAATATTACTTTTATTTTGTTTTTAGTATTTGTCGTTATAGCGGCAACCGAAATATACATAATAATAATAATAATAAGCCTCTTTATTATCCTTAACTTTACAATATATATATATATATATATACTTATTTTATATATATATTTTATATATATAACATACTTATTTTATTTAAGAGAAAAAGTAATTAAAGTTAAGGCCCCTGTCGGGTATAGGCCTCCTTCAAGATTTTCCAAGTTTTCCTTGATGCAGCTTTTCTTTGTCCAGTTGTTCCCAGCGTATTTTTTAATTTCGTCTACCCAACGTTCTTTCGGGCGGCCTCTAGGTCTTTTGCCGCCCGGGCCTGGCCAGTTTGTGGTTAGAATTGTCCATCTCTCATCTGTCATTCTCGCGATGTGTCCAGCCCACTTCCATTTTTGTCTCTTCATGTGTTGCAAAGCGTCTATAATATTTGTTTTATGTCTGATGTCTTTTGCTCTCTATTTTGTCTATTAATCTTATATTTAAAATACTTCTCTCCATTGCACGTTAGGTTTTTGTATTTTCTCTATCGCCTTTTTGTTGTAGATCCAGGTTTGTGATCCATACGCCAAACAAGGCAGCAAACATCCATCTATGATTATTTTTTTGAGTTTCAGAGGTAGTGTTGATTTTAATATTTCTTTTAAGCTCCAGAACTTATTCCATGTCAAGTTTACTCTCCTGTCGATTTCATCTTGGTTTCTAGAGCTTTTAAATGAGATGGCTTTACCCAAATATATGTAGTTTTCAACATACTCTTATTCGTGTGTATTGTTGACACAGATAGGCGTTGGTCGGTTATTGGTCATTACCTTATTTTTTTCCGTGTTTAGATATAATCCAATTTTATTGCTAACTGTACATAGTTCTGATATCATATGCTCTAAGTGTTTTGGTGATTATGAAAATATATATAATCTGTGAAAATTTCAGAAGTCTAGCTATAGCGGTTCTTGAGTTACAGCCTAGAGACAGACAGACGGACGGACGTACGGACGGACTGACGGACAGACGGACAGACATCGAAGTTTTAGTAATAGGGTCCCGTTTTTACCCTTTGGGTATGGAACCCTAAAATTGCTTTTCAGCGCTGCAGCTATATTCACAGTGAACTATAGCGGACCAATACACACCCTAAAGTATTATTACTTAGTCTTGAACTCTTGTTACACCCTGCACATTCTAATATTGTTATTATAAAATTCAATTGTATCTTCAAACAATGTTTAAGGCTTACCATAGTTGTATAACAGCTCAATACGTTGCGGCGGCGACAATGCGTTCGGAGTTGCGCCTCTATTCACAGCCTACTCTATGTCCTCAATTATATTGAACTAATTGTTCGTACTGGTGAATGGTGAATTCAGAGAATGGACTGAAATGAAATAATACTATTGCTACTACTGGGCAAAGTAGGGAATGAAATCCATAGTGACATAAGTAAATAGAATAGCGTGTCTGTTTATCTATCTGTCTACACTCTACAGAAAGACAGAATATAAACAACATGTATGTCTGTAACCTTTTCAAGCATAAGCCGCTGAATAGATTCTGATGAAATTCGGCATTGTGATTAAGGGAAAAGGAGGAAGGGAGTTGTTATTCGGAAAAATGTACGGTTCCCGTGTGATAAACGAGTTTGTTCAGAAACTCTTATAGTACAGTAAACTAGATGAAGTAGATTCATATTATTATATCTTAAGAGGTTAATATCACTTCCCAACACCCAATTTATTTGCTCATTTGCGCTAAGCTAAGCCACGATTATGGCTACACGAAAGCTCTAAAAATCATAAAAATAAACCACTAATGAATGTTACGGCTCAAGTATGAAAGCGGCCAATTTACGAAAAGGATAAAGGGATAAAAAATATAATTACGGAGTGGCCATTATCATAAGAAATAATTATTTCGGATTTTATAGGCACTCTCTAGATTAGGATTTTTATGGAAAATATTTCTAGTTAATGAGATCAACAAGGCGTTCGGTAGTAAATTTAATGCGGGTTTCGGGTTTTTATCCCAAAAATACGGGTAAGAAGTTTGAATGTATTAATTTGAAGGAATATACTTTGTAAGCTTGCTTAACAAGCTTAACCTCATATTATTAAACAACGAAAAATATTTTTATTTTTCGTTGTTTAATAATATGAGGTTATATCATATTTTTAAGTAGATTTATTAAAATTTAAGACAATGGTTAGACAAGGATTTCACGCTCAGGCATCAGTAAAATTTTTAGTTGCCCATTTCATTCACTCACGTCTTCAATTATTATAAAGATGTTTTTATCCGATATCCACTGATGACATCATATTTCCGCGGTTGCTTTTACGCGAGCGGAGTTGCGCGCATTTCTAGTTTATTTATAAAAAGTCCAGAAACACTAATGTACCTGTAACTTTGAAAGCAGTTTAAAAACAAACAAAAACTAAAACAACTCTGCCAACTAAATCAACTGTCCCTAGAGACTAATTAAATTTGTTAAAGTTGAAAAACCCTTCAAAATTAATCATCAACGAAGTTGAAAGCGCTGTAACTATTATGTCTGAATTTATGCCTCAAAGTTTTATGTTATAGGTCAAACACACAAAAAAGTCTAGACTCAAGAGCGTGGAACAATGACTACTAAAACAGAGTAAAAACTAGCAGAAAAAAATATACGCTACTCTTACAATTATACTCTCTTTCCGCATACGGCTTCAGTATTCACCTTAGGTTAGGCTATGTTGCAGGAAAAGTGTTATATGTATACAGATTTTACGATTTTAGAATCTATTTTATAAGATATACATTTTAAATTGTTTTCTAATCCAAAATAACTACATTTTAAATAAAGTAACGGTGAACAATAGATTTATGAAAATAAATCTATATAATAAACATGCATAAATGCACATACGTTACTAGTTAACCGACTTCAAAAAAAGGAGGTTATCAATTCGACGCGTTTGTGTGTAATATTTCCAGAACTGCCCAGTTTTTGTATATGTTAATCTATGACCTCTTCTGAACAAATGTGCCAAATTTCAAAAGTGTATGTATGTATGTTTTTATGTTTGTGTTCTTATATCTCCAGAACTACAAGTCCGATTTTAGTGATTCTTTTTTTATTGTACTAGGTATTGTTCAACTTAGGGAATACTGCAAGTTTCATCAAAATTGGTTCAGTAGTTTTTGAGATAGGGAATTTTAATTCTTAATTACGTACAAAAATTTGAAGTCAGTTTTATCTTTTTTTTTAATACTATTTTCAGTAAAAATACTGAACTAGTAACGTATATGCGTTTACGTATGTTTATGTCACTTCTGTTTCTTCATGAAACATAAAATGTTAACCACTAAATGCTTGATAATCGGTCAAACGCAATAACTAATTCAAGTCGTTAAAATGAATGGGACTCCTTGAAATTTGTATGGAAACATATAGTGATTTCGATTTTTTCTGAAGCATTCGAGGTAAATGCTGCCAAAAAGTAAGACTTCGCACCAGGTTATACCCTGGATCCGAAGGTACCGAACAGAACTTTTGAATGCTTATAGGTACAGGTTCGGGGATTTCGGAGTTGTTTAAACAACTGAAAGCATAAGCCAACACATCAATTAGATTAATCATCATCATCACAACTATAATTATACCATGGTCATTACACTATGACCCAATTATTGGTACATTTCGTGATATTTTGCATCGAAGCAGATGTTTTTGACGATGATTTCACTGTTTGTGGACCGATTTTCGAAATTTTGGTGTTGTTGTATAGGATATAATATTTGAAAATTGGACCACAAACGGCTGAGTAATCGAGGAACATACAAAAAAAAGATACATACAGCCGAACGTATTACCTCCTCCTTTTTGGAAGTCGGTCAAAAATGAATGGGCTCGTACCTATACAGATGGACAATCAATTGGTATTCACGAACGCATGAACGATTTACATGTTGCAGGCAGACCGGACATTCGGTGCACTTGTAAAATGTCCGGGTCGCAAAGTCAACATTGGCTCGAAGTTTCTCGTATAATGCGACACTGAGTTTTGCGGGTTTTTCGGTATTCGTTTGCCGTGTTAGCTCAAAGTTTTGTGCTAACATTTGCTTATGTGTTCTAGATTTTACGGTTTTGAAGTTCTTATTCTATTCAAACGTTTAAGTAGATCTATATATTTTTATGAGTTGTGATTTGTGTTATGAAATCAATGTGATATTTCACAAAAAAAAGAAAGAATATTAAATAAAAGGTTAAAGGTTTGTGAAATGGAGATTTTCATTATTAAATAAACAAATACTACGCCAAGAAAAATAGTAATTGATATATAAAATGGACAAGACCTTTCTTTCATTTTCCACGTGGCACTTTAGTCATTAATATAGCTGTATTTTATTTATTATTAGGACCAAGTCAACAATAAGACCCATATTTCTATTATACAAAAAGCTTCTCAGTCTTTTAATGCCATCATAATCCTGTATTATATTATTCTGAAAGATATAACATGGCCATTGGCCGAATTATTTTCTAAGAGGAGAAAAGTAAAACTTCTTTTTAACCCCCGCAGAAACAAAGGGTGTTTTAATGTTGACTTTTCTGTCTGTCTGCGCATGGCATTGTAACATCCAAAGGGTTAGACCGATTTTGATCTAGTTTATTGTTTAAAATCTGACATGATTGAAAGTGGTATTTCGCATTTAGCAGTCACTAATTATTATCATTCATTATTGCTAGAAAATTTGAAATGTTATATTATATGCTACGAACAATAAAAACTATATTCGTAGGTTATAATAATATGTTATATTATTATACTAGATGATGCCCGCAACTCCGTTGCACCCAATCTCGTTTATCGCGCGGGGATCGTACATTTTTTCGGACCAAAAAGTATCCTATGACCTTTGCCGGGACTTTAAGTGTCTCCATGCCAAATTTCAGCAAAACTGGTTCAGCGGTTTGGGCGTGAAGAGGTAACAGACAGACAGACACACTTTTGCATTTATAATATTAAGTATGGAAGTATGGACAGTATGGACTATATCATAATTGTTTATTATAGGTAACTTATAGTCTGAATACTTTATTTGAAATAAATATATTTTTTTTCAAATCAAACAGGAAGCACTGACTTATTACATTTAAGTTGAATAATTAAGACTAAAAATAACTTAACAACGGCGATATGTAAATTTTAAATATTATTAATAAACAACAATAAATTCGCCCATGACTATTAACAATGTCAGATGTGCAAAATCTACAATTTTTTTTTTTATTTCATAAAATATGTCCTTAAAACCAAGGCTATCATTAGCTGAAAAGAAAAAGTCTTTATTATGCATAGTTTCTGAAATAGGTACATTAAAAATGTTGTATATTACTAAGATAGTCCGCTAACAATGTCAGATAGTCACTACCTACGTTGTTAACGGGACGCGGGGGTGAGTGAGAGCGCTCGATGTGCCACTTCCGACTATGTTAACGGAGGGAATGGATCTCGCGCTCTCATTTGTTTTTTTTTTTTGCAAACTTAGTTATATTTTTTAATTTTCGACGCCATTTTTAATGTCTACAAGATCAGCGCGGAATCAAACTAGGTACTCAACGAAATTAAGAAAAATATAGTAATATGGAATAAAATGCTGATGGAAATATTATGATCGAAGCTAATACTGGTGCGGAAAATGGTATTTACTATTCTTTATTATATTTTTTAAAGATTTTGAACAGTATAGCTTATGTTTTATTGCTTTAGATTTGATTATAAGATAAACACTTACCTTCATTAACATTTTATCGTAGGTAATTTAAAATTGTCGGATGTGCCATATCCAACGTTCTTAACCGGTTTTTCAAATGCATAAAATGTCGGTTGTACCACATACGACATTCTTAATCGGTTTTATAAATGGTTAAATTGTCGGTAGTACCACTTCCGACATTGTTATGCGGATTTTGAAATTGATAAAATGTCGGTAGTACTACATCATAATCATTTCATTTATTTTTCTTATTGATTAAATAGCGCTTGTAGTTTGTACAATATCTGTCGTTGCTTACCGACTTTAAACAATCTTCAGAAGGCTTCAAAATAGGTCATTTTTGTACGAAAATTAAGTTTTTGTGAGCACACATACAAAATGAATGAGTATAATTTTTTAATTCACGAATCGTGTTTTGGCGATCTGGTGTCTAATAGCTGATTTTCTAGGCATTTTTATAATACATAACAACAATAAAACATAAGCTATACTGTTAAAAATCGTAAAAAAGGTATTAGAAGGACCTTTTTTCGCACTAGGTTCAGTCACAAGATTTCCATGAGCATTTTTTTCCTATACTAATATTATAATTTTCTCAAATTCGTTGAGTAGCTAGTTTGATTAGCCTTGCTGATCTTGTAGATATTGTAAATGCAGAGCTTGCAATATGTCTAAACAAACATATAGATTTACTCAGATTACGTAAAAGTGAAATTATTCCCAAAAAATGCCATAGAATAAATAGAGAATCTCGGATGAAGAAGACTGCTTTTGATTAATTAATCTTATAAATATTAATCTAAGTTTTTCATAAAACGAAGGCTGTGGTAGTACGTAAGTGCCCTAAAAATGTAGAGATTTTTAAGAACTACCTCATTCCGTAAACTTTGTTTCGCTGACAAATTAATGGACCTGCAAAACAGTCAGTCTTTCGTCAGTATTTTCTATATTTTCCACATATTTGGGCAAATTCATCTCTGCAGCGTATTTGGCAGATGTCGATCAGATCTAAAGCAAGTTGTTCGACTTGAAAAATATAATATTTTCCATTACAAATTCGTGGTAGCCACCGCCGTTGCAGCGTCGGCGCCTTGTTTTAAGCTTTAATGAAACTGCCTTAACTTCTAAAATATTTGACCCCATGGTAATAATTTAAAAGACAATTCTATTCTTTACAGAATCACTATTAATATTTTGATATTTATTTAGATAAGGATCAATTATTGTTAATATGCAAAAAAAGCCACGCTAGTAGGAGATGATTTGAAGTTAATTTTTTAATGAAAGAAATGGTTAATTATTTGTTAACCATAAAGGATACATATATGGTGTCCTGAACTTTTTTGTAGATAATGATGAACACTAAGTATTTGTAATATTACTTCTATGAATCAGCTGTATTTTTCGCAGGGCAAGCGAAATAATGTAATTTATTGCAAATTTTTACCACTTTGGGTTATATTTTTGCGATTTTCGGTATGATCCCTAATATTTTTCTGAATAATACACTGCTTATGTTCTTTGCAAATAACGTAGTTTAACAAGGGTACAATAATTTTTAAAATTAGTTCAGTAGTTATTGAACCTATTCATTACAAACAAAGATACAAAGACTTTTCCAAACACGAAACAAACTTTTCTGAATTTATGATATATATCATACAAGAAAAATATTAATTTTGTTAAGTTAATTTAAGATTATTGATATCATAATATCAAAAAGTCAATAAAATAGTGATGGAAATAATTTTTAATTTATTGAAATTAAAACAAAACATTGGTTTTAAGTTAATTTACATTTCGGACGAAAATTAGATTTTCCGAATTATTTATGTCATAAGAAATGTTTTGTATTGTCATACATACATTGTTTTCACGTTTTATTTGAGAGGAGTCCATAAAAAAGATATATTTTCTTTAAATTGTTGTCATTTTTGTTGGTAATATCTACATACGACATATTTTTAAATTAAAAGTTATCACTTAACAATGGCGTAAGTGCCACTTCCGACAAGCAATCATTGATTTTGTACAACCAACAACGTCAGTTCTGGCACTTCCGACAAATCAGCATTACTCGTACTCCGATAAAAAGGCCGGAAGTGACTTTTCTCATATTTATTCATAAAATACGGGATACTCCTAATCTATACATATAATAAAATCGTAAGAAAGTCAATTCTGTACATTGAATATTTTTGAAAAATAATACTTGGGACGTGATCTACAATCGATATGGAAGCCAAAAATATAGTTTTTAGAATTTTTGTCTGTTTATCTGTTTGTCTGTTTGTCTGTTTGTCTGTATGTATGTCCGGGATAAACTCAGAAAGTACTGGATGGATTTACTTCAAATTTTGCACGAATATTACTTAGAGGTCGGGTCAACACATAGGCCATAAATTTTAACGATATCACCTAGGGTGGGGAGAGGGGCTCAATTTTCCATATTTTTAGTTTTTTGCTCATATCGCTAAAACGGCGCGTCGTAAAGAAAAAAAGTCTGGTACGTAATGAAAGTTCATAAAATTTCCTACAAATTTTTCATTCATACTTTGTATCTATCTTCACTCCTTGCCTTACTACGCTTTTATCAATCTTATCTTCACCAATTTCGAGTGTCGTTTGATTATACTTTTTTAAGAACGAAGTGTAAAACTAAATTAAACATACGGTCTTCGAGTGTCATTTAATTTGGGGGGGCCCCCCCAAACCCCTGGTGGTTCTGTTACTTATAACAAAATTGTGTCGTGGCGTTTGTATTGCGTTTTATTTTTCCTTTTTAGGAAAAAACTTAGTCAATATAATCATCATATAATAAAATCGTAGGAAAGTCAATTCTGTACATGGAATACTTTTGAAAAATAATATTTGGGGCGTGATCTACTATGCTAACGCGGACGAAGTCGCGGGCACCAGCTAGTAATATACTAAACGTAAATAACTCATAGAGCCCATCCCTGAAATTTCATGATTCTACTTGAAATAAGTAAAAAGTTATTCACAATTTAGACTTTGAATCGCTCTCCTGTAAAGTTGCTGTTTTTTACATCCGTCATTGTTAATAATAATGGGCGAATTATAATGCAACAAAAATGATTGCAAACAATAAAAAACATTTTTTACGAACGCGAATTTTTCCCCTCAAGAGAGTTTTATATTTTTATGATTTCCTAAACCTATTCTGACTAGATTTAGAAAACTCTTAGTTCTATCGTTAATGGTAACATAGCAATAATCCCTAGGCACAATGATTCCTTAACATATATCGGCTTAGCACGCCGGTTAAGCACTAGATTATAGCTTTGACCCTGGCTAAATCTAGATAAGCTAGGCATTATGCATTACACTGTGCGATTGTAGTTTCGTAGAATAATGCATGTTATGAATGCGCAGGTATGCACAAAGAGATATTTACGCTCAAACCGCTGAACCGATTTGTATGAAATTCCGTTAACAGGGGCCGTACCACGAAACTGTTTTGAGACTCAAACAATTGAACGAGAATGCCGCGTCCGGCTCTGAGAACATCATTTAACATTTGGGGCGTTCCACGCCAAGCGGACAGGAAAAAATAGTCGATCTCTCCGATTTTGATAATATTTGGATATGTTATACCTACACGTGTTATTAATACGTGTGCCAAATATTTTTGTTATATAATGGCTGGATTAAAAATGATGGGACTTTGAAACGTGACTTTTCTATTCGACACTCGGTGCTTCAAAGCCGATTATAGATTAAAAAATATATACATTAAAATAATTAAATCACTGAACTTGTTACTTCATTTAACGAGCTCTTTAAGTGTGTTTTTAAAAATAAAAAAAAATGTTTTTTTCTTTGGAAAAAATGTAAATTAATTTTTTTTTTCTTGATTTTCTCAAAGAGGGACCCTTTTTTTTATATTTTTTATGTAAATAGCTAATATTCTATAGAACATTCCTGCACAACGTCTATAATGGGCCGGGAAGTGGATTAGGAGCTAGACTGAAAATACTTCCGAAGGGTGGCGTCCAGCGCCATACAACACTATGGGCAGAGATCGATACATAGTGGAAATTGCCAAATAACATAAATTTCGATATAGTGAAGAGTAACATTTAATAGATTTTTGAAAGAGAAATAGACAAAAAATGTTTACTTACAAGAAAAAAAAATTCGTGAAAAAAAATTTTTTCTTTTTTTTTAAATTATGTTACTCTTTAAAAAAAAATTTTCTAAAGGTTCATTTCTCCACATCAAAATCGAAGTATTTTGGCAATTTCCACTACTTAGCGATTTCTGCCCATAGTACAGTATGGCGCTGGACGCCACCCTTCGGAAGTATTTTCAGTCTAGCTCCTAATCCACTTCCCGGCCCATTATAGAAGTTGTGCAGGAATGTTCTATAGAATATTAGCTATTTACACAAAAAATATAAGAAAAATCAAAAGGGTCCCTCTTTGAGAAAATCAAGAGAAAAAAATAATTTGCATTTTTTTCAAAGAAAAAAACATTTTTTTTTATTTTCAAAAATGCACTTAAAGAGCTCATTAAATGAAGTAACAAATTCAGTGGTTTAATTATTCTAATATATATATTTTAAATCTATAATCGACTTTGAAGCACGGAGTGTCGAATAGAAAAGTCATGTTTCAAAGTCCCATCATTTTTAATCTAGCCATTATATTACAAAAATATTTGGCGCACGTATTAATAACACGTGTAGGTATAACATATCCAAATATTATCAAAATCGGAGACATCGACTATTTTTTCCTGTCCGCTTGGCGTGGAACGCCCCATTTGTTAGCGCCTTTTCAGACCAAACTGACTATATACGCTGCCGAATGTGAGCCAGTGTGAAGGAAACTGTTTTGAGACTCAAACAATAACGAGAATGCCGCGTCCGGCTCTGACAACACCATTTAACGTTTGTTAGCGCCTTTTCAGACCAAATTGACTATATACGCTGCCGAATGTGAGCCAGTGTGAAGGTGAAAATCATACAAAATATACGGTATCGAATGTCCGCGCCTACGACTAGCGTAATGGCGTATTTTCGGTTAGGTGTGAACGAAAAAGTAAATGTATGGAAATACAATAAACTGCGTAACGTTCGCTCGCATTCGGCGGCTCACAGACGGTTTAGTGTGAGCAATGTGAGCCTGTTAGTGTTTAGACACTAACAGACTCACATTCTTATTCGCCGTTATAATAATAGAATGGATTTAACGACTGATGGAGAAAATGGATGAAAAATTCGTTCAGGAACCTTAATTTGTCCCGGATAAAAGATAAAAACCTTTCCCGGTAGTTAAAATCAAAAATCAAAATCAAAAATATTTTTCTAAATAGGTTAACAAATAACACTTTTAGAACGTCTACATGAAGCCTATCACCGGTTCGGAAAGTCAAAGTATCTTCATACCAAACAGCAAAATCGATTCAGCGGTTGGGGTGTGAAGAGGTAACAGACAGACAGAAACACTTTCGCATTTATAATATAAGTAATATAACGCCACATCCACTTTTCGCTCATCATCCGCGCGGATGCTTACAATGAGGAAACACAGATGGTCAGATCCTATCTCACATTGCAGTTTATAAAATGTTACATTTTAATTAAAACTGATGTAGTAAGTTAACTACGGCAATAGCGTTTGAAATATTGCCTTTACTCAAAGTTTAAACGGCTGGCTAAAGAAGATTAATATAATGGTCAGCTCAGACCGCAACGAGACGCATTCAATTGACAGACTTCAGTTGCGTGAGACGTCATGCAAATCCTCAAAACTCATATTTTAATTTCCACCAAATAGGAATTGCAACGGCAATTAGCTAAAAGCCTAAGTATTTTCAGCTTCGGGTCTAGTTTTATTTCAGGATCCAATCACTAAATAGCCCTATTGACAATGTTTTATCAAAATCAGCACATCTCAATACATTCGACGCGGATGATATCAGCAAATTCGCTTTCAACACGAAGTGATAAATAATGGATACGGTACTTTATTTACATTAATTACTAGACGTTTCGCGCGGCTTCACCCGCATAAATGAAGTAGATATTGCACAAACAAATTATTCCACAAAAAATAGCCTATGATCCTTCATGTGGTCTACTTCTCATCTGTGCCAAAAAACGTAAAAATTGCTCCAGATAAGCCCTTTCAAATATTTTCCCCGTTTTTTCCACATTTTCCTCTATTTTTTCGCTCCTTTTAGTCTTATCGTGACAAAATATAGCCTTCCTCATTCTGGTGCTGGACCACCATTTAAAAAGTTCCGATTTGAAAAAAATTTTCACCAGCGCTGAATTTTTTTTTCAAATCTGACCAGCTGTAGTTCCTGAGATTAGCGCGTTTAAACAAACAAAGAAACTCTTCCACTTTATAATATCAGTATAGATTTTATACTAAACAATGTATTTACTGGAATGGAATAATGTAAGCCCGCTTGCCTTACATTATTCCATTCCAGTAATTCAATCCAGCGCTGGCTTGCTACTGGTATAAACGGGCACTGGAATGAACTGAATTGCATTCCAGTGCATTTCAGTACCCGTTTACATTATTCCAGTAGGGATCCAGCCCTATGTTGGATTACTGGATTGTAATTATATTTCTTCGCTTCATTCTTCGATATAAATTTGTTTCTGTACACATGATATTGTATAAATTATTATCCCTAATCTTATTAGTTATATCATACAAAAATTATATTAAAATTAACTTTCTAATCAATCAGTTATATCACCGTGTCTACCTCAGCATCGCTAGATGAACTGTCATTATCAGAAGTTACTGATTTATAAGGCCTTAATACCTCACCCCTTACTACAGCTGAAAACTTCTTATTTTTCACAATTTTTGGGTCACTTTGACATTGGGGTTTACTATTTCCACAATACTAGATTACCGACTGAATTTTTCCTACATTTCTTGCGAGTTTCAAATCTATTTTTCATGACAGTTATAATTTCTATTAATTAGTAGTTTTTCTGTTGCCCTTCTTTCAGTTAATGCCTGTCGTTTCGAAGTACGGTCACTAGGGCCACTGGATGGAATAGCTGGTAATTTAGAGTTATCATGGCTAAACATAAGTTTAAATAAAAGGAAGGAATTAGTAGAATTATTGGGTGTATTATATTTTATACCCTATACTTATACATAAATTTATCATCCAAAACAGTTCACAGTGTTCAGTCCATCAATTATGGTACCATTTACTTTTCAACTGGGCCATTTGATCTGGAACTAGCTATAGCATTTAGGACATGTTTTAATTGCATGTCTTCTGTAATTTGGTTAAGGTATCGGAAATACTTTGCCTCTATAGCCTACGTTTGTAAACTGGAAAATAATATCTCTTAAGTAGTTTATGGTTTTTTTATGGAACTAGAGTCTTTGTCGGGCTTAGCAAAAACAAATTGTGAATCGCATTAATAACAACAAAAACGTATGTGTTGCCATTCCTATTCTAAACAAATGATCCTAAGTTATCGGCATGGATGGTGTGCATAGATAGGTACAGGTACTTTTTCAATAAGATGTAAATTTTTCTCCTTCAGATTTTCCATAATTACCCTTACCGAAAACACATTGAAGGCAAGAAAAAAACTTGTCAAAGCCAGGGTGTCATTCATGTCAGCTGGTATGATATCATTTCTGCAATATGCTATATTTTGCCAATTTGGGAACAGCAAATCATTCTCCATTCAGAGTTTTTTTTTTTTTGGAACATTTTATCCTCTTTAACTACATTAAACTATATCAGGGTTGTTTGTATGCCCCTTTAAGGCAGGGGTCAATCTCAATCCAAAACGATAACCCTGCACACAACCAAAGGCCAAGTGTATACGCATCGCAATAAGATTCATTTTAGCTTAGCATAAAACTGTAGTGACTAGGGGCGGATCTTTTTTCTTCAATATCTTTGGAAATAAATATTAAGAAACAAAATTGTTCGGTTAAGGATATTTTAATAATATAGATGTTTATGATGTCTATGTGACCGATGTCTATGTGACCTAATAAGTCTGTGTGACCTTACAAATATTCTATAAAATTGAGCTAAATTTAATTACTACAATACAACTATATAAGTCTGCGTGACAAAATGTTATATTACTGATAACAATAAATACAACAAAAATCAAAATGCATAAATGACATAAAATATGCATAAGTAATATAGTGGCTTCAGAAATGGCATGTGTTGGCTGGTGGAGATGAGATGTGAATTGTGATACTAGAATATTTTTCTGACATCAATGCATACCTATATTACTTTTTGTTTACAAAATACTGTTTCGATGTTTTCACCTGTTTCAGACCACTGGCAGTTCTGGCACTGGTACAGGACAGGGTAGCAAACCACGGGAACGTCGTGGGACACTCCTAATGCAGGATGGCCGAGTGTTAGCGGATGTCAATGGACAAGGTACATATTTATTTTATTTAAATCGATATATTATGTTAGTCACTTTATTAAGTTTAATAGTGATTATTATATTTTATATAGTAATAAGTTAGGTAATTGACTTGGACAAATAGTCAGTTATAAATGGACGGGAGGATTATTTACTTCCATTATAACTTCCTCTTCTCATATTCAAGTAAATAATTATCTTAAATATGAGAAGTACATTAATTAATATTTATAATTATAATACCTACTTATTCTTAGCCAGTCTTAATTTTTATTGTATTCTTTAATGATTTTACTATATTTAAATTGTCAACGGAAGTTCGTTTTGTGTAAAATGGTATAAAAGCCAGCCATATTGCATTGATGAATTCATTCTGTAAATAACTTTGAGACGTGTAAGGTGAAACTCTGGTCGAATAAACACCGCTCAATGTATAATTATTCAAGACTTTTACTCGTTTACTATTTGTCCAAATCAATTACCTTACTTATTACTATATAAAGTATAATAATCACTAATTAAACTTAATAAAGTGACTAAGATAATAATATCGATTTAAATAAATAAATATGTAGCTTGTCCATTGACATCCGCTAACACTGGCACAGAATATATATTAGTTGTACCAAACACTGGTTAAAAGTATAAACAGTAAGTTGTAAAACGAAATCTACCTTATATTACGTATTTTTACACCGCGTGCTCCTAACAACTGAATTATGTAAATTTGTAATATTTCATTCAAGGTAGCATTTCAGTTTTATTTCACAATCCTTCAATTGCTTTTAGCTATAGCTTGTTAAGCTAATATGTATTCCGTGCTAAAGCAAGGAAAGGATTATGAAAAAATTACTGCTTGATAATGTAATTTTTTAAATACTTAAGCCGATGATGAATCAAT
Organism: Lysandra bellargus; assembly: GCA_905333045.1. Taxonomy (NCBI): domain Eukaryota; kingdom Metazoa; phylum Arthropoda; class Insecta; order Lepidoptera; family Lycaenidae; genus Lysandra; species Lysandra bellargus. The sequence continues at coordinate 8,898,630 of HG995324.1, read as the reverse complement.
TGGCTTCCGAAATTGTCGAGGAGGAGTTTAAAAATATTGTTGACAATACAGTGCGAAAGGCTGAGTTTTGGTTGATATTTTTTTACTTTACCGGGTCAATAAATCGACCAAGATTTTATAAACATACTGTACGAAATAAAGTCGTAACGGGGTAAACAACACACGATCCTGACTCTCAGTCAAAATATATCATCCTCATCACCTTGATGAGCAGCAGTATTTCCGGACCAGTACGACCTGAAAGCCTTCAAGAAGAGAGCGTATTCGCTTTTAAAAGGCCGGCAACGCAAGAGCAGCTCTTCTGATGTTTCCAGTGTCTCTGGGGGACGGTATTTGCTTTCGTTTTGTTTTGCTCGTTTGCCCCCTAATATTATAAAAAATGTCATATATATTGCATATGGCAAACAACATTTGCAAGGTCTGTTGTCGGTGGCTTCTAGTCTGACGGTGGGTGGTCTGTTGGTTGTCGAGCATCACATAAAATAATTTATACCACATCCAAATGTCTTATGTCGCGGACGCAATCGCAGCGGTAATTCCTGCATCCCGCCACATGCTCATTGTCTCCGTCTGTTTGTACATCTCTGTATTGTATAATATACATACTGTATTGTATAATATACATACACTCATTGTATTCATATAGCAATACACTCACTAGTACACTAGTTGGAGATTTTGTATTACATCCATAGTCCATCCACACTTCCATAAAAAAATTTATAGATGCGAAAGTGTGTCTGTCTGTTACCTCTTCACGCCCAAACCGCTGAACCGACTTTGACGAAATTCGGTTTGAAGATACTTTGAGTTCTGGATGTCCTGGTAAAGGACATGGGATAGTTTTTATCCTGAAAATATGTACGGTTCCCTCGCGATAAGCAAATTTTGGCACAATCGTCATCTAGTATTATATAAGGCCATTTAGCCAATACCTTTTCGTTTTCGCTTCGTTATAGAATCGCCGATGAAAATATATGGAATTGACATAAGCTTTCGTTATTATGACGTTGACGTTCGACACGTCTTATGACAATTCCATACATTTAGATTGGCGATTCTATAAAAAAGGCGGTAAAGAAAAGAACTTGGCTCACCCCTCAGGTTATTAACGCACCTGCAACTCTTCTGATATTTCTATCACGTGACTTTTTTGCTCGTTTACACTCTAATTTTATTAACAAGCAAAAATTGAATGTCACGATTTATTTAAGTAGCGGCGCGGTCGCATTATTTACATACGATTGTGATTTCGTTGTGTAGCGGCCAAAACGCTCGCGGTCGCATATAAATCGAGCCTAAGGGTCAGTTCAGATCGCAACGCGACGCGAAGATGTATTTCTAAATTGACAGATTTTCATGTCGTCTCACGCAATTGAAATCTGTCAAATTCATACAAATTTAGAAATGCATCTGCGCGTCGCGTTACGGTCTGAATTGACCCTTAAGGTACAAGTTGGAAGCCGGCTACGTAAAGTTCAGCCTGCAGCCGTGTTCAAACCAAACTGACTGTGAGCCGCCGAATGTGAGCGAACGTTACGCAGTTTTGTATTTCCATATTTTCCATACATATTCACTTTTCCGTTCACACCTAACCGACAATACGCCATTACGCTAAGCGTAGGCGTGGACATTTGATACCGTATAATATTTTCACGTTCACACTGGTGCTCACAGTGAGCCGCTTACATTCGGCGGCTCACTGTCGCGGTCGGTTTGGTGTGAACACGGCCGACGCGACGTCTCGTCGCGCCACATCATTTCTATGTATTTCTATGAATGTGTCGCTAGCTGCAGAGGGTGTTTCATAGAAATACATAGAAACCAGTAGTGTCGCGACGACACGTCATCTGCAGTTGTTGCGTGTCGCACGGTTCCAACGTGTTCCTTTACTATGAACAATTAGTAATATTAAAACTAATAAAAAAGATCGCGCAATTTACTGCGTTCATCGTTCCGGAAGATCTTTATTGTTATTGTCCATTTAAAAATGTACATTCATGTAGTAGTTTACGTTTTAATGGTTATTTAAAATTATATCTTATAGGACTTTATTAAACCACAGTATAAACAGTTACAGTAGCATAATGCACAGCAATGCGGCATTGCCAGATTCCGGTACGGTGTTTGTGTGCGTGCTACTAGACGTATGCGAATCATAATTGCATAAGTTGATAAAAATGCAATAACTTTACCGCGGCAATCCCCGAGTTCCACTCGTATTTTTCGTATATTTCTTTAATATAGTTTTATATATTCAACGAACTTAATTAATAGTATACCTAACTAGCTATATGACCGAGCTTTGCTCGGTATTCAAATAATTAAAAAAAACACATAAAATGACATTTTATGAAAATGATTCCTAGCTAGATCGATTTATCGCCCCCGAAACCCCCTATATACTAAATTTCATGAAAATCGTCGGAGCCGATTCCGAGATTCCAATTATATATATATATATATACGAAAATTGCTCGTTTAAAGATATAAGATAAGATTTATATACAAATACCTATTCCTCTCACGCTTAAGGAAAATTATAAAGGAAAATCTTAGGCGAGAATTATCAGAAAAGGTTTTTATGAGATAATTAAGAATAAAATTCGTAAAAACGAAAACATTTAGCTCGAAAAATGTATTTTTTTCCTCGAGTCCGAAGTATATAACGATAATAACTTAGCAATCATTGTCAAAGTTTTACAAAATGTACACTAGTCAAGGAAAATAAGCCCTCATTTGTTGTATTATCTTATATATAAAATTCTCGTGTCACAATGTTAGTCCACGAACTCCTCCGAAACGGCTTTACTGATTTTTACCAAATTTTATATGCATATTCAGTAGGTCTGAGAATCGGCTACTCGGTACTTTATATATTGATAAGTGCTTTGTTGAATAAATAATAGTAAATTATTACAACCTGAGACTGACGGCGACCATTGTTTGTGCGACGGGATAGCGATCGACGTTGCCATGGTGACATGCCTATTTAGTCACTTCAATGAAATAATGTGGCAAATATATTTGGCAAAGCAACGTTTGCCGGGACAGCTAGTATAAAATAATAGCTCTCACACCAGTTTCGGTGACGGTGGCCGCCGGCCGGTTTCATTGAAAGCAGGCCAGCTACGTAGGAGTAATTTTATAGCGCCCAAGTGTGTGCGCAGTACACAAGAGCACTCTCTATTCCTTTACTCTCATAACCCAGTGGGACGGAAGACCGACACGACCGGCGAGAGATCAGGCGCAGGACCGACTTTTTACATGCCCATCCGGCGCATGAATCATCTTACTTGTCAGACAATCAGATGATCATCCTGCATTGTCCTAACCAAACTTGGAAAAAACTGGTTCCAACGCGGGAATCGAACCCACGACCTCCGAGTCAAGAGCCACGCTCTCTACCACTAGACTATGGAGGCGTATTATACGCCGTCAATCCATACATAAAAGTTAAATGCCTATATTATAAAATATGCGACGGTTTGTCTAACAGCTTGTCTAGTTCCTGTTCAGGCTTTTAAACGACTGAGCCAATTTTAATGAAATTTCATATTATGATGATTAGTGATTACTCTCAATCCCGAAAAAGGGACAGACCTAACTTCTAACTTACTTCTAATACAGTATAGTTGGATCCACACTAATATTATAAATGCGAAAGTGTTTGTCTGTCTGTCTGTTACCTCTTCACGCCCAAACCGCTGAACGGATTTTGCTGAAATTTAGATAGAGATACTTTGAGTCTTGCAATAGTACGTAAAATACTTTTTATCCCGTAAAAATGTACGGTTCTCTCGCAAGAAATAAATTTCGGCGCAAGATGCAGACCGCATCTAGTTAAAGTATAAATCGAAAGTTAAAACTGTTTTTCGGCTAAAACCCGGGATACTTAAAGGTCCGGATACACTCGTCCATTTCCCTTACAACGGGAAACGTTAATCTCAGAAAATATAAAGGGTCATTATTTGTGTGGGCTGTGATTTGGTTTAACATGGCGTGATTTCATCGGTTACTTGGTTAGATAGTGGTTTGTTGTAAAAAATGTTTGATGAAAAGGTTAAAAATATAGTGGAATAGATAACGCCCGCAACTCCGTTGCGCCAAAATTCGTTTATTGCTCGGAAACCGTACATTTTCCGGGATAAAAAGTATCATGTGTCTTTTCCCGGGACTCAAAGTATCTCCATATTAATTTTCAACAAACTCGGTGAAGCGGCTGCCAAATTTCAGCAAAATCGGTTCAGCGGTTTGAGCGTGAAGAGGTAACAGACAGACAGACAGACAGACATACAGACAGACAGACAGACACAATTTTGCATTTATTATAAATGCAAAAGTGTGTGTGTCTGTCCGTCTTGCTATGGATACTCACAGATAACGTGGTTTTCTACGGATGATATAATTATTAAAATTGGTTCATTAAATCCAGATATCAGCCCTTGAAACGTCACAAACTCCAAAACTCTTTATGTTATTAGTATGGATAAGGTACCTAATTCATAACCTATTCTAGTGCTGGACCAAGTTTCGGCTTTGACCACTTTCGGCCAAAATAATCACTTTTAAATGAAACTTTCGGCTCTTCAATATTTGTAGTTTTGAGGTTTACATTTAGGAAACAACAATTTTTGACGTAAAAATTTGATAGGAATAAAAAATCTTCATTATTTATACATTTCTACTCGTATAAAAGTATATTGTTGCAGCCACATAAACATTTGATAGATATTATACTGGAGTTACATTCAATCGTATTGAATTAGAAAAATATTGTGTGATCACTGATCAGCGTGATTTAAACTTGAAGAGGTAACAGACAAACAGAATGACAGACACCCATACTAATATTATAAATGCAAAAGTGTGTCTGTCTGTCTGTCCGTCTGTCTGTCTATCTGTCCGTCTGTCTGTCTGTCTGTCTATTACCTCTTCACGCCCAAACCGCTGAATCGATTATGCTGAAATTTGGTATGGAGATACTTTGAGTCCCGGAAAAGGACATAGGATACTTTTTGTCCCAGGAAAATGTACGGTTTCCGCGCGATAAACGATTTTTTGGTGCAACGGAGTTGCGGGCATCATCTAGTACTTGATAATTTATAATATTAGTAAGAATAAAGATGGTATGACATAACACAAATTGTTAAGATAATATATTAATTTAGCCTTAATTTAGCCGAAGATTGCAATAACTTTATCGGCGTCGGCTTCGGCATCAACGCACGCCATGCCTAATTCATAAAACATCTGAGACAAAGGCACTTCTCTTAATTGGGGAATAGTTGACGGCGAGTGATTCAATTTGAACTGGATAGGTCCTGATAGGACCCTTAAATATGGGTTATCGATCTTCGACGGAGAACTGTTATAGCTATTATCATAATTATTGCGGAGTAAGCGTCGAAACACACTAGGCTGAATTACGCCGGCGTAAATTCCGCCGCGTTTACGCCGCGTTTCAAACTCATACAAAATACGGACGGAACTCGGAGGACGACACACTATTCCGTCGCGTTCCGTCCGTATTTTGTATGCGTTTGACATTTGCGGCGGAATTTACGCCGGCGTAATTCAGCCTAGTGTGCTTAGAAAGACACTAAGGGTCAATTCAGACCGCAACGCGACGCTTTGGTGCATTTATAAAATTTTACTGAATTGACAGATTTCCATTGCATGAGACGTCTTGCAAATCTGTCAAATCCATTGAAATTTAGAAATGCATCTACGCGTCGCGTTGCGGTCTGAATTGACTCATTAGAGGTGTCTCCTCGGCTAATTATCCTCTTTTCATAATTTAACATTATTATTTCAACATAGCTATTCATATATCTGCGTCTTGTCTCGTTTCTATGTAAACTGACCCTAACTCTCAACCAAGTCGGTTAAGACTTAAGATTCAATCAATCTAATGAAATTGTGAATCTTGATTTCTCATTAGGATTTTAATGAGTTCAGTAATTAGAGACGATTTTATCTCGAGACGGTGGAGTAGTGTCAAGTGTTAAAATGATATTGATTTTGGTTTTGATTGGTGAGTTTTTACACTCTACTAGAAATAAAAAAGAAGAAAGAAAAAAGCAGATCCGGTAGACGTCGTTTTGCCGTATAAGGAATGGGGATATCACACAGGCAAAAGTTTGTGAGTTCTTTGTCACATCTTCACGTCTAAATCGCTGGGGCCATTTTAATAGGTATGGAGTCTGCGGATACCTTTGATATTATATTTTACTACGCAAAAATATCACAATTTATTCTCTCTGAACAACCGCGGGGCACAAATAGTGGAAAACATAATATAAGCCTTGAAGACATAATTTTATAGTACAACTAGCTGACCCGGCAAACGTTGTTTTGCCATATAAATAATTTTTGGTATGAAAAATAGATGTTGGCCGATTCTCAGACCTACTCAATATGCTCACAAAATTTCATGAGAATCGGTCAAGCCGTTTCAGAGGAGTACGGGAACGAACATTGTGACACGAGAATTTTATATATAAGATTAATATTTTTGTGGATTTGAAATTTATACAGAATTTTTGTGTTGCGGTATTTGTTGTAAAACTCTTCCGAAACGGATGTAACGATTTGGTTGAAACTTTGTGTGATATTGAAGATCTGAGAATCGACCATAATATTATTCTATTTTTAATTTAATGAAGTCCGCAAGTGACAATTCCTCGTTCGTTCGGAAGATCTGCTTTTGAGGCTATCAATATTCATTCCTCATAATATGGCAAAACGACAACTGTCGGATTAACAAATTAGACTGAATATACGTGCGAAATATTTCTCTAAGTTTGGTAAACAGAACACTAGCCACTATTTCATAATAAAGATTAGACTGATGCCAAAATAATGGAGTTGTTTTGGCAATGGACCAAAACCACTGCGCTAATATTCATTATATGCAGCCAAAATATATTTGCATTTTGCATAACAATATAAACGTAAGACATGCAATAAACGATTTTAATAGAGAGCTTGCTTCGGCACGGATGGGCCAGTTTGTCTACCAAAGAAGACCCAAAGTTATGGGGGTGTTATAACTTTCTTTGTTACGTTTTTAGTTTGTATTCTATAATAACTACTATAATTCGCATACGTCTAGTCGCATGCACACATTCATCGTGCCGAAGTATGGCAACGTCGCACCGAGCCACACCGAACAGAAGTCTGACGAACTGAAACGACGTTAGACGAATGTTAGGTGTTTTTCGTTACGAAATTTCTTGACTCGGTCGCCGCGCTCAAAGCCTACGACAAAAGCTATGGAATAGCTTAAAAAGATAAGAAATATAATTCCCTTTTTCCAGGCTGCACAATAACAATCTGTCAAGAACCGAAAGCACTAAATTTCCCGCTACAGGGCGTGAAATTGGAGGACAGGAACAAACCAGTGTTCGAATTCGAAGGGATCGACTACGAAAATTTGCCGACGAAATTAAAAGACATGTACACCGACTGTGAAGCCGAGAATATAAAGTGTATAAGGCATCAGTAAGTTATTTTTTTATAAAATGAGGGGGCTGACGAGCAAACGGGTCACCTAATGGAAAGCACTACCGTCGCCCATGGACACTCGCAACATTAGAAGAGCTGCAGGTGCGTTGCCGGCCTTTTAAGAGAGAATACGCACTCTTGAAGATACCATTACCATTAAAGGTACCATTCCTATTCCAAGGCACAAGCGACCGCGACCGACAAAAATTCAAATAAAATGCCACCTTATGACCTAGGTTATAGGTTTCTGTCTGGCTGTATGTCTATCTGTCTGTTACCTCTTCCAATCCAAACCGCATGCATGAGAACCGTACATATTTCGTTTTGGAAAAAAGTATCCTATGTTCTTTCCCAGGACTCAAAAGATTTCCATACCCAGCAAAAACGGTCCAGCGGTTTCAGCATGAGGAGGTAATAGTAGGTAAGACATATAGACAGACGGACAGACACACTTTCGCATTTATAATATTAGCAAGGATATTATTTCTCTGTAATAATAACGTATATTCTAGAATTTGACTTGAAAATGTGACGTCTGGAGCTTTGTATACGCATCAGCGATTTTTAATTAGACAGTGAGCTTCCAACGACGGCACAGATTTCAATTAATGTTTCAGTAAATGTAGAAATTACTTTATATAGGTAGGCGGTGTACAAGTTTAAGGTAGCTCGAATCTGGAGACAGTTAAAGCGTTTAAACATTTACCAATAAAGTACAATAGCTAACATTTACCAATAACTGCCTAGCATACTCCTATCGCTTTACTAAAGATGCGTAGGTTTCACGTATCTTGCGAGAGCAATGCGATAGCAATTATTGCGCGATAATTGTTCCAAAATCGCAATTTCGTATCACGTATCAGCAAAAACAATACGATCGCAATCGATCGCTATACATGACACCATTGTTTTTATACCCAGCAATCGCTCGCGCGATTATTGCTAGTGGATTGTTGATCCCAATTTTTACGTGATAGCCCTGCGGGACAATTAATAAGACCGCAATGTGATGCGTAGATGCATTGCCAAAGTACTGAAATCAGATTTCCAATGCGTGAGACCGTCTCGCAAATCTGTCAAATCGTTACAAATTTAGAAATACACCTGCGCACCGCATTACGGCATGAATTGATCCTAAAAATCGAAAACTCCGCATTCCTCTTCCATTTGATGAGCGATCTTAAGAGCCCGGGTACCCTCGAAATTCTCATACATACGTAATACCAAAATAATTTTCTCATACGAAAATATTTAACATGTTTGTGTTATTTTTCAGCTTCAAATAGTAATTACCTAGGTAGGTACAAAAATTAACTTCAAAATATTTAAACACTAAAAAAAATTTTTTGTGTATAATTTTTTTTTACTAAATTTACTACTAAATATTTAAACACTAAAAAATAGAGTAAAGCACTAAAAATATATACATAAATATTAAATTTACTACAAAATATTTCAACTCTAAAAAATATTTTTTTGTATTTAAATATTTTGTAGTAAATTTACTATTTATTTATATATATTTTTAGTGTTTTACTCTATTTTTTAGTGTTTAAATATTTTGAAGTTAATTTTTGTTCAGGCACCTAGGTAATTACTATTTTAAGCTGAAAAATAACTCAAACATGTTAAATATTTTCGTATGACAAAATGATTTTGGTATTACGTATGTATGAGAATTTCGAGGGTAACCCGGGCTCTTAATACTCTGCGCGCTACATATACAATAGTTACAAGCAAAAAAAGGTAACGTTTTAGCGGCGCTGTTTCATACAGTTGCTTGTCATCTCGCGGTGTTAGGGCCAGGCCACAACACTGCGTTGCGGCGTCGCATCGCGAAAAACTACATTGCTTTTCAAAGGTTGTTTTTGCAATAGCTACGACGCCGCAACGCAGTGTTGTGGCCTGGCCCTTAGATGTAGCGGCTTAAACACGCGTTCGGGCGAACGCATATAAATCCAGCATAAGACCTTCTTAAATACTGAAATTCTGTCATTGCTTTCACGCATGGTTTTTATGACGCCATGGTTTCAGGGTCGCTCTGACGCCAGTATGCGCTGTCAATTACTACGGATACTGGAGGGATTTCAACAACATCTGCGAGTTCCATCGACAGAACTGTTTCTACTTTCGCGATAAAGGAATGAGCAAATTCGGCAATGACATCGATAGCGGTACGTGCATCTTCATATCTTATTTTGCTAATGGAAAATAAAACGTACTGCAAAGTCTGCGTTGCGTTAACGCTGCGACGCAACTGCCTTACAGACACAATCGGCAGAATTTGTTAAATTATATTCTACTAGCTATTTGACCGAGCTTCGCTCTGTATTCAATAAAACATGAATAAAATGACATTTTCTAAATTCTGATTCCTAGCTAGATCGATTTATCGCCCTCGAAACCCCCTATATACTAAATTTCATGAAAATCGTTGGAGCCGATTCCGAGATCCCAATTATATATTTATACGAGCTTTTTCCCGCGGCTTCGCTCGCATGAAGAAGTATTTTATATACAAACTTTCATCCCCTATTTTAACCCCTTGAGGTTGGAATTTATCAAAATCCTTTCTTAGCGGATGCCTACGTCATAACATCTACCTGCATGCCAAATTTCAGCCCGATCCGTCCAGTGGTTTGGGCTGTGCGTTGATTTAGATAGATATTTATACAAGTATATACAAGAATTGCTCGTTTAAAGATATAAGATACAATCATGAACATAGAAAAAAAGGTAGGCGGTCATATTATACATAGCACCATAGACATTCAATCTTATTTCTGTGCATAGCACTATGTCTTCAGAGTCGCACGCGCACCTTCTTACGTCTGTCCGGCCATTTGACAGGCGTAAGAATGTGTGCGTGGCCGACTCTGAAGATACTGTGCCGTGTATAATAAGATTCCGTCCGCCTTTTTTTCTACGTTCATGTATACAATATGAAGTTAAAATTTCATTTAAAAAAAAACCTTTACACTGCGTAGAAGCAACGAAACGAAACTATGTAGCATCGCTTAATGCCACATGGTGTATTTCAGGTTGGCTGTTTCTACAAGGGGAAGGTCTCAGTTGTAATAATGAGTTCCGACGCCTAAAAGACAGTGGATTATTGAAGATGTACCTGGATGCCCAAAGAACAGCGTAGTACCTGCAACAAGATAGATAGGTGTACGAAAGATTCAAATCATAAGGCAAAAAAATATTATTCGGGGCAGCTCACATCAAAACAAGTCAAACAATACCAATACAGCTTAAAGTCAATGATTTTATCATCGCAACTATATGTAAAATGACCTTAGCATAAGAAAATTTTGTTACCACACACACCGAAAAGAGATCTCGTTTGTGATAATATCCGCAATGCAGCGTTGCGTCATGTATTGTCTTAGTTTGGTCTGACCCTAATAAACGTGTAAAAAATGGCTTCCGACATGGTATTAATAATTTATTCTAAATGTGTTTTCATTACGCCAAGATAAATTGCGAAGAGGCCGCCATTGAAATACGCTCCTTTTGTCCCTTTGTTTTTTGTTCCGTAAAGTATTTTGCTCCAATCCGAGTGTCTTGCTGATTGCTACAATATAAATACAGGGTGTAACAGAAATGATAACACTTCAGGGTGTGAATGTGTGTGTCCATTATACTGAGTGATATTACATTCGTGTGTGTATGAATCCTTGAATAGAGTTCACTGTGAAAATGCAGCAAGCAGCGCTGAAAGAGTTAATTTTGACTTCTATGTTTTTTTCTTTATGCACTACTACTTTTACAGTAAAATAGGAGAAATATACTCACTCTAAACTCTAAGGGTCTAAACACACTAGGCTGAATTACGCCGACATAAATTCCGCCGCGTTTCAAATCCATACAAAATATGGGCAGAACGGGACAGATGACACACTATGCCGAAATACCGTCGTGACTCGTGAGCCGAATTTCCGTCGAGCCGAGTCGAGCATAAAGTTCGGCAGCGATTCGGAGGTAATGTTTTGTATACGCGACGGAATTATATAAACCGAACATAGCAAACCCAACCTTATCTCCAAAGCGTTAACGCACACATTACATCTGAGAATTTTAAATATTCACTTACGCGCACTTTCGGCAACGGAAATTACGCCGCGAAATCTTCGCTTAATTTATAGTGTGTCGCATCAGACGTAAGCGGCTGAACGTAATTTCGGTCACGTAAATTACGCCGGCGTAATTCAGCCTAGTGTGTTTAGACACTAACGGTCTTACCACAAAAGATTTAAACACCTGTTGAACAGTTGTTTTGAGACCATGTTGTACTGAATTTTTCTCTAATCAACTGTTCAACACGTGTTTAAATCTTTTGTGGTAAGACCGTAAAGCTCTGGTAGCGGATGCAGAGGGGCATTGGGCGTCCGAAACTGCGTTTCAAAGACTGTAGCGTGACTGTGCCTCCTTCAACATCGAACAGAATGCGTGGGACGAGCTCGCCGCAGACTGAAACCGGTGGAGACAAAGTATAGCTCAGGGAGTCCGTTACCATGATCGAAAATGGTTCGACAGGTTGGCTGAAAGGCGTGTCAAAGCTAAGCGATAATTCACAAGATCATCCATCAAACAACGCCCTCTTGTGCACAAATTGCGGACGGTCTTGTCGATCGAGATTTGGACTCTATAGTCATCAAAAGATGTGTTTGAAACAGAAGCTCGCAGTCTGCACCCATATGACCCCCAGGCCCTACCTGAATCATCAGTAATTGATGAAGAGGCCAATGTAATAGTGTAATACGTACTTTGTACATGCCAAAATTGACGCACACACACATAAAAGTGCCTATCTTAGGAGCGTTCCGCTTTTCTGTCAGAGGTGAAAATTTATATCAAATTCTATCATACCTGTATCAGAATTTGATATAAATTTTGTCATAGACCAACGAGCAGAGTCCGCAATAATTATAAGTTAGGGTAGGACATGCTATGTATTATTTTAACAAGCCAATCAAAATTGAAACAACCCAATACCCCAAGCACTAAGACTGTCAATTCAATATCCATCTTCTTGAGCAGTAAATAAAGTTCACTTTTATATGGCTCATTAAAAGCACCTTTGCATCACGTCGCGTTGTGAACTGACCCCGTTGACCAATATGACAGCTTAGCGCCGTCCGTCCGTATTTATAAAACATTTTTCTTCTACCCTCATTACCTTATTCATCAGTTTTAATATTCTGACGCGGGATCGTTAAATTATTACACGTCGTTAGTCGCGTATGAGAGTAATGCTCTCATAAAACATTGGGATGAGAAAAAATCGCCCAAGTGCGAGTTGGCCTCGCGCACGAAGGGTTCCGGAAATAAGCATTAATTGTTCTATGGGAGCAGGTTCTTCCGGTATAGCCCGGTGGGAGACAGTCTGGACTACGAAGTCTTGGTAAAAGGGTACAGTTATTAGTAAACCGTAAACTTTTCAGCGGCTTGTGCGTGAAGAGGTAACAAACAGACATACATTATTTTGCATTTATAATATTAGTATTGATTATTTATGTGTGCGGCAGAACAACGTGCGTCGGACAGACTTTAATAAATCTTTCATCTCATAGTAATTTAATTATGATAATTTCTAGTAAGAATTGTTCCGAGTTTGCCTCCCTCCTCCCTGGTTCGTAATAAAGTGCAGCTGACGACTCTTCCAACTTAGGTATTGAAATTTCGACGATGAAGTAGATCCCATCATTATCAGACCCCACCAAATTATCAGTATGGCAAGACTACGTTTTAGATTTGTTTTATTTGCCTACTGAATGACGTCCGCAACTCTATTGCGCCAAAATTCGTTTATCGCGAGGAAACCGTAGATTTTTTCGGAATAAAAATTATTCTGTGTCGTTTCCTGGGACTCAAAGTATCTCTATAACAACATGTGTATCAGCCCAGCCATTCAAGCGTGAAGAGGTTACAGACAGACAGACACACTTTCGCATTTATAATATTAGTATGGATTTAGAGATACTATACATAGCATAAAAAGATATAGTATATATGTAAGTATATATAGCATAGCATAAAAAGCATAGCAGATAATAATGAAGACGTGAGTGGAAGAATCGAACAAGTAACATTTCGTAACATACGAACAATACCTCATTTTTTTCCCTAATTATTTTAATAAAACTTGTAACTTAGGTATGCTGAATTTGAGAGGTCGAGTTTCTTTACATTACGAATTTCGTGAAGGGCGGCCTTCAACTGCCGTTAAAGAAAATAATGTGGCTACTGTTAAGCGACTAATTGAAGAAAACCCGCGGATTACCTATGAGACGATTAGAGGACTATTGGGGATTGCTATGAGTCAAATTAAAAAAAAAAATACACGAAGAATTGCGAGTTCGGAGACTTTGTTGTCGTTGGATCCCTCATGAACTGACAGCGGAGCAGAAACAGGCTCGCGTGGAATGGTGCTCACATATGCTACTGAAGCACGACCACAGACATTCTAATGCTGTTTATGACATTGTCACAGGAGACGAAATGTGGATTTGTTGTTTTGAACCCGATAAAAAACAGCAATCTTGTGAGTAGGTCAGGCGAGAAAACGTTGGTAAGAAAATGATCGCATTTTTTTTCTGAGCTACGGATCCCATCTGTACATTTCCACTTGGAGATCAAAAGAGAGTTTAATGCTGAGTGGTATTACATCATTTGTTTACCCAGGATATTAGAAAAGGTTCGCGAAAGACGACCAAGAAGCCGCATTCTCCTACATCATGACAACGCCTTTTCACACACGGTCAACGAAACAAAGTCATTTTTAGCTTCCGAAAAAGCACAACTCGTCACCCATCCTGCGTTTAGCCCTGACCTAGCATCTTGTGATTTCTGTATTTTTCCCAAAATTAAGAGGTGAGAGGGTTCACTTTTATCACCTCCGAAGAGGCAGTGATAGCATTTAATCAGCGCGTAGAAAACATGCCTTCAGATCTGTGATCCTCCTGTTTTAAAAAATGGTTCGATAACATAAAAGAATGTTTAAAATGTAAAGTAGAGTATTTTGAAAAGCAACAAACATAATATTTTGGTAATAACATATAATTACACATATAATTCATAGTTTTTCTATTTCAAATATTTTTTCCGGCCGTAAAGCCTCCATTTTAGCAAAAAAACGGGAAACTTTTTCATGTTTCTTACCTTATTCTTCCACTCACGTCTTGAATTATTCTTCTAATCTTTAAGACTACGGATTTTATGTAGTTTTTAAAAGATTATCGTGAGGCAAGTCTGTCGATTCAGTGTACTTTTTTGTGTAGAAGCCACTTGTGCTAAGCCAGTAAAAAAGTTGCATTGTGAAGTAACCTCAACACGAATACAAATATTCATTTCATAAATGCACAAAACGCGTGAAAAATATTGGCCCGTTAAAGGTATTGACAGGCGCTGCAGTAACAATAAATTTTAAAGCCGCTTTTATGAACAAAAACACGGTTAAAATGCGCACAACATGCAGTTAACTTTCCAAAGACCGCACCTGTAAAATTGGACAAGTTAGAAGTGTGTTCAACATGGTGCCTTAGTCAGCTGCCAATCAGTTTAATTAGTTTAATGTCTAGTATATGAAAATAATCGGCCAAGTGCGAGTCGGACTCGCGCACGAAGGGTTCCGTACCATTAGGCATTATAGAGCAAAATTAGGCCAAAATTGTGTTTTTATATGGGAGCCCCTCTTTTTTTTAATTTTATTTTATATTATTATTAATTGAAGACGTGAGTGGAAAAATCGAACAAGTAAAATTTCGTAACATACGGACAATAACTCATTTTTTCCCTAATTATTCTAATAAAACTTGTAACTTATCTACTCCATAACCTAGCTAATATATCTAGCTATACATATAATCCAATGCTTTTCCATTTCAAATAATTTTTCCGGCCCTAAAGCCTCCATTTAAGCAAAAAAACGGGAAGTTTTTTCATGTTACTTACCTTATTCTTCCACTCACATCTTGAATTAATAAAGTACCTACACATATATTTAAGTACTCTGTGAATATTTCAAGTATCTATTTTTTGCTATTATTGATATCGAGCAAAAAATGCCAAAAAAATCTGGTTTGTTGTATGGGAGCCCCCCTTAAATATTAATTTTATTTTGTTTTTAGTATTTGTTGTTATAGCGGTAACAGATATACATAATCTGTGAAAATTTCAGAAGTCTAGCTATAGCCATTATTGAGTTACAGCCTGGAGACAGACATCGAAGTCTCAGCAATAGAGTCCCGTTTTTACCATTTGGGTACGGAACCCTAAAAAGCAAGGATAGCTTATAAACTATAAACCAGCCAAGTGCGTGTCGGGTCACGCGCAATATAGGGTTCCATGGTACCGCTGGTGTCTGATAATTTTTGTATAGTCAAAGAATGTGCATTTAAAACGTGTTTCTGTAGACTTTCCTTGTTGACTACGGAACCCTAACAAAGATAGCAAGTTGTGTGTGGTACAAAGTCATATTTAGCATTAATTTTGATTATTTCACATTCTTTTGTATCGCGTGAATGCCGTAATCCTTTTTCTTTGGAAGGTATCTTAGATTTCCCAAGACTCAATGTATCTTCCTACTAATCTTCATCAAAATCCGTTGTCATTTTCAAACAAAAAAGTAGGCAGCCGAACATAGCATTATGAAACGTTTACAAAATGGAAATTACTGACAACAAAGGAGTAATTTGAAATTTCCGTAAAGGAATTTCCAATCAGGAGCAAATTCTCAGCTCGTTTCTAGATAATTTAAAATACAAACAATAAAAATTTCCGTTAAGGGGTTTCTGGGTAATTAGAAAACTTGAATTCGATAAAAAAATAAATTCGACAACGAAGTAAAATATCAAACTGGAATTGACATAACACGTTGCAGTGACATCTTTCAATATAAAGGGTGTAACAAAACTAAGTGAAATACTTTAAGGTGTGTATGCGACCTTTTTATAAAGTTGACTGTGAAAGTAGCTGCGCTGAAAGAGCAACTTTTTTGACATTTGTATGGGAAAATTAATGACGTTGGGGCGCTTGAACATACAAATCACAAAAAATTGCTCTTTCAGCGCTGCTACTTTCACCGCGAACTCTATATTACCCATACACACTCTAAATATTTTCATTTCGTTTTGTTACACCCGTATATCTAAATTTAAAAAAATATTTAAAAAAACTTAACTAATTAATACCTTGATCGGGGAAATCGCAGACACAATAGATATTCAATTGTTATGCGGCACCCGGGTGCCGCTTGGGAGTTGATGTTGGGTGATATGAAGGTTTTGATAATAATTATATAAGCATACATTTTCTACCAAACTCTTTATTAACTAAAGTAAATTATCATTAAATATCTCTGACTGCGGCTTAACTTCGCTAGCGGGATTATCGAATGCAATCTTTTTAAATGCCCCAATCGGGAAATCGAATAAGGAACGTGAGTCTCAGCCGACCTGGTAAATGCGATAAAAAATGTTTGACTTGCGAAATTGTAATTCGCGAACAAAACGAATAAGCTTCGATATAAGCGCCGCAGGTAAGTTACACAGAGAGAACACGAAATATTATGTAACGAAAGTGTTTCCAATAAGGGTCAATTCAGACCGCAACGCGACGAGGCGAGGCGCGGCGCGGCAAACATTTGTATGGATTTGACAGATTTCAATTGCGTGAGACGTCTTGCGAATCTGTCAAATCCATATCAATTTAGAAATGCATCTACGCGTCGCGTTGCGGTCTGAATCAACCCTAAGAAGTAAAGTCGTTTTTACAACAAAAAAAAAATAATGTGTAGGCAACAAAGTTAAAGTATTTTTCGAAATTCAAACTACAGTCGGGGCATTTTAATAGGCCACATTTGACATCTGTCAGATTAATCTCCATAGTGAGGTGAGCTGCGTAAAAACATCGACCAAAACGAATAAATCGATACAGACTTAAAATAAAATATTTGGATTTTATACGTTTTAAACAAACTCCTGTCCCATTATTACTTTTTCTTTTACAAATTCAAGGAGCAAAATAAGACAAGTACATGATTTACAAAAAATAATGCATTTATTCGCTTGAATTATAAAAACTGTTAAATGTTGTATTATCATTATTCATTTCACATAAATATGTGTTACTTTTCACAACGTGGTTATTAATTTATGGGGATAGTTCGTTACAAGTAATTAATGCATCGATACTATTTATTCGATTCCGATTTTTAGGGTAACTTTCCTTTTAGGGTAACGAATATATTTATTTTTTATGTACGTCGATATAAGGTTACCTGGTACAATTTTGATGAACTGTCAAATGTGGCCTATTAAAATGTCCCGACTATAAGAGTCAGGGTTTCAATGAAACTTGCATGAGTCATGACGTCTCACGCAATTGAAATCTGTCTATTCCATATACAATTTAGAAATGCATCTCACGGCAGCTACGAGTCACGTTGCGGTCTGAATTGACCCTAAGGCGTTAAAATTCAATCAAACGGTAAAATATATTAATGTACAATTTACAAAAGTAAAAGCCTACTTCCTAGGAGTCCATTCCAGCCAGCTAGGCTAGTATTTAAAAAAGATAACACATTAAATGATTCAAATTACACTAAAAAATATTTCAAAACAAATAAATAAATACACTCACACAATCTTGATAAATTATTTCCTTGTCTATAATGATTATTGATTAATGATTACGCTTTATACGACTCCGATCTTACCAATTGGAGTCATTGCCAATAATTATAAGCCATTAGACTATTCCGATCAATCTACATCGCTCTAATTATGTGTATCAAGCCAATGGATTTTCACTAATTACTCCATTATAACAAATTAGTATGGATATATCGTGCTAAATTGACAATTTTCAATAATGAAAGTGTGGCGGTACCCACAATTCGCCTAACATTCCTGCATCGCACTATCGAAGTTTTCTGAGCGCGTCGGTATATTATATACGACAACTGAAATGTATCACGTGGGCTCCGGCCTGACCGAGCATAACACCTCGCTCGGTCGGAAGATCTTCCTTTGGCCTCCACACATTATTTCCACAAAAGAATACCTATTTTAGGATATTTCGTTGAGTTTAAATTTGTTTAAGTCGAGGATTAAAACTATCCTATGTCCTTTCGTAGGACTCAATGTATATCTTAAATTAGTCCAGCGATTCAAGCATGAAGAATTACCAGTCAGACAGACAGAGAGACAAACAGACGCCTTCGCATCTATAAATTATCAGAACTTATCCTCGCACAATATATTTTGCCAATTTGAATAATGCCGGTCTGTAATTTTCGGCGCCATTGTTAAAATTAATAGTTATTTTTATCTGCAGTCGTCAACAACATACAATCACCGATAACAACGTACTATTTAACGAAACTAATTATATTGTTCTGGATGACGTTAATAACGTTCATAATTTAATGACTTTTATCCAAACTGATAATAATTATTAATATAACTACTACTGGTACTTTTTGCGCTTATAAATTTTTATGAAATTTTTATATTATGTAGATATCGTGTACTATAATATTATATTTCACCACTTAATAGTCCCTAGTCTACATTCCCTATATTGCGAAAAAAGTTCCTACTTTTCTTACAATTCCAATATCAAGCTAATTGTATGATTATTTTTATAAACTCTGTTTGCGATTTTTCCGTTGTGTTTTTAATGAAACATGTTTAAATATTTTTATTAAATTTTTAATTAATTGTAAGAAAAGTAGAATTTTCTTTCGCAACATCTACTGCTTAAAGTAACTATTCCGACTTTCGACCGATTTCAGCAAATACATTATTAAGATCACAAAAAACGTTCCAAACATATTCTCTGAGGCGAGCTGGTCTGTGCATTCGGCGATATCCGGCGAACTAACAAGCTGCGGAAATAAAGCTGACTACTCACTAATGAGACTGCCAAGCAAAGTTGCTAAGAGGATCCAACAAATAATGATGGCTGTGACGTTTGTGATGTCATCATGTCAATTGTCACTCATTAGCAAGTGACGAAAATGTTAGGGCTGGTTTACAAGCATTAAGTTAAGTAGTTAACTAAATTTTAACTTAATTTTAAGTTATTTATTGCATGTAAACACAAAATTTAGTAGCAAGTAGCAAGTTAAAATTTTGTTAAGTACTAAACATGGAAATTAGAATTTTGACAATTTTTTTTTGTTCAGTTGGCAGGCGGGGCTTGTCACTTGACACATTTCGGGCAGGCACTTCAAATTAAGTTGAAATTTAGTTACTACTTATCTACTTAATACGTGTAAACCAGCCATAAGAGAGAAAGTATAATACAGCTGATCCATCGTTGTTTTTTTATTTACATAATGTAACTGAACATAGACGCATCGCTGCGATGTGAACTGACCCTCAAATTCAAAAAAAAAAATAAAAAAAAAACAACATGCGTCACACTAAAGTTATAATAATATTTAATTATATGTCATAATTTTTTGTATTGTTGCTTTTCGTTTTTTCTACTTCAATAAATACAATTAAAAATATAAATAAAAAACTTTTATTTTAATATGACGTCAATGCTATGAAATCAAAACGGACGTCATTGTTATGAACAAGTTTTAATTTCGAATAAAACCTCGTTTTCATTAACTACTGTGCAATTTAATAATTTAATTTAAAGGTATACTTTATTTCAGTTTTTAAGCAATGGGGGCCGTTTTTCTGTATATTTTATCGTGCTATTTAAAAATAAATTTTATCGATACTTTATATGAGTTTTTATGTTCAGTATTTTAGTGTATTTTCATTTATTTACTGAAAAAAAAACTAAATTTTCCTCGTGTTATAAAATTTTACTTACCCACTTCATCCACTCATGTCTTCATTTCAGAAATGAGAAAACTGTACTTATTTAGTTTTCCAAGAATTGGGTTATACCACTTCTGACGCACTTAAGCATTCTTCTAAATACTAGTGAAGTCAAACATAAGTTATGCGGTATCGACATTCTTCAAAAAATAAAATCTTAATGAAAAGAAGTAATTATGATTTTTTTACTATAAACAATATTTTTTTATAAGTATTAAATTACTCTATTTAATTATAAAGTGAAACACAAAATTCTATACAAACGACGAACCATAATTTTCTATTGTTTTGTGTCTCGATTCGGCGTTCGTGCTAAAATATCTATACTTATGTATACAAGGTACTTGGAAAATACACTATGATAATAATCATAATATTAATTAGTGATTCCAGCTACTATCTTTTTATTTACCATTTAAACATACATGATATAAGAATAGAATGCTAATGACTCGGTCGATTTATACACAAAAATATACACCTCAAACAAGTGAATGAGACTGTATAATTAAAGATACCTTTTATTACCATAATTATACCCCTGAATACAATCTTCTGTTTGATTTTATTTGATCGTTAATATCCGAGTAAAATATGGAACAAAGCAATTACCATTTCATGTCGATATATTTTATCGACAAACGCCATATCGGGCACAGCACTAAGAATAAGTGAGCGTCATATTTTAATTAGAGTTTATATTGAAGATTTCATTTAAATGTCATAAGGTAGTGCAGAGTGCTATTAGTTTTCTTAACGTCTCATATTGAAGAGAGGGAGATATCACCAGACAGCAATTACTCTTTTGATGTTGCGAGTGTCCATGGACGACGGTAGTTGATTTCCATTAGGTGACCCATATTTTGATGGTTTTTTTCGGTTCCTATTTTTAATTTTGAATATTCGATCAGGTCACGCGTCCGCAATGTCAGACGCATACAAAATACAGAACATGCGGAATTTACGCCGCGTAACTTCGGCCTAGTGTGTTTAGACACTTACTCTGCCCATAAAATGTGCACGACTCTGCTAAATAGCGGCTCTACAAGATGGGCCAGCGCTGGGCGATCGAATGGGGCATGCGATGGCCATGCAATGGTCGCAACGCCTCTACATGATGGCCGTGTTCAGTTGTGATATAAATGTCGTTCAAGATGGACGTGTAAGCATTATTATGGTAGGACCCTCAGAAATGTTACAAATCTGGTAATGAGATATACATATCTTCATAGCCTTATATAGGTTTGAGAAGAACTAGAAACACGATTAATGTATTTTGCCTCGATACATTTAATTTTCGAAATGGCCTCTTAAAAATACGAAATTTGAAGATTATTTTTAAACGAAAATAGATGTATTGTAGGAAATTAGTCTAATTGATAGACACATTTACAACTGAAAATCGTATAGAAACATTTTGCTTAAATGCTCCTAGTTATTTTTTAAATAATTAAAATTACGTTTTTCGCAATGTTTTCCGAGCGAGCCGATAGATTCTGGCCGCAGCGTATTTACGACTTTGTAGTCATACAAATTAAGTATAAAATTGCCCTTGCGGTAAAATTACTTTCAATATAGCGCCTTAAGTGCAACAGTATCATTTCAAGGCTTAATAGATTAGTAAGTAATTAAAATAATTTAATTTTTAAATAGAAAATGAAATATCTTGTCTTTACCTAGGACTCAAGTCAGAGCTCAGGGAAAAGTTGGTATATTAAAGCGATCCAAAAAATGTACCTACTACGTATTTTTTCTACCAATACTTTGTTTCTACGTGTTTTACGTCTTAATACGTTTACATGTTTTACTACAAAATGTCAATATTACCTAGAAGATATAATGTAAGATTATTTGCTTTGAAATACTTTTTAATATAGTTTAAACGTTTTTGGATTTTGTTAATGAATTTAAACTAATAAATCATACATTAAACACTGTTCCTGATAACAATGTAACAGATAATAATGATCGTGATGATGTTGAATATAATTATGAAACACTACAGGTAACACCTGAAGACGAACTGCCTCGAGCTACCTGTCAGTCTTGTCGAACCGACACAACTAATTACATTGACAACACTAAACAAAGATAGACACATACAATCCAAGATAAATGTAGACAGAGAATTACTGAGAATGTATTTTAGAGCGTAATATTAATACACGTGTAACAACACAGAGTGATAATTACTTCATAGTTTAGAACTTTAGAGAGAGAGAATCCATTTTAATATTATAAAGCGGAAGAGTTTGTTTGTTTGAACGTGCTAATCTCAGGAACTACTGGTCCAATTTGAAAAATTATTTCAATGTTAGATAGCCCATTTATCAGATAGGCTATAAGCTGTATTTTATCACGCTAAGACTAAAAGGAGCGAAGAAATAGAGGAAAAAGTGCAAAAAAACGGGTGAAATTATTTGAAAGGGCTGTTATAGTTTAGAAATGCATCTTACGGCAACTAAGCGTCCCGTTGCGGTTTGATCTGACCCTTAAGCGTGAACAGCAAATAGATAGACAGAACAATTGCGAGACAGAATAATGTCGCATTAAATTTTATAATATTATGTAAAAAATACGTGTGGCACTCAGGGTTTGTCGCGGTAAAACTATTGCAATTATGCAATAGCAAACAATTTGCAAACGACTAGTCGCACGCACACAAACACCGTGCCGTAGTCTGGCAACGCCGCACTAACCGGCTACGCTGTGCCGGTTGAAGTGGGGTACGTAAGTTTTTTTGTTACGGAATTTCTCGATTCGGTTGACGTGGTCAAAGCCCACGATAAAAGATTAATAAATAATTAAAATTGCAATAGCTTTATCGCGGCATTCCCCGAGTGCTACACACTTTCAAATTATCGATAGCTGCGTTGCCCATCACTACATATTGTTCAGGTAGTTTAGACAATTACGCGTCACTCATTGTCCATCCATTGTGGACTCACAAAGAGCTCACTTAAAACTATATTTGCATTTTCAACAAACATTACTCAATGGAATTCTGCTGTATCATTGACATTTTTATGGAAAAACAAGTGAAATGTCTGCAGGCTTAAGAGCGCTTTCACAACATGCATAACAGGAAAAGAGGCCTCCTCGCATATGGTGGATATGCGAGGAAGCCGATCGGCCTAGTCGGACTGATGGAAGGCCAAAACAAAAGGTGTTCAGCCTTTTGTGCATACCTCGTATGTGGGCATATGTCTGGTCAGTTTGGTCAGCGACCCACGCCTTAAATAAAGCCCTACCCAAGTGTGTGCACACTGCACAGTACGCAAGAGCCATGAAAGAGCGCATATTATACTGTGATATAGTTATACGTCGATAATAATTTAATATGCACATAGTATAAATTACGTCAGGCTTCGTGCGACTGTCACGGACAAACTTATGTACACCCGCTTCCGAATAGAGTAGGAAGTGCACAGGTTAGCTACACATAATATACTCCTTAAATATACTTGCGGCCGCAAGCAGAGTTTGACAAAATGGGTTTGGAGTGTATGTCAAAATCTTCGTTAAAATGTTAAGTATTCTTAATTCACTCTGAGGGTAGCGATACTAAGAAAAAACTTTATATATTATGTATATACTTTTCCACTTTTTTTTTGATTTTTACAACTTGATTGAACTGAACTAAATTTTTACAACATGACTGGACTTAAATAACTGTTCATCACAATTTTCACCATAAACCAACAGTATATTTAATTACAATTTACAGTACTTGATAATAATTTATTTTTACACAATAGGCTACTTGACCTATATTCAATTTCATTGAACAAATGCATATTTCTAGTAGAACTTGTTGGTTATCTTTATCTAGACAACAAAGACATGATACTCTTTTTATTTCAAAACCTCTTTCAATAAAACTGTTAAAGAAAGTATTATGAGTAAAAATAATTTTATTTTAGTTTATACTTTGTTTCGACAACCCATATTGATAATTTAAACGCAAAAGAGTGTCTGATTGTCCGTCATCTCCTTAATTCATTACTTAACTTTAATTTAATTAACACTTTGACATATAACTGAATAAACTTAACAATTATACAAAATCTTCATTAAATTCAAGTTATACGTTAATAGTTATAAATAATCAGTTAATAACTCGATCGTGGGAACCACAGACACAATAGATTTTCAATTGTTATGCGACAGCCGGCTGCCGCTTGGGGATTGATGGGTTAAACTGTGTGTCAGTTAATCTCTGTGTAGGTCTGCTCTGTGCTTGTATAATTCGAGTTGACGTTCTTGAAGTGAATGATACGGGTCGGGCGTATCCAATATTGATGTATCAGCAACTACCGGGTTCAAATTATACCCGGTTCGATTATAACCGGGTGGAATATACCCGGGTAAGAATTTCTTAATTCGATCGCCGCGCTCAAAGCTATACAATTTAATCTTAAAATCTTAATAGTCAAGTCTGTAAGCTCACACGACACAAAATCACAGATGACAATATCTTTAGAAAATAATGTCACGACTCACGAGTCCCGCGAGAAATCCGGGCGAAGTTCTATGGAAACGTGAAAGGTACAGGCTGTTACTGAAATTAGAGAGGAACAGAAAAAATACTGAGTGCTAAGTCAGAAATCAAAATGCATTCCTTGGTTTCGATAGAATAGTAAGAAAGTCAAAAATGAATGGAATTTGATATATTAATAAACTTAGCATTAATACTCGCGAATGCATTTTGACTAAGCACTTTATTTTACTCTCGTATTGCTAGTAGTTAACGAAAAAACTCAGTTTTTTTTTGTGTGAGTTTTTGTAAAAAAAAGTATGATATCCAATTTAACATAATTATTTCAGAATCTTATCGATTTTACATTTTTCTCTCACAATATGTTTTATCATTATCTTTATACTTTCGAAATAACATTATTTATTTAAATTCGAAAAAGTTAAGAACAACAATTTTAAAAACCAATTTTTCACACAAGCCTACACAATTTAACTTGCGACATTTCTCTGGAATTTCTCCTCTTAACCAGGTTACGTAACCTTAGTTTTAGTAGCACCCTGTATAAAACGTGGAAGTTCCTTAACATGCCTCTTACGGAAGATTCTAGTGCGCCTGGCACCGAGCCAACTCGGTTCTGAAATGCACCTGTCACCATATATTACGGCAAAGGTCTTTCATACTCACTGCAATGAATTAGTTTAATCCGTAACGGTTCAGTGGTGGAGCGGGTTTGATTCCCACGTTAGTACCAGCTTAAATATGTTTTTCAGGTCATAAGCCTGAAAAACAACAACTTAAACAATGTTGATCTCTTAAATACAAAAAAAAACACTATTCATACAAATATTATTTTAAATGCGAAGATGTGTCTTTCTGTCTATATGTCTGTCTGTCTATCTATCTGTGTGTTACCTCTTAACGCCCAAACCGCTAAACCGATTTCGCTGAAATTTGGTTTGGAGCTAATTTGATTTCTGGAGTAGGATATATTATAATATAGGGTACGTTGCGGGACGGAGTTGCGAGTCTTACTTATTTTTAACAATGCCTTTTTCAGAACGAATCTAAATATCAACTGTACACTATCTTCATTCTTTTGAAGTCGGTACCAGCTCACTTAGTCCTAAAAGTTCTATGTCAAAGGCATAAGCTATTTTTGGAACCCATTTACTAATTATTGTACTTTTGTCGTGTTACCTTTTCTACCGTATTTTCCGTATTATATATTCCTTTGGCATGCACCTACTCCTGTTACCTTTTAACATAGCCACAATTACTAGAACATTAATAATAGCCTATCTAATTGTGCTGGGCTATTTATAAACGCAATGCCAGTGTCATGACGACTTATGGCTTGTCTGGCCAAACGTAATGATGATTTTAATCATACTAGTATTTTATAGTTCTACTAGCTGTCCCGGCAAACGTTGCTTTGCCATAGCCCATAATATAAAGTATTTCGCCCATATTATTTTATTGAAGTGACTAAATAAGTATGTCGCCATGGCAACGTCGATCGCTATCCCGTCGCACAAACAATGGTCGCCGTCAGTCTCAGGTTGTAATAATTTACTATTATTTATACAACAAATGCACTTATCAATATAAAAAGTAGCCAGTAGCCGATTCTCAGACCTACTGAATATGCATTTAAAATTTGGTAAAAATCAGTAAAGCCGTTTCTAAGTTGTAAGGAAACTAACATTGTGACACGAGAATTTTATATATTCTTAAGTTAAATAATTTATTATAAGGCGATGCAATGCGACGAAGCCGCGTTTAAAAATGACCCATCAAATTCTAGCTTTATTTACAACATTATACATTTAATAGGGAATATTACACAAAGGCACAGAGGGCGCTACTAGCACATACAGTAAATAATAATCTGACGTGTTGCACTTGTCCTATAAGGCCGTGTTTCCACCTGCAAGCAAACTCGCGAAACTCTTGCGTGAGTTTCTTGCAATATTGTTTACATTTGGTACTAATTCCTGCAATTTATTGCTGCAATAAATTTCTTGTGAGAAACTCGCGGATAATACTATCGCAACTTATCGCGGAGGTATTTGCACA
Organism: Lysandra bellargus; assembly: GCA_905333045.1. NCBI lineage: Eukaryota > Metazoa > Arthropoda > Insecta > Lepidoptera > Lycaenidae > Lysandra > Lysandra bellargus. The sequence continues at coordinate 8,871,717 of HG995324.1, read as the reverse complement.
CGAGAGCTTAAAAATGTCGCGATAGGAACTATATCATTATTTTAAACAAAAATACAAGCCGTGCGATAACTTGCTGCGAGATATTATAGCAGCGAGATCTGTCGCGAGTCCATGCAGACATGTTTAGACATGCTTTCGCAACTACTCGCAGGAAGCGCTTGACAAATTGTCGCGACAGCACATACTACGGGGTTTACACTTCCAAGCTGCTGTCAGACAGACTGTCAGACACTTCTCGCGGTAGTTGTCTTGCAGGTGGAAACACAGCCTAAGAATATTGACGGAAACGTTATCAAACGTCTAACAAACTTTTTGGTTAGTGTATGTACTGGTGCTGCCTTTAGCGTGAATACATTGCATCCTTTTGACAGATTTTCCGTTGTTTTGTCCGGCTGCCCGTTCCAACTTTAAAATTGAAAACGGAGGAAAAAAAGGTTATAATAATCTTTTATCGCAGAAATGTACACAACCACAATTTAATATAGAACACTGAATAGGCTCTACAAGAACCTTTTAAAAGTTTACGAACCACTGAACCGAAAGACGGTCAGACACCTTCACTTTTTATCTTTATATATATACATTTTATATATTAAAGGTGTACCAGAATCTGATGGCAAGTTTTGACAGCAGATTTTCAAAAAATATTCTTGATCATTGGATAAATTTAAATATTTGCATGTTTCACTCACATAATCAGCCGCCATAAGGAAAAAAAGGATCAAAATGTTTTATTCCAATCACCCCGGTATTGCTAGAGTCAATTTACTTTTCCATTTTTTGCCATCATCAGATTTTGGTAGACCTATAGTTTATTCATTTTGTACTATCACAGTAGTTGATTTATAGGTAGACAGGCGGATATACGTAATTTGGACGAGTTGTGTCAAACCCGGCCAACGGATCATGACATTTAATTGACATTATCCGACCAAATAATGTAGGTCCAACGTAGGTGATTGGAGTGTCAAATTACGTCTAAATGAACTTTTTAATTTTGTAACCCTCTTTAAACAAAAGTTAAGTTTTTCCGACATAAAAAGTAGTTATCCTATATCCTTTCCCGGAACTCAAAGTATCTCCATTCTAATTTATTCAGCAAAGTCGGTTAAGGGGTTTAGGCGTGAAAAGGACAGCTGATATACTTTCACATTTATTACATTAGTATGAATATTATTCTAGTGCTTACCTAGTATATTATGTAAAAACTTAGTAATTCCGCGCAGATGTGGCCAACAATTTATTGTACAAGTTGTAATATGCATACAGTTTACCCCCGTTCCGAACATCTGATGCTGAATTATATAAAAATAACGCACGCAAATAAAATGTTTTATAGCCCTGTGCCCGTTTCTTATTGGTTCCTAAAGGATGGCATTTTACCGACTTCCAAAAAAGGAGAGTTTTCGTAAGTTCTAATCCTCATGCAAACTGAAAAAAGATGTCATTTTTTTCTCTTCGATAAAATTTAGTATGGAGATATTTTAGAAGACAGGTAAAGGCATCATCATCATCATCATCAGCCTATATTCGTCTACTGCTGGACATAGCGTCTCTCAATGAACGACAAGATGACCGATCTCCTGCTACTCGCATCCAACATGGACTCGCAGCTAAACGGAGATCGTCGCGTCCCACTTAGTTGGAAGTCGATCTACACCCCGATTTCCCAGCCTTGGTTTCCATTCCAGAGTAAGTTTACTCCAGCGATCGTCTGTTTTTGTTGCGACAAAAACACTTTTTGCATGTTTATAGCCGCAAAGGCTGTATTTAATTTCTATTTTATGCTTTGGAGACTCATTTCGAGAATAAAAATGTCCTCTCATTAGCCTCATACGCTACAGTTGGTCTAACATAATTTTCGTATAAATAATATTATTCAGTGGTACGGTCGTTAATAAAGCGTGAAAATCTAGGCTATATCTAGAATCTAGAACGTGTACAAAGCCTAGGCTGGATGAATTTCAATAACATAATATTTTTAAAGTAGGTTAGTAGTTTTATCTATATTTTATCTCACAGTTTGATGTGAATAGGCTGTCTGAAGTGTCTTAATTATAAAACATAAAGGTGCTCCCTGTACGCGATTCCGCGATTCAAAGGGATGACAGACGTACAAACTTAAAGTACGCCTACGCGGGTTTTAAATTCGCGAACTTACTCGGCTCGCGTCGATGACACACGAGAATTGCTCACACTGGATTACAATGCCCCCAGGCTCGCGGCTCGCGGCTCTTTGCTGACACACAGGCGATTAAGATCGTCGAGCCATAAGTACGCGTACTTACTCGCGTGCATTTCACCCCTTTAGAATAACCATACACGGTTATTACTTTTTTCAATGGGCAAAACGCAAGTATCAAGACGTCTTCCGGTTGCGTCATCTAGCAACACAGGAACGCTAGTAACAGAACTTCCCTTCACTTCTGTTCACTGAACCCATCTCTGCAGGGATGCAACAATTATTCTTCTAAAAACGAAATAATTTTATTTATCTTATATTTTACATCTAACTTCTAATACTATACAGTCCACAGGTTTAAGGGGCCGGGCTACCCTCGAAATTCTCATACATACGTAATACCAAAATGATTTTGTCATACGAGAATATTTAACATGTTTGAGTTATTTTTCAGCTTAAATTAGTAATTACCTAGGTTCCTGAACAAAAATTAACTTCAAAATATTTAAACACTAAAAAATAGAGTAAAACTTTAAAAAATATATAAATAAATAGTAAATTTACTAAATAATATTTAAATACTAAAAAATATTTTTTAGAGTTGAAATATTTTGTAGTAAATTTAATATTTATGTAAAACTGAAAACAACTGAAGCTTCAACTTCTTGAGCTCCGTTCACCTCGTTCGATCACATTTCCGTAACGTCATTTACCAGCTTACTGCGTACAGAAGTTTGAGAAAATGAACGGGCACACCTCTCCGTTCGCCTCACCTGCACAATTTGCGTAACGCTCTTGTCACGCATTTACCAGCTTACTCCCCAAGTCAAGAGTGCGTAAAGAAGTTTTACTTCAAAAATGAGAGAGAACGATTCAAAACTTCATGTGCCCGATGACTGTCGGTTCGGCTTGCGACCAGTTCGACTGGATCAATCAGCCAGCTTCCCATATACATGAGCCATAAAAGAGCTAAGGTGCTGTGTAAGGCTCTGGGTGTGGTGCTCGCCGTTGCCAGACTTCGACACGGTGTTTGTGTGCGTTCCACTAGACGTATGCGAATTATAATTTCATAAGTTGACAAACTGCTATGCAATAACTTTACCCCAGCAGTCCTCGAGTGCCACACGTATTTTTAATGGTGTTTAATTTAAAAATGCGTGTTAATACGACAGAATGAAAATACTGAAAACGGGGGCGACTAAAGCACTTTTTAATTATAATCAACGTACTGAAAAGCGGAGTTTTTTACAAAATGTAAGTAGGCCGTGCATTGTCGATGCATATTGCATACGCTTCATATTATTCCGCAGCACACGGAAAACTAGATGTTGCCCGCGACTTCATCTGGGTAAAAATCCATATATAAATGTTATAAACTCTGGAACGAACTGTCACCAGCAGTATTTCCGGACCTATACGACCTGCAAACCTTCAAGATAAGACCGTATTCCCTCTTAAAAGGCCGGCAGCGCACCTGCAGCTCTTCTGATGTTGCGAGCGTCCATGGGCGACGGTAGTTGCTTACCATCAGGTGAGCCGTTTGCTCGTTTGCCCCCTTATTTAAAAAAAAAACTAGAAGACCTGGTGAACTTTGTAACACTTCTCCTTCCCTGCACTCCCAAGAATATTTCAAGACTTGATAAGCCAAATCTGTTCAGCCGTTCTCGAGGTTTAGCGATTAACAAAATTGGAAATTAATTTTTAACCGATTTTGCTGTGGTATGAAGATACTTTGAGTCCCGGGAAAGAACATAGGAATCCTTTGTCTTAGAAAATACAGGATCTAACAAAACTAATAGATAATACTTTAGGGTGTATATGAAGTGTTCCTTGTAGAGAGTTCACTGTGAAAGTAGCAGCGCTGAAATACCCATTTTTTTCACTTTTGTATGGGGAAACTCGTGACGCCGCGCTGGGGCGCTTGCCCATACAAAAGTGAAAAAAAATTGGTCTTTCAGCGCTGCTTCTTATTATATTATACTCTCTACTAGGAACACATACACACCCTAAAGTAAAACCTAAGGGCGTTCCCTACGGAGATTCCGTAATTTACCGTATTTAGAGGCTTATAAACTCATAATTTGAAAGCTACAAAGTTATAATAAAAATATAGCAATAATCTTCAGCATATCAACATTCCTTTCCACGCTTTAAATTTTCTATTTTTGTTTATTGAACTAATGATATCAGCTTCCAAAGTAAAACCGATTTATTAAAATTCAAGCATACATTCAGCATCTCCTTGGTACTTACAAATTACTGTTATTTGAAACACACGCCAATAGATCGAAAATATCATAACCTACATATTCCACGTTCAAAATTTTTTTAAGGTCAATTTTGAACTAAGATAAGTAAAAAAATAGGGTTTTGGTGCGATCTCGGCGACGCGACGCGGCAAATGTATGGCCAAGGTCGTTTGCTCGGGGATGGCCTTAAGTATCACTTAGTTTTGTTACACCCATATATGGTTCCCGCGCGATAGACGAATTTATCTATTAAGTTATCTAGTTTATTATGCAAAAGCTAGCACAGTATGAACTCTGGGTAAACTAAGATATCAGTTAGATATCAGGTGAAGCAAGTCTGAAATGACCCTTACAAGTGAGGGTAGGGGCAAGATTGATCACTTTATAACCCTGTTTACACCGGGTAATGGGTATTGCTGATCTAGAATAGATACCTGGACGACATCATCATCAGCCTTCTGCCCAACTGAAAAGGGGGTTTTGTTCTGCAATGTTAAATGAATGGCTTATTATATTAAAAATATAAGTAGATATACTGATTTTAAAAGGTTTTTTTGAAATCAGTATATTTAAGCTGGGGTTTTTTATTGTGCCTAAGTGTGTGCGCTTACTCCGTTGCATCAAAATTTGTTTATTGCTCCGGAATCGGAATACATTTTCAGAGATAAAAATTCTATGTCCTTCCTCGGGTCTCAAAATAATTATTATGTCCATATCAAATTTCAGCAAAATCGATTCAGTGGTTTAAGCGTGGAGAGGTAACAGAGTCGCACACTTTTGCATTTATAATATTAGTCTGGAACGCCTCCAGTGGTTTAGAGAGTGGCTCTTGACTGGTCATGGGTTCAATTCCCGCGTTTGAAACATGTTACAGATTTCTAAGTTCGGTTAGGACAATGCAGGCTGATCACCTGATTGTCTGACTTAAAGCAAGATAATCCATGCGTCGGATGGGCACATGATAGGCATGTAAAAAGTCGGTCCTGCGCCTTATCTCTAATAAAAAATTAAATTATAAGTTTCAATTTTTTTTTCTATTGTCAAAATATTGACTTTATTAGTTTTTAAGACATAATTCCTGCGTAAGACTTCAACCATAAATAAAAGAGTATTCGTGTGTAAGGCTTGTCAATCAAAATCTCCTAGTGTCTGTGTTGTAGTGTGTGTAATGTTTTATTTGTAAAAAAAACGTATGATAAAAGCATGAACGTAGAAAAAAAGACGGACGGAGTCTTATTATACACAGAACTGTGTCTTCACTCTTCAGAGTCGGCCACGCACACATTCTGACGCCTGTCAAATGGTATGGACTAGCGTAAGAATGTGTGCGTGCGGACCGTGTACATGCAGTCAGCTAACCGACTCTGAAGGACACAGTTTTGTGTATGGTGGGACTCCGTCCGCCTTTTTTTATACGTCCATGGATAAGAGCATAATTTCAAAAAAATATTAGCTCGATTCACTCCTCCACCATATAAACTATAACAGCTGTGCAAAATTTCAATCACAGCCTACGTTTCCGCATTTTTCGTCAAAAGGGATCCAAGTTTTTCGCTCGCGTATACAGATACTGTAAATTTTTGTAAAATAAAAAACATAATGTTACCTCTCAATAACGTCAGTACATAAATCACAGTGTTTATTATTCCACGGCCAATAATTCTACCCCAATTCGCCTCTAAACTAAACAATTGATGTTTAAACAATAATCGTTAACAATAACCATATCAGCCCGTGTCAGTACCGACAGCCATGAAGAACGCGGTGCGAGTTACAAGCGGGCTGCATCCATACTAATATTAAAAATGTGAATTGTGTCTGTCTGTCTACCTGTTACCTCTCCACACCTAAATCGCTGACGTCTGAACCGATTTCCCGGGAAAGGACATAAGACTCTTAGGGTCAATTCAGACGCGTAGAAGCATTTCTAAATTTGTATGGATTTGACAGATTTGCAAGACGTCTCTCGCTCACGAAGTTTGTCAATTCAGTACAAAAGAAAATATGCATCTACGCGTTACGTCGCGGTCTGAATTAACACTTAGTCCAAGAGATGGCAGCAATTTTGGGTAGGTATTTGAGGCAAACTGAAAACTTGTCCTCAAAATATATGTTTTAAAAAAAAAATATTTTTTTACCTAGCCCCGCTACTCATCAGCCAGGTCTGCAGTTTCGTGTTGAGGTATAAAAGGACTTAGGAGAGGTATAATAATAGTAAAAGTTTTTAGGTTGCCTCAAAAGTCAAATACCTACCCAATATTGGTATGAGCTCACCTACTACCACTCCATTGTCAATCGCGGTATTTATAGAAAACGATGATATAATAATATTATGTCATCGTTTTCTATACAAAATTGTAATATACTAAAAAAACTTGTCATAATATCATGACAAGTTTTTTTGACGGGGGGTCAATGACCGGTCCGGACAGGAGTCGGCAATACGAGAATAGTCATTACTGGGTGTAAACTCTCTAAAATGAGGTCACCCATCCTCGTCCGCTTGTCACTTACGCCAGCTGTCACGTTGAGAGTGGCACGCCTAAACGCTTTTGTTACGCAGGTACGGTGTGGAATCTTCGAACGTAGTGCTAAACGGACGACGATTACACATCCATACTAATATTATTGTGTTTAGTCTGTCTGTCTACACGCAAAAACGGCTGAAACGATTTCGCTGTTTCATATGGAGATACTTTAGAGTCCCGGGAAAGGACATAGGATACTTTTTATCCCGAAAAAATGTACGATTCCCTCGCGATAAACGAATTTTGGCGCAACGGAGTTGCGGGCGTCATCTAGTTTTGAACTAAATGCCATACGAGATGTTGCCAGCAACTTTAGTAAGTATTTAAAATATTAATATGGAAATCGATATTTGAAAGGGCTTATCTCGCGAACTACTGTATGTGTATTATAAAAAATATTATTAAAAACTTTAGCATCTAACTTTACTGGAGCAATTTTTATGTTATTTGGCACAGATAAGAAGTAGACCACGTGAAGGATCATAGGCTATCCATTTTAATAATTTTTTCAGTGGCTATATATTTTATACCCGTGCGACGCCGGGGCGGGTCGCTAGTAAATACATATGTAAGACAAGTTTACAAGGTATACCTCTGTAAGCTAGCCTAGTATCAGAATTTCCTAAATTTATTCATAAATTCTTGCCGCAAACTAAAAAATCCACAATTCTACAGACAATTAAATAATTATTCGTAAGCATTTTCATGCAGATGAGGCCAATTTGAGGCGAAACGAAATACTCTTTTATTTTAACTGAAACTGTACTCACTGTCGTTATGTTACGGTTTATTTTCGTTTGGCAGTATAATATAAAAGGTCTAAACTCGGTAGATTACGATAATTATGAAGATAAGATTTAGGTTATTTTCAGGTGTCTGACAATTCCTGTCATTAAAACCTCGTAGGCAAGCGTAATTATTGACATTCCATTTGTTGACACTGTCAGTGCTGTCAGTAGGTATAAAGGTGATCGCACATTTTAGCACCGTACGCGCTGTACGCGTCAAACGCACCGCATAAGGGTCAATTCAGGCCGCAACGCGACGCATTTCTAAATTTGTATTTAATTGACAGATTTTAATTGCGTGAGTGGGTGATTTTAATCGATGCAAGTTACTTTAAAATCTGTCAAATCCATATATATTTTTAGAAATACATCTCACATCATCTACGCGCCGCGTTGCGGTCTGACTTGACCCTAATACCTACACGAAATGCAGCGCGTACGGTGCGGTGCGTACATTCGTCCGCACCGTACGTGGTGATGATGTAAAACCACGCGGCTTCACATCATGTCATACAACGAATTCTAAAATGCGGTGCTTTCGGCGCGGGCGTGCTAATAAAATAGCGATCACGAAAAAATAACTTGGCAGTTGGCACCTTAACGTTTTCAATGAGTTTCTTTAGAACTCAAAAATTTAGGTGACTTCTGCGCGTTATCCATACAAACATTCAGTCTGTATGTTACCTCTTCCCACTTAAATTGCTGAACCGATTTTTATGAAAGTTAGTATGAAGATACTTTAAGTCCCGGGAAAGGACATATCCTCTTTATCCCGAGAAAATGTACGGTTCCCGCGCGATAAATGATTTGGCGCTACAAAGTTACGGGCCACATTTTGTAAAACAATATTTTGTTAACAATAATTATATATCTAATGCTATCTGAAATGCTTCAATAATGTTAATAATAATTATTACATAATGTTAATAAAAACAAATAAAAAATCAAAATTACGTGTTCTTCCCTTAAAATTAAATCATTATTACTCTAATAAAGCCTCCGTGGTCCAGTGGTTCAGAGCATGGCTCTTGACACGGAGGTCGTGGGTTCGATTTCCGCGTTGAAAACATGTTATTTCCAAGTTTGGTTAGGACAATGCAGGCTGATTAGGTAATCAGGTGATTGTCTGACAAGTAAGATGATCCATACGTCGGATGGGCATGTAGAAAGTCGGTCCAGCGCCTAATCTCTCGCCAGTCGTATCGGTCGTCCGTCCCACTGGCTTATGACTTATAACTTATGATACTAAAGAATGCTCTTGTGTACTGCGCACACACTTGGACACTATAAAATTACTCCTGCGTAACAGCTGGCCTTGATTTCAATGAAATCGGCCACCGTCACCGAAACCGGTGTAGGAGTTATTATTATTACTCTAAATTACCTTTATCTGTTAGCTGTTCACTAAACATTATGTTGTGAAGTGATAAAAAACATAGTAAAATATGACTGTCATTATATCTCTGCTCTTGGCATAGATAATGATGTTTTTAATATTTCTCTACATAAAATTAATTAATAGACTCGGAAATTAATATTCATTTCGTGCTTACATTAATACTTAATATGTTTTTATTTGATAAAAATATATTTACTGCTATTCGAGCTAGGACGGAGATGGTATACCGTATACTGCATACTATTTTTATTCATTGTGTCATAAAAGTGGTAGATGGTGGTGCAAAATCCTAATGAATGTTCAGGAATTCGTATTTTTAATAGTACTACTTATTATCCACTAAATATTTTTCGTTTGATATCTATAATCTAATTTTCATTATGTTATTTTAGAGATCAACTACAATAACATGGCGAGCCCCTCCAAATGACAGTTTCAATGTGTGTAGTCACATCCTTATGAAAGAGTTTGTATGTCGTAAGTATTCAACCAATCACAGTACACGTAATATGTCACTTATTACCAAGATTTCTTGGTCAACTAATCATAACTAGCCTACCGGCCAAGACAACGCCATTCAAACGTTTTGACAACGCACTTCAAACGTTTTGAATTTTAGAGGGGCGCGCCATGTTATCGTAGACCGTAGTTGATGTCTACCATATCTACGTTGTCAGCCTCTCTCTACGTCGCGTTGAACCATGCTGCATATGCCATGCCATAATCATGCCATGATTGCCTCTATTACAAAACACAATCAACGTACACATAGGCTATTATAATAGACACTACACAATCGTAATCGCTTGCAATTCATGAGCCAACAAAGAGGGTAGGTCCCTAAATATAACTAGTATACAGGCCAGCGCGGCCATGATGTCATACTGATGATTCGTTTTAAAATTTGCGCCAGCGCATTGATGTAATACCTTACATTTGTCATACAAGTGAGTGGCACACACAGGACAATATTGATTAATGATTATACATATTACGATTATTGAGTAGATTCTTGTTAGCAATTCATGTTCAACAGGAATGAAACAAATTTCATACACTATTATTTACAACAAAAAAAAAAAAACGCGTGGCACTCGGGGACTACCGCAGAAAAGCTATTGCATAGCATTTTTATCAACTTATGTAAACTTATAACACAGTATACAGCTAAATTATTACCGGCCAGTATGGGTTATATTTCGGAACACACACAACCGCATTAAGCGTCAATTCAGCGACTGTCAATTCCCAAAGCACCGAGCTGTCAAACATTCCGACTCCCAGAGGAGGAGATGAGTCAATATGTTCCGCAATTAGGACGAGTTTATACGCCATCAGAAATTCATGAGGATGCTAAGCGAGACAATGATTTTCCGGTTGTTTGTATTTCGTTTCCATGAAACCTACACAAAGTAGTTACGGAGCTGTAGCAAACTAATATCTATACCAATATTTTTAAATGCGAAAGTGTGTCTGTCTGTCTGTTATTTCATAACGCCCAGACCTCTGAATCAAATTTGCTGGGAATGGAGATATTTTGAGTCGGGACGCCTTGATAATTTGGCTGTAGCGATATCAATTTTTCTCAACAATGACTAAAGCTAAGAAATTAAAGTTCATTGTCAGTATTCATCATGTCTTTGTCTTTGAATTACCCATATCATATCACGATTGCTCAACTTTTATAACACAGAATAATCAATCAAAAAGACCTCTGTAAAAAAAGGGATTGCTATTTTGTCAACAGAGGAGAGTGATTTAAGCTTCCAGTACATAAATTAGTTCAAGAATACACTTTAATTTGCCCATAGCAAATATGACATGTATTTATGGTTTTTAAATTAAGGGACAAAAACCATTTTGTCGCTTACGTCCTTTCCATTTTTTGCTGTTCCATAGCTTGTTTTTTGTTGTAGATTCAAACATATCCAACACAGTTTTTTAATATCTATACAAATATTATAAATGCGAAAGTGTGTCTGTCTGCCTGTTATTTCTTCACGCCCAAACCGCTGAACAAATTTTGCTTTGGCATAAAGATATTTTGAGTCGGGACTTATACATACCATCTCTATACCGTCATACTTTTCCGAGGGAATAATATTGCGAGTATGATACTTTGCATTCCGAAAAAAAATATGATCCCTGCGCATAAAATTTGCCGCAAGGTAGTCATCTAGATCGTTATAAATTAATCATTTTCAACAACCTGACCGAACGATATAGCTCACCATCTGCCTGAATCAACTTCTCTAATGGTACATCTAGTTCACACATCCGCAGTACCTATTAGAGTCCCAAGTGCATTGGACATTTTAGGTACAGCGATCCCATGGCACCTCATTATTTGTAGTGCTTAGTGCATTAATGTAAGGCTCTTTGAGTCTCCCCAACGCTGCGGATTATTCACCAGTTTACAGCTTAGGTGAGTAAAGTGTCGCTTGCGATGTAGTGTAATGTACAAATAAGCTGACACGGGCACAAAGACGCTATGCATTTATGATTTTTGTTTCTTGCCAAACTTTTGTAAGCCACATGACCAATTTTGTTGAATTTTGGGTGCTGGATAGGTTTGAAAATCGGCCAATATCTAGTTTTTTGCACAACCCTGAACAGTCTCTATCAAAGTTCCTAAGATCGACATGATAATATAACCAACGTCAGAAATGCATCTCCTTTATCGGTCAGAGGATCTTCCTAAATCTAGGGACGCTTTTCCATCGGCCAATATCTAGTTTTTCGCATAATCCTGAACCGCTTCTATCAAAGTTCCTGAGATCGACGTGACAAAATCAACGTCAGAAATGGATCTCTTCTATCGGTTGGAAGATCCACAAACTCTATCGGGCGTTATTCCTGTCATGTGTATTATCACCCGCCCGTGGATGTTGTCTGCATGCGGGTAACAGCATGCAGACAACATCCACGACGAGCCACGAGTCACGACACGAGGAAAAGCGCCCTAAGATTATTCCCACAAGTCCTATAACTTATAGAGTACATAGTAAAACAACGTCTGCCGAGTGCCGAGTCAACTAGTAAAGACTACGAAATGTGTTACTTCTTCCTTCCCACCTCACAAAATGCGCTATTTAACGGCGGTTTCGTACGACACTCGGGGTTAAATGTGAAAGTCACTTAATGGAGTCACTCAATAAGATTAGACAATGACGCGAATTTTCCGGTCTAAGGGACAATTCAGACCATAAAGTTAATATACCTATCGGAATAGAGAAACAAAGGCCTGAGCAAGCGAGATGTCACTATCAGTAACACTGCGTGGTAGAAAGAGAAGCGTGATTTGAGGTTGCATGGCTTTTTTTCATCTGTTTGACAGTCTGTCTGACCCTGTGCCGATCGTTGTCAATTTGGGCTCTCAGAAAAATTTTGATTTTAAGTTAAATAATCAATAATTTTTAGAAATACTGCTCTAGAAACATGGTTAAATGTTTGCGGAATGATTGTGGATCCACACATCGAAATAACCTGGACTAATATTCATTTCACAGGTGAATTATTCTACATCGACAGGACCTAGTTTTAAGTTCATTTTTGCCAATTCCCTACGAGTTATTGGTATTGATTTTGATAATTCACTTCTATATATGTTTAATTATATGGAAAACATAACTTGACTAGCCATGGTGCACAATTTAAGGATATTTTGTGTAAACAGTTTTCATCTATTTTACACTAGGGCTGCATCAAGTTATCGACAAGTTGTATCGATATGAAAATATTTTTTAGTTATGTATACTAATTATCTAGGAATGTTGAAATGATAACATACTCATCCGTAGTTTATTTATATTTAGTTTAAGTATATTAATATACTATCATACATAATTTATCGTTTTTAAGGTTCCGCACCCAAAGTGTAAAAAGTCCTAGTAGTGGGGTCCCGCAGCCCGCTCTATTACTAGGACTTCGTTGCCTGTCCAGTCCAGTCTGTCTCCAGGCTGTATAACAAGAACCGCTATAGTAATAGACTTCTGAAATTTCCACAGATGTAATGTCATTCTACATCCAATATGACTGCTCATCCAAGATAGGGAAATAGTTGAAAGCACCTCTGCAAGATGGGCATCAAATAAAAGGGCTCATTGAGAGTGAATTGAAAACTAATAGGGTCTAGTGAAGTCGTGTCGTGTCGTGTACTGATGTGACGTGACGTAACCTGTCGTGTCGAATCGTGTCATGACAAGTCGTGTCGTATCGTGCCGGGTTTTAGAAAATGCCCGTTGAAACCGGTCACCCTTCATGCGCGAGTCCGACTCACACTTGGCCAATTTTTCAGATTTCCTGCTGACTTGGATACCAGAAATTCATGGCTTAAAATAATTAACTGTCCAAAGTGGACTCCGAAGAAAAATTCATGCATACTTAATAATTATGCAGCAAGCATTTTGAAGAAAAGTCACATTTTACTTCAAAATTACAATTTTATTATATAATATAATATATCTATGCAGTTTTATTTTATCCCATTTTATTATTTTTACAATCTTACAATTAGGTATTAATCCATGATCGATATTTTGTCGAATTACAAGATGTTTGTACATCACTGACACGCACACGTAAACATAATTGTATACACAGATGTAAATCAATTTTTGGTTAAGCTTGACAGCTCGGGATTGTTTCTCTATTCTGATAGGTATATTACCTTTATGATTCAGACCGCAACCTTATGGGTCAATCACGTATATTTTTTATACTGTCTGAATTGTTTATGGCACTCAATAAATTCATCGTAATTTACAACTGCTGTGGAACATCCCACTGGAATCACATTCGTAAAGCAGATAATAGCTGTATCATTATATACTGGCTGCAAACTGCATAACGTCAAAACAAAAATAGATGGTACAAAGATCCTGCTTAAACATATTTTAAAATTATTAAGAGCGGGTGATGGGTAGAGATGCATAATTTAATATCATAATATGAGGATCATAATATCTAAATGTAACTCAAAGGTGACTGACTGAGATAGTGATCTATCAACGCACAGCCCAAACCACTCGACGTATCGGGCTGAAATTTCACATGCAGGCAGACGTTTAATGACGTAGGCATTCGCTAAGAAAGGATTTTGGTCAATTCTACACCCAAGGGGATAAAATAGGGGATGAAAGTTTGTATGAAACTTTGCCAATTTTAAACCGACCAGGCTGAGACTTTGATACCTAATTATGAATAATAAGCTAGCCAGTTCTGCGAATAAAGTTGAACTTGGAGAAGCATGTAGATTATGATTCTGAATGTTGCCAGCAGCCGTATCGATCTATAATTTTTTTTTCACCAATTTTTTTGGAAATAATGGACATAATATCAGAATCATAATTTGCATGCCTCTCTGAGCTAAACCACGTTGCGGTTCTCAATATGAAGACTGCCTACTGCATATTATTTATATTGTGATGTTACCCAAGTAATTCAGAATGTTACAGTGTGATAAAATACTTTTCCTAAAAGCCAACATCATTGTCAACATAATGTAATAAATAATAATAAACAGTAAAAGAAGTTTTATCACTAGAATATATTTGAGTAGAATGCTTTAATATATTTTCTGTCGAAAGGATGGGTCATGTATATTATAACATCTCTATCATAAGTGACCCATTGGTATTTAAGATCCCGTTGCGTGAGGCTCGATAAAGTAATAATAGTTTTGAGGCCATTATACCTTAGGGACAGGACACATCGAAACGAAACGCTACGTGGTGCAACATGTTTCAAATTCTGTTAATGATTCGTGGCAGTATATTGTAGTGAATATAGATAAAGAATAAATGCTCATTTTTTTTTGCTTCGGATTGACACTGGTTATTAGAAAACTTGGTTATTCGATTATTTGTACGGCAAAAAAGAGGTTTAACAATACGCAACGAAGTGACATGGCGCTTGCGATGCCTATAGGCAAATATTTTCAAATCCCGTACTAATTACTTGACTTAGTACCCTGATTCCTAAGTTTTCTCGTAGAAAACAGAATATAGCAAGCGCACTACTTCAGTAAAGAGTAAGAGTTTAAGTTTGTTTCAAGAATATAAAGTTAAATATTGCTCGTTGAGACCTGTACTTACTGCTAAACTATGCATCTATAAGGTTTTATATGAGTCAAAGGAGGATGAATAAAAGTTTATGATAGAGCCTCTGGCATCTTCCCAATATCGGTTTTATTTTGATTCGGAAAGCTATAACGACTGCGAAGATGACCTACAATCTAGACCAGGGGCTCTCAATCTTTTTCAGCCAACGGCGCAGTAACATTACGTCATGGCGCCCTACCCTAGCTAGGCTATTTGAAGCCAGGTTTAATGATAATATTTGTGGTATCGGATAATCATGGAGGATCTACCCACGGCGCCCTACTTCACTTTCTACGGCGCACCAGGGCACCGCGGCGCACACTTTGGGAACCCTGATCTAGACTGAGTGATGTTGGGATGTAATTAGTCATGTCCGTTTCGATTCCGGGTTTTGATTGTTACTCGGGTTATCTTAAGTTATAGTTAAAACCTAAATAATAATTTATAATATGGGCAAACTTACTACCTAAAATAACACCTTTTTTTCACCTGGGGTTTAAAAAGATAATATGTTGTGACTTCTGTATAAAGATGACAAAAAAGTTTTGTCCTTATTTTAGTCTAGTGATTTAGAGCATGGCTCTCGCCGGCCGTGTGTTCGATTCTCGCATTGGAAATACGTCTGATTAGGATAGTGCAGGCTGATCACCTGGTTGACTGATACGTGATAGCAGAGATGATGCGTTGGATGGGCTTGTAAAGTCGGTCCTGCGCCTGATCTTTTGACGTTCGTGTGGCATTATTATTATACCATTATAGAAAACGAAAACTTGGGGTGAAGCCAAACGAGCGTAATTTGTGAGTTGTGAGTCGCAGAATTTCGGCTGGCAGAAATTCTGCTACATTCAGTTTAATAGAAAATTCCTACTCCAATCACACGAGCGTAATTTTGTGAGTCATGATTTGTACGAAAAATTATTTACGCGACCGAAATTCTGCGACTCACGACTCACAAAATTAGGCTCGTTTGGCCTCATCCTTAAACTTGAATTCTAACACAACGCTTACTTATTATTTTAAAAAAACATTCAAATACATATATCCCCTTCGTCTAACGCTTAAAAGAAAGAGACAGCGACCTTATTAATCCTATTTATGGTCAGCCAAACCCTTGAAATATTAAGCCCTTTCCCCGCCCTACCAAAGTCAATTCTAATTAAAGCTCCATTCGGATTTTGATATATTTAAAAAAGGTTTTCGACTGCTACCGTTGTAGTCCACTAATAACTGCCGCACTTAAAAACATTTAATAATAATTATTCTTCCTACTAAGTATACTTCTATTTAATAAAGAGTCACTTACTATACACTTACTATACTTCTATTAGGGCCGGGACACAAAAACACGGCACGGCGCCGTACGGCGTCGTACGGCGTCGTACGGCGCCGCGCCGTGAGAACTCACGGCGCACGTCGTAAAAATCTGCTGCACGGCACCGTACGGCGTCGTACGACGTAGCGTCGTAGAAACTCATCTTGAATTTCTATGTGAGTTTCTACGGCACGACGTCGTACGACGCCGTACGGCGCGGCGCCGTGCCGTGGTTTTTTGCCGTGTTTTTGTGTCCCGGCCCTTAGGGCCTTAGGTAGTTTGACAGATAAGGTAAGGGGCTTGTGTCAAAATTTTTATTTAATTATAGTTAAATAACTTAAATAAATAATAAATAAATAAAAAACTCTTTATTCAAACCGGTAATTAAAAAAGTCAGTTTACAAAAGTTAAAAATAATGAAAACAGTTTGAAATGGCGGCCTTACAGCTGGAAGCAGTTTCTTTCAGGCAACCAGAAACTTAATTACTTAACAAAACAAATAACAAAAAATATACTTATTTATAACTAAATATACTAACTTATTTATATGCCGTACTCAGTTAACGGATTGTTACTGAAATAATGTAAACGGGCACTGGAATGTACTGAATAGCATTCCAGTAGCAATCCAACGCGACGCTAAATGGGATCTCGATTAGAATAATATATATATTATTATATACATTATTCTAATAGGGATTAATATATATATATATATATATATATATATATATATATATATATATATATATATATATATATATATATATATATATATATAATAATAACATATTATGTCAACAATTAAGACGTAATTAATGTCAGATCAAAATTATTTTGAAAAATTAGCAAAAACTAGCTCGAATTTATCAATTTCAAATTCAAAATAACATAAAAGTAAGATTTTAAAATCCCATCTGAGCTAGTTATTGTAGCTTGTGACGTCAAAGGAAATGGTCCTTCGAGCCGGATTGCATTCAGCCCGATAGTCAAGACTGCAGGCTAAGCCTGTAGAATCTCCTAATGCATTGTCTAGTAAATCTATTGTAGCTTACCCGAGATCTGGAATACTTGGTTTTTTCACTAGTTCACACCTGGAAGCAAATGGGAAATGTTAGTGGAAAATATGTATTTGCCATTCTAATATTATTATCTATACTATTATGGCGGTAGCGGTCATTGACTCCCTGTCAAAAACTTGTAATTTTCTATATAAACCGCGATTGACAATGAAGTGTCAGATGTTGTCAATCGCGGTTTTGTATAGAAAATTACAAGTTTTTGACATGAAGTCAATGACCGCTACAGTATAATTTATAACATGATATTGTAAAATCAGCGGTGCTGAAAGAGTAACTTAATTTCAATTATTGGTAAAATAATCTATAATTGGATTTATGTTGTTTATAATAATTATTGTAGCCTTATACTCTACTTTTTTGTAAGCTGTAATTTTTCTGAATAATATAAAAATAAAATAAAAAATACTAAATGTTGATTGTTGGGAAATTTCTCATAGAATCACAAAAGTCCATAGTAACTTCTTCAGCGCTGCTACTTTCACAGTGAACTTAATACAATATAAATTATAATAATCACATTTTTTTGTTAGACCTAGTCATGTTCGTCAATCTTGGTCTTAAATCCCCTCTTAATATCTTTTTATCGAAGCACATTGGGCCACGATTGAAAACCATGATTGCCAGGCAATCACAATCTGTCTGTCTGTTACCCCATCACGCCTAAACCGCTGAACCGATTTTGCAAAAAATTTGGTCTAGAGATACTTTGGGTCCCGGGAAAGGACCCAGAATATTTTTTATCCCGGAAAAACGAATTTTGTCGAAAGGAGATGTAGGCATCATTTAGTCCTTTATAATTTTTTGTACTGGCCAAAGTAGAGACTTTGGGAGGCCCAGTGACAGATTAAGACTACTTGATGCCCTAAGCAATCCATGCATGTGCCCCCTATCCATATCATAGGGGGGAGGGGGGCACAGGCATGGATCGCTAAACTAGAATCGGTCTCTACGCCTTTATCGCCTAAAAACTTTTTTCCTAGAAACTTTTTTTGGTGTGTTTTTGGTGATGTGAGCAGTGAGAGTGAGACGTGATGCCCTAAGGATGGATTCTTTGTGCTCCTTCTGGTGCCCCCCTCAGACGTGATGCCCTAGGCAATTGCTTAATTTGATTAAGGGTTAATCCGTCACTGGGGAGGCCTTTATTTATTTATTTATTTATTGATTCACCAACAGAATCACATTTAATAAAATACAAAACGATACAGCTGAGTTTTTTTCTAATGGATGAAATGTGTTCCAATGAAAGGTGAAACACAACATTCTTTGCGACAATGTGATGAAATGAGATGAAATGAAATATTGTGAATGAAATGATAATATATAATTATTAATTAACAATATTGTGTTATTATATAGTTGGAGACAAAGAAAAAATAAAAAAGAAACAATGACTTCTTATAAACTAAATAAAAAACAAAAAAAAATACTCTTATCGGAAAATTTTACGATACATAACTTAATAATATTATTATGATTATGATCGCGGAAACAATATTTGCGGAATTAATTAATTAATCGTATTCACTGTATTATCTCTAAAATGTTGTTTTGATTTACATTTGAATGCATTTAGTTTGTCGAAAAATATAAAAATGTTGGGGCAGTTGGATAAAGCGTTGTAGAACCTACACAATCTTCTGATTGGTGCGTAATGACCTAGGTTGGTTCTTGCAAATTTATGCAAAATGAGTCCAATCCACACCATTGCCAAAATTGAGTTAATAATGCAGAAGTATTCCAAAATGGACCTTTTATCGACCCTATGAAGATTATGCAAATCTAACAATTTTGGCAGAACAAAACATTTTCACAACAAAGTTACCAACTAACAAATTAATGAGTATTGTTTTTTTTAAAGATCCAAGCTGCAGGGTCCCTTGAATTTTTTATTAATTTAGGCAAGTAGAATAATGCGGCTTGGTTCTCGTTTGCATATTAAAAAAGGCTTACTTCTTAATATTTTACAAAGACTCACGTCGTCAGTCACGTGGCTGGCTTTTGGTTGATATAAAGACGACGGGTCATTGTGACCCAGGCCCGACACGACACAAAATTACTTCTGCGTAACTGGCCTGGTTTCATTGAAACCAGAGTGGTCGTGTGTATGGCGCACACACGACCGTTACAACACGATCGTATAGAGGGGAAAAATCCAGGAAGAACAAGCCGAAGAACCCCATATCCAGGACAAACAGTTGCCGAGTTATAAGCACTCAAAGTTTGACATTGACAGCTCGGCAACTGCCAAACGTCGAACAAAAGCGGCCATAACTTCGCTCCCAATAGGCCTAGAGGAACGGGGTTTCTTCTAACATCAAAGGCAACACCTTGGCTACCCCCTCCCCGAATCTGGACTAAATCGGAGACATCAAAACTTCAAGGACGAATCTTCTACTATACTTAGAATACTTTTAAATGAGTAATGTAAAATTTTACATTACACATTATTTGCATTTAATGGACAATGAAGGTCCAATAATGGCTCATTATTCTGTAAAATGGCAATCTAAAGATACTTCATTACTATTTTTTTTTGTATTATTATTATTATTTTTTACATTAAGATTTTTGCAACGTTGCTTGAAACCATCACTACTAATGCGAAAGTGTGTCTGTCTGTCTGTCCGTCTGTCTGTCTGTCTGTCTGTTTGATATCTCTTCACGCCCAAACCACTGAACCGATTTTGCTGAAATTTGGTATGCAGATACTTTGAGTACCGGGAAAGGACATTTCATCCCGGAAAAATGTACGGTTCCCGTGCGATAAACGAGTTTTGGCGAAACGGAGTTGCAGGCATCATCTAGTTTTTAACATCCTAGTAAAAACCAGAAAAAAGTAGGAGCGCCACATTATATCAGGTAGGTACTTACTGCCGAAGCATACAACAAGATATATTTAGGATATGCTCACCTAGATACAAAAAAATATTAAGTTTTAAATCTAAATTATATATTTTTTTCATTTCAATCTTTTTTTGGGAATATAAGCAAAAATATAAACTAAAAAATAATGAATTTGTTATGTTGTTAAATATTGTATTTCATTCTATTACTATATAACCGCAAGAAAAAAAATGCCGGTTTTCTTCAAAATTTGAAAGTTCATGAGTTTATTTAAAAGCAAATTTTATAAGTTAAAATCGTTGTTTCTATAACTAATTAGATGTTAGACATCCTAATTGGGTGCACAGATCTCATGCACGAAAATCCTGTTGACTTGTGTAATAAATCTAAAGAGATGGTTCGCTTTGGATTATATGTATCCCACACTAATATAGTTTTGCTAAAAGGAACCCTCCTGTTTTTGTTTAATTTTTGTTGGAAGTAGTAGTAATTTTTAACATATTTATGTTTGTACGCATAGAATACATTACATAACAATACAATACATACATTACTTAAAATAACAATCAGTTTTAAAGAATACACAATTTCAATAAAAACGGCTTTTTCTCAGAACTATCATCGTGTGGGTTGATTCCGGTATGCATAAATAGGTCCAATTTGACATTAAAGGGCTTATAATGGTTTTTTCTGGGCAATCTTGTAGGAACGTTTATACAAATTTTACTTAGTAGTCTGTTATTATCAGTAGCACCAGTCAGAAGCTTGTGTAGAAAAACTAATTCAAGATATTTTCGACGCACCAGCAGTGGATCGAGATGGAAATGATTGAGCCTATTGACGTAGTGAGGTAGTTTTTTAATTAAACGATGCTTGTGCGTCAGGTGCCACAGGAATCGTTTTTGGACAACTTCGAGGCGATTCGAGTATACGGCGTAATGTGGATTCCATAAAGCGCTACAGTACTCGAGCTTGCTGCGTACTAGGGCGTTGTAGAGTATTATAGAATTGTGTGGATTTCTAAAGTTAGTTCCTTTTAATAAAGCCTACCATTTTTAACCCATGAGATACTATGTGGTCTATGTGTTTGATCATTTGTAACTTTAAGTCCAGTATTATTCCAAGGTCTCTGATCTCTTGAACCTGAGATAATTGGTTGTTGTTGATAAAATATGAGGCTGATGAGCATTTCAGTTTACGAGAGAAACGTATATGGAAGCATTTATTAACATTTAAAGTCATTTGGTTGTCATCACACCAGACAGATATCTATTGAGATCGTCTTGGAGTTCTAAATGTCCCTGTTCGTTGTTTATTAATTTCACTATTTTGAGACCATCTGCGAATAAATATTTTGAGATCATATTTTTTACTTTAATTTAGTAACAGAGCAAACTGTCACCTATGCAGTATATTAATAAAGTTTTAAATGTCAGTAACTGCTCGCAACATTGTTCCCAAACTATCGGCGATATTTACCATCGGAACTTGTAAATTAGTTTTTAACAATGTCCATTACATTAAAATACTGCGACAAAACGTTGCTTACAGTTTAACGTGTGTAATGTGTATTATAGGGTTTCCAACTGTAATGTTCTCAAACAATATTATCTAATATGATCAAAATATCAAAATGCGAATACTTTATTATGACGTGTTAAACTTAGGGTCAATTCAGACCGCAACGCGACGCGTAGATGCATTTCTTTTGTATGGATGGAGTATGGATAGATTTGTAAGCTGTCTCGCGCAATTGAAATCTGTCAATTCAGTACAAATTTAGAAATGTATATCTACGCGTCACGTTGCGGTCTGAATTGAACCTTAAACTTAAGGGGCTGGGCTACTATATTTAAATACTAAAAAATATTTTTTAGAGTTGAAATATTTTGTAGTAAATTTACTATTTATTTACTTATATATTTTTTAGTGTTTTATTCTATTTTTAGTGTTTAAATATTTGGTCGTAAATTTAGTAAAAAAAAAATTATACACAAAAAATTTTTTTTAGTGTTTCAATATTTTGAAGTTAGTTTTTGTACAGGAACCTAGGTAATTACTATTTTAAGCCGAAAAATAACTCAAACATGTTAAATATTTTCGTATGAGAAAATTATTTTGGTATTACGTATGTATGAGAATTTCGAGGGTAACCCGGGCTCTTAAGCGCTCAGGCTTTTTTGACCGACTTCCAAAAAGGAGGAGGTTATATGTTCGTCTGTTTATTAACCCTAGATAGCTAACCTTCTGGGAGACCCTGTTTAAGCCAACTATCCGTCGAAACGACGGCTATTAATAAATAATAAAATGAGTATTTTTATTAATATTTTAATACTTTTTGGATCTGGATTTTTTCACAGATATATGATGAGCTTAGCAATAAAACAACACTTTGCATATTGACATTTTTTATTTACTTTGGAAACTAAAAAAATTTCTTAGACCTCTAAAAAAGAGGAACATTTTCAATCAAACTTTTCTTAAACAAAATAAAATGATACTCAAAACAAAATAATCAGTTTTTTTGGAATTATATGGCACATAAAAATATAAAACATAATAAAAAATAAAATAAACTACTTTTCTTTAGCACATCTGATACAAAAATTTATTTTTTGTTTACCTCATATCGCTACCTTACAATTATACATAGGCTGCACTAAAAATATCGGGAATGGAATACTTCCACTATTCCTGTCATATGAAAATCTTTTCAATTGAAAACTCCTTGGTTTTAAAAATCGAATACCATTTATTTATTTAAAAAAAGATTCTCGGTCTTGTCACAAGGTATTCTCAAACTTGTTTAGTCGTTGAGAAAATGGAATTGACTCGAGAAAATTAAGAGATTTATTATAACTTTCGAAGTGGTTTAACACAAGCAGTGTGTTGATCGGATGATTTCTGCATTTGGTGATGAAGCCCCATCCAAAACCACAATTTATCGCTAGTTTGCTGAATTTCAACGTGGACGTGTCAGGCTCAGTGATGATCCCCGTCAAGGCCGTCCAAAAACTGCAGTCACCCAAGAAAACGTTGATGCTGTGCGTAAGCTGGTTGAGGAAGATCGACATGTGTCATACCGCGATATTCAGACAACTTTAGACATTGGCATGAATCAAATACAAATAATATCACATGAACAATTAGGTTTAAAAAAGTTGTTTTCCCGATGGATACCGCATTTGCTCTGTGAAGAGCAAAAAGCGGCTCGCGTTACTTGGTGCGTCAGAACTCTCGAAAGATTCCACGCAGGATCCTCAAATGCTGTATACAACATCGTATCAGGTGACTAATCCTGGATATACGCGTACGAACCCGAAACTAAAACCAAATCACGAGTTTGGGTGTTCTAAAATGAGTTAAAGCCAACAAAAATTGTTCGTTCACGGAGTGTTGCAAAAAAATTGTGGCCACGTTTGTCTCCAAAACCGGCCATATTGCGACTATTCCTCTTGAGGGACAAAGAACGGTTAATGCAGAATGGTATGCTAGCATTTGTTTGCCACAGGTCGTATCTGAACTCCGTAAAGAGAACTGCAACCGCCGCATCATCCTCCATCACGACAATGCGAGTTCTCACACCGCGCACAGAGCAAAAGAGTTTTTAGAGCAAGAAAACATAGAATTATTAGACCATCCGCCGTACAGCCCCGACTTAAGCCCTAATGATTTCTATAATTTCCCTAAAATAAAGAATAAATTGCGTGGTCAGAGATTTTCATCACCTGTGGACTCCTACAAAACGGTCATACTGGAGACCCCAACTTCCGAATGGAATGGTTGCTTCAATGATTGGTTCCATTGTATGGAAAAATGTGTTAAATTTCGCGGAGAATACTTCGAAATGCAATAAACACATTTTTAAATAGTACTGTTGTGTCACCTCCTTGATTCCCGAAATTTTCAGTGCCGCTCTCGTAGCAAAATTTACTTTTGGTCATGCGCTTTTCTTGAAGTAACATTTTTCACATGTTTTTCTTTTCCGTTTTTGTCTTGAAGAATTTGGAAAAGACTCTTCTTCGTTCTCTATTCCCTCCAAAGAAGCTTGGCCCGACGACAAGTGCTCTGCGCACTATAGTCTATGGCTATTTAGAAAGAACGCTTCTAAATATTTATTTTACTAAGCTCTTGGTTTAATCAATTATTTATAACATCTTAAATTAACGAAAACATGGTGAAAATCTAAAAAACACAGTTTACGTCAAAAATAAATACACGCATTTCAGTAGAAAAACTTACGGTAAAGCTGACCACCCGTCGAAACGACGGGCAAAGTCTGCATATACCGAAAACTATGGCACTTACCTGTACGACGAGTGCGCCACTGTAACGACCTCACCGGCAAATGAGTTAAATAGGCGAAACAAAATATTCGGACGCGACATTAAAAAAATATGACGATATTAGTTTGCGCCGCCCGTCGATTCGACGGAGGTTAGCTATCTAGGGTTAATGTTTAGTTTGTTATACGAGAAGCTCTAATGATGTTTGTATTAAAAACAATTACAAATGCGTAATTTATACTTGCTTTGAGCACGTGAAAAATGAGTAATTGCGTTTTTCCACTTCATCCTCTTACACCTCTAATAATTTAGAACCGAAGATTTTGTCGTATGCCAGCGAACAGCCAGAAATAGGTGAGTCTATCATTTTCTCGTAAAATACAATGTATTCAATGGCATGTACGACAAAGTCGGAAAAATAATAAGTTGACAAGTTTTATGTGTTGTTTTACTGCTCCGTCCATTGTGTTGAGATGACAAAAATCTCCAAGTGCGAGTCGAACTGGCGCACAAAAAGTTCCGTACTATTAATCAGTAATCAAGTTTTATTTGGTCAAAATATGGTTACATTACAGGTGTTAGATTTTTATGAAATAGTGCGCATATTTTGTCACAATTGGCGACAAATATTCTTTAAATTATAAACCAAAAAATATTATTATTTGGTTGAATGAAAGGTAACTTGCGGTTTACGGTTTATGACATATTAAAAAATATGCTTAATCTCGTTCAAACCAATTTTCGTTGTATAGTTTGCGTTATTTCCTGCCTTTCCTTTCTAGACAATTCATGACGATGTTCATGATGGGTTTCGTTTGTGTCATTAGGGTACGGAACCCTAAAAGTAAGATGGGTAAAAGATAAGCCCGCAATTATGGGCGTTATTAGACGGATGCGGATGTTGTGCTTCGTCGCCTCTCGTTTTGTCCCGTTTCGTTGTAAAATTTGATGCACAAGATGCATCTCTAGATTTGTATTGCATTGACAGATTTCCGTCTTGCAAATCTGTCAAATCCATACAAATTTAAAAATGCATCTACGCGTGGCGTTGCGGTCTGAATTGACCAAGGGTCAATTCAGACCGCAATGCGACGAGGCGAGACGAAGCGCGGCGCAGCATAAATTTGCATGGATTTGACATTATATTTCAATTGCGTGAGACGTTTTGCGAATCTGTCAAATCCATATAAATTTAGAAATGCATCTACGCGTCGAGTTGCGGTCTGAGTTGACCCTAAGATGAAACCGCACTTGACTTTACTACATCGGTGCTGAGCAACCCTTTCAAAGAGCCTGATTACATGCAATGAAAAAATGATATTTTGATTCAAGGAATGTATGGAATCGTATGTTCTATATCTACTACTACAGTGTGCAGACCTGACATCCTCTCTTTCTGACTTTATTATCTGACTCTCTCTTTCTTTGTGGGACGGATGACCGACACAACTAGAGAGAGATCAGGCGCAGGGCCGACTTTTTACATGCCCACCCGATGCATGGATAGTCTTACTTCACCTGATTGTCTGACAATCAGGTGATCAGCATCAATTGTCAGCTGTCACCATGCTTGGAAATATCATTTTTAATGCGAGAATTGGTCCCACGACCTCCATTCAAGAACCATTCTCTCCACAGCCACTGGACCGAGGATGAGCACTTAAATTCGATATGCATATGAAGATCACGTTTTGATAGTACTTTGATAGTTTTATTGTTTACGAGTTGGTTTGTGATGGCTAAATTATAATAATAACATTATGCTTTGCATAATAAGCGGCTATTTAGTTACATAATATTAATAATATTATTATAATCTCAAAATGATTACCTACGTAATTTTAATAATGAATAGAATTTGAGGCTCACGAGCGTCAAAAACAATATTATAATTATTATTTTATTGTTTTAGGGTCAATTCAGACCGCAACGCGACGAGGCGAGGCAAGGCGCGGCGCGGTATTTCCGCAGTGAAAATTATGCTATGTCCTTTGTCGGGACTAAAAGTATTCATATTCATATTTCTTTATTTCTTTATTTGCTTCAAAAGTGGTACATTTTGGTGTTACAGTTAATAGTCTTTAGATCACACTTTTCACTAATAATATAGCATGCAAATTCTTAGGTAAGTACTTACTTATTCTAATAAATTAAATTTTATTTCATTACCTTTTATATTAAAGTATGCTCAAACCCTTCTAAATCATTTCAGTGGTTTGAACATGAAAAGATATTTATTTTTATTTATTTATTTAAATGTGATAATAATAAAAAATAAGAAAAGATAGTTCCTTACGGAGATACCGTAATTTACCGTATTTCAAGCCTTATAAACTCATAATTTGAAAGTTACAAACTTATAATAAAAATACAGCAATAATCTTCAGTATATCAATATTCCTTTCCCCGTTTTAAATTTTCTATTTTTGTTTATTATACTCATGATATCAGCTTCCAAAGTAAAACCAATTTATTAAAATTCAAGCATACATTCAGCATCTCCTTAGGATTTACAAATCTGGGTGCACCCGCCGAGACGAGTCAAGCGAAACGCAAGGGCATTACCTACCTTTTCTCAAAGTGTTTCGCCGTTTTTTTGAACCTTCATAGAATTAGTTTCCGTTGTAGCAGATAGTTCATATTTTCAGGATATGATGTTATCAACGAACTTATTAAGCATACAAAGTCTCAATTGAATAGCTCTTATACTTTAGATTTTATTGATATCTAAAATACGCCGATTTCGTCACTGACCCACTGATGGTCATCAAAATGTTTGGCCACTTCCTGAAGTGCTATAAAGCTGAAATTTGGTATGTAATCTAAGTTTAGTATACAACCAACATAAAAATTCATAAAGTTGTAATTTTCGTCCCCCATCCCCTTAAGTTGGGGGGCTGGAAGTTGATCCTTATAGAGTTGGTCTCCGGTGTGCCAGATAGTTTATATTCTCAGGATATGATGTTAATAATAGACTTATTAAACATACAAAGTCTCAATTGAATAGGTCTAATACTTTATATTTTATTGATATCTAAAATACGCCGAAATTTGGTTGTAACTTATACGGCATAAAATAAGTTTAGTAGGGTTTAAATGAGACTTTCACCAATTTTATGAATAAGGACATAAAAGTTTCCACGGGATGGACATTAACTAAAAACGTCTTAATAAAAATTAAAAAAACACTAAAAAGACTAAAAATACTGCCTAACAAGTAGCAACTTACAAAAAGGACTGAAATCCCACCAAAAATATTTCATGTAAAAGTTACCTCGACGACCACAAAAGGTTTGCCCTGTGAAAAAGACATCAGATCTAATGTAGAGCCAAGCTTCTGAATCGACGCGGCCTAACTCTATCGACCCATAACTCCAACAAATTCTACATAATATCAGTAAGTATGTAATATATGGCTTGGCAGCTTCGTTACTTATTTCAGATCAGACTATATAGCTAAAGAGAAACTAAATATTCGAAATAGCGAAGCCATACATACTTACTGATATGTAGAAAGTGTTGGAGTTAGGGTCGATGGAGTTAGGCCGCGTCGATTCAGAAGCTTGGCTCTACATTAGATCTGATGTCTTTTTCACAGGGCAAACCTTTTGTGGTCGTCGAGGTAACTTTTACATATAATGTTTTTGGTGGGATTACTTTTATTTGAAACACAGGCCAATAGATCGACAATATCATAAACTACATATTCCCCGTTTTAAATTTTTTCAGGACAATTTTGAACTAAGATAAGCAAAAAAAATAGGGTTTTGGTGCGATCTCGGCAACGCGGCAAATGTATGGCCAAGGTCGTTTGCTCGGGGGACGGCCTTAAACTAATATATTTAGTACAGAAGTTTAAGTATCTATAATATGCGATGATAGTATCAGTGTGATAATAATATTATTATCATCGCATTATAATATACTTAAAAAAAAATAACCTCCTTCTGAAGGCTCCATTCCACCGCGGCGCACGCTGTGCACGGCCACGCGCACGCGTGGACATGCACGGATTTATTTCTTTGACTTGAGTCAATTCGTGCGTAGCGTGTTGCAGACTGCAGTGGACACAGTCACATATATTTTCTTACAAAGCGAAGCTTGACGCACGTGCGTAGTCTCTCCGTGCGCCGCGGTGGAATGAAGCCCTAACATAGGTGAAAAAATGGGCACCTAATGCCATTTTGGCCATTGCCATTTGATGGCTAAAAACAGGCAATATGAAAAAAAAAATGGACGGTATTATTTTTTCCTGAAACATAATATATTGCTAGAAATACAATACTTATTTAAAAATTCCAATTTGTAACTGCGAATACGAGAAACTTCTGTTTTCACATCCAAAACTAACAATAAAAAGGGTACAAGAGTTATCGAACAAAATTTTCATTTGGGTTTTAAAGTTTTCCATTCGTAGCCATCTGCCTTATATTACACAAAGTTCGCTATATTTTATCTCTATAAATTGAAGACGTGAGCAGATGAAGTGGGCAACTATAATTTCAAAACTGTCGGTTTTTTTTTTTGCACCGACTTGCTTTAGGACCGGTCCTCATTTTTTTCCACACATTTTTTAGATTTCAAATCATTTTCCCGGGAAAATGTGGATTCTATGGCCTGATAGATATTATTAGCTAGAGGATAAAGTACGTAGAAATAAGGTTTGTTCAAATTATAAGGGGAAAAATGAGTAATTTTCCCTATTTTATAAAACGTTAGTTATGTGGTTCTTCCACTCACGTCTTCAGTTATCGAACAAAATTTTCATTGGGGAAGTTTTCCAGTTGGAGTCATCTGCTTTATATTGAAAGAAGTAATATTTTTATCTCAATAAATTGGAGACGTACATGAATTAGATAATTATCATATTTAAATAAAATATACTCCACTTTTTTACCTAATAATTTGAACGGAACTTGTAACTTACATACTTCATCATCATCCTAATTATATTCTTGCTTACCTACACAAAATCCACATTTTTGGAACGGAGATCCTTACCACGCGTTGCGCCTTAAAAAAGTTGTAAATTGTAGTTCGACACTTTTTTTAGTACCTGCATGGTTATGGTAGGAGCAGAGGGCGTTGATAGTATTCCTGGGCGTCCGTCAATAGACGGCGTTTATTTATATTTTTTGAGTATATTATAATGTAATATGTATACAGATTTTTTGAACATAGGAAATAACTTCGTTCCATTCGGGTGTCCCTTGACACCTCTCAAGTTTTTTATTTCAAATAATTGTCCCGGTCCTAAAGCCTCCGTTTATGCAAAAAAAAGACAATTTTCACATTATTAGTTACCCTCTTCATCCGCTCATGTCTTAAATGCGAACCGAAAAGTTATAAGGGTCGGTTTTTCTATTGAAAAACGGACAATACTCTAATTCCATTAGGTGACTTGAAGAGATCGAAAATTTTTCGATTCGTCGAGAAGTCTCTTCAAATCTTCGATTTTATCTTCAAAGATGAAGGGTTCAAGCAAAGAACAGGGAATGTCCTGATGAATACATTTTGAGAAAAATAGTTTTCTTTACCGGTATTTCAGGAAAGGTAAAGACCGGCAACGCGCCTGCAACTCTTCTGATGTTGCGAGTGTCCATGTGCGACGGTAGTTGCTTACCATCAGGTGACCCGTTTGCCCGTTGACCCCCTTATTTAATAATAAAAAAAAAAACATTCCCAGGCTTCGGCCATAGGCAAAAACGTCATTTTGGCGCCATCGATTTTAGGCGGGGTCCCCTCTGCCCCCCACTTCCGCGGTCCTTGGCAGCTGGTTTCAGTAGCTGTGGTAATGATCTAGTAATGCTATTATAATATTTATAATTTTCTAAAATATTTAGTCACCTACTATTTAAAAAAAATTTTTGTTGTTTACTTACGAATCTTCTTCTAAACATATAAAGCTCAAAGGTGACTGACTGATATGGTGATCTATCAACGCACAGCCCAAACCACTGGATGGATCGGGCTGAAATTTGGCATGCAGGTAGATGTTATGACTTATGACGTAGGCATCCGCTAAAAAAGGATTTTGATCAATTCTACCCCAAGGGGTTAAAATAGGGGGTGAAAGTTTGTATATAATAATACTTCTTAACGCGAGTGAAGCCGCGGGCAATAGCTCGTACAGTATAAATTGTGAATAAGACTCATAAAATATTTTATCGTAGTTTTAAATCACAATTAGCAGGTTAAAATAAGTAAAATTACTTAATTGTATTTTGTATCTAGTTTTGGAGACCAGTCCATTCCACTTCCATCATGCACATAAAAATGTGCATGATGGAAGAGACTGGTCTCCACGACAGGGAATTCTAGTGTGGAGATCAGTGATTGTGTAAGACTAGCATGTAAAAAATTTAAGTGAAAATAAAGATTTATAATCTGTTTACTTCTTATATATTTACTTTTGTATGATTTGACCCTAAGATGCAGCGCGTACGGCGCGTGCGTGCTGAACTGCTGATGCGACCACCTTTAATGATAATATTTTGTTATTAATTTTTACAGTGAGAGTATTATCCATACTATAAATATATAAATATACTACTAATACACTAATACATATAAATGCGAAAGTGTGTCTGTCTGTTACCTCTTCACGCTCAAACCGCTGAACCGATTTTGCTGAAATTTGGTATGAAGATACTTTGAGTCCCGGGAAAGGACATAGGATATCCATACTAATAATATAAATGCGAAAGTGTGTCTGTCTGTCTGTCTGTCGCGCCCTTAGACTACTACTATACTCGTACGGTATACAGCATACGGGGAGCCTATGACAACTAATGGCGCATTTTGATTGGTCGTGGCATGCATTTTAGAAATCTCCCGCACCCCGCATGCGGGCCCTATCGACCAGTGAAAATGCGCCATAAGGGCGATATAGTATTTTGCATACTCGATGTGAACTGAATATAAAGCATATCACTTCACTCATAAAAAGTTGGAGATTATCATTCTAAGAGTTACCAAGAGGTTTTCTGATGAATCTGTAATAATGTGTCTATATAAAAGGTCAAGTTTATTCCTAAATATTCTAAATACAGTGCGAACATTTTTAATTTAGCGCCTAGACTAAAAAGGCCAATGACCGCTACCGCCTCGTTTCACCGAGTACAGTATAGTCTCGCTAAAACCCGAGAATGACTGAACCGATTTGGCTAATATTAGTCTTGAAAAAATCGTGGATGTCTAGGAATTATGTTAGGGGGGCATTCATAGGAAGTTCACCGGGTCATCTAGTGCAATTTAATGCTTAAGTATTTACATAAGACAGCCATGTTGAGGCTCGGTATCTTGACTGGATACGGGGTATCACAGGAAAACCGCGTACAGTTTGGAGTAAGGATCAATTCAGACCGCAACGCATGCAGATTTTGTGAGCGTGAGACGTCTTGCAAATCTGTCAAATCCAAACAAATTTAGAAATGCATCCACGCGTCGCGTTGCGGTCTGAATTAACCCTTAAAGGATCTAAACCCAGTGCCAGTTTTAGCACTACCAACACCCTGGGCGAAATGACCTCAGCGCCTACGGTAGTGCTAAAAATTGGCCCTTTTGCCTTTGCCGCCCCTTTTTATACGGCGGTCGCCTAGCGTCTGCGCTGACTTATTGGCCAGTGTTCTGCGGGCTTAGGGTCTTGTTACACCTACCGAGAAGAGTATTGAGACAGTGACGACGACGTAGTGCTCTCGGCCACTTGTCTGTTGTCAGGCCCTTGAGGCTTACACCGCTTACTTCGCCAATCCCATCTAGCTTATGCTGATCAAGAGACTATTCATACTTCCATACTAATATTATAAATGCGAAAGTGTGTCCGTCTGTCTGTCTATCCGTGTGTCTGTTAGTCTGTCTGTCTGTTACCTCTTCACGCTCAAACCACTGAACCGATTTTGCTGAAATGTGGCATAGCGATACTTTGAGCCCCGAGAAAGGATATAGGATACTTTTTGTAAAAACGATTCCCGCGCGATAAACGAGTAGGTAGTATATATACATTCCATAAAACCTGCCAACCTCCTTTAGAATATAATTCATAGTGTCAGGTATAATCTGCAAAGTTCCGTCGCAGGGTGCACTTCCAAGTCATTAATTCAAGTTAAATTGGACAGAAACATCGTTTGTAGCGAGCTTGTGCACAGAATAAAGTATTTTAAATAGTTACAGTAGTAAAATCTATACTTTAATATTATAAAGCGGAAGAGTTTGTTAGTTTGTTTGTTTGAACGCGCTAATTTAAGGAATTACTGGTCCGAATTGAAAAATTCTTTCAGTTTTAGATAGTCCATCAATCAACAAAACTTGATTGACTACGGTACCCTAAAACAGAACCCTAACCAGCTGATTTTTTGTATATTGGTGGGTTAATAGTTATTTAATTTAAGAGTATTGTCCTACAAATAGAACAATCCATATTTTATGACCATCAAATCAAAGTATGAGAGCCTTTCAGATAGAAAAGAACAGAGATCTGTTAGCTACCACTTTCAAGATTTTCCGCAGATAAAAAAGTTGTTTGTCTTATCAAATAAAGCTACTCACAAAAAATTTGCTTGTTAGTAATAAAAAAAAAATTGTTCTAGGGCTCCCTCACTATATGGCCAGCCTCACACAGACGTAATGTTACTCTGAATTCATAATCTGAATTCATATTATTAATTCAGACAGACCGGAATACCATACAATATCAGTATGCCACTGGACGGATTGGGCTGAAATTTGACATGCAGGTATTTGTTGTGATGTGTGATGCTGTGATGCAGGCATCCGCTGAGAAAGAATTTTGATCAATTCTCCCCCAAGGGGATAAAATAGGGGATGAAAGTTAGTATGAAACTTTGTCAATTTAAACCGATCAGACTGAGACTTTGATACCTAATTAATAATAATACTTCTTAACGCAAGCGAAGCCGCGAGTAAAAGCTAGTTTGACATGCAATTTACACGTGGGAGAGCCATGCTTCGGCACGAATGGGCCGGCTCGACCGGAGAAATACCACGTTCTCACAGAAAACCGGCGTGAAACAGCGCTTGCGCTGTGTTTCGCCGAGTGAGTGAGTTTACCTGAGGCCCAATCCCCTATACTATTCCCTTCCCTACCCTTCCCTATTACCCTATTCCCTCTTAAAAGGCCGGCAACGCACCTGCAGCTCTTATGATGCTGCGAGTGTCCATGGGCGACGGAAGTTGCTTTCCATAGGGTGACCCGTTTGCTCGTTTGCCCCCTTATTTCATAAAAAAAAACAATTGCTTCTGATCTCGCGGTGTAGCTGCCAAACCGCGAGTTAGGGCGGACGTATATAATTCGAGCCTCACGATAGCGCTATCACGGGCACGGATCATGATATCAGGATGGATATTAGAGAATCCCAATCCCAGGTAATCGGGATTAGATCGCAATTTCCAACCCATTCCGGACTGTTTCACCGCGCTCTTGTAATTGGACCTGCACAAAGACAAATGGGTTTCGAATTCGGCTCGAAAATCTCGAGTGGATGAGATAGCTGGGTCATCCGTATTTCTTAATCGTTTAGTACCTTTGTTATTATCTAACGGTGATGATTGATATGTAAATTAGGTGCTTACGACTATGGGTCTAAACACACTAGGCTGAATTACGCCGACGTAAATTCCGCCGCGTTTACGCCGCGTTTCAAATCCATACAGAATATGGGCGGAACGCGACAAACAACACACTATACCGAAATTCCGTCGTGAGCCGAATTTCCGTCGAGCCGAGTCGAGAGTAAAGTTCGGCAGCGATTCGGCGGTAATGTTTTGTATAGCAACACACTATACGCGACGGAATTATCAAAACCGAACATAACAATTCCAACCTTATCTCCAAAGCGTTAACGCACACATTACATCTGAGAATTTTAAATACTCACTTACGCGCGCGTTCGGAACGGAGATTACGCCGTGAAATTTCGGCTCTTCGCGTAATTTATAGTGTGTTGCATCAGACGTAAGCGGCTGAACGTAATTTCGGCCACGTAAATTACGCCGGCGAAATTCAGCCTAGTGTGTTTAGACACTAAGGTGGACGAACTACGACTTAGGGTCAATTTAGAAAGCAACTCAACAAAATGGAAATGCATTTATTTCTAAATTTGTATGGATTTGACTTTGCAAGATGTCTCAACTCTCTAGCAATTGAAATCTGTAAATTCAGTACAAATTTAGAAACGTATTTAAGGGTTGATTCAGATCACAATGCGACGCGTAGATTTCTAAATTTATATTAGGGTGCGTTTCCACTGACGCGGAGCGGAGCGGAGCTTAGCAGTGCCCGAATTGACCAATCGTGCTATTCCAGCAGAATGACAGCGAAGCGGAGCGAAGATTTCAAGCATGGTGATTGGTCAATTCGGGACCGCTAAGCGCCGCTCCGCGTCAGTGGAACCGCGGCTTTATGGCTTTGACAGATTCGCAAGACGTCTCACGCAATTGAAATATGAATAATAATATATATGGACGCTTCACACCACGTCAGTCTGGCCCCATGCTAAGTACCTGAAGGACTTGTGTTACAGGTACCAGACAACGGAAATATATTTAATACTTTTATACTATGTATACATATATTTAAGATTTTGATTATATCATACACGTATTTAATACACATCCAGACCCGGGAGCATTGAAAACTTTTTGTTCTGTCAGCGGGATTGGAACCCGCGACCCCCGACTTGAGCTGCCACACACTCAACCAATAGAGCCACAGAGGTCGTCGAAATCTGTGATATCCATACTTTATGCCACGCCGCGCCTCGCCTCGGCCAGCCCTGGAATAAAAGGTAACAAGCAAAAAAGAAAAACAAATAAGGCAAACGAAGCGTACCGAATTTATCTGTTGTATAAAGAAAGCAACAAGAATCTACAAGAAATTATGCAAAAAGTTTCCGAAAGCAAATGTTATTAAACTTGATTTTCAGAACACTAAACTATAAATTGCACATGCTGCAGCATAAGGTACGATACTCGTATCAAATAAGTTCAGTTTAAAAGAACTTTTAACAAGCGAAAAGTTAAAAAGTTGGGATATTAAAAAACCTAACACATTTGATACATTGCTTTAACTTTGCGAGTTTTTAATACTTACGCCGAAAATTCTAGGTATAATATTTAAAAAGTTTATTTTTAGATGACCCAGCGTTTTTATCGTTATAAATTCGGTGGTTAACGGTAGGGTAATTTCAAAATTCAATTCGAATTTGCAAATTATTTAAATGTTTTTCTGCCTCAAAATTCTTTAATATGGCAGCAGCAGCATTAGAACATGCACTAAAATCTAAAATATATTAATTGGATGCTAGATGACGCCCACAACTCCGTTGCGCCAGACGACCTCTGTGGCTCAATTATTGGTTGAGTGTGTGGCATGCCAATTTTTACCAAATTTTATACGCATAATATTCAGTTGGTCTGAGAATTGGCTACTGGCGGCTACTCTACTGTAACTCGAGACTGAAGACCACCGTTTATGCGACGGGATAGCAATGGACATTGCCATGGTGACATACTTATTTAGTCACTTTAATAAAATAATATGGGTGAAATACTTTATATGGCAAAACAACGTTTGCCGGGACAGCTAGTAATATTAATGTAAAGTTGCAGCAAAGGAGTTCTGCGGCATAGACAAAAAAGTGTATCCATACCTGAGCCACAGAATACATAATAGTACCTTACGGTACAGAAGTCTCACTCCCGAGTTTAGGTATGATAAACGCAAGCGTCCGGTCACCGGACTAGTCTCAATAGGCTGGCACTCGCTCGACTTGAAGCACACGCGTGACGCAGCGCACACATCCGCGATACAAAAGTGTACCCGGCCGCCGCGCCGCTCGCTTGACAGCCCTGGCAGATTGAATCGAGACGGCAGACAGTTATTGTACTATGAACTCTAAGCGCTATGCAAAAGGTTGAAATTAGGTTGTTTTCCAGAATAGTAGGTAAATATCTCGGCGATTCCGCGCCGTTTGTATGGAAGTGAGACAGGCCTGCCTGAGCATAGCCTCCTTTTCGGAAGTCGGTTAAAAGCGGAGGGCAATATATAGCCGTATATTTAGATTTAGATAAAAATAACTCAATCCAACGGGAATAAAATGAGAGGACACAACTTATTAACGGAATTGACCATATCCGTTCGGGCGCTCCTACAATGAACACTACTGGAGTCATTTGGAAACTGTTTTGCAGCTTTAAATATGTCGCAAACTATGATAGCTCCCGCACCCAGTTTCGGTGACGGTGGATGGAAACGCCATTTACGCAGGAATAATTTTATGGTGGCCAAGTGTGTGCGCAGTACACAAAAGCACTCCTCTTCTTTTACTCTCATAACCCAGTGGGACGGACGACCGATACGAATGACGAGAGATCAGGCGCAGGACCGACTTTTTACATGCCCATCCGACGCATTTGTCAGACAATCAGGTGATCAGCCTGCATTGTCCTAACCAAACTTGGAAAGAACATGTTCCCAACGCGGGAATCTAAGCCACTCTCCAAACTACTGTTCACACTAAAACACACGTTCGCAAACTATGCCACAATATGGTTATAGTAATACTTACCTAGATGACGCCCGCAACTCCGTTGCATCAAAAATCGTTTATCGCTCAGGAACCGTACATTTTCCCGGGATAAAAAGTATCCCATGTCATTTCTCGGGACTCAAAGTTATATCTCTAATACCAAATTTCAGTAAAATCATATTTTCATCGGTTTGGGCGTAAAGAGGTAACAGACAAAAAGACATACACTTTCGCATCTATAATATTAGTGTGGATTAACATATCCTATTCTTTACTATAGTTATCCAAACATGATTAACACTTATCAAAACAATTGCACTATTATCAAAAACAAAGTCCCCAAGTCGGGCCCAAGAAGATACAAAGGAAGTAGCCAGTTAGACAATGAAATCGAAAACAATTCAATTTAAACGGACCACGCCGATAGCTGGGTCCACACCGAACGATCCGTTTTGGAGCGGCGATCCCGCGATCCGCGATCCAGGATCGTGAAGCGTGGATCGCGGATCGAGTTAGACCGATCCAGGAACTTGGAACTGCGATCCTAAATATGCGCTCCAAGCGATCTTAAGGCGATCCGTTATTCTAAAGTCAGTCAGTATCTTGCACGATATGGAGTCACACGTACAGCGGCGGCGTTGCAACAGTAACCTTTATTTTGCTTAAATTTTATTATAATTATATTTTTGCTTGAATATATAATTATAATAAAAAAATACAAAAACGAAAAAGGCGGTTCCGGGTAAAAAAATATACAAAAATCACTGGGGTTCAACTTTACGCAGAGTCTTTTGGGTCCTACCTATATCTAAATATTTAAATTCTTTATAAAGCGATATCAGACGGCGACTTTGCGAAATATCCATGGTGTGATGGATCGCACGAATCACACAAAACCGTCCACACCGCGCGCGCCACGCAACTGAGGCACCTTTGAAGCGGGCAAAAAAACCGACAACGTGCTAATCGCGAGCACCAGGGAGCGCGCACTTGAAAACTTGCGCAATGGAACGCTCGCGGCACGTCCACACCAAACGCTCCGTGGAGCGCGCTTCGTGCCGCACGCGATCGGAGCGCGTTGGATCGTTTGATGTGGAACCGGCTATTTTGATAGCGAGATCGATCCTGCGAACCAAGATGCATCACCTGATCACTCATTCTCTGTCAGACACCTCGTGAGTTTAAAGTTGGGTTTTCAAGAGAATTACCACCATTTCATTACATTTTATTGGCTTTTATTTAGCTGGGAGTATCCAATGACATTTTAAGCTATTGCATAGCTTTATCTCAGTAACGATAATAAATCTAGCATCCTCACTCCGACTGGCAATGCCTTTTTAATACTTCTAACTATAATTTCTTTTTAACTAGCGACCCGCCCGGCGTCGCATGGGTATAAAATATATAGCCACTGAAAAAATGATTAAAATCGATAGCCTATTATGATCCTTCACGTGGTCTACTTCTTATTTGTGCCAAATAAACTAAAAATTACTCCAGTAATTCGCGAGATAAGCCGTTTTAAATAATTTCCCCCGTTTTTTCCACAATATTCTCCCAAATTAGTCTTAGCCTGATAAAATATTATAGCCTATTGCCTTCCTCAATAAATGGGCTATCTAACACTGAAAGAATTTTTCAAATCGGACCAGTAGTTCCTGACATTAGCGCGTTCAAGTTAGCCCTTTCAAATAATTTTCCCCGTTTATTTCCACATTTTCCTTTATTTCTTCACTGCTATTAGTCATAGCAAGATAAAATATAGCCTATAAGCTTCCTCGATAAAAGGGCTATCAAACACTGAAAGAATCATCAAATTCCGTTGCGTAGTTTTAAAGATTAAAGGGAACAAAGGGACATGAGGGAAAAAAAGCGACTTTGTTTTATAATAAGTATAGATATAGATATAGATACTACTAACATATATTGTCACATTTATATTAGGGTCAGTATGCTACTATTAGTGGGTTAAATTCATGTCCCAACTTCCAAGCACTACTGCAGTAAGGGTTAAATCAGACCGCAACGTGACACGGAGAGACGCATATAAATTATTAGTTTTTTAATTTGTACCTATGGATTTGGCAGCCTCACGTTCACGAAATCTGTCAATCCAGTAAGAAATGCATCTTCGCGTCGCTTTTCGGTCTAAATTGACCCCATTTCTAAATTTATATGGATTTGACAGATTTGCAAGACCTCTCATGCTCACGAAATCTGTCAATTCAGTAAGAAATTGCATCTGGCGGTCTGAATTGACCCTAAGAGTGATTAATGATTATTTCTCTCAGAAGATAACGTAATTTAAACCATCCACAACGGATGCAAATGCCTAGTTTTAAATGTAATACCAGGAGCCAAATCAAAAACGGAGATGTTACATAAAAATACCAGATGGAGTCGCGGGTAAAAGCTAATTAACAATAACGTAAAGTTTAAATTACTTCTATTCGAAATTCAAATTAGATTCTATTTAAATTTCCACCAATCACGGCGCGGAACGAGCTCGGTTGATTGCGGTGATTGGTCATAATCAAATTTTATATTCCCATGAATTCTAAAAGGTGAACGATTTATGGAACTTTTGGATTACTAATACAGATTTTAATTACGTCGGATTCTTTATAGTCACCACAGACATAGATCAAGATAGATCATAGATATGTCTATGATAGTCACTATAATGACAAAACTGAAAAAACAGACGTAAAATCGATTATGAACGAAAGATAAGCCATAGTTATGTCAGATTAAGTAGTAGCGTTTTGGCAAATGGCTAAATGCTCAAATACCCATAGACGTATAGGTCTACCAGAACCTGATGGCAATTTTTGACAGCAAATTTTCAAAAAATATCCTAGAACATTGGATAAATTTTTATATTTGCATGTTTAACACACAGAATCAGCCGCTATAAGAAGAAAAAAGGATCAAAATGTTTTATTCCAATTACCCCGGTATTGCTAGAGTCAATTCATTTTCTCACTTTTTGCCATCAGATTCTGGTAGACCTATACTAACAATATAAGTGAAATAGTAGGTAAATTCATACATTTTGAAGAAAATTAAAAAACGACTAGCTAAACACTAATAGAATCGAGTCACATAATCACCATCAGCGTGAAGAGGTAACAGACAGACAGACACACTTTCGCATTTATAATAATATAAGTTAATATAAGTTAAGTATCATATGGAAGTATGGATAAGAAATCACAGCTGTATAATTACTGACTGTTAATATAGACAATTTAAAATTTAAATGAGTCCTTAAGGGGCCGGGCTACCCTCGAAATTCTCATACATACGTAATACCAAAACGATTTTGTCATACGAAAATATTTAACATGTTTGAGTTATTTTTCAGCTTAAAATAGTAATTACCTAGGTTCCTGAACAAAAATTAACTTCAAAATATTTAAACACAAAAAAAATATATTTTTGTGTATAAATTTTTTTACTAAATTTACTACCGAATATTTAACACTAAAAAATAGAGTAAAACACTGAACAATATATAAATAAATAGTAAATTTACTACAAAATATTTTAATACTAAAAAATATTTTTTAGAGTTGAAATATTTTGTAGTAAATTTAATATTTATTTATATATTTTTTAGTGTTTTGCTCTATTTTTTAGTGTTTAAATATTTAGTAGTAAATTTAGTAAAAAAAAAAAATATACACAAAAAAATTTTTTTAGTGTTTAAATATTTTGAAGTTAATTTTTGTTCAGGAACCTAGGTAATTACTATTTTAAGCTGAAAAATAACTCAAACATGTTAAATACTTTCATATGAGAAAATGATTTTGGTATTACGTATGTATGAGAATTTCGAGGGTAACCCGGGCTCTTAAGTCCCCCTTTAGAAGGGAAACTAGAACCACCTACACCTTCTGTGATTTATTGATTTAATTATTCACGATCTAACGCTCCCTTTGGCGATTCATAATAGTGTTGATTCTGACGAGGGGTCCTTCATAAATGCGTCATGTTTTGGAAGTTTTTTTTACTATATTGTGAATGTTGTAAAGACCTTTTTTGGCCACTTTCCCATAAATGGTTTACGTATCCCCGGCAGCTTGGGGATATCGACCGGGGTATGTTGGACTCTCCTAGTGTACGGTCTACCCTCTAAAACCCCATGGTGCTCCAATTTCCGCTCAAGGCAGAGTTACGATAGATCCTACCGCACTCTGCCAGTTATAATAAATACCTAGAACTGCTTACAACAAAATCCAAAACAACTAGGCACTGGTGCATAATTGTGTTTAAAACAAGATCACACCATTAAGGGCCGCGACACACCGGAATGGCAGAGGCGAAGCAAGCACTTTTAGCGTCATATGATTTTAAACTTTATCTTATTATTGTAATACATAGTATCGCTTGAGAAATCGCCGCCGCCGGCGGCCGCCAGCGTCCACGAGCGGCCACGAGCGGCCACGAGCGGCCACGGGAGGCCGTAGACTTCTTAAGCGATACATAGGTATTACAATAATGAAGATAAAGTTTAAAATCATCGCAATTTAAAACAATTGTCGTCGCGGCCCTAACCCAAGAGCCAACGACAGATAGAACTGTGAAGTTTCGATAGCAGTTACTTTAGGACGTATATAGTTCTGAAGGTCAACCTGACTGTGTAAAGAGTCAAGCTCAATCGTTTATCTCATTTTCTTCTGCATAACTTTAGGAAACTCGTCTTCCACTACCGGACATTTTTAAAAGTTGCTTCCCACTGCCATATATCCTTAAATTTCCTTAAATATTTATAATATGTGCATGATTGTGTTTAGATCATAAAGTTAATATACCTATCGGAATAGAGAAACAAAGGCCTGAGCAAGCGAGATATTACTATCAGTAACACTGCGTGGTAGAAAGAGAAGCGTGATTTGAGGTTGCATAGCTTTTTTTTCATCTGTTTGACAGTATGTCTGACCCTGTGCCGATCGTTGTCAATTTGAGATCTCAGAAAAATTGTGATTTTAAGTTAAATAATGAATAATTTTTAGAAATACTGCTCTAGAAACATCTAGGATCCACACATCGAAAAAACCTGGACTAATATTCATTTCACAGGTGAATTATTCTACATCGACAGGACCTAGTTTTAAGTTTATTTTTGCCAATTCCATACGAGTTATTGGTATTGATTTTGATAATTCACTTCTATATATGTTTAATTATATGGAAAACATAACTTGACTAGCCATGGTGCGCTATTTAAGGATATTTTGTGTAAACAATTTTCATCTATTTTACACTAGGGCTGCATCAAGTTATCGATAAGTTGTATCGATATGAAAATATTTTTAGTTAAGTATACTAATTATCTAGGAATGTTGAAATGATAACATACTCATTCGTAGCTTATAATTAGTTTAACTATATTAATATACTATCATACATAATTTATGGTTTTTAAGGTTCCGCACCCAAAGGGTAAAAAGTCCTAGTAGTGGGGTCCCGCAGCCCGCTCTACTACTAGGACTTCGTTGCCTGTCCGTCTGTCCATCCGTCCGTCCGTCTGTCTGTCTCCAGGCTGTAT
This sequence comes from Lysandra bellargus, assembly GCA_905333045.1. Classification (NCBI taxonomy): domain Eukaryota; kingdom Metazoa; phylum Arthropoda; class Insecta; order Lepidoptera; family Lycaenidae; genus Lysandra; species Lysandra bellargus. The sequence goes on along the minus strand of HG995324.1, from coordinate 8,828,844 downwards.
AACAAGAACCGCTATAGTAATAGACTTCTGAAATTTCCACAGATGTAATGTCATTCTACATCCAATATGGCTGCTCATCCAAGATAGGGAAATAGTTGAAAGCACTTCTGCAAGATGGGCATCAAATAAAAGGGCTCATTGAGAGTGAATTGAAAAATAATATGGTCTAGTGAAGTCGTGTCGTGTCGTGAACTGATGTGACGTGACGTAACCTGTCGTGTCGAATCGTGTCATGACATGTCGTGTCGTATCGTGTCAGGTTTTAGAAAATGCCCGGTTGAAACCGGTCACCCTTCATGCGCGAGTCCGACTCACACTTGGCCAATTTTTCAGATTTCCTGCTGACCTGGATACCAGAAATTCATGGCTTAAAATAATTGACCGTCCAAACTGGACTCCGAAGAAAAAATCATGCACACTTATTACTTAATTGTGCAGCAAGCATTTTGTAGAAAAGTCACATTTTACTTCAAAATTACAATTTTATTATATATCTATGCAGTTTTATTTTATCACATTTTATTATTTTTACAATCTTACAATTATTATTCCATGATCGATATTTTGTCAAATTACAAGATGTTTGTACATCACTGACACGCACACGTAAACATAATTGTATACACAGATGTAAATCAAATTTTCGTTAAGCTTGACAGCTCGGGATTGTTTCTCTATTCCGATAGGTATATTACCTTTATGGTTTAGATTCATAAGATGACAGCACTATGGTTTTCAGTCACACAAACAATGTAACTACATTTGTCGACAACAAAGAACGAACGTGAGAATGTGTCCGCTATAAAAATAATGCAAAAAATGACAGCTTCACCAATGGTAATAAAAGATAAAGAAGTCATTAAAACAGTCGACTGTAAGAATAACATTCTTTAGCTACCTAATATAGCGACGCCTTCGTGGTCTAGTGGTTTAGAGCGTAGCTATTGATAAGGGGGGTCGTGGGTTCGGTGCCCGCGTTGGAAACGTGTTATTTCCAAGTTTGGTTAGGACTAGGACTCATTGTCTGACAAGTAAAATGATCCATGCATCGGATGAGCATGTAAAAGTCGGTCCCACACCTGATATCTCACCAGTCGTGTCAGTCCTACTTGGTTATGAGAGTAAAATTATAGAAAGTTCTTTTGTGTACTGCGCACACTCTTGGGCACCAAATTTACTCCTGCGTAACAATAAAACAGGCCACCTGCATCGAGGTCGTTGTGAGAGTTAGTATTATTATATCAACACAGCTGAAAATATAGAATGGATTGGGTTTTTTGGCACGTGATTAGTAAATAGTGGTTGTTGACGCTATGACAGGGTTTCCCAAAACGCCAAAATAAGATTATAAAGAGGGCAAGATTTTCTCTGCTATTAAAAATTCACTATGGACCCATTTGTCAATAACAGAAGAAGAAGGGCATGACAATCCTGCTAATGGTGCTAATAAATCTCATGAATTAAGAATTATTTAATAATTAATGCTCCGACTTTAGTTTAGGTAATCGTCAAAATCGAAAGTGTTCCTAAAGATATATTATAGGTAAATGAGGTCATGACTCATGAAGTTATGACATTGTTTTTCTTTGACTCCGATGATTTAAAAATTTTAACAATTATTCTCGCTAATCAAGTTATCCATACTATCCATACATAATATGTGATATTTTACTTATTTTATGTTTTATCCTTATCTGATACATTAGAAAAGTGGTCAGACAGATATATTTACATTATTTAAGTACAACATTCGCCATGTTGTAAAACCATACATGTAATCAAGCCAAAATAAGTAAGGGGATAAGTGCATAATATTTGTAAAAATAATATAGTAATCTCTTTGTTTCTGATCCTAATTAATTAATTATATCTGAAATCTTGATTATTAAAATTACTTCCAGTTAGTCAATTTAAATTAACAATAAGCATATTTAGTAATTATTCAAAGTCCTGTATTGTTGTTCAAATACATTTTAATTGTATAATTCTTGTGTTTTCATTAAAACATTTACATAATAAATTTTGCTTTAACCCTTTTTGTACGTCTGCGATTCATTTTTTCCTTAAAACTATAAAATGTTTTTCTTTAAAGTTTCAACCGCTATTGTTTTTATATCTTGTTTATTTCTGTGGTTTTAACATTTAACAAAAAACTTAACAGGGTCTCAAATTGCAATTCTGACATGGTTGTTAAAATTTATAGCACTCCAGAAACTATTAATGGATTACAAAAACCTACGCGACCAAAGCGACTGCGAAGCGGTAGCGTTTACCGCGCGGCGGACGCTGCCCATGTAATCTTATGGCGCTGTGCACACCTGCACGACCGCGACGCGGGATGTTCGCGTCGGCAAGCGGAACGTGCGCGTCAAGTTGTCAGACGCGTGTTTTGAAGTGTACATAACTAGACTTCTTTTTTAAAACCTTTTTTTATATTATTTTCTACAGCTCTTTAGTTTATGATTTTTTGATTTGTATACGTTTTGATAGATTGTGTCATGATATTAACGTTTGACGGTTCGCACCGTAGTCGCGCAGGTGTGCACGGCCAGTTTCGCGTTGCAGACGCTCCCGTATCGCGTACCGCGTCCCCTGTCATTGACGCTTAGGTTTGTTTTATGCTTAAATCCTTTTCCGCGTGGAGTGTACCGCAGGGGTCCAATTTCAGACACATAATATTTTATTTATGCTATAGCATCATAACGCTACGTGACGCTATGCTACGCTATGACGTACAATTGTATTATTATGTACATGTTCAAAACGTAACTATGATAATAATGAAGATATGATCTTTGAATAATTTTCTTTCTTTATTAGTAAATAATAATATATTTGTTTATAAACTTAGACTAGAGATTATAACTACGTTGTTTGGGCATTGCAGCATTAAAACAGGTGGACAGATTTTGATTTAGTTTTGATTATTCTACAAGGACTAAAACTTGGCATGCTAGCATAGAATTAATTTGGAACACATTATTTAAAATGATCTCATACCGTCATACAACGAAAGGACATTCAGTGCTTTACTTCTAGTAAATCAGACTAGGATATAAAAGTGGTAATAAAAAACTTGACAGCTATTGACAGCTCTATTTGTTACTAGATGACCAGGAGAACTTCGTATCGCTATTTCCCCTGGATTTCCATGAATATTTTAAGATTAGATCAGCAAAATCGATTCAGCTGTTCTTGAGTTTTAGAAAGACTAAAAAAATATTTTTTTTTAAAGATAAGAAGATAGATAGATAGTCTATAATTATGTAGATACCTAGATTATGCCATACCTAGCCATGTTGACACTTGAACTGGTGACTTACTACAAACTAGCAAGAACTGTTCCTATTGTTAGTAATTTATTTTGAACGTAAATGATTATTAACCAGTAACCACTTAGGTCTTGGGATAGAAATTGGTTGCTATTGTGTCATCAAGACTATCATCACAATAGACAGGTTTGGCCAAAAAGTTGAATTGTCTAAGGCGGGGTTTCTTCTATCTAGTATTTTCACTATTTAGGTCAAAATATCGACAATGCTATGTCGAAATTTGTCTTTGACATATTCGTATTATCGAATAAAAGTAATTTTGATAATAGATCAAAAGATTCATTGCGAACTTAGCATAATATTAGTAGATCCACCAACAGTAATATTATTTGGCGACAGTAATTTATTTCATAAAGTTTTCATGTCATATTCAGCTCTGCATTATACCCATACTATCCATATATGTACTTCCATACTTCCATACTAATATTATAAATGCGAAAGTGTGTCTGTCTGTCTGTCTGTTACCTCTTCACGCTCAAACCGCTGAACCGATTTTGCTGAAGTTTGGCATGGAGATACTTTGAGTCCCGGGAAAGGACATAGGATACTTTTTGTCCCGGAAAAATGTACGGTTTCCGCGCGATAAACGAGTTTTGGCGCAACGGAGTTGCGGGCACTATCTAGTAATATTATAAATGCGAAAGTGTGTCTGTCTGTCTGTTACCTCTTCAGGCTTAGACCGCTGAATCGATTTTGTTGAAATTTGACATGAAGACACCTTGAGTCCCGGGAAAGGACATAGGATAGTTTTTATCTCAGAAAAATGTACGGTTCCGGCGCGATAAACAAATTTTTCTGCTGAACTGAAGAACTGTTTTATTTTTACGTTTACATCAAGTAGGCTCTGAAACTACTATTAAGTATAAGTTATTTACTCCATGGTATAAGGCATAGACATTTATATTTACTCCATGGTATAAGGTAGTAATATGTTTCCCTATGTTCTACTCTATGCCGAATTAGCACCTGTGGGCTACTCTTCATTTCAGAAAATATGCGGTTCCTGCAAGATTAAATTTTGCGTTTGTGGGAAACATAAAAGTTTGTACCTTGATTCTACTTTTATAACTCAGATTCGATCTAGTCAATTTCCTATCAAACTGAAAAATTGTATTCTTATAAAAATACGTGTGTTAACCAATTTTCAGGAGAATGCTAAGTGTTTCGTTATGTTTAAAAAACGCACTGGACCGAACACAGAAATAAACTGCATTGATATCGCATCGAAAAATATTTTATTTTATTTTATTTTATCCATATTAATATTATAAATGCGAAAGTGTGTCTGTCTGTCTGCCTGTCTGTTACCTCTTCACGCCCAAACCACTGAACTGATTTTGTTGAAATTTGGCATGGAGATACTTAGAGTCCCGGGAAAGGACATAGGCTACTTTTTATCCCGGAAAAATGTACGGTTTACGCGCGATAAATTAATTTTGACGCAACGGAGTTGCGGGCGTCATCTAGTTACTCATAATTTGAGGCATCTATGGGCTTTTAGCCCACTGTATCCTTATTATTACTATGTAAGTAATGTTATTATCTACTATCTCATATGTTTACTATAACTAATACTATAGCATTTGAAATAGAAAAATTGGGTTAGTAATATTATAACTAGATGACGCCCGCAACTCCGTTGCGCCAAAATTCGTTTATCGGGCGGAAACCGTACATTCTTCTGGAACAAAAAGTATCCTATGCCTTTTCCTGGGAGTTGGAACTCAAAGTATCTCTATGCCAAATTTCAGCAAAATCGGTTCAGTGGTTCGGGCGTAAAGTGGTAACGGACAGACAGACGGACAGACAGACAGACAGATAGACAGACACACTTTCGCATTTATAATGTTAGTTTGGATTTATGCGATTATCTGTCGCAGCAAAATTATTGCTTCTACACGACGAATAGTAAACGGTGCTCGTGCCAAAGGAAATTAATTTTAGTTTTACTATCATGTCATTGATTTCTGGAGCGTTTCAACAATCAGGCACTAACCCAGATCTAGGTTCTATCTAGGCTAGCTCATTGTGATTGCAATGAAAGTGCCAAAGAATGCAGAAATATTCAAAACTTTTAACAGAACATACGAAAAAAACTTAACGTCAAAAATCAAGTTGACAGACATAAAAAATAATACTCACGAGTTTTTAACACTTCAGATCCTCGGTACAACACTGCACTGTCACTAAATCACATAAATTTCGCACGTTGGAATCCTTGGCGCGTTACACACGTCCGCTCAGCGCGGCGTTCGGTGGTCGACTGCAGGTGGACGAAATTCCCGAACAAAAAGAAATTTGGGTTCCAAATTTAAACGTAGCAACTGTACCCAATCAGATAATCTGTGCAAGGTCGACTGTGATTGGCTGATAAAAAAGACCATAGAGAATATAAACTACATGAGAAAAAAGACGAAGAAGGAGTTTAAAATTCAAAGTTCGATTTTCATTTTGTGAAAATTATTTTGTAGCAACTCATACAAAAATTGTAAATTAAGTGGATTAATTAATGAAAAACGAAAGGTAAGCCATTGTAAAATGTAAATGTAACCGTAAATTGATAAATTGATGCAAAACATAACTATGTCATACCATGTTCTAATACAAAGTATGTCGCAGTATTATTTGCATATTTGTACAATAATTTACAACATAAACTATATTAATATGAAAAAGATAGATTATTATTTCATAGAAAATATTATAATGTATATCAGTATGCAGTTAATTTGGAAAATGTTAAAATGTGTATATTGTTTTATTGTAATAATACATAAGGTTGATAAGTATACTTAATAATTTATGTAAACTGTATGGAAATCTAGTAAATGAAAAATGTTTCATTAATTTCAGATTTTTAGGTCCCTATACTAGTTTGCAACATTTTAGTCTGCAAGCAATAGCTGGAGAAGGAAGGTATGGGATTATGAGTGGTACGGCCACCAAGGAAAAATCCTCTGATCAAGACGTGAGGTGGTATGCAGCTGGCCTGAGCCCACGCGATAGATTTCAGCTGTCGTATACAGGGTGTAACAAAACAAAGTAATGATACTTAAGTGTGTTACATGTATAAAGGTGCGCGTCTACTGGATCGGGATTGGAGCATACTGCGTAGGTATGCAGCGGACGGATTTGTTGCTTTGTATGTATGGTACTGACTACTGTAAACTGCACTAGAAGTACTGGAACGTCATTCTGCGCCTAACAAAATATATATGACGACACGACGCGCAGTCTGCACCGTACGCCCCGATTCTGACCTGGTGGACGCGCAGCTTTAATCCCCTCCCTATATAGAGTTTACTGTGTAAGCCAATCAAGTAGTTAGTAGAGTAGCATAGACAGCTATTCTATTATATTTATAAATAAAATACATAAAACTGTACTGTAATATTATAATATTGAGTAATAGAAATCAACAAAAGCTTGTGGATTAAATCTGTTTTATTGTTTAATTTACCTTATTAGCCTATTTATTTAGCTGTATACAATAATTTTTATTGAAATAAAACATTTATTTGAGCTTATTTATTTTTTATTTTATTTTTTTTAATTTTTGGTATGTTTAGAGTGAAAGGTTTTGCACTTAAAAATTTTAACTTCAGTTTCAAATTAAAAAAATAACGGATGTTTATTTTTTTTCTTCTAAGTCCGACCTCTTGTTACGTAGTATACAGTTTACATCCTCTTTGGTCGACTGGCCTGGGAGGGCTTAGCGCGGGAAACCGCGAAAATTGCGCGTATTTTTAATTACCTAACCTCACTATTTGATGAACAAGAAACTTGTGAGGATTCTTGTCAAGAATTCAAGTAAGTTTTAGTTTCCAGATTTTAGTATCATATTTTAAAGCCAATGTGTTAGAGGTGGTAAAAAGGAAAATTGCGCGTATTTTTAATTACCTAAGTGTGAAGCCAAACGAGCGTAATTTTGTGAGTCGTGAGTCGTGACTCGTAAGTCGCAGAATTTCGGTCGTGTATTTATTTTTCATACTAACCGTGACTCACAAAATTACGCTCGTGTGAATAAAGTAGGAATTTTCTATGAAACTGAATGCAGCAGAATTTCTGCCAACCGAAATTCTGCGACTCACGACTCACAAAATTACGCTCGTTTGGCTTCACCTTAACCTAACTATATTTTGATGAACGAGAAACTTGTGAGGAGTCTTTTTAGGAGTCTCGACTCTCGGTCGCTCTTAGAGATATAAATGATGATAAAACTTAAATTTAATGAAGAGTTCGACAGAATATAATGGAGCTTATGTCCAAAGCGTCTTTTAATTAGAGATCAACTACGATAACATGGCGCGCCCCTCCAAATGATTGTTTCAATGTGTGTAGTTAATCCTTAGGTCAATTCCATATGTGACTAACTCTACATTTGATACGACTTGCGTTTTATTTTGTCATATATTATGGTTACTATTATGTTATTAATATAAATTTTAAGATGGCTTTGTAGCAGATTAAACAAGTTAACTTATACAGAAAAAATGGTTATCATTATTGTTTTCAAATAGCATTTATTTAGTCAAACATAAGCGTGACCGACACTACATGCAAAAGGAAGTCGTTTCCGAGAGTGTTTGTAAACACCAATAATCTTCCTCTCTGTGTGCTAAATAACTCTACTTTGTATTTTTATCGAAAGTGCATGAAACAAACTATTACAAAATGGTTACCTTTAACCTGTAAGTTACTTTAAAAAATATTTATTAGCAAAAGAAATTGTGACCGACACTATAGCCCAAAACCTATCGCCTACTCTATTCTTACTGCATATCAATGACATGTTGCAGACCAGCGGCATTCATTGCTATGCGGATGACAGTACAGGTGATGCTGTATATATCGGCTCCCCCAATATTTCAAGTGGCAAAATGTTACTGAGAGTCGAAACGAACTTGTGTCTAAGGTGGAGAATTCATTGGAGAAGGTCTCCGAATGGGGTATACGTAACTTGGTCCAATTCAACCCCGCCAAGACACAAGTCTGCGCGTTCACCACTAAAAAGTCACCAATGGTCGTATGTCCTCGTTTCTAGGGCACATCTTTAATCATCTCCCCTAGCATTGAGATACTTGGCGTCAACATAAGCGAAGTCCAGTTCCGATATCATCTAGAGGGTAAGGCCAAATTAGCCTTGAAGAAGCTTGGTGTTCTTAACAGAACGTGACAGTACTTCAGTCCGGACCAACGCTTACAGCTCTACAAGGCGCAGGTTCGGCTTCATATGGAATATTGTTCTCATCTCTGGGCAGGGGCGCCAAAATACCAACTGCTCCCTCTGAATCGTATCCAACGAAGGGCCGCTCGAATAGTTGACTGCCATAGTGTTTCAAACAGCTTGGACCCCTTAGAATTACGCCGAGATGTAGCTTCACTCTGCATCCTCTATCGGTTGTATCACAGGGAGTGCTCTGAGGAATTGTTCGGAATCATACCACCTGCAACTTTTCGCCATCGTTCTACGCGAAAAACATACCATCCTCATCACCTTGATGAGTGGCAGTCTTCCACAGTGCGTTTTTCGCGTAACTTTCTGCCGCGCACTGTAAAACTCTGGAATGAACTGTCACCAGCAGTTTTTCCGGATCTATATGACCTGCAAACCTTCAAGAAAAGAGCGTATTCCCTCTTAAAAGGCCGGCAACGCACCTGCAGCTCTTCTGATGTTGCGACTGTCCATGGGCGACGGTAGTCTATCAGGTGACCCGTTTGCTCGTTTGCCCCCTTATTTAATAAAAAAAAAAAAAAAAAAACGTGACTGACACTACACTCACTTTGTGCGGGTAAAAGTCGGTATTTTTACATGAAACCTTAAAATTTATATATCTCAGCACGTACAATACGAACTCTAAAATTATACAAAAGCATATCAGTAATTCATTAAAATGCTTTTTTTGAACTAATTTATCACAAAAACGAAATCGCTAATAATTTGTCAAAAAATTACTCAAAATGAAATCTTCTCAAAGACAATTAACATAATAACCCTAGAGGAAGCGATAGGCAAAATTTCGTCATGTTTTTAAGTTAAAATGTTCCTTTATAATATGATCCCTATAGAGGTAAGAACGACAAGACACTATGGAGTTTCGGTCGCTATTATTTTAGAAGGTTTCCAGTTCTGCAGGTCAACCTTACCTTCAATGAAGTTTAAAGATCTTGCATTTTATCTTATTTTCTTGTGATATCTATAAGAATCTCATATTCTACTGCCAGATTTTTGTGACAATTGCTTCGCATTTCCAGACATCGCTAAATTTTGGATTTTATTTGACTTTGAGGTGGTCTGGCGGGTTCTTAAAATAATTATTTAGCTTACTGCTTCTCTCTCTGCTTTCTATATAGCTATTTTCGCCATCTATCAGCAAAAATAACAAACAAAACGCTACTTTTGGGCGTGATCGACTCTATATTGTGACGGACACTACAAAAATATTTTTTAGAGTTTAAGTGTTATAAAAAAAGATGACAAATTTTTAATGCCGGTGTCATTTGAGTTAAGCCGTCACGTAGGAAAGTTTGTAATTTTATTCATGTAAAAGTAATTTTACTGTAGTTAAAGACAACAATAATGTTTTTTATGTGACCGACACTACAACTCGACACTGTGATCTTACAAGCCTATTATATCTTTATAAAAATGAATATTCTCGAATCTCAAAAGCTATTTCGGTATTTAATTGTTTGAACAATCAGTGTGTAACAAAATATGACAAGAATTTAAAATACATAACGTGAAAACTAAGTCAGAACTTCATCACACAAAACCACACTCAGCCGAGGTCACGACATCATCTCATAAATGGCAGCTTTGCTAGAAAAGTAATGCTTAGAAATTGTTGCTTCTATAAAATCTTAATAGTACCATAATGTTGTGGCTACAATTAAGTATTTTTATTACCAAAATCAGGTATTTATTTTCTTAGTCTATGGTAGACTTTTACACGGAACTGCCACTTATGAAAGAGTTTGTATGTAGTAACTAGTAAGTATTCAACCAATCACAGTACACGTGATATTTCAGTTAATGTCACTTATTACCTAGATTTGTTGGTCAACTAATCATAACTAGCCGACCGCGCAAGACTATGCACTTTTAAACGTTTTGACAACGCACTTCAAACGTTTTGAATTTTGGAGGGGCGCGCCATGTTATAGTAGTTGATCTCTACGGTTAAGTAATTAATATTCGTCTGTGCGGCAGGTACTTTGTCATTGTGCTTGTCGTGAACATGTAAATTGCGCGTATTTTTATTATCTAACCTAAACTATTTGATAAACAAGAAACTTGTGAGGATTCTTTTTCTGTGGTTCAGTTCAGAGTTAAGGTCTCAATTTGTCAATATATTTGAGGATGTGAAAAGAAATGATTTTTAGTGACATAACTTTAAAATAAACATGTAGATGTGGAAGAGGGATACTACTTATAGGTAGCTTCCATCATTGTACTATAACTGTAACTTTTGTAAATGAAATAAGTATTATTATTTATTATTATTTAAAAAAAAACGAAACGATCAGTTTCTGAGGTTTGTTGACAGAATCATTTCAATGCATTATTGGCAAGCCTGTGTTATTTCAAAAGCGTTGGTGTATAAATCTATACACCAACGCTTTTGTTTATAAACCCCTGTTAATAAACCTGAGAAATTAATAATAATTTACGAAATTATTGATAACTCACAAGTCACAAGCTCAAATGAGACTCAAATTAGACCCTAGAGCCTAGAGTCTAGACCAAGGGCGGCCAACCTTTTCGACACTTGGGCCAAAATTCGGATTGTTGAATTTAGACTAAAAAGATAGTCTAGACTCTAGATTTCAAGATTCGCAGTAATTTTCTGTTACGCGTCTTTTCCTAGTCTACATACGAAGACATAAATACACTGTGTAGTTTGTTTATATTTTTGTTAATAATATTTACAATTTTGTTTATCACTTTGTTAATATTTTCATTAGCATAAAGATAGAGAGTGTATTTAAAAAGACTAGACGTAAAAAAGATGCTCTTTCAGGCGTAATCGAGTAATTCTTAATTAATTGACAAGATGACAGCTTTTTGATGGCAAATGAGGGTCGCCGGTCGAGGTAGCCTTCTAAGTTCTAACATTTTTTGTCATTGGAATTTTAAAATAAAATAAGGTTATTTTCGTATTGTTTAAAATGTACCAAAAAATAGAATTCGAGCTAATATTATAGAAATTCCAAAGTGCGTCTGTCTGTATTTCTGTCTGTTACCTCTTCACGCCCAAACCACTAAACCCATTTTGTTAAAATTAAGTATGGACTAGAATCTAGATGATGCCTGCATTTCCGTTGCGTCAAAATTAGTTTCTCGCGCGGGAACCGTATATTTTTCCTGGATAAAAAGTATCCTATGTCCTTTCTTGGGACTCAAAGTATCCCCGTACTAAATCTCAGCAAAATTAGTTTAGTGGTTTAGGCGTAAAGACGTAACAGACAGACAGACACACTTTCGCATTTATAATATTAGTATGGATAGAGAGTCCAGAAAGGACATAAGTAGTGTGGGAATAAATGTAGAGGCCAAAGGAAGATCTTCCGACCGGACGAGGTGGTATGCTCGGTCAGGCCGGAGCCCACGTGATACATTAATTCAGCTGTCGTATATATACCGACGCGCTTAGAAAACTTCGATAGCGCGATGCAGGAATGTTAGGCGAATTGTAGGCCGCCACATCACTCCCCCCGAAGACCGGAGGTCGAATCTTGAAGTCTTGTCGCTTGAGTCGCCAGTGCAAGAGAGTTCCAGTAAGTCGGAACTGTTGCAGTGAGTCCCAGTGAGTCGGGCCTATAAGCTGCTCACGGGATCCAGTGAGTCGGATAAGCTGCCGTGCGGGCCGATGCTACGTGCTGACCAGGAGAGATGTGCTCTACTTGCTGACCGGTCGATGTAGTGAGAAAGTCCGATGATGCCGATGCGGAGTCGCCCAGGCCGCGGTACATTGCGGCTAGTGGACGAGGTACCCGATGAGGCGATGCTGGCTGGCGTGGTACGGAGGGGCGGGGAGTGACGATGATGAAGGAGGCGTGTTCTGTCGAGGGTCATCAATGTGGGATATGTGCGTGGAGGCCAAAGGAAGATCTTCCGACCGGGCGAGGTGGTATGCTCGGTCAGGCCGATGCCCACGTGATACATTTCAGCTGTCGTATATTTACCGACGCGCTCAGAAAACTTCGATAGCGCGATGCAGGAATGTTAGGCGAATTGTGGGTACCGCCACAGTAGTATATTTTTTTCTAGAAAAATGCACGGTTTCCGATATATGCATCACCTAGTATTACACAACGTGTAACAAAACTAAGTTAAATGATACTTTAGGGTATGTGTATGTGTCCCTTGTATAGAGTTAGCTGTGAAAGTAGCATCTTTGAAAGAGTATTTTTTTAAATTTTGTATGGGTAAACTTCTGGCGCTGGGGCACTTGCCCATACAAATCACAAAAAAACAAATTTTGCTCCTTCACAGTGAACTATACGTAACTAGATGACGCCCGCAACTCCGTTGCGCCAAAGTTCGTTTATCGCGCGGGAACCGTACATTTTTCTGGGATAAAAACTATCCTATGTCCTTTCTATGGACTTAAAGTATCTCGAAGCCAAATTTCAGCAAAATCGGTTCAGCGGTTTGGGCGTGAAGAGGCAACAGACAGACAGACAGACACACTTTCGCATTAAAATATTAAATATAATTTTAGTATGGATTATAATATTAGTATGGATATGTAGGAACACATACACATCCTAAAGTATTATCAATTAGTTTTATTACACCCTGTATATTATTTTCAGTAAAAACTTAAAACAAGTGCCAAAATGTAAATGGATTTAATCAGATTTTTTGCGGTTCGAAAGGAAACCTCTATCTTTGTGACGTTCTCTCCGATTTCCGTTTCTTGGGATTGGGCCGGTTTCCGATTCTTTTCAAAGTTGAGTCCAATAGTCCAATCCCTTGCTGACCCAGAAACGAAATGCTGAAATCGTATTTTGAACTTTCCTGCTATCGTAATAAGATCGAAATATGCCAGCATTTTCAGGGGTAGTGAATAATAACATTGTGTCTAACATTTTATGCATTCTACAATGGTAAGATACAAACCACAAATATAAAGGTAAGATGTGAATGTGATGTGGAAGATACAACAATTAATTCCTGTAGCTGATTATTTTACAGCTTATCTTTACAAAAATCACATACCTACAATGATCTTCAGGCTTGTGCCAAATGAGTCGTACTCGTAAGGGTCGATTCAGACCGCAACGCGATGCGTAGATGCATTTTTAAATTTGTACTGAATTGACAGATTGTCATGTTCTTCGCGCAATTGAAATCTGTCAAATCAACAAGTCCAAGAATAATATACTATTATACTTGAATGACATTGACAGGAGGTGCAAAACTCTTAAGTCTCACGCCGTGTTCACACCAAACCGACTGTAAGCCGCCGAATGTGAACAGGCTCACTGTGAGCCCCAGTGTGAACGTGAAAATATATCGAATGTCGGCGCCTACGCCTAGCGTAATAGCGTATTGTCGGTTAGGTGTGAACGAAAAAGTAAATATGTATGGAAATACAATAAACTCCGTAACGATCGCTCACATTCGGCGGCTCACAGTCGGTTTGAACACGGCCTTAGCACAATACAAGATGGCGTGCTACATATGAGCCTTGTACAGCTGTATTTCTGAACAATTTATCGTTTCATTAGGAGCGAAATATGAAAATCCCGACTTACCACATTCGGTCCGGCGTTCATTATCGTAACTTTCTAATCACCTGCATTATATTAATGACAATAAGGATTGTAAAACAACTCCAAAATGACACTTTACAAGATGGCGTTGACAATTGATAGTTCTGGGGATGACACTGAACAATTGATCGTTTCATTAGGAGCGAAATATGAAAATCCCGACTTACCACATCCGGTCCGGCGACCGGCGTTCATTATAGTAACGAGCTCGGTTCGCGAATTCTGTTTCAAGTTCATTTGTCTACATCGAACGTGTTCAGAGATCTATTATCTCTGAGAGTACTTTGTGGTTTTTCTATCTCTGTCACTCGTGGCTATCTCTTTCTATTTGGGATAAAAAATTGCATCCTCTGTCCTTTTACGGGACTCAAAGTTCCCCACACTTAATTTCAGCAAAGTCGGTTCAGCGGTTTGGGCGTGAAGAGGTAACAGACAGATACACTTTCGCACTTATAATATTAGTATGGATTAGTAAGTATACAGGTCTATGCTTGACAGTATGGCAACTACTGCTCAAGTATTGCTTACTTAGCACTCCAGTCTACAGCTAACTACCATCTTGAAAATCCATTAAAACTTACCGAGCATAAGAAAGACAAACATGAAATTCTGAATCAGAGTTCTGACTAACGGACGGAGCGAACTCAATTACGTAATTAGACAGAATCGACGTCTGCCTGTGACGCTGCATTCGTGTATAGTCCGGGAGTTGAATGAGAAATATTGAATATTAACATGATTTTAGAATATAGTAGGTTTTAATTTAGAAATATTGTCACTTGATAATTTTATTCCCTGATTATTCAAACAATGCAGCTTTTAAAAATACTATATAAAACTCAATTTTTCAGTATAAATTCGCTACCGGATATATTCAACTCATGTTACTTGAATAATCTATTTGACACATACAGTCTCTTAAAAAATCTGTTAACGTTTGTATTATAAAATCAATTATGAATAAGTTAAAATTCATGAACTTTTTTGAATCAAAAAGTTTTAATTGAATTATCAACACCGACCTACATTCTAATATCGAAAATAAATTACTTACTTTAAAATACAGATATCACCTTTGAAATCTTTTAATTTAATATTTTAAATTACTTTAATCCTTAGATTGCGGATTCTTGGAAATCTGTTGTTATTATAATGTTGTCGCGATCACCGGTGCTCTTATGGGGCTTAATTGATAGATTAATCTTCAAAGATTATAATTTAAATATGACATAAACTAATATTCTAGTTTCAAAGGATTTGTATATTTTTCAAGCATTAAAAAAATTCTATGTCCTTTCCCGGGGCACAATATATATAAATATATATATTATTTTGATCTTCATAGAATCGGCATTGCGGTCTAAGTGTCAATTCAGACAGCAATGCACCGCGTTAGTAGATGCATTTCTAGATTTGTATGCATTTGACAGGTTTGCATGACGTCTCACGCAATTAAAATCTGTCAATTCAGTACAAATTTAGAAATGCATCTACGCGTCGCGTTGCGGTCTAAATTAACTGTAAGTGTACATAGATACTATTGAGACCGACACAATCACATTTTTAATTATTTTACTACTATTAATGATAGCTTTTACTTTTTTTTGCAACTCCTCAGAAACTATAGTCATCTCCTGGCCTATACCACGTGGTTAGGTAATTAAAGTGGACAAATCGAAGCTATCGAGAGATCGTGCTAAATAATGGGATCAATATACGATTGTAATGTGTATGAAATGTACGATGAGCAAAACAATCTATACTAGTATTATGAATGCGAAAGCACAGTACCGAAAGTGTGTCTGTCTGTCTGCACCGAATCCGTTACAATTTGGCATGGAGATCTCCGTTGCGCCGAAATTGTTTACCGCACGCGATCCATTAAACATTTCAGGATAAGGCGCAGCGCAGACGACAGACTATCCGTGACGCACTTTTTGTGTGTGGAAATAGAACCAGATGCAATTATTTGCGGACTTTTTGCGCGTCGTATGTGTTACTGCATATAATTCCATAGGTTCTATTTCCCACAGACTAAAAAGTGCGTCACGGATAGTCTGTCGTCTGCGCTGCGCCTAAATAGTATCGTATGTCTAAAATATAGATTTGACAGATTGGCATGTCGCCTCGCGCAATTGAAATCTGTAAAATCCATACAAAATGCCGCGCCTCGTCTCGCCTCGCCTCGTCGCGTTGCGGTCTGAATTGACCCTTAGGCACTGATCTCTATTATACAAGTACGCTGGATAAATGATACCCTTTGAAATGACAGCTATTTCTTGTGCCTATTTGAAGCGGTATCAGCGCCCCCATTATTGGGGCTGAGAACTAAATCTGACGTAAAAACAAGGTTTGAAAGCCGCCATATTGGCGCTGATAGCAGTAGTGAGAGTACTTGGAACTAATACTAGTGATGACAACTATTGTTATTGGTTGTGGTTACGTCAAATTTAGTTCTCTACCCTAATAATGGGGGCGCTGATTCCGCTTCAAATAGGCACAAAAAGCAGGCGGGTATCAGCGATCTATCGTACTTGTATAATAGAGATCAGTGCCCTTAGGCCTTTTAAAATCAGCTGCAAATATTTTGGGCACACGTTCTACTGTTTGAGTACACAGGATGTAACAAAACATAGTGATAATAATTTTAGGGTACGTATAATACAGTTCACTGTAAAACTAACAGCGCTCAAAGAGTTATAATATAATTTTTACACCCCGTACTTGGTGACTGCTTATTCAATTTAAGGTTTATTAAAATCACCTACTGACATTTTGGGTATAACTGTACAATATGTTATGTAACTTTGTAGGTTCAATTCAGTCCGCAACGCGACGAGGCGAGGCGAGGCGCAGCATAAATTTGTATGGATTTGATAGATTTCAATTGCGTGAGATATCTTGCGAATATGTCAAATCCATATAAATTTAGAAATGCATCTACGCGTCGCGTTGCGGTCTGAATCAACCTTAAAATATACACGTTTCGGAAAATTAATAATAAAAAACATACTTAACGAAAAAAAATGTCTATCATAAATATTATTTAATTGTTTACTTTCAACTCAACGTTAATCCGCTAAGGTATTTAGTATATAAAGATATATTTTTTATGAGTTCAATGTTTTTCCTCGATTATGACAACTGTTTTTCTGACTTAACAATTAACATCTATTAAATATACATCATCATGTACCCAAAATAATATCTAAACCCTGCAAAGGTCATGAACTAAAACGAGCGTAATTTGTGAGTTATGAGTCACAGAATTTCGGTCGCGTAAATATCTTTTCATACAAATCATGACTCGCAAAATTACGCTCGTGTGAATTAAACAGGACTTTTGTATAAAATTGAATGCAGCAGAATTTCTGCCAGCCGAAATTCTGCGACTCAAAAGTCACAACTCACAAAATATTACGCTCGTTTGGCTTCACCCTAAGGGTTCAAACGATATTATTATTTATTATAGCTTCTAGTTTACCACCACCTTACACAGTTTAGCTTAGAGAAACTCAGGTAAGAATTAAAATATATTTGCAGGAAGATGTAAGTACTTCCTATTTGTAAAAATACTAGACGTTCCCCGCAATTTTGTTCACGTAGTTTGTTTATCACGTGGTAACTGTACATGTTTATCGGGCTTGCAAGTCCTGGTACAGGATATTATTTTACTTCTTTTTTTATAAAATAAGGGGGCAAACGACCAAACGTGTCACCTGATGAAAAGTTACTTCCGTCACCCATGGACACTCGCAGCATCAGAAGAGCGGCAGGTGCGTTGCCGGCCTTTTAAGCGGGAATAGGGTAATAGGGGAGGGTAGTGATGGGAAGGGAAGGGAATAGGGTAGGGGATTGGGCCTCCGGTAAACTCACTCACTCAGCGAAACACAGCGCGAGCGCTGTTTCACGCCGGCTTTCTGTGAGAACGTGGTATTTCTCCGGTCGAGCCGGCCCATTCGTGCCGAAGCATGGCTCTCCCACGTATAAATTTATTATTATAATTTATTAAACTCTCATCGAGTGGTATAAACTTGAAAGAGGAAACAGATTGACAGGTGAATACACTTTTGTTACTAAAAAATTAGTAGAAACTAGATGAGGCCCGCAACTCCGTTGCGCCAAAATTCGTATATCGCGATATAAACCGTACATTTTTCTTGGATGAATAGTGTCCTATATCATTTTTCGGGGCTCAAACTATATCCATACCAATATTCAACTAAATCGGTTCAGAGGTTTGGGCGTGAAGAAGTGATATACGGACACACTTTCGCATTTAAAATATTAGTAAGGGTACAAGATTTCTCGTTCAACTTTATACCAAAGTTGGTAACGAGCAAAACATCTTAATTTCTAATCAACGAAAACATGAGCTATTAAAATATCAGCGAAGTTGGAATTCTCCAAGTTTCAATGTTCTTAGAATACACCTGCTTGGAAGTGCCGAAGTTACCGATTTTTAGGCCTCATTAAAGTTAAGTAACTCGTCAGAACAATGTTATTTTTTCATAGGAATTGATTAATTATGCAAATAAGCTGAGGGAAATACAATTTTGACTATCCATACTAATTTTATACCTTTAAACCCGGGTTGCACCAACTTACTTTAACTATAACTTTAACTATAACTGCATTGCAAAATGTCAAATCTTTGGTTACCGTGAAATATGGCGTCCGACGCCATATTTAACCATAACCGCTTATACTTATATCTTTATATGTTATATTTTTCCTGTCGATTTTTACGGATAGTTAAATTTTTTATACTCTCAATCCCATTACCTGTAGTTTTAATAAAAAAATAAACGCAACAGACATCTGTCAATTTCTGTGGTTAAAGCTAAATCAGCCTTAACTATAACCATAACTATTAACTTTAACCATAACTTTAACTTTGACCACGCCTCTGATGCAAGGGTGAAGCCAAACGAGCGTAATTTGTGAGTTGTGAGTCACGGAATTTCGGTCACGTAAATATTATCTTTTCATACAATTAATCATGACTCACAAAATTACGCTCGTGTGAATCAAACAGGACTTTTGTATGAAACTGAATGACGAACCGAAATTCTGAGAGTCACAACTCACAAATTACGCTCGTTTGGCTTCGCCCTAAATGCGAAAATGTATCAGTCTGTCTGTTACCTCTTCACGCCTAAACCGCTAAACCAATTTTGCTGAAATTTGGTATGGAGATACTTTGATTTCCGCGAAAGGACATACGATACTATTTAGGCGCAGCGCAGACGACAGACTATCCGTGACGCACTTTTTGTGTGTGGAAATAGAACCAGATGCAATTATTTGCGGACTTTTTGCGCGTCGTATGTGTTACTGCATATAATTCCATAGGTTCTATTTCCCACAGACTAAAAAGTGCGTCACGGATAGTCTGTCGTCTGCGCTGCGCCTAAATAGTATCGTATGTCCTTTCGCGGAAATCAAAGTATCTCCATACCAAATTTCAGCAAAATTGGTTTAGCGGTTTAGGCGTGAAGAGGTAACAGACAGACTGATACATTTTCGCATTTAGGGCGAAGCCAAACGAGCGTAATTTGTGAGTTGTGACTCTCAGAATTTCGGTTCGTCATTCAGTTTCATACAAAAGTCCTGTTTGATTCACACGAGCGTAATTTTGTGAGTCATGATTAATTGTATGAAAAGATAATATTTACGTGACCGAAATTCCGTGACTCACAACTCACAAATTACGCTCGTTTGGCTTCACCCTTGCATCAGAGGCGTGGTCAAAGTTAAAGTTATGGTTAAAGTTAATAGTTATGGTTATAGTTAAGGCTGATTTAGCTTTAACCACAGAAATTGACAGATGTCTGTTGCGTTTATTTTTTTATTAAAACTACAGGTAATGGGATTGAGAGTATAAAAAATTTAACTATCCGTAAAAATCGACAGGAAAAATATAACATATAAAGATATAAGTATAAGCGGTTATGGTTAAATATGGCGTCGGACGCCATATTTCACGGTAACCAAAGATTTGACATTTTGCAATGCAGTTATAGTTAAAGTTATAGTTAAAGTAAGTTGGTGCAACCCGGGTTTAAAGGTATAAAATTAGTATGGATAGTCAAAATTGTATTTCCCTCAGCTTATTTGCATAATTAATCAATTCCTATGAAAAAATAACATTGTTCTGACGAGTTACTTAACTTTAATGAGGCCTAAAAATCGGTAACTTCGGCACTTCCAAGCAGGTGTATTCTAAGAACATTGAAACTTGGAGAATTCCAACTTCGCTGATATTTTAATAGCTCATGTTTTCGTTGATTAGAAATTAAGATGTTTTGCTCGTTACCAACTTTGGTATAAAGTTGAACGAGAAATCTTGTACCCTTACTAATATTTTAAATGCGAAAGTGTGTCCGTATATCACTTCTTCACGCCCAAACCTCTGAACCGATTTAGTTGAATATTGGTATGGATATAGTTTGAGCCCCGAAAAATGATATAGGACACTATTCATCCAAGAAAAATGTACGGTTTATATCGCGATATACGAATTTTGGCGCAACGGAGTTGCGGGCCTCATCTAGTTTCTACTAATTTTTTAGTAACAAAAGTGTATTCACCTGTCAATCTGTTTCCTCTTTCAAGTTTATACCACTCGATGAGAGTTTAATAAATTATAATAATAAATTTATACGTGGGAGAGCCATGCTTCGGCACGAATGGGCCGGCTCGACCGGAGAAATACCACGTTCTCACAGAAAGCCGGCGTGAAACAGCGCTCGCGCTGTGTTTCGCTGAGTGAGTGAGTTTACCGGAGGCCCAATCCCCTACCCTATTCCCTTCCCTTCCCATCACTACCCTCCCCTATTACCCTATTCCCGCTTAAAAGGCCGGCAACGCACCTGCCGCTCTTCTGATGCTGCGAGTGTCCATGGGTGACGGAAGTAACTTTTCATCAGGTGACACGTTTGGTCGTTTGCCCCCTTATTTTATAAAAAAAGAAGTAAAATAATATCCTGTACCAGGACTTGCAAGCCCGATAAACATGTACAGTTACCACGTGATAAACAAACTACGTGAACAAAATTGCGGGGAACGTCTAGTATTTTTACAAATAGGAAGTACTTACATCTTCCTGCAAATATATTTTAATTCTTACCTGAGTTTCTCTAAGCTAAACTGTGTAAGGTGGTGGTAAACTAGAAGCTATAATAAATAATAATATCGTTTGAACCCTTAGGGTGAAGCCAAACGAGCGTAATATTTTGTGAGTTGTGACTTTTGAGTCGCAGAATTTCGGCTGGCAGAAATTCTGCTGCATTCAATTTTATACAAAAGTCCTGTTTAATTCACACGAGCGTAATTTTGCGAGTCATGATTTGTATGAAAAGATATTTACGCGACCGAAATTCTGTGACTCATAACTCACAAATTACGCTCGTTTTAGTTCATGACCTTTGCAGGGTTTAGATATTATTTTGGGTACATGATGATGTATATTTAATAGATGTTAATTGTTAAGTCAGAAAAACAGTTGTCATAATCGAGGAAAAACATTGAACTCATAAAAAATATATCTTTATATACTAAATACCTTAGCGGATTAACGTTGAGTTGAAAGTAAACAATTAAATAATATTTATGATAGACATTTTTTTTCGTTAAGTATGTTTTTTATTATTAATTTTCCGAAACGTGTATATTTTAAGGTTGATTCAGACCGCAACGCGACGCGTAGATGCATTTCTAAATTTATATGGATTTGACATATTCGCAAGATATCTCACGCAATTGAAATCTATCAAATCCATACAAATTTATGCTGCGCCTCGCCTCGCCTCGTCGCGTTGCGGACTGAATTGAACCTACAAAGTTACATAACATATTGTACAGTTATACCCAAAATGTCAGTAGGTGATTTTAATAAACCTTAAATTGAATAAGCAGTCACCAAGTACGGGGTGTAAAAATTATATTATAACTCTTTGAGCGCTGTTAGTTTTACAGTGAACTGTATTATACGTACCCTAAAATTATTATCACTATGTTTTGTTACATCCTGTGTACTCAAACAGTAGAACGTGTGCCCAAAATATTTGCAGCTGATTTTAAAAGGCCTAAGGGCACTGATCTCTATTATACAAGTACGATAGATCGCTGATACCCGCCTGCTTTTTGTGCCTATTTGAAGCGGAATCAGCGCCCCCATTATTAGGGTAGAGAACTAAATTTGACGTAACCACAACCAATAACAATAGTTGTCATCACTAGTATTAGTTCCAAGTACTCTCACTACTGCTATCAGCGCCAATATGGCGGCTTTCAAACCTTGTTTTTACGTCAGATTTAGTTCTCAGCCCCAATAATGGGGGCGCTGATACCGCTTCAAATAGGCACAAGAAATAGCTGTCATTTCAAAGGGTATCATTTATCCAGCGTACTTGTATAATAGAGATCAGTGCCTAAGGGTCAATTCAGACCGCAACGCGACGAGGCGAGGCGAGACGAGGCGCGGCATTTTGTATGGATTTTACAGATTTCAATTGCGCGAGGCGACATGCCAATCTGTCAAATCTATATTTTAGAAATATATCTAAGCGTCGCGTTGCGACGAGGTTGTAATGGAATGAAAAAGCACCAACTATATTAATGCCCCGTATAGCTTTCAGTACCCTCAGACCTTTACTCAAGTTGGTGCGAACAAACATTCTATCACATCCTGTAATGGGATTTAGCTTGGGGATACAGGGGAAATGAGTAAGTAATGATGTGGAGGCAACTTCATTATCATCGCCCCTCGTCGATTTTCATCACCCACTCCAATCATTATCTGCTTCTACGCCTCTTAAGAAGTTTCTGCTGGTTTAAGAATTCCTAAACAATTTGCGTTTCAAAAACAACTAGAGATCGCCCAATGGTCGGAATTCGACCTTAAATTAAATTATCCTCTTCTTTTGGCTCCCCGTTTAAATTATTGACTATTTCATCTATATATATAAAAGAAAGTGGTGTTACTTATAACTCAAGAACGAATGAACCGAATTGGCTGAAAACTGGTGGAGAGATACTTTGAGTCCCGGAAAAGAACATAGGATACATTTTATCCCGGAAAAATGTACGGTTACTGCACAATATACTTTTGTGATTTGCGCGTAAGCTATTCAATAGATTTTGATAAAATTTGGTATCGAGATACTTTGAGTCTCGGGAAAGGACGGGATACTTTTTGTCCCGGAAAATATATGGTTGCCGCGAAATAAACTTTTATGATTTTCGCCTAAGCTATTCAATATATTTGGATGAAATTTGGTATAGAGATACTTTGAGTCTATGGAAAGAACAAGGGATACTTTTTGTCCCGGACACTTCCCGCACAATAAACTTTTGCGATTTTAGCCTAAACTATTCTCGGAAAAGGACAAGGGAAACTAAACTAAACTATTCAGTCTATTTTTATGAAATTTGGTATGGAGATAGGTACTTTGAGTCTCGGGAAAGGACAAGGGATACTTTTTGTCCCGGAAAATGTACGGTTCCCGCACAATAAACTGATTTTCGCTTAAACTATTTAATCTATTTTGATGAAAGGCATGGAGATACTACATTTTAATCTATAGTTCTCTTAATTATACCAATTCGAATTTAATAATCATCGCTAAGACAGGACAACGTCTGTCGGGTCAGCTAGTAATTAATAAAAAACAACAATTCATTTTTAATTTGACAACAGACTTCAACCATAAACAAAAGAGTATATGTATAGTCTTAATGTCATTCAAAAAGTGTAGTGTGCACATTGTAGTATGTGTAATGTTTCATTTGTTAGAAAAATGTATGATAAAAGCATAATTTCAAAATAATATAAATTCGATGCACGCCTTCACCATATAAACTAAAACTGTACAAAATTTCATGCTCCTACGTTTCCGCACTTTTCTTAAAAAGGGGTTTCTTAAAAAGTTTTTCGCTCGTGTAATAATATAATAGATTAATTTGGTTTGGCATCTTTTGTACTATCAAAGAAATTGATTAATAGACATTAAATGACAGATTATTGATATTTAGTCGGATTATGACAAGTTTACCTTTATAATACCCTGTGATAATACCTGTCCCGGTGAACTTCGAACACTTAAAAACTTTCCCTGGACTTCTGCGAATATTTTAAGACTAAAATCAGCCCAATCCGTTCAGCCGTTCGCGACTAACACATTTGAGAATCCATTTTTATATAATACTATCTGTCCCGGTGAACTTCGTGTCACTTTAAAACCTTCCCTGGACTTCTACGAATATTTTAAGGCTATTATTATTTTTAACAAAAAATTAAAAGCGACTTCCAAGGTAAAAACAGTAAGTAATAATATGAACTAAAAAGTATTAAATAATTCTTACTCTGTAATAGTGCCTCTTTCAGAATTCGTCTAAATCTCAACTATTTCTGTACATATACTATAGTATTCATTATTTTGAAGTCGGTACCAGCTAATTTTATCGTGAGTTAATCAGTCAATGTCAGAATATAATATGAAACTTTTGGGACTGGTACCGACTTCAAAGTAATGAAGACTATAATAGCAGGTATGTACAGAAATAGTTGAGATTTAGACGAATTCTGAAAGAGGCACTATTAAAGAGTAAGAATTATTTAATACTTTTTAGTTCATATTATTACTTATTGTTTTTAACCGACTTCCAAAAAACGAGGAGGTTATTACCTTGGAAGTCGGTTTTAATTTTTTGTTAAAAGTAATAATTTCACCCTTTTTAGTTATTTACCGGTAAACATATAAGCTGTCAGTATACATAGTAAACATATAAGCTGTCAGTATACATAGTAAACATATAAGCTGTCAGTATACATAGTAACATACAAGTTACGCTCAAAGACCGAAAACGCTCAGTGAGCGAAAAAATGGCTCACAACGCGTTGTGGTCATAGTGAAACGGCCACGACGCGAATTTCACGTTGTGGCCCTTAAGAAGCCAGGCTACCCGCGAAATTCTCATCATCTCATTTACTATTTATTTATATATTTTTTAGTGTTTTACTCTATTTTTTAGTGTTTAAATATTTAGTAATAAATTTAGAAAAAAAAATTTATACACAAAAAAAAAATTAGTGTTTTTAAAGGACTCCTTTAGGTTCCTGTACAAAAATTAACTTCAAAATAAGTTAATTTTTGTACAGAAACCTAAGTAATAACTATTTTAAGCTGAAAAATAACTCAAACATGTTAAATATGAGAAAATGATTTTGGTATTACGTATGTATGAGAATTTCGAGGGTAGCCCGGCCCCTTAATGAAAACGGCCACGACGCGTTCTGGTAATCGAGAAAAGCCATGACGCGTTCTGAGTATTTCAAAACAGCCACGACGCGAATTCGTGTTGTGGCCCTAATGAAAACGGCCACGCCGCGTTCTGAAACCAGGCTAGTAATTTTATAACGCCCAAGTATGTGCGCAATACACAAGAGCACTCTGGTTTCAATTAAACCAGGCTAATTACGCAGTAGTCATTGAGATGTACATCTCAATGGCAGTAGTTATTTTATAGTGCCTAAGTGTGTGTGCAATACACAAGAACACTCTGGTTTCAATGAAACCAGGCCAGTTACGCAGGAGTTATTTTATAGTGCCCAAGTGTGTGCGTTATACACAAGAGCACTCTGGTTTCAATGAAACCAGGCCAGTTACGCAGGAGTAATTTTATAGTGCCCAAGTGTGCGCAATATACAAAAGCACTCTGGTTTTAATGAAACTAGAAACCAGGCCAGTTACGGAGGTGTAATTTTGTAGTGCCCAAGTGTGTGCGCAATACACAAATTAAGCATTCTGGTTTCAATGAAACTAGGCCAGTTAAGCAGGAGTAATTTTTATAGTGCTCTTGTGTATTGCGCCCACACTTGGGTACTATAAAATAACTCCTGCGTAGGGAATGCAATCCCGCAAGATAATTTCAATCCCGGTATTTGCGGGACTGATCCATCACAATCCCGCTGGATCCCGGTATTTGCGGGATCCCGCAGGGTGGACTTAAAATTTTAAAACAAATCGTTATAATGACTTTTTTTGATACACCCCGTTTTATTATTAGAAACTTAAATAAAACAAACTTCGTCGGTCATTTTTTTACAAGGGTTTATCAATACTTCAACGTTCTTTACATATAAAAATCAAAGAAAAACTGAACATTTTGTTTGGAAATGGTGACGTAATAATAATAGTTACAAAAAAAAACAAAAAAAATATGCTTATAATTATTTTCATCTTTTATTAGTATTCATTTAATTGTGTCTGCCAAACGGCTTCTAATATTCGACATAATGTAGCTGAAAAAGTTCGCTCAGCTGCCACGCCGGTTTGTACAATTGTCATTTAAAGTGAATTATAGGTGAATTGAAGGTAAATTATTGTTTAGCGGGCTGCATGTAGCCAGTTCACGCACCCCCGCGTGCCGAGTTACCAGTATGAATCTCGCTTCCTTGTAGTCCCGCGGGATCCCGCAAATTTTTCGACCGGGATTAGTCCCGCAAAATGCATGCGGGATTCCGGTATTTCGGCATCCCGGTATCCCGGTATTGCATTCCCTACTCCTGCGTAACTGGACTGGTTTCATTAAAACCAGAGTGCTCTTGTGTATTGCGCACACACTTGGGCACTATAAAATAACTCCTACGTAACTGGCCTGGTTTAATTGAAACCAGAGTGCTCTTGTGTATTGCGCACACACTTGGGCGCTATAAAATAACTACTGCCATTGAGATGTACATTTTAATGACTACTGCGTAACTAGCCTGGTTTCGTTGAAACCAGAGTGCTCTTGTGTATTGCGCACACACTTGGGCGCTATAAAATTACTAGCCTGGATTCAGAACGCGGCGTGGCCGTTTTCATTAGGGCCACAACACGAATGTTTTTAAATGCTCAGAACGCGTCATGGCTTTTCTCGATTACCAGAACGCGTCGTGGCCGTTTTCATTAAGGGCCACGACGCAAATTTCGCGTCGTGGCCGTTTCACTATGACCACAACGCGTTGTGAGTCATTTTTTCGCTCACTGATCGTTTTCGCTCTTTGAGCGTAACATACATAATATATAGGATTTAGGTATGAAACTATCACAACTACTATACTCAGGCAGTTTTCAAAAAAGTTTTATCCTCTGTCTCAAAAGCCATAAACCATACCCTACTATAAATACATATATTATGCATTACAGACCTGTTAATCTAATACGCACTCAACTGTCATGAAATGGCTACTATAACACGTCGTTATTTATTACTTATTGACTATAATATTATAACTGAATTATCATGAATAGAATTTGCATAGTAGCATACTTTCAGTTCTTAAAACAACGATGAAACCCCCAAACTTTCATATGAAAACTTATTATCTGAGTTCACTACCACTTTAGAATTTCTTAAAGAACTCCAAGCATATACACCTGTAAATTATGCTTAGAGTTCATCAAGTAATGCTAAAATGTTCAAACGCCTATCGGCTCTAAAGGATCTAGAGTTCTGGTTCAGTGACTTTCGTTGTATTATTAAACTTCCGCATGTAAACTCATCAGATAGGCTATTTATTGTGGACTAATTTATCTGTGAAGTATCTAATTTACGCGGGCGAAGCAGCGCGGAACTTTTAGTAATATTATAAAGCTGAAGAGTTTGTTAGTTTGAACGCACTAGTCTCAGTGTTTGATAAAGCCTAATTATCGAGGAAAGCTATAGCCTATATTTTATCACGCTAAGACTAATAGGAGCAAAGATACAGCAGAGGAAAATGTGAAAATAAAGCTGAAGAGTTTGTTGGTTAGTTTGTTTGTTTAAACGCGCTAATCTCAAGAACTACTGGCTCTATTTTAAAAAGTCTTTCAGTGTTTGATAGCCTATTTATTGAGAAAGGCTATAAGCTATATTTTATCACGCTAAGATCAATAAGAGCAAAGATACAGAGGAAAATGTAAAAAAACGGGGAAAATTATTTGAAAGGGCTAATATCTCACAGACTACTGGAGCAATTTTTATGTTATTTGACACGAATATATAGTAGACTACGTGAGACATGAGTTATTAATTTGTGAAAAATATACGGTTTCCGTGAAATTTCAGATTTACGCGGACGAAGCCGCGCGGAACGTCTAGTATTATTAATATGTTTATTGCTCCATTCATCACCATGTCTTTGGCATGGAGAATAATGCGGCTATCAGCCTCCTTATATTAATTAAGCCCTGTCAACAGCGTTTTCGTTGGTTGAAAATCATATATTCTAAATTTTTTATTTTATTTTATTTTTACTATCTTTTATCTAAATATTATTCCAAAATTGGCATTCAAACATTCGATTCAATCGAAAATGATACCAAAGTCGACTATATACCTAAATCCCACGCAGTTATTGACCTCATACCTTGTTAAAACTAAACCCCCGCTCGCTCACACTGCATTACCATGGCCCCAGGCTCGCGGCTCGCGGTGCGCGGCTCGCGGCTCTTTGCTGACACACAGGCGATTAAGATCGTCGAGCCAAGTCCGCGTACTTACTCGCACGTCTGTCACCCCTTTCATAGCACAAGAATATCGCGCACCATACATTGTTATGGACACGTTCACACTGTACTGTACTAGTACTATAATATTATATTATTAGCTTGCTATACGCTATGTATGGTGCGCGATATTCTTGTGATATGTGCTATAGACTATATGCTTTTATATTATAGCGTAGTCTCAGAATTTCGAAAGATGTTATTGACATCACTAGCTGTTTACAGAGCCAAACGTAAATATAGCGTATTACCACCGAAGATATTTATGGATTAATATTCAGAATTGCTGTATTAATTTGGGATTTAATTAACATTCTAACATTTATTTCGAGTGTTTGTTTGCGAGGGATCATGATTTATTACCTACTATATTATGTTGTCTGTGACTTTATTCGATAGGCATAATATAGCACGGTAGGTACTACTCGACCAAGCCAACTAGACGAATGTCAAAGCTTGCTCTCTCGCGCTTACGTACGTCGCTAACAATGCATAAGCGCGAGAGAGCATGGTTTGACATTCGTCTAGTTGGCTTGGTCGAGTAGTACATTTTTCAATGATAAAAACTATCTTAGATGCAGTTTCCTGTTTCAATTCCAAAATAATTTTCAACAAAGTGTGTCCGATTTTCTGATAATTCTTGAACCGTAGACTTGGGGTTGATTCGATTTGATCGCAAGACGTCTCAACGCAATTGAAATCTGTCAAATCCATGCTTTATGCCGCGCCGCTCTTCGCCTCGCCTCGTCGCGTTGCGGTCTGAATTGACCCTTAGATCGGAAAAGATACTTTGAGATAAGGACACAATAATGTTATGATGAAGTAAAAACGGTACGGGCTTATACAAAACTAAGTGAAATACTTTAGGATGTGTATCATGGGTTTCCTGTATAGAATCGCTGTGAAAAATGGAAATATCAGCGCTGAAAGCATTTTTTTTTTTTTATCTAGTAAAATGGAAATTGTAGAGTAAAAAAATGTTCTTTCAGCGCTGCTACTTTCCCAGTGAACTGTATACAAGAGACACATACACAGTACACACCCTAAAATATAATCATTCTAAACAGAAAACAAAACTGTTATACCTAAAACGCGGAAATAGGTAAGTATTTGGATATAAGAATCGATATTGGTATTTTGTCCAATTTACGTCAAATCGGCAAGTCGCTCTGGGCCTGTCCAAACTGTTTGTGTCTATTTAAATCGAGACACGAGTTGGATAACAAACAAGAATAGATCCGTAGTCGGAAAAAGCTACGTTTACAAATATACATTCTAGTAATATTAAGGCTAAAGTCTGTCTATCTGTAACCTCTTAGTTGGGTTTTATAAACAGAATAATAATGAATATAATAATAATAAGTGAGTGGAAGAATCGAACAAGTAACATTTCGTAACACATGAACAATAACTCATTTTTTCCCTAATTATTTTAATAAAACTTTTAACTTATCTAAAATTAGCTAGGTTATGAAAACCTATTTTTTCAATTCATATTTTTTCTATTTAATTTTTTTTTTTTTTACATAAAATACTTCTATAAGTATTTTATAATTATTACAATCTAGCCTAATTAAGACTAATAAGTAATTTTACATTAACTTAATCTGCTAGGTAGAGTTAACTAAGATTGTGACCATTAACACTTTCTTAAAGTCTCTATAAAGGAGAAAACACACTATTGTTTGTGTTCGTCACAGTCACTTTACGTTTTTTACACTGATTTTAACACTTAATACACTAACTCAAAAGGTTTTGTCCTTTTCAGTCTTCTATAATATTCTATAATAAATTTTCCGACCCTAAAGCCTCCATTTAAGCAAAAAAACAGGAAGTTTTTCATGTTACTTACCTTATTATTCCACTGACGTCTTGATTATTGTTCGAAACTGACAGTCTCTGTCTCTCTGTCTGTCTGTCTGTTACCTCCTCACGACCAAACCGCTGAACCGATTTGATTGTTGTTGGCCGAGTTGCGGGCATCATCTAGATGCAGGGCCCCCATAAGGGCTACTGGCGCCTGTGTCCAAATAAAAAGGATTTTGGCGCCCCTTTAGGCAAATTTTTTGGGTCCTCGCTTTTGGCGCCCCTAAAAATGACAATTTGGCGCCCCTAGAGGATGGCCACCGTGTGCATTGCACACATTGCACATAGCACACATAGCGGCACATAGCGGGGGTCCTGTCTAGATGACTACTAATAATAATTATTGTAGTTTTTAACGTCTGAAAAGTATAATAGGTTACATGAATTTGGGCTTAACGAAATATTAGATTTGATATTATGATATCACTTATAATGATAATGACACCATAATCTTCTTTTAAAATTAACAATAAATAAACATTCACACGGAAAACGTTCATATTATGACCGTAATATTATAAACGGTCGCTAAATAACGGCACCGCTTTTCCAGTGATAACTTTTTATTATTATTATTAAATAAGGAGGCAAACGAGCAAACGGGTCACCTGATGGTAAGCAACTACCGTCGCCCATGGACACTCGCAACATCAGAAGAGCTGCAGGTGCGTTGCCGGCCTTCTAAGAGGGAATACGCTCTTTTCTTGAAGATTTGCAGGTCGTATAGATCCGGAAAAACTGCTGGTGACAGTTCGTTCCAGAGTTTTACAGTGCGCGGCAGAAAGTTACGCGAAAAACGCACTGTGGAAGACTGCCACTCATCAAGGTGATGAGGACGAAAAGTTGCAGGTGGTATGATTCCGAACAATTCCTCAGAGCACTCCCCGTGATACAACCGATAGAGGACGCACAGTGAAGCTACATCTCGGCGTAATTCCAAGGGGTCCAAGCTGTTTTAAACACTATGGCAGTCAACAATTCTAGCGGTCCTTCGTTGGATACGATCCAGAGGGAGCAGTTGGTATTTTGGCGCCCCTGCCCAGAGATGAGAACAATATTCCATATGAGGCCGAACCTGCGCCTTGTAGAGCTTGGACTCTACTAGTACTAGTAGGTACTAGTTGGACTGAGCTTCAAATACGTTTTGGTTAACTCGCACGCAATCGATAAACTAGACAAATTGAGGTATTAAATACTTCGCTACATTATCCGCTGGAAACGTAATTAATTAACTAACATTTCAGTTTCAAACAGAATATCTAGTTGTGAGCTGTAGTGATGTGACGCGTCGATGGATTATAATAAAAACCGGCCAACTGCGAGTTGGACTCGCCACTGAAGGGTTCCGTAGCAGCAATAAGGTTTATTTCTATAAAATTAAAAGGTTTTTGATTTATTTTTATATTTTAGTTGATTTAATGAAAGTTAAATTAAGGTTTACCATTTATGACGTATAAAAAACTACTTGATAGATCTCGTTCAAACCAATTTTCGTTGGTAGTTTTTATAGTAATGTACATCATATATTTTATTTAGAATTATCATGCCTCTACTTTAGAAGTTAGAGGGGACACACATTTTATTTTATTTATTTATTTATTTAATAATTTATGTACACAAAATTATTTACAGTGAAAGCCTCATAACTAAAAATACATTTTGGTACAAAGGTACTACTAATTCCGACCTTTCCTTTCCTTTACCACTTTGGAAGAGTATCTCTCGCAAACTATTCAGATTACAAAAAAATGATTTTAGAAACCTCAATATGATTTTTGAAGACCTATCCATAGATACCCTACACGCGTAGGTTAGACGAAAAATATATTTTTTTTTGTTTCAGTTGTACCCCTTCTAAATTTTTTAATATTTTTTGCATTTTCGTATCAAAATCTTAATGCGGTTCACAGACTACATCTACTTACCAAGTTTCAATAGTACAGCTCTTATAGTTTCAGAGAAAAGTGGCTGTGACATACGGACGGACAGACAGACAGACAGACAGACATGACGAATCTATAAGGGTTCCGTTTTTTGCCATTTTGGCCACGGAACCCTAAAAAAGAAATACAGTAGATAAAGCCTAAATTTTCCAGCAGTGCGCAAATTGATCAGACGAAATATCGCTAAGGATGCTACTGACAATCATGTCTTTTTTTTAAACAGAAAAATACATATTTCCATATAAATTGGTCTATCTGTATATAAAGATGAGACTGATTGGAAATTTTCTGAATTTGTACTTAATTGACAAATTTAAATTACGTGAGATGTCTTACAAATCTGTCAAATCCATACAAATTTAAAAATGTATCTGCGCGTCGTGTTACTTGGAGTTCCGGGAAAGGACATAGGATACTTTTTATCCTGGCAAAAAGTATGGTTCCCGCGTTATAAGTGAATTTTGGCGCAATGGAGTTGCGGGCGTTATTTAGCATTCAGATAATTTTGCAGATTTGTATCGATAGCGTCCCATCCCTAATTTTCACGGTTAATTAGAAACATTGTTTCCTGTGGGTATGCTAGGCGAGGTGTGAACCGACCCTCTGGATTGACCATTACTCAGCTATTGACTGATTTATACGAGCTGCCGCAATACTGTAGCGTAGAGCCATGCTTTTGAAATCCAATTCATTTGACACAGAGGCAAGTCCTAAAGGCTTCATTCAGGCCTGCGTGGTCCAGTGGTTTTAGACTCGGAGGTCATGGGTTCGATTCGCACATTGAAAACGTGTTATTTCCATGTTTGGCTAGGACAATTCAGGCTGATCGCCTGATTGTCTGACAAGTGACGATCCATGCGTCGGATGGGCATGTAAAAAGTCGATCCTGCGCCTGATCTCTCGCTAGTCGTGTCGATCGTCCGTCCTACTGGGTTACGGGAGTTAAGGAATAGAGAGTGCTCCAGCTGTGTACTGCGCACACATTTGGGCACTATAAAATTACTCCTGCGTCATTGGCCTGGTTTCAAAGAAACGGGTCACCGTCACCGAAACCGGTGTGGGAGGTATTATTATGATAATCATATTGTCAAAACAACGTCCGTCGGATCAAATAATATAAGCCCCAAGAACTGTCTGGCATAAAGTTTAATTTAAAAACTAATCCCAAAATGTCCATCCACACAACTAAATAACAATGAATAGAAAAAGTTTTTTTATTCAATTCATTATTATTCTTTCTATTTCTTTAACTGTAAATTGACAATGAGAATTACAGATTATATAACCAAAGTTTTTCCATTTTGTGTAAAGAAAATAAATCTGTGCAGAATTTACTGAAAATAGACTTTTTATAATACTTATTTTTACTTTGTGTACTTTAAAATATTACTTGGATTATTAATATACTATAAGTACCGTAACATAACTAGTGATGACAGAATAGAGTGAGGTATATGATATGTCTTTTTAACCCACCAACCAACGCACCATATGCGTTGAGGTACCTTTGATTTTTTTCCCGGTTTTTCTATATAATGGCTATATTTAATTTGAATCTTTGGCCTCTTTAGGTACTGGAGATATATTTTACATGTGGTGACACTGTCGGTTTTTGGTCTGGACCTCCCCTCTTTTTTTGACAGCGAAAAAAACCGTTAGCCCAAATATTCATTATTATTATTCAATAATAGAATATTTATTAAATAAAGATTTCAATTCAACATATTTTCAGTTTTATTGAATTAGAGTGATAAGTTTTTGACTAAGAACATAAAAGTAAACAATATATTTGGGTATATTACAAATTTTCTTCGATTCATGGTATATTTTATGAATAAAATTACCATAACGCAAATGGTGCGTTCAACGGCATTTCAACGGTGAATTTTGTTGGATGGTTTCATGCATGACGCAACACTACTATCTTCAAATTAGTAAATTTTAACAGCCATTCGTTGTATTTATAATAAAATTGATACAAAATCTTTTACTAGCTGACCAGTTGTATTTTTCAATATTTAAGAAAAAAAATATTTCAAATAAATAAGGATTTTATTTATTTTATAAGGATTTTATTTCAATTATCAGTTTTTTTTTTTCAAAGAATAAAGGGGAGAAAGGCCTTTGAATTACCATGGGTATGATAAGCGGTTAACTGTATGTAGAAAAAAACCTACCTGTATTTAAAAATTATTCAGCTACCCACTATGTTGCATAACACAGTTCAATTAAAACAAAATCGTCAACGTAAGTGGTGCGTTGAATGGCACTTGTGATTGGATTTGTCTCACCAGTGCCACCAACGCAAGTGGTGCGTTTATCGTATTTAGAGAGGTTTTCGTTATTTATTGCATTATTTAATATATAAAATACGTTAAACAATGTATTTTAAGTTAGAAAAAACAAAAAAATCAAGTGGCATCACCGATATGTTACAGGTGGATTGGTGGCATTGAATGGGACTGAGTTCACTGTAAAAGTAGCAGCGATGTAAGGGTCAGCTCAGACCGCAGCGTGACGCGTATATCCATACTTCCTTACTTCACTAATATTATAAATGCGAAAGTGTGTCAGTCTGTCTGTTACACCTTCACGGCCAAACCACTAAACCGATTTTGCTGAAATTAGGTATTGAGATACTTAGAGTCCCGGGAAAGGCCATAGGACGCTTTTTATCCTGGAAAAATTTACGGTTCCCGCGTGATAAACGAATTTTGGCGCAACATAGTTGCAGGCCTCATCTAGCAAACTATAAACCTTGCGCCACAACTCCGTTACGTCACGATTCGTTTATCACACGGGAACCGCACATTTTTCCGGGATAAAAAGCATCTTTTTGTCTTTCTCCGAGACTCCATCTAGCGCCATACTTAACATGTCAGAACAATTTCGGCCTCGCGGGGGCAGCGGGACATACTGCCCGAAAGCGGGACGGGCGTATGATCACGTTAGCCATACTCAGCAATATCGGTTCAGCGGTTTAGGCGTGAATAGGTAACAAACAGACACACTTTCGCATTTACAATATTAGTAGTATGAATTCTATCAATATCAATTCTATAATGTTTTATTAGGTATCATACAAATAATCAAAGCTTTCCCCTCGATGTGTCACTTCGATCAAGCAGTTGACGTTCAAATATTTTTTGGTACCGCAAAAGTTGTACAAAGAAAAAGTCGAAAGATATTAAACTCAGTATTAAAATAAAGTCTCCGCCGGTCGGCGCTTTGAGTCTCAATTATTCAACTTTTATTTTCTTTTATTTGCTTTGCCGATCGCAACTCGATATTAATGACTTTTATTCTTGTCTCTTGATAGAAATTCTTTCTTTTTCTCAAAAGGAAATGTTTAAATTTTTCCTTTCCCGTTGACGTAAATTGAAATATCTTTTCGAAATTATCATTAACTTTTTTTTATGTTCTGGTTATATTATGATAAAATATTATCTAAATAATTCAAACATGTATATTATATGTATAGCTACATAAATACATAGTTATTCATACAAGCTAATTGATTCCGAATCGTCATACCAAATTTCACCAAAATTGGTTCAGCAGTTTAGGCGAGAAGACGTAACAGACAAACAGCAGCCTTGATATTTTTAACTTCGAATAAAACAGACGGTTATTATCAGTTTGACTAAGGGCCGGGACACAAAAACACGATACAACGTCGTGTGACGTGTCGTACCACGACGCGGCGTGGTTTCACGCTGCGACGTCGTATCGTGGGAATCCACGATGCGCGTCGTAAAACACTACGACACGACATCATAACATGCCACGGTACGCGGCACGACGTCGCGTCGTAGAAACTCACGACAGTTGTTATTCAAAATTCAAAGAAGACGCATCGTGAGTTTCTACGACGCGACGTCGTGCCGCGTACCGTGGCACGTTATGATGTCGTGTCGTAGTTTTTTACGACGCCGCGCGCGCGTCCCGGCCCTTACGTCTGTCTATGTCTGCTTATGTATGTCCGTGTCATCGTAGCATCGAAACGGGTGGACCGATTTCGATATTTTCTTTCTCCAAAAGGCAGACGTAAATAAAGTGTTTAAAACATATAATTTCATCATCCTCAACTATACTGTACTCGGCGAAATCCATCCATTGGGACACCTATCTGATAATAGAATTTTTCGGTCACCAAATAAATTCAATTTTCATCAACCGATCCTTACTTAAGCTTAAACTAAAAAATTTGAAACTAACTATACTGTACTCGACGAAATATGGCGGTAGAGGTCATTGACTCCCTGTCAAAAACTTGTCATTTTCTATATAAACCGCGATTGACATTGAAGTTTTAGATGTTGTCAATCGCGGCTTTGTATAGATAATGACAAGTTTTTGACAGGGAGTCAATGACCTCTACCGCCATATTTCGTCGAGTACAGTATAGTTAGTTTCAAATTTTTTAGTTTAAGCTTAAGTAAGGATCGGTTGATGAAAATTTAATTTGTTTGGTGACCGAAAAATTCTATTATCAGATAGGTGTCCCAACGCTCTTGACAAAATTGAATATTACCTAAACATTATTCATTCATGAGTCCCACATTGGTCCCAGGAGTCCCAAATTTTAAGTGGGCCTTCGTTCGATACATATTCATGGGATTGGTAATGGAAAGATTATGGTAATGGCGGATCATTGTTTTATATCACTCATTATTTTAGTTCGAGCGCCTCCGTGATCCAGTGGTTAAGAGCGTAGCTCGACTCGGTGGTCGTGTGGTCGATTCCCGCGTTGGAAACATGTTATTTCCAAGTTAACGGTTAGGACAATGCAGGCTAACAATTAAAATAATAACAGGTAGCTGGCCTGGTTTCAATGAAACCGGCCACCGTCACCGAAACCGGTGTGCGAGTTATTATTATTATTATTTTAGTTCTGTTACTCTACAATGTATTTTCATTGTTTAATCCAGGGGTTCCCAAACTGTGCGCCGTTGAAAGGCAAGAGGGGCGCCGTGAATTGAAACTCCGTCATTTTCCGTACCACAAATATTAAAAAATTATAATATGAATTATACAGAGCATGCAAACGATTAAGTATTGGTTTATTATTATTTACTTGCTTAACCTAACTAAAATCATTAAGGGGTGTTTAATTAATTATGTATCTTTTTGGTAAAGTAAGCCGAGGGCACCGTGACACTTGTAAGTGCGCCGCAGGCTGAAAAAGATTGGGAACCCCTGGTTTAATCCATTCTAATATTATAATCGTCGTCTGTTACCTCTTCAAGCCCAAACCACTGCACAGATTTTCCTGAAATTTAGTATGGATAGGGAGTAAGATATATTGAGTCCCAAGAAAGGACATAGGATACTATTTATTAAAATGTACGGTTCTCGAGCGGTAAACGAATTTTGGTGTAAAGGATTTGCAATTTGCATGCGTCATCTAGTAGATTGATAAAACAGTGAAAAGGAATAAGAATAATAACACCTTTCCTTTGTCACCACATAGTACATTAATTAAAACAGAAAAATACAAAATAAGAAAAAAAACTTTTAAAGTAGCCATTACACAGTGGCCAACAATGGCACATACGTGGCCACGCCATTGCGTGCCACGCCAGGAAATCGTCCGCCATCATACATTAACCCGCGCCCGTCTATACAATGGCGATGGCTTGTAGTGGGCCAGCATAGGCTATTGTGAAGAGGCACCTTTATGCTACGTCTAGATCAATTCAGATCGCAACGAGACGCGTAGATGCATTTTTAAAATATGGATTTGACAGATTTGCAAGACGTCTCACGCAATTAAAATCTGTCAAATCAATACAAATTTAGAATGCATCTACGGGTGGCGTTGGCGCTGTGGTCTAAATTGACCCATGCACATAATATACACATAGGTAAATTATTGTTAGTGATGTTGAATATTATTATGTAATGTCAAAACAGTGTAATTTCAGTGTCTAAAATTAAATAAAATTGAAAACAAATAAAATAGATATAAAATTCCCTGCAATCTGCGAAATATTTTTTCATGAATTGTAACTTTAACCGACTGTAATATCCACTGCAAAATATTCCAAAAGCGCAGAAATCACGAGACAAAACTTTAACCACAAAACCGCAATACGCGCGTGCAGCTGTCAGTGGAAGATATTACTTTTTACGGAAAAAAAGCAAAGTTCAATAAGTGATAAGTTTTAGTTTTTGGAAATTAAGTCCATAATTGTCATTGTCAGTTTAGACCGCAACGCGACGAGGCGAGGCGAGGTTTGTATGGATTTGTTCATACAAATCATTGATTTGACAGATTCGCAAGACGTCAAAATCATTTTGACGTCTTGCGAATCTGTCAAATCCATATAAAAGAAAATATACATATTATAATATTATAATATGTATTATAATATGTATTATAATATGTATTATAATATGTATATTATAATACATATTATATCAACCCTAAGGGTCAATTCAGACCGCAACGTGACGCGTAGCTGCCGTGAGATGTATTTCAGTATTGAATTGACAGACTTCAATCGCGATTCTCGTGAGACGTCATGATAGTTACATTGAAATCTGTCGAATCCATATATTTTTCAGAAATGAATCACGGCATCTACGCGTCGCGTTGTAGTCTGAGCTGATCCTAATGGTCAGTTTTCATTGCTACGTGATAACGCGATGCGATAATTTAAATGACCCATTTAAAATTGGAATAGGCAGTCTAACACCGCGGGCGGTAAGTCAGTCGAATCATTGTGTATCTTTATATTGGGAAATAAAATTCAGTTTTGAATGACTCATTTAATAACTTATTGCATCGCATCGCCTCGTATTCGTCACGTTGCAATATGAACTGACCCTTATGTTACTGAGATTGTTTTCATTAATTTTCCTGTTTTGAAAATAAACTATAATAACTTATTTTCTATGACGATAAATAACATATGTCACGCACTAATAATGATATTAATTAATAATAATTAATTGTCTATAAATATAACACTTTTCGACGTGATAACGTCTTATAATTCGATATGGGGTACGCGCCCGAAAAACATGACAGTTCATGCGGCGTTACCTCGCTCTGAGGCGTTCCATATAAGGCTTGAAGTGCAAGCGAGAGCGCGGAACGAGCGACAAGGAAGCACAATCGGCCTTTGCGTTCGGCAGCGTTCGACATCCGTCTCTCTCCTAAGTCCTACTTGAGTGAGCGATTTTAAAGAAAGCGAAAAGTAAGTATTGCCGCCGCGTGGACGCGATATCTTGCTACTCGAAGTTGGTAGTGAGGTGACACTTGTAGTAACTATTGTTTTTACGTAACATTTTTAAATTTTTATTTTTTTTATAAAATGTAGAGGTCTGATAGCAGTAAAAAATACAATAAAAGTACTTTGACTTTAACAATGTAGCTTTACCTTATAGCAATGTGGCAAAAAACTTGGGTGTATACTTCGACTCAGCACTAAAATGGTCTCACCATATCTCTGAAATCAGTCGAAAGCTTTTTGCAGCGGTGGGCTCACTAAGTCGCTGGAAAAATTTACTCCCTGTAAAGACTAAAATCGAGCTTGCGCAGACTTTATTACTTACTACCTATCCTCGACTATGCAGATGTTTGTTTAATAGATTTAAACGAGGAATACCTCAACAAACTAGAAAGATTACAAAACATCTGCATCAGATTCGTGTATGGACTGCGCAAGTTCGACCACGTCTCTGAATTTCGCCAGAAACTAGGGTGGCTACCAATCAGACTCCGCCGGGAGGAGCATGTCCTGATCCTATTATATAATATCCTACATGACCCCCGCTCTCCCCCCTACCTTAAGGATCGCTTTCAGTATCGTAGTACAGTAGACCACAAGCGTGTGTTACGCTCGGTTTATAACAATAAACTACTACTACCTTTTACCAAGTCGGGATACTTTGCTGATTCTTTTGCTGTGAAGGCCACTTACTTGTGGAATGAACTACCACTCGAGATTCGCGAGTCGCAGTCACTCGCTACTTTCAAATCGAAGCTACATAACCATCTGAGGAGTAAAGTCACTTGCTAATTTTAGTTTTTTATTAATTTTATAATTATTATAATGTATCTTTATTTATAATATATTTTATTACA
Organism: Lysandra bellargus; assembly: GCA_905333045.1. Taxonomy (NCBI): domain Eukaryota; kingdom Metazoa; phylum Arthropoda; class Insecta; order Lepidoptera; family Lycaenidae; genus Lysandra; species Lysandra bellargus. Next base: position 8,788,283 of record HG995324.1, on the reverse strand, counting down.
TGTAGACCTATAAAATATTTATTTATTTTATTATTATATTAATTATCCAATTGCGAACTACATTAATGTTATCCAATATTTACCTTATATTATTATTATTTTAGGAAGTACTGTACTCTTTACCCCGCATACTATTTTTAGATTTAAATTTTCCTCTCCTGCAGAGTTGCCTGGAAGAGATCGCTTATAGCGATAAGGCCGCCCTTGCCCACATTTATGTTTTACTTAAGTTTCAGTAACTGATTGTACTTAATTTAATGTGAGCAATAAAGAGTCTATCTATCTATCTATCTATCTATCTACTTTGGTGATATATTCAAATAGAACTTTGTTCTTTGCATAGGTCGATTTCAAAGAAATACATCGAAATAACTTTAGGCAGTCGAAAAAGTTTGTTTCTATTTATAGAGATTCGGAAGCGAGGGTTGAGGGGTTAAGGATAGTTAAACGTGACAACGTCATACGTTGTCACGTTCAACTATCGTCAGTAAACCGACTTTACAGACAACCGATTTTTTTATTTGACGTCACGTTACTACGTCAATTTAAAAATTTTGTCACGGTGACCGACACAATCGGAGTTATTATTTTTCAGATTCATTCTTTAAATAAATAATAAGCTGCCACGTCTAAAAATAATTTTGTGTGTTTAGAGAATAACGCAAATATTACAGAACACAACTTATTACATAAGAGGAAGTTCACAAATTACACAAGGTACATTAGGTATTTTTGCCAAAAAGCAGCCCAACGCAGGCGGCAAATCTTTCAATTTAATGTGTTCTTGTGTAGTAAATAGAGTTCAGTTTCTAATGGCTCATTTAGAAATGCATCGCGTCATCGCGTTGCAATGTGAGTTGACCCTAACAAAGTTACGAAGGAACAAACCGTCTGAATTAAGATTCATTTAGAAATTTAAAAACTCTAACCAGATAATCCCTAAATTTTCCAGTAGTGAGTTTGCTCTCTACAAATAAACTAGATCAAAATGGGTCCACCAGTTTGGATGTTACGAAGTACGAGCATCCCTCTGTTTTCGATTGTTTAAAAAAACATAGCGTTAAATTAAGAAATTAAAAATAAAAGAATTTAAAAAATAGGTTGATCAAACTTAATTCTCTCTGCACTGAGTGGGCTGATAATGATGAACTATAGCTAAGAACATGCTCGATAATGTAATAAAAAAATTTAGATTAAAATAGGTCCAACTGTTTAGATGCTTCGATGCCACGGACATACACACACACAAACAAACAGACAGACACGTCAAACTCACAACACCCCTCTTTTTTGTCGGGGGTTAAAATAATTAAGCTTACATACATACAGACAGGCATGCTGATGGGCCATCTGTTTTCGGTGGTGGTAAAAAATATAATCATCGAACTAAGGGTCAATTCAGACAGCAACGCGACGAGGCGAGGCGAGGCGCGACGCGGCATTTTGTATGGATTTGACAGATTTCAATTGCGTGAGACGTCTTGTGAATCTGTCAAATCCATATAAATTTAGAAATGCATGTAGATGCATGCGTCGCGTTGGGGTCTGAAATCTGAATCAAGCCTTAGTGTCAATGCAGAGCGCAACGCGACGCGTACATGCACGATGCATATCTAAATTTGTATGGATTTGATAGATTTCAATTGCGTGAGACGTCGTGCAAATCTGTCAAATCCATACAAAATATTTAGGAATTCATCTACGAGTCGCGTTGCGATCTGAATTGTCTCTTACGTAAATAAAATACAATGACTTTCATCGCGACAAAACGAATTTATTTTCGTCAGTTTGTGAATCTTTATTTTAATGGACACTTTTCCTTTACACTTTTAAAGAGCTGTTTTTATTCTCGTTATAATTTTAAAATGAAAGTTTAGTAAGTAGGCAACTCTTTTAGCACGGGATACATAATATTATGCATACCTCAAGTAAGTACATGATAATAATGTCACTTAGTTTTGTTACGTACGTTATATCATTGACTCCCTGTCAAAACTTGTCATTTTCTTTATAAACCGCGATTGACTATGTAGTGTCAGATGTTGTCAATCGCGGCTTTGTATAGAACTTGATAAGTTTTTGACAGGGAGTCGATGACCGCTACCGCCATGTTTCGCCGAGTACAGTATAGATATAATATGATAAGATCATATTAGAATAATTAATCCATATAAAGCTAGACTTGAGTCAGACATCTCAGAGACCTTCAGATCATTGACATAATAGGCTAAGAGCTAGGCGACAATCAGACTTTCGTCAATCGTCATTTTATTAAAGCTGAAAGTTGTCATATATATTACCTGTATGATAAGTATGAATCTCCTGTATAGATTTCACTGTGAAAGTAGCAGCGCTGAAAGACCAATTTTTTCACTTTTGTATGGGCAAGGGCCCGAGCGTCACGAGTTTCCCCATACAAAAATATTTTTTTTATCTTTCAGCGCTGCGACTTTCACAGTGAACTCTCTACAAGGAACACAAACACACCCAAAAGTATTATCACTTACTTTTGTTACACCCTGTATGGACACACACACATCCTAAAGTATCATCAGTTAGTTTTGTTACAGCCTGTAGAGGTAAGAACGACCAGCAACAGAGTTTCGATTGCGTTTACTTTAGGAGGTATCCAGTACTGAGGATCTACCGAACCATCGATAATGTATAAATCTCAATTTTTTATCTTATTTTATTCGGGAAAACTACAGGAATCTCGTCTCCCACTGCCGGTAATTTTTGACATTTGCTTCTCACTGCCAGACCACCTCAAAGTCTTAATATATTTTAGGCACCTTTAGGAACAACAGGAGTAGGCGCGTAATGTACTATACATTACGCACCTAGGGCAGAAAAATAAAAAAAATCTCAGATCATATTTATCAGATCAGATCAATGTGATCCGAGGCTTTCTCATTTACTGCCCATGGTGCCTATACTATTTTTCTCATCGACGGAGGAAAACGGCAACATCGGTAAGCGCAGCGGGAAGTAAGTTGACGTTTTCCGCCCGGAGGTGAGAAAAATCAATTTTGTAAGCATGAAAACTTTTATCTTTTGCAAAATTACGAACGTTAGCTGTCGCTGGCTCTTAGGCTATTACAAATTCGGCAATTTTAGGTCTCCGAAGAACTAACAAGCTTTCAAACGTGATTAGATATGATATGAAATTCATAATATAGTTTGTTTTATTTGTTTGTATTTCATTACCCAATATTTAGTAACGTAACGTTTCTTATTTTCATAATCTAATTATTTATATGATTATTGATTATAATCCTTTTATTTGACTATAATTATTGAGGCCATACTATTCTTTTCTAAAAGCTATGAACAAAAAAATTATAGCATATTCCATGCATATTCAGATTTCAAGTCACTTTCTGACATAATGAAATGAAATAGTTTATCAAATCAAGTTACATAAGCTCACTTGTTAGTAAAGGCTTATAAATTGTAATTATGTTAGTAACATTATTTTATAATATGTTTAATAAAATAATATTTTGACTACATCATTATTTTAAAATGTTACTAAGAAGCTTTACTATTATTATAATAAAAAACAACCGGTATGATACCATCACATCTAAGAAAACCGACGGCTAAAATGAGAAGCAAAATTAAGTCTTATAGCCACATTTTGTGTATATATTTTCTATAATAATGTCATTCATCTCAAAGTTAATTCAACAGATTAAAATAACAAAGCTTTCAAAGAGGAAAGATCCAAAGTCTTTCAATTATAACAGTATTTATTTCCAAAGTTGAAGCACAAAGACTTTGCAAACAAGATTTTAATGATGTAATTATGAGACGTTTTGGTATTTGTTTAATGATGTAAAAGTGTTTAATAAAGAGTAAGTATGTTGTTTTTTTTCTTTGGCTGGATTATTTTACTAAAATTCATTCCAGTTCATTTAAGTACCCATTTACATTATTCCAGTTGCATTACAGCGCTGGATTGGAATAATGTAAGCCGGCTTTTTATACACAGGTAATAAGACAAATTGAAGTACTTCGGAAATACAGTCATTAAGACACTGCTTTTGTTACTAATAATAATAATTGGGAAACTGTAGTTAACTAATAAATATAATTATTATTAATATCTTTTATTTATGACTGTACCTACCTCATCAACAATTCCTCATTTCCTTTGTAAATTATCTATTTCATTGAATTTGCTCACCAGAATTTGTCCAACGATACCTAACTGATTGATATTCAAAGCAAATATTTAGAAAGAAATATTTAATGAAAAAACACGCGCCTACGAATACAAAATAGCAAATCAAGGGTCTAACCAAATCAGCATAATCGATTAGCATCGACGTACAAGACTAGAGACGTCAATCATCATACGAATATGAATAATTAAGTAACATTGATGAATGTATAAGGGTACAGGGAATCGACAGATTCCAAAGCACTACATGACATCTCACGCCAATTCAATACTTTAGAAATGCATCTCACGACCTACGCGTCACGATCTGAGCTGACCTTTAGACATGATATTATGTGCTTCATCAGGGCGAGCGAAGCGAGCCCTAGTATATCCCACAACCTGAGGTACACTTTACGGAAAAAACTATCACGCCAAATTTTTTTTTTTTTTCGAAAGGGTCTTAGCTACTGGTCTGGTTAAGACCATGGTAGTTTAATCGTGGCTATAACTAGTCTGTTGCTAGTTGGTTTGGAGATAAACAATGAGGAGGCCTAAAGTCACACGTGTGACATTCTAATCGGGCAATATTGGGGAGAGCTACGAAAATAAGCTATTTTCATCTGACGTGGGGACACGGATCCCCCCTGCTCTTAAGGGGTCCGACCCCTTACTCACTCTCTGACGAGTGAGGCTGCTCGCATGCGATAGCACAAACTAGCTGCGTACGAGTTATCGCGGTAGATGAGCTCAAATTATTAATGTTATTGCATAAAAGAGGGCCGTCCCTCTCCCCTTCCGAGTCCGGTTGGGGTGACATACGCGTGTATGTTCTAATGTCAAAGTAATTGGTAGAGCTCTCTACGACAATGTCGCGGTCGCGGTCATGATTTAGGTGTATTCCTATGCTATCCGCATGCGAACTCGAACCCGGGATCGAGCTCGGCACCGGATTTCGGTCGGTCTGTCTGTTTGTCGTTCGGGTCGTGTTAAGTCCTCGGGGAAGGCGCCGGCGTCATCCCCGGTGCAGTACTAACCACGCGGGTGAGTGTGATTTATCACGCCTATTGATTTGTGCTTTAACATAGTAATTTTTATTTATAAGTAGATGTGTTATCATTTAACATAGCAATTTTAATGTATATGTCTCATGTGTTATCATCGGTCAGACAAGGTTTGGTTACTATTAAAACTGCCTTATTACCACGCAGTGAAACGACTTGAGCCCTCACAAAGCTTGGCTTTTAGCTAGTTTTAAAAGTGGTTTGTTTAATAAACCTGCTTAAACAAAATTTTGACGAGACGCTTAAGTTTATCGACCATAATAATATTATATTTTACCCATATCTAATGTGGTCTCTTATACTGTCGTAAGCTACGAATAATAAAAACTAAGGAATAGTAACTCCGTCAAAAAACATGCTCCAAAATACTTGTCAAAAAAGTGTACCTTAGGTTCACTTTTCATACATTTGCAATATTTAGGTGACCTTGAGCGGTATAAAGGCTGACGTTACATGACAGTTCGAATGGAACCAAATTTTAAACTGTATTAGTATGGGAGTTACGTTTCCTTAGGTTTTATTATTCGTAGGTCGTAAGTAACTAGATTTTCGGGATACGTTAAATATTATTTTTTGTATAAAAAAGGGGGCAAACGAGCAAACGGGTCACCTGATGGAAAACAACTACCGTCTCCCATGGACACTCGCAACATCAGAAGAGCTGTACCAGCCTTTTAAGACCATTTTTTGTGTTTACCACGACGCACCCTCAGCGATAATATTTTTTTTTGTAAAAACACGCGTTAAGGCGTATTTTATTGCCCAATGAGCGTAACGTTTACAAATGCGACATCTTCAAGGTGGTACGTCAGAGAAAAAAAAAAACAATAAAATACTCAAGTCAAATCTACAGGTGAAGGTTCAAGGTTAAGGTTTTATTATATTTGCTTTGATCATCTTTATCGTAATAGAGCAACGCACTAACCCGACGGATGATTTTTCGCTAAATTTAAGTATAAACGTTTCAAAAGTCTTGTAATCATCGAAATATAATACAGTACACAGGGTGTAACAAAAATAAGTGATAATACTTTAGGGTGTGTACGTGTTCCTTGTAGAGAGTTCACTGTGAAAGTGGCAGCGCTGAAAGACCAAAATTTTTATCACTTTTGTATGGGGAAACTCGTGACGCTCGGGCCCTTGCCCATACAAAAGTGAACACTTTTTTTTCGTCTTTCAGAGCTGCTACTTTCACAGTGAACTCTCTACAAGGAACACGTACACACCCTAAAGTATTATCACTTGTTTTTGTTACACCCTGTAGAACAATAACTCTCATACATTTTACTGCTTAACCCTAGAGTACTAATCATCGCCTGACAGGCCGCGTGCGGACAGTTTTTTTTCGATTATTTCAAAAACACGCTCACGAGTCAAATTGTGCTTTCGCGCCAACTCCGCATACACCTTGCTGCAGACCTGAGACCAAACAGGGTCCGGCTCAGACTCCCTGTTTTCAAAATACAACCTACTCGATCGCCTGGGAGGCGATCATTAGTATTAAGCGTTAATTTTTTTCACTCGTTATATGTTTTGTTTTGCGATTTTTTTACAGCTTGTAGCATATTTTAACCAACCACCAAATTTACCAAATGCTTATTTTATTTTTATAGCTATATGACCGAGCTTCGCTCGGTATTCAAAAAATTAAAAAAACACACATAAAATGACATTTTATGTAAATGATTCCTAGCTAGATCGATTTATCGCCCCCGTAAGCCCTATATACTAAATTGCAATATATACACATATATATATATATATATATATATATATATATATATATATATATATATATATATATATATATATATATATACAAATCGTAATTATATTTTCTCAATGGGAATTCGGACAGCGAACCTAAGGACCAACTGATGTCAATCTGTATGACTATGACGATGGCGCGGCAGATCCTTCTTCTGTTCCATTATGGTTGAAACCTGACCTCCCAAATTAAATAGTACATGTCTTTGAACTCTCGAATATTTTAGTACTACATCAAACCACAAGTAATTCGTCAAGTTCACCAGTTTAGATCCATCTGTTGATCTCCAAATAGTAAGAATTTTAAGGCTAACTTCAAATTAGTGTGTAGATAAAAATATAATGTCACCGAAAGTTAAATAACGTGTTTTATAAAGTATGTATATTAAATAGTAATATTGATACCAAAAAAGCAAAATTTTAAGAGTATTTTTTATTCTACAAGACTCGCAAAAGACCTACTGTTACAAGAAAAATGAATGGTATGTTTAAGTTTTAAGTCTAATTTTAAGACTAATGCTATTCATTAGGAATAATTTGGGTTTAAGTTTTTTAAAGGTTTACTATATTTGTAAAATTGTTGTAAATAAATAATACAATAAACAAGTTTTATTACAAAAGTAGCCTCCCATTAAGCGGTGGAAATTTTATATTAGTACTCTAGGGTTAAATATGACTCCAGTTCATGTCATTTAAGTGACAAGTATTTACTGTCAAACTTGTATATATAGATATACAAGTTTGACAATCAACTAAAGGACCAAGTGTCTAAACACACATGCCGAAGTTCCGCGGCGGAATTTCCGCATGATTCCGCCTGCAATGTATTTTAAATTACCGATGATACACCATACCGAAATTCCGTCGCGTCATATTGTATGCGTTTGACATTGCTAACGTTTTCATGCCGAACTTCCGCCGCGGAACTTCGGCATGGTGTGTTTAGACACTCGGTCCTTTAATTGGTTGTCAAACTTGTATATTTATATATACAAGTTTGACATTTGACAATCAATACGTGTCGTTTATATGACATGAACTGGAGTCATATTTAAGCAGTAAAATGTGGGAGTTATTGTTCTATATTTCACGAAATGCACCTAAGTTTATGATTTATGGAACCATTTTTTATTTTCCAGAATTGGACTTTATTCAGTATTCACTACTGACAAAGATATCTTGTTGTAAATTCCATCGCAGCGCATCGCTGGACTGTACAAATATTTCTTTCTATTCAAAAAATAGAAAAATAAAACTGATGCAAAAATTAAAAAGGCTCTTGTAAATGAATACCCAAAATCTTACCCCTCATTTGAATTTAAAGTAACGACACGAATAAACAAAAGTTAATGTAAAGATATTATTTCAAAGAACACGAATAGCCTTTTAGCGTTTAATACAACTCTTTATCTTTTAATTATACGAAATGTTACTGTCTTTGAAAACAGGATTGTTAACAAAATAAAAAAAAAATATAAAAATATATTTGGCCTAAAAAACAAAAGTAACTTATAATATTATCTTAAACTAGATAACGGGTGCAACTTCCTAGCATCAAAACTCGTTTATCGCGTGGGAACCGTACATTTTTCCGGGATAAAAAGTAGCCTATGTCTATTCCCGGGACTATAAAATATCTATCAGCAAAATCGGTTCAGTGGTTTTGGGCGTGAAGTGGCAGACAGGTACACTTTTATAATATTAGTATATTTGTTTAAGTAGTGGTATTTATAATATAAGTTTGGATGTGAGTCGACGAAAATGGGATTCTTTATGTTAAACTAGATGATGCTCGCAACTCCGTTGCGCCAAAATTAGTTTATCGCGCGGGAACCGTACATTTTTCCGGGATAAAATTATCCTATGTCCCTTCCCGGGACTCAGAGTATCTTCATGCCAAATTTCATCAAAATCGGTTCAGCGGTTTGAGCGTGAAGAGGTAACATAGAGACAGACAGACACACTTTCGCATTTATAATATTAGTATGGAAGTATGGACGTGGATAAAGTGGAATTACTTAATAAGAGGAGGGAAATTACTTATTTTTCTTTAATAACAACAAACCTTGTAACTTGCTTTTATCTGGCTACCATAATATCTGGCTATACTGAAAGTACCCAAATTCTTTAATTTTTTTCTTCTTTTTATTTTCTTTGTACTTATGCAAAAAAACGAAAATGTTCAAATTGTTAGCTAAACACTTCATCCCTTTACGTCTTCAATTTATATAAATCTTCGGCCTAAAATAGAAAAGTAACATTTTTATATTTGCAAAGACTCGTGGGTGTTAAGAGGCTTTTGAGGTCTTAAATAATATTATAAAAGAGATTTATTCATTTGTCTGTATAAATCAAGCTGCAAATAATACAACCGTAATATGGAATACGGCACGTTGTATACCATCTACATGGCAGAATTTGAAGAGATATGAGACACTAGACGTTCCACGCGGCTTCGCCCGTGTAAATTAGATCCCACCAAAACATGAAATGTAAAAGGAGCCAAGCAAAATATTGCATAGCTGTAATACTTCTGTCGTAAAAAGTTTTCAGATCACATTCAAGCCAAGCCTTCAACTTATTTTGTAACTTAAATCAACATTTAGTAAATGTATCAATAGATTTCTTTATTTTATAATTATTATAGTGGCTTGGCAATGAGCATTAGAGAAATAATATAATATATTGGGTACCATCGGCCACATGCGTCGTTACATACTAAAACACTTTATGCTTACCGTCTGTGTAAGTATGAACTCCTTCAACTATGCAGTTTTATATTAAATTTGTTTCTCTTGTGCTCATTGCCAAGCCACTATAATAATTATAAAATAAAGAAATCTATTGATACATTTACTAAATGTTGATTTAAGTTACAAAATAAGTTGAAGGCTCCGGTCTTCGGGTAGTTGAAGAACTTCAAGAAATTGGACACCTGTCACCTCAGTCCACCCGTGACCACGGCCGCTGTAAAGCAGCCGAAACGTCGGGATTAATAAAAGTTCTCCGCGACAAAATCTGTAAGTGTTTTAACAGTAAACTTATAATATCGTGAGTGATACTCGCGAAAACTTAGCTTTGAATACATAGCAGCACTGATGTAAGCGTCAACGTTCCTCGCAGGAAAGGAGCACACCTTATTTCATGTGATAACTTAAAACTCTCCCATATTACGACTATATATCGAGCGAGTAAGGAGTGTATATCGCAGTACTGATTGCATTTATATTTTTATCGAATTTAATTATTGTTTCATTGTTAACGTTGTTAATACTATTTTTTATTTAATCAATACCATTTCATTGTAACAAATATGTAGTCGAAACTCATACTGTTCTTGCAAATTTAAAAATATAAAAATGTTTTCTTTTATTTAAAAAACTACTATATATTATTATTATGTATATTATTTTTCAGTTTTCGGTTTCCCTGCCCAAAGGATGAAAACCCTATTATCAATAAATAATAAGTCTTCGCTGTCTGTCCGTCGTCCATCCTTATGTCACCAGGCTGGATCTCGAGAACCGCCATAGCTAGGTAGTAGCAATTCTTACAAATTATGTATTTCTAGTATCGTTATAAAAGCTAATAGTCCAATTAAAAAATATATATATATATATATATTAATAGGGGGCCTCATACAACAAACACGATTTTTTCCCCTATTTTGCTCTATATCCATAATTGTAACAGTAAGGTTTTTGAAAATTTCAGAAAATACTCAGCTGTATATTAACTTTAATAATTAATAATAAAAATTAAATATACTTATTATATAAGTGGGGCTCCCATACAAATTTACGGTACGGAACCCTATGTACGCCAGTCAGACTCGCACTTGGCCGGTTTCATAATTTTTCCTTTCATTGTAAATAAAAACCTATCCGGATACCAAATTTCAAGGTTCTAAGTCTGCTAGAAGTACCTTAGAATTTTGATGATCTATATGTCAGTGAGTGACAAAATGTAGTAAATTTGACCATCCGTAACTATTAAACTATTTATCGAAATTTAATATAATTTGGAGGTCAAGCTAGTTTTAATACTTGCTCCTAGTGGCCGAAATTCTGAATCCCTAGCTTTGTTAACATCGAAGATAAAGGGGGTGTGAAATAGCCGCGAACCGCTTCGAGAAAAGTATGCTACGGCCGTGCCTTTGCTAAAAAGCTTGGCTGGGGCACTACCGTGCCCCCAGATATTTCACAGACAAATTAGTCCACAAAAAATAGCCTATGATCCTTCACGTGCTCTACTTCCTATCTGACCCAAATAACAAAAAAATTGCTCTAGTATTTAGTTCGTGAGATAAGCCCTTTCAAATAATGTCCCCCGTTTTTTCCACATTTCCTCTATTTCTTCGCTCCTATTAGTTTTAGCGTGATAAAATATAGCCTATAGCCTTCATCGAAAAATGGGCTATCTAACATTGAAAGAAATTTTAAAATCGGACCAGTAGTTCCTGGGATTAGCGCGTTCAAATGAGCCCTTTCAAATAATTTCCTCCGTTTTTTCCACATTTTCCTCTATTTCTTCGCTCTTTTTGGTCCTAGCGTGATAAAATGTAGCCTATAGCATTCCTCGAAAATGGACTATCTAACACTGAAATAATTTTTCAAATCGGACCAGGGACTACTCCTGAGATTAGTGCGTTCAAACAAACAAACAAAGTAACAAACTCTTCTGCTTTATAATATTAGTACAGATATTTTGATGTTGGAAAACTGTAGGTATCTACGAAAGTTGTATAGGTGCTACGAAGTTTGTAAGGTTATCTTTAATAACCGTTCAGTTATTTACAATAACCGCGCAAGTGTCTAAGAAAATTTCTGCCGCTACGAAAACCTTGCAGGGTCTATGAAAATCACACAGATGCTACGAGATCGAGCTACAGGTGTCTACGATAGCCTTGCAGGTGTCAACGAAAACTATACCTATATATATAGGTTCACGTGTCTACGAAACGTTCGTGTGTCTAAGAAAATCGTACGGTTGCTACGAGCTTGGTCAAAGTGCTTACGAAACCCGTACAAGTGTCTACGAAAATCTCACAGGTCTCTAAAAAATTAAATAGGAAACCGTTCATCAGTCTATGAAAATTGCGATGCCGCTGCGAAAACTGAATGGTGTCCACGACGACGGTGAAAATTACACTGGTGTACGAGATCTGCACAGGTGTCTACGAAAATCGTTCAGATGTCTACGAAAATTGTGCTACCCCTGCGAGAACCATGCAGGTGTCTACAAAAATTGCACAGGTGCTACGAGATCAGTACAGGTGTTTACAAAAACATACAGGTGCAACGAGATATGTGCAGGTCTCTACGAAAACCACGCAGGTCTCTACGAAAACTTAACAGGTGCTACGAGATCGGTACAAGTGTCTACGAAAACCGTTTAGATGTCTACGATAATTGTACTGCCTCTGCGAGAACCATGCACTTGCATGGTTCTCGTAGCGGCAGCACAATTTTCGCAATGTGCAATTCTCGTAGACAGGTGTCTACGAGAATTGCACAAGCGCTATGAGATCAGTACAGGTGTGTACGAAACCTATGTAAGTGCTGCGAGATCAGCACAGGTGTATACGAAAACCGAGTAGGTCTTAACAAAAACTAAACAAACGCTATAAGATCGGTACATAACAAGTGTTTACGAAAACCATTCAGATGTCTACAAAAATTTGCTACCGCTTAGAAGAGCGAGATGTGTACAGGTGTCTACGAAATACCATAGAATAATGATAGATAATAATGTTAAAATTTTAATAATGTTCAAAGTTTTAAAATTTTGACAGTTTTTTAAAACACTTTAATAGAGAGGAGGAAATATAAAAATATCGATTTAACGTATTTCCGTCGAGATATAAATTTAATGAAATGTAAAACACATCATATAATTCGTTTTCAAGTGTTTCAAGCGAGCACTTAGGGAGCGTCTTAAAAGCTTCAGACACCTTAAATTTGTTCGAGGGTGTGAGGACTGAGAGGTGCATTTAGGGATGGGCACGACATTTTGATTTGTCGATAATATTTTTGAAGTAAAAACTTTTTAGAGTTAATTTTTTTTTGGGGTGGGTATAATGAAATGTTTACAAGTCAGAATACGTGATCTGATCAAAAATGCGTAATAAGAAGCAGAGTAAACCGCTGTAACATAAATGTGAGGAAAATAATTGATGTTTTTAAAACTTATTCAAAATGTTCTTTTTCGATTTACACGGAAAGCTTAAAATAAATTGAGATAATACCTAAAGTAATAATAATAAAAACAGACAGTGAATAATCCTGTGTTCTTTGACCTAAAATAATATTTATTTATAAGAATCGCTAAAAAGCACCATAAACCTAAAAATACCTAAACTAATAAAATTGCCGTAACTCATAAAATTTGTCTAGACTTACTTTTGTAAAAGGACTATAAAAACAGAGCGATACATTTCGATGAAATTTATGTCGTTTTCTTATGAATTGTAATATTGATTGTGTTGTATATTATTGTCGTTTTTTTTTCAAGATTGTAACTTGCTTAAATTATGTGATATTCATTCATGTCATTCATTGTAATGAATATTTTATCCATCGTATAACGTTATATTAAATTAGTAACGTCTGAACATTTTTGGTAATTTGTAATAAGTATTATAAATAACTGTATTTAAAAAAAAAGATAAAACCGACTTCAAAATTGTACGTAATTGAGAATTAAAATTCCCTATCTCAAAAACTACTGAACCGATTTTGATGAAACTTGCAGTGTTCCCTAAGTTGAACAATACCTAGTACAATAAAAAAGAATAATTTGGATCGGGCTTGTAGTTCCGGAGCACAAACATAAAAACATACATACATACACTTTTGAAATTTGGCACATTTGTTCAGAAGCTGTTATAGATTTACATATACAAAAACTGGGCAGTTCTGGAAATATTACATCCATACGCGTCGAATTGATAACCTTTTTTGAAGTCGGTTAAAAAAAAGCATGTTACCTAGTCTGGGAAACGAGGGAGGTACTGTAACGCTTGCCTGTGCTTACAGGTTGAGGTTTATTTCGCAGGATATAATTGCTTAAAGTAGTTTATTTAATATTAGCGCCCGCCCCGGCTTCGCACGGGTATAAAATATAATATAGCCACTGAAAAAATGATTAAAATCGATAGCCTATTATCCTTCACGTGGTCTACTTCTTTGTGCCAAATAACATGAAAACTGCTCCAGTAGTTCGCAAGGGCTTATCCCTTTCAAATAATTTCCCCCGTTTTTTCCACATTCTCCTATTAGTCTTAGCGTGATAAAATATATTTATTTATTTTACTTACTTATTCTTTATGTACAATTTTCTAAAACTAGCTTAAAATATACCATACATTGATAGAGTACCTACCTACATAGGTGTGCTAATCTCTAGAAGAAATCTCTGCCAGCAGACCTACAACAAGACATTAAGAAAAATTGAGAATTTGTAGATAGTACACAAACAATAATGAAAACTTAATTAGGCTAAACATGCACTAAAAATATAGCATATAGCCTTCCTCAATAAATGGGCTATCTAACACTGAAATAATTTTTCAAATCAGACCAGTAGTTCCTGAGATTAGCGCGTTCAAGTTAGCCCTTTCAAATAATTTTCACCGTTTTTTCCACATTTTCCTCTATTTCTTCGCTCCTATTAGTCTTAGTGTAATAAAATATAGCCTATAGCCTTCCTCGATAAATGGGCTATCTAACACTGAAAGAATCATTAAAATCTGTTGCGTAGTTTTAAAGATTAAAGGGAACAAAGGGACATGAGGGAAAAGAAAGCTACTTTGTTTTACAATATACTAGCTGTCCCGGTGAACTTCGTGTCACTTTAAAACCTTCCCTGGACTTCTACGAATATTTTAAGACTAAAATCAGCCCAATCCGTTCAGCCGTTTTCGAGTTTTAGCGCGACTAACACATTTGAAAATCCATTTTTATATAATATAAGATTTATAGATGTATAGATTAAGAATTTTCGCAAAGTAAAGCTGTAACGCCTGATTATATTAACTAGTTATTATTATAATATTATGTTTGTTTCGTTAAATATTTTATCAATTACATACAATTTTACCAATAAGTGCAAACCTCAGGTATTTTACGACAGTTATGCATCTGGCGTTTGATATCAGATTTGCACAACATCTGTCGCAATACTGTCGCTATATTGTCCCTTTGTCGATATCCACATTGCACAATGCACATCCCTACAGGGGGAGAGGTCGAAATAATAAAATCTCACAAGCACGGTAATATCTTGTTAATTTTACAAATTAGAGTGTTTAATGTTACGAGTTATTTTCCGGTTTCGGCCATTTTGTATTGTCCTTAAGGCGATATATCGAAAATAAATTATACCGCAAGGGCAATTTTTTACTTAATTTGTATAAGTATAAAGTCGTGAATATGCTGCGGCCAGAAGCTATCGGCTCGCTCGGAAAACATGCGACAAAACGTAATTATAATTATAATAACTATTAATTAGACTAATTTCCTACAATACATCTATTTTCGTTTAAAAATAATTTTCCAATTTCGTATTTTTAAGAGGTCATTTCGAAAATTAAATGTATCGAGGCAAAATACATTAATCGTGTTTCTAGTTCTTCTCAAATCTAGATAAGGCTATAAAGATATTATGTGTTTCTTATTACCAGATTTTTAACATGTCCGAGGGTCCTATTATAGTATTACGTCAAAAAGGACAGTTTCTTCCTAAATTAGCAGGTCGATTGTCTGTCAGTGTGAATATCGACATAAATGACATTAAAATAACATTCATATCGGCGCGCCTTGTACTGTGGCGGTTACGACGCTCGCCGCGTAGGGTTGGCGATCTGAGACTCATTTTTAATTAATTATTATAAAAATAATACATATTTCAAAAAAGTAACCAAACTAAATCATTAACTTTTGTATTTCAAAGCAGTAGATATTTTTTATATATTCTTTTGATAAATAATGAAGGAGTAAAGTGTAGGGCATCGCGACCGGGTTTTCCCGAAACCCGAAAACCCGGGAAAACCCGGGTTTAGGGGTTCATGAAAAAACCCGGGTTGCAAAAATGGAACCCGGGTTTTTCGAGATTTTCGGGTTTTTCGTTTTTTTTTTTGATAATTATTAAAGGCCAGACCTGATTTAATCTATTTATAACAAACTAACATACAAGTTATTTACTTTTATAACATATTGTATCTAAGGTTTAATTATTTATATTGGTCATAATTAAACAAAATATAATATTTTAAAGTAAATGTTTCGTTTTAAGAGCAATTAAAGACTAATTGTCATAAAAATATTTATTAATAATAATTAATAAGTAATACATATTTTAAAAATCCTACCAAAACTATTAAATGTTAAAAAGCCAAGTCTCTTCAAACAACTTCAACTTTCCAAAAAAAGAAAACTCGCAAAAAGTTTTCAAATTTCATAGAAGGCCAAGTCTTGTTAAACTTATTTTATAGTTTTCAATCAACATTCAGTGATTGACCACAGTTTTGTTTATTATGTGATCAAAGGCAAGGCTTACAAAATAAAGTGTGGACAGCTTCAAAGGGTTCTAACTTCTAAGTCAGCTGAAAGTACCGTAGACTTTTGATGATGGGCAAGGCAGCCACTAGTTAGTGACAAAATGTTGAAACTTGTATGGACCGTTGCTGATAAAATACACCCATCAACAAAGTCTTCGGCATATTTGTATTTTTGGAATATCTAAAAACCTGTCAGGATTTTTTGAAGACAGTGTATGGAGCAATGTTAGCTTATTTTTTGATATTTAATAAAACATATTAAGTACACTTTTCCAAATTTTATCGTTTCTAAAGTAATCACAGGTATCTACAGTCATAAAAAATCAATGATAAGTCAATAAATCTTTATTTCGTTTTAAAAACTGAAAATTTCATTCGAATGAGAAAATTTATTGCTGATTGTCAAATTAATAGTAATAATTTATACTAATAGATGTTTGGCATACAGTATTTTTACAATGATTTTTTTTTGTCCTGTTGCGGTATGACATCCATCTTTGCAATTTTCATTCGTCTAACTCACTAAAAACCTTTAAAGGTTTTTGTTTGTCGTTATGCTTTTTATAATTATTATTTATATTCACAACATAACAAAAAGCGACAATATTAAGAAAACGCAATCAGTAAAAAGGTTTCAGGAGAGCAACCAGCCCCTAGAAACTAACAAAACCATGCCGAGGAGTTTCCATCGAGTATAATCTGAATCCATATTTTTGTATTGTGGTTTGGCAAATGCGGCAGATTGCTTTTCATTGCTTGAGAGACTTATGTTGGTAACACATAATAGGACGAATGGTGGCTTTCTTTAGCCGGCTAGCGGCTGTGGTTGTCATACTCACTGCGAAATTATTAAAAAACGTGATTTTAGTGAATGGAGATGAAATATAACAAGCAGAGTTTTTATCATCACCAGCGCCTAGGGAATGCAATACCGGGATACCGGGATCCCGAAATACCGGGATACCGCATGCATTATGCGGGACTAATCCCGGCCGAAAATTTTGCGGGATCCCGCGGGACTGGCGGGATTACAAAGAAATGTGATTCACATGCGTAACTTTGCGCGCGGGGTG
This sequence comes from Lysandra bellargus, assembly GCA_905333045.1. Classification (NCBI taxonomy): domain Eukaryota; kingdom Metazoa; phylum Arthropoda; class Insecta; order Lepidoptera; family Lycaenidae; genus Lysandra; species Lysandra bellargus. The sequence goes on along the minus strand of HG995324.1, from coordinate 8,770,655 downwards.
CGTGAACTGGCTACAGGCAGCCCGCTAAACAATTTAGCTTCAATTCACACTTTAAATGACAATTGAACTAACCAGCGTGGATGCTGAGCGAACATTTCCAGCTGCTAGCTACCTTGTGTCGAATATCAGGAACCGTTTTGGAATCTTAGGGCATGATTTTTACCTAAGTATATTTCGAAAAAAAATTCGATAAAAGATGGACATAAAATAAGTGTTTTTTTATCTACATATTATTATTACAAAGCCATTTCCAAAAAAATGATTAGTTTTTCTTTCATTTTTTTATAAAGTCTGTAGTATGGAGATGTTAATAATTAAACCCTTGAAAAAAGAGTCCGACAAAGTTTGTTTTATTTGAGATTCTAAGAATAAAACGGGGTCTATCAAGTAAAGTCACTATAACGATTTATTTTAAAAGCTTAAATCCACCCAGCGGGATCCCGCAAATACCGGGACCCAGCGGGATTGTGATGGTTCAATCCCGCAAAAACCGGGATTGAAATTCTCTTGCGGGATTGCATTCCCTACGGCAGCGCCAGAGACAATTTTTTGTGTGTAGCAGCATGCCACCATGGTTAATCTTCCAAATTCATTAAAAGCAACCCTCCGCATTTGCCATAATATTATGGTCTGGTCTGATCAGTTAAATATGGTAATCTGATATAAATTTTGTATAATGTGACTATAACTAATGACTAGAAAAAGCTTTGAGATGTAGTGTAATGTAAGATTTTTCAGTAATGTAAGATTTTCCACTAAGTTGAATGACAGAAAAGTTACCTTAAATTGCAAAGAAATAAGAATATATTTAATAATATATGTAATTTGGAGGTGAAGCTTGTTGTAATACTTAATCTTGGCCCGAAAATCGTAATCCCTAGTTTTAATAAGATCCAATATTATATGACATTATAACAGGAGAGGTAAATAGTCGCTTCTATAAAAGTATGACACGGCCGTGTCCGTTCACTCGAGACTTGGTTGGGCACTGCCGTGACCGCACACTATGGTATTTAAATAGTATTTTACTGGAAAGGTGTTGGCAATCGCTGAAAATCATATTTAAAGTATTTTCTCATCGTTAATCTTTGAATTTTAAGAAAACCTGAAAAACCCCCAAAAACCCGGGTACCCGGGTTTTCATTTTAAAAAACCCGAAAACCCGGGTTTTGAAAATTGGGTCCGGGTTTCGATGCCCTAGTAAAGTGGTTTCATTTCAACGATTTGGAGGTGATTTGGTTTTTTATTTCTTTATTATGTGATACCGATAGAAAAAATATGGCAAGACCAAATTACGTATCATATCATGTAGATTACTAATGACTTTTTTTCAGATATAATTTCTCTGTTAATGCCGATAAGAAGTTGTTTCATCTGCACGCTTTTTTAAGTTTTCTTCGAGAGAGCAGCCATAAGGGCCTTGTCAAAGGGGCAGCTCAGACTACAACGTGTCGCGTAGGTACTTTGAGATGCCTATAGTATTATCACAGTGTAGCAATATCCCTTACCCCTATATATTGCTATACTGTGGTATTATATATGGATTTGACAGATTTCAATGTAACAAAGTAAGTGTTTTATAATATATACTAGACGTTCCGCGCGGCTTCGCCCTCGTTAATTAGATATTTTACAGACAAATTAGTCCATAAAAAATTAGCTATGATCCTTCACGTAGTCTATTTCTTATCTGTGCCAAATAACATAAAAATTGCTCCAGTAGTTCGTGATCGTTAGATTCATTTATTTATTTATTTATTATTAAAGTTAATTAAAACGGGTTACCCCAATTACAATAATTAACTACTTACAACTAAGCACTATCCCTTAAGATAAGCCCTTTCAAATAATTTCCCCCGTTTCTTCCTCATTTTCCTCTATTTCTTCGCTCCTATTAGTCTAAACGTGATAATATATAGCCTATAGCCTTCCTCAACAATTGAGCTATCTAAAACTGAAACAATTTTTCGAATCGGACCAGTAGTTCCTGAGATTAGCGCGTTCAAACAAACAAACAAACTCTTTCGCTTAATAATCTTAAGTATACATTTCTTCTAAAAAGATATATTATTAATTTTTCCAGATTTGCTTTATAACTCTACTTGAACAAGTGAATTAATTACCTTTTATGTAAGTCCTACTTGCATAAAAAAATCTAGTATCGCTGTGTTTGTTCCTAAGCTCCATCAAAACTGTGGAACTATTTTGTTGAAACTTTGCTAATTCTATGGGTCTGAGAATTAGGTAACATTAATAATTGTTTCTCGCATATATTTTAACGTTTGTCGGGTTTTAGATAATAAATAACTAATCTTAGAAGTCTTTGGTTAATCGCTCACAACGACTCAGCAATGAAATATACTTAAATCGGTCAAAGAGTAATAAAATCAACGATTTCAACAGTAAGGACGAGCCCATAAAGAACCAGTCTTATTTGTATATTTTGTTATGTTATTTAAATTTAATTTGCTATATTAAAATTTTAAATAATTTTAAGATAATTAGGTACACAATTCACAATACAACATTAACAATAACAATATACAGTACATTGTACAGAAACTTCTAAGGTAAAAAAAATTTACTGTCAATAATAATTATTAGAATAAATTAATTTTATGAATAAAAATATAATAGATAGGGGGTCCAGTTTGGTAAAAGCTTAGACATAAAATTTAGTATGCAAAAAGCTCATAAGTATTTTTAGCTACATTTAAAAATGTGCAGCTTACGTGTTATCTTCGGAATGTATGAAGCGGCAAGAGCTGGTAATAAATAAATAACAAAACCATGTTGGCATGGGGCACTAAAGTGAGACTCACAAATCGTGACGGTGCCGGTCCTTACGCCAATAAATATTCCATGGACAGTGCAGTGGAAGATCAGATAGCCTTTTAATTACAGTTCTATTAACACATGAAAGCGATTGAAAGTCTTTGTTATCTACGATCACGGGATTTGCTTTCATTCTTTGCTTTTCAGTTTGTAGTTTATTACCGATTTAATCTATATTGGTTTACCATTTTATCTTTACTGTTTTTCAATTAAAATCCATATTAATGTGAAATAACGTTTATGTATCTGCCTGTTTACTGTCCGTGTTGCCTTTTCGCTAAACAATTCAAGAAGTGAGTGGAAGAATATGGTAAGTAACATGAAAAAACTTCACGTTTTTTTGCTTAAATGGAGGTTTTAGGGCCGGAAAAATTATTTGAAATATAAAAACTATGGATTATATGTGTAGCTAGATATATTAGCTAGGTTATGAAGTAGATGACTTACAAGTTTTATTACAATAATAGGGAAAAAATGAGTTATTGTCCGCATGTTACGAAATGTTACTTGTTCGATTCTTCCACTCACGGCTCCATTGTTTTTTATTGAATTTTGCTTGGATATTTAAGACCAGAAAGCCATAGTTTTAGCTAAAAAATTAACGGTTCCAGTGCGAAAAATTACAATCTAATTTGGCAAAAAAAAACTTGGCATTAAGCTACAATTGTAGCTTAATGCCAAGTTAATTGCCAAAGTCACTTAAAGGATCTAATTTCAACTCAAGTTTATTCTAGGGTGTAACGGAAACTCTAAAATATAATGAAAATTCTAGGAAACGATTTCAATAAACACCGCCCAGGAAATGAAGTCAAAGCATAATATCTGAAGCGTGCAAAGGCGACCGGGCCGAAAATTTAAAATTAAAATTGCCTGCATAAAAATTAAGCTGGCAACAGCTCCGAAGTGTTTTGTCATTTAGTTATTCTTTTGTCCAGCTACGTTTTTGTTTAGCATTTTGTATAGTTTTTGTGTACTAGTAACATCCATACTAATATTATAAATGCGAAAAAGTGTCTGTCTGTTACCTGAAACGAAAACCGCTGAACCGATTTTGCTGAAACTTTGTATGGGGATACTTACAGACCCGGGAAAAGGCTACTTTTTATCTCGGCGATTCCCGCGCGATAAACGAGTTTTGCCGGCAAGTTGCGGGCGTCATCTAGTCAGAATATAAAAGAGTATTTTGATACATATAGCTAACGCGGCATACACTTAGTTGCAACTCAATATTATAGTGAAAAAGTTTGGCTGTGTATCTGTCAACTCAATATTATAGTACAAAAGTTTGGCTGTGTATCTGTCAACTCAATATTATAGTACAAAAGTTTGGCTGTGTATCTGTCAACTCAATATTATATTACAAAAGTTTGGCTGTGTATCTGTCAACTCAATATTATAGTGAAAAAGTTTGGCTGTGTATCTGTCAACTCAATATTGTAGTACAAAAGTTTGGCTGTGTATCTGTCAACTCAATATTATAGTACAAAAGTTTGGCTATGTATCTGTCAACTCAATATTATAGTACAAAAGTTTGGCAGTATATCTGTCAACTCAATATTATAGTACAAAAGTTTGGCTGTGTATCTGTCAACTCAATATTATAGTACAAAAGTTTGGCTGGGTCTATCTATTTGCTAACTCTTCCAGCTACTTTTAAGCGCCGAACTGATTCACAATTAGTGTACGAAATATTATGTTTTAAGTACCGAAAGGGATAGTTCTTACCGCGATAGGTGTAACGAAGTTTATTGAATAGTATCATAATACATTTTTAAAAATTTTATAAAGAAACAAAATAATTAATGAATTTGAGCAAAACAGAGATGAATAGAGCAAAACTCTGCGGGGCTAAAATTGTCGCTTTGGAGAATCATATTATGAATTATAATAAGTATGATTCATTTTTTATCTATCCCAAAAGGTTACTTTGTTTGCAATTCATATGTCTATTAAATTCGTACTAATTTGACATTTGTCAGTTTGGCAGTTTAGACGATTCATTTTCTGAATCGCCTTGAGAGTAATTGCAAAATCTGACCATTAATTTAGGTCCGCTGATCTCGATAGACCTCAGATGGCAATGCATATTATGTAACTCTTCTGATGCTGCGACTATCCATGGGTGACGGTAGTTGCTTTCCATCAATTGACCCGTTTGCTCCTTTGCCCCCTAACTTTATTAAAAAAAAACTTCAGACAAAAAAAAAGTGTAGAGAAGAAAAAGATCACTGCACTGCAAAATTTACATACGAATAGAATTAGTTTTCGTGAAAAATGACTACAGAAAAATTCTATTAGAAATTCCGAAGGTATTCTAGTGTGATGGAACCAGTGGAGGGTAAAATTACTTTGTTTCCATGGAAAATAATTTACGGCAGCTGTCGGGCTCGGCAGGACGATCGTTTGTAAGGAAGTTTCAATTTTATTTGCATATTTCATTTGTAGTGGAGAATGGAGATTCGACTAATCAACTCGGTTGTGATGAAGTTTTTAGCTTGAAGAGAAGATATTTTGTGGCTTAGATAACAGTTTGATGGATTTTGATAAAGTTTTAAAAAAATTAATTGATAAAGTGTTTAATTTTTTTTATAGGATGTTTTTTGACAAGAAAGAAATAATTTTGTAAGACACCTGAACAAAAACGTTGTAAAAAGTCATACAAGATCGTTTATTTTATTTGAATGCATAATATTATGCCTGGTATGCTTAATATGTTATTAGGCAGTTTGCAGTTGGGAACAAAAGTTAAAGTAAAACTATAATTTATAATTATTTATTCTGAGTAATAAGCAATACAAACCTCTTTAAATGCATGTTTTTTCAAACATAATATAATATTAATTTAAGTAATTGAAAAAAAATTAATTAAAAATGCGATTATTTGGTTAAAAGTCTAAAAGACGGACGAAAGCTTTAAAAGATTTTATTGGTGAAAATAATATGAAAAATCATAAACTCATCTGTTTGCAGTCCTAAAAATATGAGTCGCAGTATTAAAATTTACCTTTATCCTAAGCAAATCTGAAACCAATCAATCGCTATACAAACAAAGTTTTATTGATTTGGGATGTAGTCAAAGAGCCGGGAAATCAAATATCCATATTACTAATATTATAAATGCAAAAGTGTGTCTGTCGGTCTGTCTGACTTTCTGTTACGCCCAAACCACTGAACCGATTTTGCTGAAATTGCAATGGCATGGTCATGCGGCACTTTGAGTTCCGGGAAAGTGCATTCTACTTTTTATACCGGAAAAATCTACGCTTCCCGCGCGATAATCGAATTTTGGCGCGACGAAGTTGCGAGCGTCATTTAGTTGTTAATAGCTAGTCTATATTTTTTATCATGGACTCAGAATTAATTTTACACATGAAAACCATATTGAAAGTAACAAAATTTTAAAAACATTTCGTGTAAAAAATACAGTGAATACTACATCTACATGACAAAGAGATGTATAATATATCCCTAACGAATTTCATTAGGCACTCAGAAGTCTCCACTAACTTTGGTAATAAATATGTCAAGATGTATTCGAGCGTCGGGGTAGTATAGTAAACAACTTTTACTGGTTTCATTAATGGTCTATTATTAATTATTTATTATACAAAGTTATTGACCACAAATACCAGCAATTATAAAAAAATGTACAAATTCTATTTTTCATAATAATATATATTTTTTTATTTTGGCCTGCCAAAAGTCGTGAACTTTTGAACTATAAAATGAATTTTTATACAAAGTTTTTGCCGCCCACAAATACCAGCAATTACAAAAGTATTTTTTTCTAAATTAAGTGCGCCAAAAGGCGCGTGCTCTTGGTCTATATGGATTTTAAGACCGCATTTAAAATTACAAACCCTTATTAACTCTCATCCCAATTTTGAAATGAATGAATTTAAGAAAAACTTACCCATACACATCCTAAACTATTATCACTTAGTTTTGTAACACTTTATATAAAGTTCCTTAAAAGAAATTCCTCTTCGAGTCAGGAATCCTAAAATCTCGCTACTTACTGAGAACAAAGAAGCGATGTGGCTTCAGAAGTAGAAGCGGATAGTGTACTTGAATATGCCAGCAACTTGAACACCGTTTTTGCCTTTTAACCGTAAATGAAGACATCAAAGTGGGTAAAAAACATTTTTTTAAGAGATTGTTCTAATGTTGTAAAATTATTATTAGGGAAAAATGTGTAATCGTACCCTTGAGTACATTGTAATAAGGGAAAAATGAGTACAATTACTCATTTTCCCTTATTAGGGTGCTCCAGATAGAAGTTATATAACGTTACAACAATATGACGCCCGCAACTCCGTTGCGCCAAAATTCGTTTATCGCGCGGGAACCGTACATTTTTCCGGGATAAAAAGCAAAATCTCAGCAAAATCGATTTAGCGGTTTGGGCGTGAAGAGGTAACAGACAGACAGACAGACAGACAGACACATTTTCGCATTTATAATGACCGAAATCGCCTAGACTTTTTTACCTAAATTGTTTCTAACATTGCAGCAACATATTATGCTATTCAATTTGATACCGATATGGTAAATACATTGTCATTGTTAGCTTTAAAAATATGTAGGTGGATAGTTACATGAAAATTGTTATTATTTTAATGTTATAGTAATGAAATTACTTACTCGTTTCTATTCTGTATTTAAGTGACAAAAAATACTACTTAATTAAATAACGAACTTTAATTAATAGGTAAGAAACAGGTATGTACATAACTACACACTTGTTGAGAGTACAAAATATAATTATAAAACTATCTTAGATAAATGATTGGTCTTTGATCTGTCTGATCATTTATAGCTAAGAAAACTATAATATTTTTTCTAGCGTAGTTAGGTACCTCTGATGTAAAATACAAAACGCAAATAATCATTTTTATCACGATTAGTTTAGTATTTTTACAATTTAAACGTAGTTGGTAACAGTCAGTCTTATTTAAAAGTATGCTGTACGAGTATGGCACGCTCGCGATAAACAAATAATATTATGGCGGTGAGCCTCTACTCGACTAGGTTTGTAAGTGCATTTTTATTTGAAAATATCAAGGCAAAAAGCTAATCCATTTGAGTCAATTTTTTTACTGAGATAGAATAGGTATTGTCGAGTAATATGCATAAACAAAAGCTCATCTATTAGAGTCTGGCTCGTGACTCAAACGGTATAAGCCTTTGTAAATACGCCGTCCGGTCTGGTACCTGGCCCAGCGCGCGCCGCGCCGCCGCGCCGCTCGCTTGACAGCCCTAGCAGATTATAGCAAGCGAGACGCCAGACAGTTATTGTACTATGAACGCTAAGCGCAATGCAAAAGGTTGAAATTAGATTGTTGTTGTGAGACATGCATGTTACTTGTTTTAATTATCGAAGCAGCTTACTTCTCAGAAGTAATGTCAAATGTGTGCCTTATGCTCTGGACTTAAGGATGAATTTGTTATGCTCAATTTTGGTGACATTGGTGACCCTGATGTGGTAATGATGATGATGATGATGAATGTAATTTGCATAGTAGCATATGCTTTCAGTTCTTAAAACAGCGCCTAAACCCCCAAACTTGTATCTATAAGGAATCCGGAGTTCTCTTAGTATCTTCGGAACCATGGTACACCTTGGTGCAAAATCTTGCGTTTTGATAACATATGCTTAGGATGCTTCTCATAAAACCAAAATCGCCATATGTTTCCATATAAATTTCGAGGAGTTCCCTCGATTACTCATGGATCCCATCATCAGGTCACCACTTTTGTGAACATGGTACCAAATTGGAGTGAAACCTAATACAACAAAACAAAAATTTGGAAAATCGGTTCACAAACGGCGGAGTAATCGTTGAACATACAAAAAAAATATATATCCACAGCCGAACATATTATAACCTCCTCGTTTTTTGGAAGTCGGTTAAAAATTGTTTTCATTCAAAGATTCGCTCCGTGCATTTTTGCCTGTCCTGTAAAATTTTTGTTTTGTCAGTTAATGTTGAGGTACAGATATATAAACAGACGAACATATAGCCTCCTCCTTTTTGGAAGTCGGCTAAAAATACTTACGCTGGCAAGCATGTCACTGGCGCCAGTGGTGCCAGTAACAGTTACATAATATTTTGTTACGTCCCAAAGGATAGTTTTCTTATTTACTGTCATTTAATTCCACTAATTCTCATAGAAACCCCGCTGTAGGTCTCTCTGAAACTAGAGCGGTGGGGCGTGGTCCAAGCAATTGTTACAATATAAAAATATTAATTTGAAATAAAATATCGGGCATAGAAAATTGTTTGAGTGTTATGAATGTATTTTAAGTTTAAAACTAAGGGTGAGCCTCAGGGCCAACCCACACGTACCACAACCACACGACATCGCAACGACAAAATGTCGTCGAGCTGTGGTTACGTGTGAATGGTGTCGCTGCACCATTTTGTGGTTGCGTTGTGGTACTGACAAAATGACGACGGCCAGTGGTTACGATGTGGTTGCGACGTGGTTGCGATGTGGTTGCGACGTGGTTGCGTCGTGTGCAAGTCAAACTATTGTAGTTCGACTCCGGCTTTTATAGCGGAAACACGTCTTGCCCAAAGTCATGGATTTCGAAGAGGACACTTTATTGTTGCTATCCTTGCTATATGTATTATTTTTTTACTTTGTTTCTTTTTCAGTCTACATCAATTTTGGTGTAAGAGAATTCCACATAATTTCTTCAGAGCGGAAGCTTAAAAATCAGTCTTTTCGAACTGGCCTGACCTTAAAAGATATTTTGTTTCCAACACTTCATTTTACGTAGAGTAGATAACACGTTTTGAATTCCCACTTTTCAGGAAAATTGACGTTCATTTTACCTTCCAGTACCAACTTTTGCTACAGCTCTAATGAATTATGAAAACACAGTATCTACATATAAAAAACCTTTACTGATGATAGCTGCCACTTTCGAGATTTTTTGCAAATAAAAATGTTGTTTGTTTTATCAAAATGAAGCTAGTCACAAAAAAAAAGCTTGATGGTAATCAAATAAAAATTGTTCTAGGGCTCGCGGACTATATTATTTCCACGCCTCGTTTAAATTTCTAAATTTAAACGAGGCGTGGAATTTTTTCTTTCTTTCTCGTTAAAGTTGTATCGACGCAATGTTGTGGTTGCGATGTGGCTGCGACGTAGTTGCGACGTAGTTGTGACGTGGTTGCGACGTGGTTGCGATGTGGTCGGTATTTTACAAGTGGTCGACAACGACTGCAAAATGTGGTACGTGTGAATGGTCCAGTTCATTTACAATACGAAATATACGCCCGACCACGTCGTGTGTTTGTCGTGTGGTTGCGGTTGTCGTGTGGTTGTGGTACGTGTGGGTTGGCCCTCACTGCAACGCGACACGTAGAATCATTTTTTGGACTCAATTTAATACACAAAATGATACACATTGAATTGACAAACTACAATATTGCTTATGTGACTCTACGCTTACCTTAAAGGGTGACAAAATGAAACAAATCACAAAGTTGTAGCGGTAACTGAAAAAAATGAAAATCTGCTGTTTCTTTCTCTGTGTTTGGCGCAACCGGGCTTTGGTCGCTTATTGCTGTAACTTGTACCACACGATCAATATCTCCGCATTATGGACCTTACCCGGCAAATTCGATGAAGTTGATAATCGTCGGGGGTTTCATTACACGCCCGAATGTAACTTTGGGTTAAAATTTATGTTGTTTGACTCGATTCTCTTATTTAAAAAAAGATATGGCACGATAAAAACATAAAGTGTAAGTTTTCGATTGGCATAACTGGGCCCTTACCTTATCGCTTATCGCTGTAACTTGTACCACGGGATCAATATCTATACCTTACCTGGCAAATTCGATGAAGTCGACAATCGGCGGAGTTTCATTGCGTTTCCTGAAAATAACTTTGGATTAAAAATTATGTTATTTCACTCGTTTTTCCTATTTACGAAAGAAAAGGCATGATAAGAACATAGAGAGTCACTTTTTCGATCCGCGCAACTGGACCCTTACCGCTTATCGCTTACCGCTGTTACTTGTGCCGCACTATCAATATCGCCGCGTCATGGACCTTACCCGGCAAATTCGATGAAGTCGACAATCGGCGGAGGTTTTATTGCGCACCCGAACGTTCGATAATGCTATTTCGCGCCTAGCTTTGGAGCTCCACTATGATGTTTTATGAATTTGATTGAAAGATATTTGTTGTAGTAGTTCAAAGATGATTGAAGCATTGAAAGAGATACTTTTTTATGTGTTTAAAAACCAAAAGCTAAATGTAAATCTTTTAGCACAACTACTTTCACAGTGAACTCTATAATTTGAGGGAAACTAACATATTTTTCTGCCACTTATTTCTCCCACGGCTTAGACACTCTGCTTTGTCATATAACTTATAATGTTGAATATAATATTATGTATGACTCTTTCAGCACTGCTTTTTATAGCAATTTCTATACAAGGGACATTAAGATTTTGCTATTTTTTTTCTCCCACTATTTGGACTCTCCTACGATTTCATCATATTATGATAGTAAAAAATAAACTTTTTAACCACTTTTATTTACCTAATATAAACGTGGGTACGAGTTCCATACTAAATTTCCCATTGTTCTTTGCATAAATCACATCGCAAAATCCTTTTTTTAAACTTTTCACAACTTTCAGAATTGCATTCTTAATCCGGGTTTAACCTTCAATCAATTACACGGAGACATAATGAAATGTACATTAGATGTACTAACGGGCAACTCCGGCTGGAAGATAAAGTTCCCCCATAAATTGCGCCGTCAGACGCGATAGCGTGTGCTGCCCGCCGCCCGTCACACCGATACGAACGTGTAACCACCCCATTATTGGCAGTCCCGTTATTGGCACCTTGGATTGTAGTTTGAAAATGCTGAAGATAGGAATGAAGCTATAAATTTGTGTTACGTAACAAAAAAAAAATGTGAACAAAATAATACTTTTTCATTATTAAACAGCAAATTTAAGCTCCATCCCCTAACATTCGCCTTAAGAAAATAATATTTTTTTAAATTACTTGACAGAAAAGCCTTTGAATATCTATCTTCTTTCTTCATATATAAAAATGGATTTTCAAATGTGTTAGTCGCGCTAAAACTCGAAAACGGCTGAGCGGATTGGGCTGATTTTGCTCTTAAAATATTCGTAGAAGTCCAGGGAAGGTTTTAAAGTGACACGAAGTTCACCGGGACAGCTAGTCCCAAATAAAAATGTAAAACATTAAACAATTTCCGCGATCCAGTACGCAACAATTTTATCAAAATCTGTTCTTTAATTTCAAAGCCGATTCGATATAAGCAAACTATTCTATTAATTTTATTCGATTTTAAATATTGCTGTCACAGTCTATCAATTAGTGTCTTTACTATGTATTATACAACTATAACAATATGCCTTAGCGAAGAGAATAAATATTAATTATACTGATGCAAAAATAAAGTTTATTTTCCATTACTAGTTAGTGTGACAGGCAGTCCCTTTTTCGTTAGCATACCATCGCTTTGTCAAGGACTCTAACAGCTTACGCTAATAAGATAAGCGCAAAACGCTTAAGGTATTATTGATTCGTTTGTTCCAATTCAATACGAAAACAAACAGAAGAACTGCAGATTTTGTAACGAAAGAAGTTTCTCAAATCTCATGTACTATTTGAGAAATCCATACTTCCATACCAATATAAAAATGCGAAAGTGTGTCTGTCTGTCTGTTTGTTAGCTCTGCACGTCCAAACCGCTAAACTTTGCTGCTTAGTATGGAGATACTTTGAGTCCCAAAAAAGGACATAATTTTAGGAACTAATTTTGCCGCAAAGGAGATGCGGGCGACATTTTTAACATGGACTTTGTTGATATTTTCTCAGTAAAATTAAGCAATAATAAAAGCCAAGTAAGCATTATTAAATGGAGTGTGAACCAAGTCTCGTGGAAAGATAGGCTGGGCTGACAAGATTCGTACTTAGGGATAAAGTTATTATCATTAGGATCACCATTTCATGGTTTCAGTAAAAGTGTTAGGGTCTTTTAGACCTTTCCATAATTATTAATTCATAATATCCATACTAATACTCATTAGAAAATGTTACTTCTGTGTCTGTCTGTCTGTTACCTGTTCACGCTTCAGGGGATCAGTCGCTGAAACTATTTTTAACCGACTTCTAAAAAACGAGGAGGTTATATGTTCGGCTGTGGTTTTTTTTTTTTTGCTCTTTAATATGGATAATATACACTGAGTCCCGGGAAAGGACGTAGGATACTTTTATTCCGGAAAACTGTACGGTTCCTGCGCGATAAATTATTCTTGGGGAAACAATATATAAAGCCAAAAGTTTGTGAGTTTGTGAGTTTGTGTAAAAGTTTTTCTTTTAGATAAACTATTCTAAAAGTATACTAAACGAATTTTGATCAAGATAAGTTTAGTAGTGCTTATAAGCACTACTAAATAAAGATACAAGTATCCTTAAAAGTTAAAATCAATCAATTAATTGATTATCATCAAAACGTTTCTGATAACTGGGACAATGTATCAATTTATTATATGGTGTATGTACTTATGTAGGAAGGTGATAATATTATGGTGATAGCTGTGATGATGATAATGACTTTGATGATGTTTCTGACAGCTGTGGTTACAAATCAGTGAATCTTCACAAGAAAGGTGATGACGATGATGAGCGTGATGATAATAAGCGTGATGATGTGTCTGAGAGCTATGGTTACAAGTCAGTGAATAAAAACCGCTTAATTTGTTCAAAAGGAAGGCGATGAATATTAATCGCAATGATTATTTTGATGATAAAGAGGATGATGATGAGTGTAATGATGATGATAGCCGTGATGATGTGTCTGAGAGCTGTGGTTACGAGTCAGTGAATACATTGTGCGGCGCCCGGCCGCGGTCATAATCAACCGAAATTATATTACCCAGATCCTTTCACAAACGACTTGCGAAAAAGTTCGCGTGGGCCACGTCATGAGCGGTAGCGATGAATACCATGCTGATTTAGAATCATAACCACTACATTTTTAAAGGAGCCATTTCAAACCTTATTTACAACATAAGAAGATACAGATGGAATTAGCAGACCTTAAGCCACCCACGGTGTTGAGTTGCCTGTTCCAATTTTAGATCGCATTTCAAATCGCATTGCTTCGTCACACTGCAATAAAAACTGATCCATGCGAGGGCTCGTTACTCCATTGCTTTACTTTTAAATAGATCCTTACCTATTTATACAATGCTGACTAGTTACTGCCTTATTCTTTATAACAATTCATGACATAACTTAAAGTAATACCTACACGAATCGTACATTTGCAGCAATAAAAATGTTTGTTTACAATCCCATTACATATTTATCAACGACTTTTAATTTTATAATCAAGCTATTGCATAAAGCATTTATCGCGGGCTTTGAGCGCGGCGACCGAATCAAGAAATTCCGTAACGAAAATAAACCTAACTCCGAACGGCACAGTGGTCGGTGTGGCTTTGCCGTACATCGTCTAACGTCGTTTCAGTTCAGCACACTTTGGCGTGGTATTTGAGTGCGTGCGACTAGACGTGTGCGAATCATAATTGCATAAGTTGATAAAAAATGCTTTGCAATAGCTTCACTGCAACAGTCTCCAAGTGCCACACGTATTTTTTTTTCATTCTTTTCACAGTTAGTATTCGAACTTATTAATGTATAATATGAAATCGCTTCCGCTCATGACTTAACTCGTCAGGCCGCCCTACATCATTATCTGCCCCACACAACCGTGAGATTACAGACTATTTCATTATATTCTTCCACAGGATTTCTCCCATACAAACGGCCTAGCCAAAATTAATGCGATTTTGTTAACACAATTCACTACTCGGATATTTACTATTGTATTACTTAGCTTTGTATTCGGGGCAAGAATCTTACGTGACAAAGCAAGAAATTATTTCTGTACATTTTTAGCATGCCATAGAAAGAGGAGATATTACTTTCTCTCTTACGCAGCGGCGGCAGTCTACTCTCCCTTCTTATAACTTTCGGACAGTTCAGGCCATTTAGCCTAAACTTTTTCGTTATCGCTTCGTTATAGAATCGCCAACCAAAATGTATGGAATTGACATAAGCGTTCGTTAGTATGACGTTGACGTTCGACTCGTCTTATGTCAATTCCATACATTTTGATCGGCGATTCTATAAAGAAGCGATAAAGAAAAGATCTTGGCTCACCCTCCAGGTGTCTTGATGCGAATTTAATATTTTCCCCATCCAATAAACGTGCAGATATTCACTTGAATAAAAAGCCGTTAATTTTTAGGATTGTTATCTATATTTTTAATTATTTAAATACTTGCAGCACTTGCCGAGAAAGATTCAATAGGCTACAGCTATACTGTACTCGGCGAAATATGGCAGTAGCGGTCATTGACTCCCTGTCAAAAACTTGTCATTTTCTATATAAACCGCGACTGACAATGAAGTGTCAGATCTTGTCAATCGCGACTTTGTATAGAAATTATATATACTATAGTAGAGGAGGGGAGGGTGCTATTTTTGTAGTCACTCAAGCGTCATGGAGACCTAGTAGGTTTTGTACATTAGGTAAACCTGATAAAAAAATAATAAGAGCGTTTTTTTTTATTTTAGTGGTGGGTTCAGAAACTGCAGCCATTTTGAAGTTTTGAAAAAGAAAATATATTCAGAAAATTGCTTTTTTAGGTAAATTATAAATATATTTTAGACAACAAGGACTAAATCATTTAGTTTAAAGCAAAATAAAATATCTGCGAAGCTCAGTTAAGAAAATATGAAGCTTTATTTATTATTATTTTTTAAATGTCCCTACAGGCTTACCTGGCCTTTGAATCGTCAGTGCTTTATATGGAAGCTTCTTTGCGGTATAATAAACACCCCCTATCTTAATTTGACAGATCCGACGACATTTCAATATTTAAAAAAAAAATTACCCACCACGTGAGATAACTAGACACAATATATCGGAAGCCTATGCAAGCTTAATCTGACATGCTCGAGCTACTCCTGAAATCCCCTCTTCTCCTCCCCAACTATAGATGATATCCACAACCCCATTGCGCCAAAATTCGTTTATCGCGTGGGAACCGTTCATTTTTCCGGGATGAAAACTATCCTATGTCCTTTCCCAGGACTCAAAATATATCCATGCCAAATTTCAGCAAAATCGATCCAGCGATTTGGGCGTGAAGAGGTAACCGACAGACAGACTGCCGCATTTATAATAGCAGTATGGATTTTCTCGTAAAAAGTACAAGAGTTATTATTAAATAATAAATAATTGTAGAGTTATTTTCGCAACGTGAGGATCGTCAAATGAGGGCAATAATCGAAACTCACGAAGTATCGTTATTCTGTATTCAAAAATTAATTTCAATTTTGATATTTGTGTAAAGCTTAAAACAAACCTAAGCGTCAGTGACAGGGGACGCGGTACGCGATACGGGAGCGTCTGCAACGCGAAACTGGCCGTGCACACCTGCGCGACTACGGTGCGAACCGTCAAACGTTAATATCATGACACAATCTTTCAAAACGTATACAAATCAAAAAATCATAAACTAAAGAGTTGTAGAAAATAATATAAAAAAGGTTTTAAAAAAGAAGTCTAGTTATGTACACTTCAAAACACGCGTCTGACAACTTGACGCGCACGTTTCGCTTGCCGACGCGAACATCCCGCGTCGCGGTCGTGCAAGTGTGCACAGCGCCATAAGATTACATGGGCAGCGTCCACCGCGCGGTAGACGCTACCGCTTCGCAGTCGCTTTGGTCGCGTAGGTTTGTGCAATCCTTAAATTAATGTTTTTGCTTTTGTGATATTGTAAATTTAAATTTTAATGTTTAAATTATTTTGTTATTTTGTTGGATTGACTTTAAGTAATTGATGCCTATCCATACTAATATTATAAATGTGAAAGGTCTGTCTGTCTGTTACCTCTTCACGCTTTAACCGCTAAACCGATTTTGCTGAAATCGAGAAACTATCCTATGTCCTCTTCCGTCAAAGTTTCGGCTAAATGGCACTTCCATACAAACGGCGCGAAATCGCCGAGATATTTACCTACCTACTATTCTGGAAAACAACCTAATTTCAACCTTTTGCGTTGCGTTTAGCGTTCATAGTACAATAACTGTCTGCCGTCTCGCTTCAATCTGCCAGGGCTGTCAAGCGAGCGGCGCGGCGGCGGCCGGGTACTATTACTTTTATATCGCGGATGCGTGCGCTGCGTGTGCGGCAAGTGGAGCGAGTGCCAGCCTATCGAGACTAGTCCGGTGACCGGACGCTTGCGTTTATCATACCTAAACTTGGGAATGAAACTTCTGTACCGTAAGGTACTAATTATGTATTCTGTGGTTTAACCATGAAAGGGGTAACAGATAGACACACTTTCGCATGTGTAATAACTAATATTAGTAATCCTTCGATCGTGGATTCTTGGAAATCTTATGTTGTTCTATTGTGTCTCGCTCACCGGTGAGCTTATGGGGCTTGATGGGGTAAGTAAATAGTTATCTGCAGTTACATTATTAGCTTTTTATTCAGCAACTAGTTGACGCCCACAATTTCATTGCGTCTCAATTCGTTTATGACGCGGGAACGTATCCTATGTCCTTTTCTGGAACTTAAAGTATATGTATAACAAACTTCAGCAAAATCGGTTTAGCGATT
Source organism: Lysandra bellargus (assembly GCA_905333045.1). Lineage (NCBI taxonomy): Eukaryota > Metazoa > Arthropoda > Insecta > Lepidoptera > Lycaenidae > Lysandra > Lysandra bellargus. The sequence goes on along the minus strand of HG995324.1, from coordinate 8,753,107 downwards.
TCGGCATGAAGAGGCAAGAAACATACAGACAGATACACTTTCGCATTTATAATATTACTAAATGACGCCCGCAACTCGGTTGCGCCAAAATTCGTTTATCGCGCGGGAACCGTACATTTTCCGGGATAAAATATCTTATGTCCTTGTCACTTCACTTGACACTGTCCTCAAAGTATCTCCGTGACCAGCAAAATCGGTTCAGTGGTTTGGGCGTGACGAGTTAACAGACAGACCCACTATCGCATTGATAATTCATATCCATACTAATCCATACTAATATTATAAATGCGAAAGTGTGTCTGTCTGTCTGTCTGTCTGTCTATTACCTCTTCACGCTCTAACCGCTGAACCGATTTTGCTGAAATTCGGCATGGAGATACTTTGAGTCCCGAGAAAGGACATAGGGTAGTTTTTATCCCGGAAAATGTATGGAATATTATGGAAAAAACAATCATCATCTAGTATTTAATTATATGGACATTTATGGATTTATAATAACAGAACTTGTATATATAGATTCATAATCAAAATATATGGATTTGTAATATCATATTATTGGTATAAAAGTATGGATACAAAGTAACAAACAAAATATCACAGTCGAAATATAAATTCAAGTATTATGTCTCCGCAAATTGAATTTCAAATGTCTCATTAGCCTGGTTACTGCTAATTTATTCCGCCGTTGATTTATATACGGAACCACAAAGGGAATATGTTAATGGCACAATATAGATCAAAATAGGCCGAGAGCCCTCGACCTTAGACAAAAGAAACGAGAGGCGTAGTCAAGGCGAGCAGAAAAACTTGCGACTCTATGGATTATAAATGTTACCGCTAATGTGCGTAAACCAGTTAGACTGCAGATTAACAAGGTATTCTGCTGATTATCTGGGTGAGTCAGTTAAAGTGCAAAAAGTTTATTAACTTAAGTTTATTAAATTAAGATTAACGAGATAATCTACAGAATACCTAGGTAATCTGCGGACTAACGACCATGCATGCGGTAAATTGCATAAAACCTGTTCTTGTTTAAATAAATATTTAGTTGTATGGAATTATTTTCGGCGCCGGTTGCCTAAATTGCTGCCGGCGCCTATTCGGCAAATATCGTTTGTCAAATTACAGAAAAATGATCAAAAACATCAGTCTTACTTAACTACTTAGCCACGGATACCGAAGTGGGGGGACGGCGGGGTCGCAGCCCTCCGCCAAAACAAAAACAAACACAATCTAGAAAGTCCAAAAGTAGATTAGGTTAGGTTGGAACCTAGACCACAACACCCAGAAATAGGAGTCCCGCGTAGCGGGGCTCCGTCAACTGATAATTGAAGCTAGTTGTGCCATATTGAGGGTCATTGGTCTCTAGGTATGACTGATGATGGATCTGAAGATCTGAGGTTGAACCTCTAGAGTGCAATTCCTAAGCGCAGCCCCCCACCAAAACAAAAACAAACACAATCCAGAAAGTCCAACAGTAGGTTAGGTTAGGTTAGAACTTAGTCCTCAACACAAAGGGAGCTGAGCGAGCCGACCGTCATAAATTGTCTTCCGCAATTTAACGATGTACTATTCGTTACTATGCAAACTAACTAGGTGAAGTGCGAATATAAGCTTTTTTTATTTAAATTTCACACTTTAACGTATGGTTTATGGACATCTGCAGTTTACCTCGTTAACGTGCATATTATCGTATTCCGCATTCTAGCGGTAACATAAATACTAAAAATGCAAAATGTTTTTACAAAAAGTATTCTGCGATAGCTTCTATGTGTGCTAAGACTCGATTTGGGGTCAATTCAGACCGCAACGCGACGCGTAGATGCATTTCTAAATTTGTATGGATTTGACAGATTTCAATTGCGCGAGACGTCTTGAAAATCTATCAAATCCATACAAATTTAGAAACGCATCTACGCGTCACGTTGGGGTCTGAATTGACCCTTAGAAATACATCTACACACGCGTTGTAGTCTGAATTGACCCAATGGCTCGATTTACACATCGCATTTATTATATTAGTATGGAAATATGAATTTTTAAGGGAAATTATTTTTTTAAATATATTTTATGCAGCGTTCAAATTTTTCGTAATATTTCCTCTGTATTCGAAACTATTAAGTTTCATTGGTCCAAACTTTTGAAAAATCTCGCGAATATTCTTTGTGTACTTTAACAAGAAATTCCATAAAATTTTTCTTTGTCACTCCCATTTCGAAATTGAACTTTATGTCTTAAGTATACAGCTCAATTTGGCGTGACGGGGCGATATTGGAGTAAATCGAGGATGCTATCAAAGTTCCAGTTGAAATTGGCCCCTCTTCGTAACTGGCCCTCGGAGCGCTACCCTGGCCCCTTGAGGACTTTAGACGTAGACAATATCGCGATTAGATGTGGCAGTGTGACGTCATATATGACCGCTTTGTGTACAAAGTCACTTGATAAATAGCATGAGTATCTACATGTACTGTCGCCAGCAGTATTTCCTGACAAATCGATATAAAAACCTTCAAGAAGAGAGCGCATCCCCTCTTAAAATGCCGTGCGTTGACGCACCTGCAGCTCTTCTATTGCGAGTGTCCTTGGCGACGGTAGTTGCTTTTCATCGGATGATCCATGTGCTCGTGTGCCCCCTTATTTAAAAAAAAAACTGAACTATGAAACTATATACTTACTACGAATACTGTGGACTTGCTGCGAATTTCGAGACTTGCTACGAATACTGTAGACTTGCTACAAAATATACTTCCCTTGCACTTCGCTTGGCTCGTCTCGACGGACGCACTACCGTGCTCCCAGATACTGATAGACTGCTACGAATACTGTAGACTTGCTACGAATTTTGTAGACTTGCTACACATACTACAAAATATACTATAGTCTTGCTACGAATATTGCAGACTTGTCGCGAATATTGCAGACTTACTACGACTTCCTTTTTTGCTTGAACCTTATTAAGATTTCAATTATGATTCCCATTTAATTGATTTTAAAACCGATTCGTGCTACACTTCGTTATATTATACTTGTTATACATTGGTTCGTAAACCACGCAGTACTAAACACACATTATTCCACCTGCAATGTATTTTAAATTACCGATGACAAACAATGATGAAATTCCGTCGCGTTACATTGTATGCATTTGACATTACTGACGTAATCATGCCGAACTTCTACCGCGGAACTTCGGCATGGTGTGTTTAGACACTAAAAGTAAACGTCATGTCTACACCTCTCCTAACTCTTCACCTATAACAGACACTGGCATTGTAGAGTAAGGTACACAAAGAAAGCTCAAGCACTCGTTTGTCCAACCTCCAAACTCCGGCTTTCCGTGTCTTAAGACTAATTAGATCTTACTTTGACGGTAAACCTTTGATTTGACCAAGCTCTATCAAAGGACTTTAAACGCTTGACAGAACTGTATAAGGTTTTTAATTTAATTATGCTATTAATTTATTTCTGGGAGGCTGCATTAAAAATCAAGTAAAAACATAAACGAATTTCAAGTAGTTTAGTTTGTTGCAATTATAATAATAAGAAATAACTATAGAGGGACACAGCAGGATGACTTCACATTGCGTGGTGAGACATTGAGAATTGACATGCATTTTAAATAAGCTAATCAGGTCAAAAATGCATTGCATCGTCGCGTTACGTATTTTATTAAAATATTTCATAACAAACACGTGTATTTCGTTACAGCCTTTGCCCTTCTTTAAATTGCGAGTACCCTCTTATAATATAATGGTGGCACTGCACATGGCCATTTGTATTTGCGTATTTGATGTATTCGCCAAACACCATAATTATGTAGACGGTATATTTGACAAAATATTCGAGTTATATTTTGCCTATTTGACAAATATGACCAATACCAAATACATATTGTATGCGTACATTTGTCGGTTTTTGACGCACATCAAAAGAGTCAAATAGGCAAGTAAACAAAATAAAGTAAAAGTTTGATATTTGACGTCCGTGTGTGGAAGGCCGTATTTGCCTTTATTTGCTTGTTTGTGTATACGTTACTAATTTTGCCAAATGCAACAAATAACCAATAGCAAATACCAATAGACATGTGTGCCACCATGATAATATCTTGTTCGAGTAGATCCCGTTACTTACACGTATGATCAATGTAGCGTCACATAAACTCGTATCCCACTGGAGCGAGCTGTAAACTTATACGACGCGGTATAAAATCTTACAAAGTATAGAAAACTTGGCGATGACATTTCCTTCACGTAGATAGACAATCACTTTTATTGGTATGGTTTATACAAGGTGTAAAAATCCATACTAATATTATAAATGCGAAAGTGTGTCTGGCTGTTACCTTTTTACGCCCAAACCACTGAACGAATTTTTCTGAAATTTGGTACGGAGATACATTGAATCCCGGGGACGGACATAATATGATACTTTTTATTTCTCAATGTGTACGGTTCCCGCGCGATAAACGAATTTTGGCGTAACGGAGTTGCGTGCCTCGTAAAGTAAGTTGGTTTTTTCAGCACCTTTTTATGAATTGAAATGAAATTCATAGGTAGATTATTTGACAGAGCTATTTTTAGTCAAAATTAGTAACAATAATCTGAAGACTGGACAAAATCCGACCAAAATACGAAGGTTTTCCACAACTTTTCTGTGTATCAATTTCTTTGATTATTATATTTTAAAAACAAACTTTCACAGAGAACTCGATCAAGGAAACTTTCAGTTAAAAGTAACAAAGATTAAAAATCTAAGGCGCATAAAAGTTAAGAAAGTTAAGAAGTCATCAAAGTGAGTTGCGGGAAAAACTCAAAGTTTTATTGGTAGGTAATTAGGGGAGGGAGGGGGAACCCCCTCTTTGTTAACTTTAAAGTAACAAGAGCCTTAATCAAACTAAACTATAACGTGGATCGGTAAGAACGGACATGGCATTGGAGCACTCATATTGTGTGTAATTCGGGGAACACAAAGAATCCTTGATATTTCATGCAGTGGTGCACAAAGAGCTAACAAACAGACAAACATTTTAGCATTAATAACAATAAGAAGACGGCTTTCTGATAGCTGCAAGTATTATAACTAATTATTTGAGGGTGATAAAAATTTTGTTCTCTTAGATTTCTGGGATAATAGGGTTCCAATTTTTTAGGTTTTTTTTTGGGATGGTTAAAAGTATTATATCTATCGTGTCACTATATTTTTCTATGGTGGCGCTATATTTAAGGCCTGCTTCACCGCTTCCCGATAAGGTGCCCGATAGACTTATTTGACAGATTCTCCATACTCTATGTATCAAGTTAAGTGGTGGATAGCCTTATCAGGAAGCGGTGAAACAGGCCCTTCATATTTTATCCATTATACGTAAGACAAATGAAGAGTAGACGAGTGACGCGTAGAAGAGGAAGTGGAAAGAATAAAGCAGACTCTATTACTTTCATTTCTAGTGGCGGGTTTCAAAATTACAGGTGTATTTTTTTTTAAATGTTACAAATCTTTATTCCGCATTGATACCTCATCTAAATCTTCGTACATCGTGGTCCGTCTAATTTTCTAGCTATTTATCCGATAGTTCGGAATGATTTAAAGTATTCCTTAAGTGTGCTACTTCAAAGGCTTTATAGTTTTCAGTATTTCAGTAGTTTCTCCAATAAAGCTTTAGTGGATAAAATACGGTTTGTATATTTTATTCATGATATCAAACAAAATGGTGGTCAAACAAAATACTGAATACTTAAGTGCAAATCTTGAGAAAATAGTAATATTTTTTGGAACGAAGTTCCTTATCGCGCGGTCAGCGTAAAGGAGGCTAGACAGAACGATATTTGACCTCGACACTTTTTTATTAGTACCTGCATGGTAGGGGCAGAGGGCGTTGATAGTATTCTTATGCGTCAACTAGATGGCGTTTTTAACATTTTTGAGCGTATATAATTTTTTTTTATTATTTATTAAAAACTTTATGCACATACAAGTACAAAGGTGGACTTAATGCCTAATGACATTATCTACCAGTCAAATTTTGGCCGATACAGGAACAAAATTGCAAAAAAAAAAAACTAACAACATGTAAATATAAATTATAAATTATACAAATAAATTATTATAATATCTTAAACTATACTTATCATAAATACACTGATATATTATAAGGTATATAAGGAAAACTACATATAATTATATACATACATAATATAAATATATATTAAAATAATATACATTATTATAATTAATTTAATATTTGCCAAGATATAATGGGTATTAAATTAGATTTAATAATATACTTAACAGCTTACTGTAGATTATTAAAACTAAGAGTCCGCCAATTGCTTCAAGTAGAAGTCACGAACTCTGCGCTTAAAAGTGTCTCTTGTTTTTGACATCCTATTTCCGGAGGAAGAGCATTCCAGAGGAGAATAGCCTGGATATTAAAAGAAGAGTGGACGGAATTAGATTTGTGGGAAGGGCAACTTAAAAGCTGATTTGAAGTAAATTAGTGTACTTATATATAATATGTATGTAACAGGTTATTTGAACAGAAATAACTTCGTTCCATTCGGGTGTCCCTTGACATCTCTCAAGTTTTTAGACTTTCATGTTGTAAAGGTTAGTGTTGTTGAAAATTAAAAAAAAAAAAACAATTAAAACATCACTTTTGCTGTCAATGTACGCCGTAATTTAATACCGTACTACTTAAAATATTAATGGTGTCGCCAACGAAAACGCCGCTTTGTCGCGGCGTCGCGTCTTATTTTGTCTCGTTACATCCCCAGATTTAGGAGTAAGTTGGGAATATGTGAATTATGGGGTTACGGGAATGGGGTACGGGGATAGAAACAACGACGTCACGTACCCACCTGGGCATGTATCTAAATAACATCCAATAAAATTTTACGACTATTACCCATGCATCGATGTTGTAAAATAGATGTTGCAAAACATTTCAGTTCAGAAGTTTAATCCTTCGATTGCGGATTCCTGGAAAAATATTGTTATTCTATTGTTGTCGCGATCATGAGGCTTGAAGGATTAAATATCCTTACTAATGTTATTAATGCGAAAGTGTGTATGTCTGTCTGTTACCTCATCACGCCCACACCTCTTAACCGATTTTGCTACAATTTGGAATAAAGATACTTTGAGTTTCGGGAAAGGACATAAGACATTTTTGTTCCCGAAAAGTTTAAGGTTTTTGCGCGAAAAACTAATTTTGGCGAAACGGAGTTGCGGGCGTCATCTATTGTTGTATCTATACATATAATAAAATCCTAGGAAAGTCAATTCTGTACATTGAATATTTCTGAAAAATAATACTTGGGACGTAATCTACAATCGATATGGAAGCCAAAAATATAGTTTTTAGAATTTTTGTCTATTTGTATGTTTGTCCGTATGTATGTCCGGGATAAACTCAGAAAGTACTGAATGGATTTACTTCTGCACGAATATTACTTAGAGGTCGGGTCAACACATGTTCTATAAATTGAATATTTTTGAAAAATAATACTTGGGACGTTACTATTCTAACGCGGACGAAGTCGCGGGCAACAGCTAGTCGGTAATAAACCAGATTTATCTACGTTTTAACATCGACGCTGATTGGAGATACTCCGAAGTGATTTCGTGAAGCACGTACAATGTTCTGTTTAGCAGTGATAGGGTGTATTCATGATACAGAAGTATCCAAGAAATCGGTTATTTCTATTATGTACGATACTTTAGTAGAGATCAACTACGATAACGATTGCGCGGCCCTCCAAATGACTGTGTAGTCACATCCTTATGAAAGAGTTTGTATGTAGTAAGTATTCAACTAATCACAGTACACGTAATATTTCACTTAATGTCACTTATTACCAAGATTTGTTGGTCAACTAATCATAACTAGCCTACCGCGTAAGACAACGCACTTCAAACGTTTTGACAACTCACTTCAAACGTTTTGAATTTTGGAGGGGCGCGCCATGTTATCGTAGTTGATATCTAATAGGGTTATATTTTCGTAATGTATATTTAATTTTACAACTTCGTTCGTGCGTAAGAAAATTGCGGGAAAAAATAGTTTACAAAAATAATAATCCATACTAATTACCATCACGTGACCCGTTTGCTCGTTTGCCCCCTTATTTAATAAAAAAATAAAAAATATATATATTAAAAATGCGAGTGTGTATGTATGTTACCTCTTTACGCCCAAACCACTGGATTGATTTCGCTGGGTTTAGAAATACTTCAAGTCCCGGGAAAGGACGAACTTTTTATCTTTTAAATATCTAAGGTTCTCACGCGATAAACGAATTTTGCAGCAACGGAGTTGCGGGCGTCATGTGAAAGATATATTTGCAGGCTAAGAATAACAAAAACTAAGGAAAAATAACTCTGTCAAAAAACATGTTCTACAATACTTTTCAAAAATGTGTACTTTAAGCCGCCATTCCACCGCGGCGCACGCTGTGCACGGCCATGCGGCGCGGCGCGCGCACGGATTTATTACTTTGAATACGTCAATTCGTGCTTAGCGTGTCCGTGGGTTGCAGTGGACACAGCCACATATTATATTTTCTTACAAAGCGAAGCTTGACGTACGTGCGTAGTCTCTCCGTGCGCTGCGGTGGACTGGCGGCTTTAGGTAGAGATAAGCTACGATAACATGGCGCGCCCCTCCAAAATTCAAAACGTTTGAAGTGCGTTGTCTTGCGCGGTAGGCTTGTTTAACCAACAAATCTTGGTAATAAGTGACGAGTATAAAATAAATATTGGCTGGCCGGATGTTTTTGTATCCGCGGACGTCTGCAATTGACAAAAAGGTTAGGTCTTTGACGTCCGCGGATGTACCGTGCACATTTTAAAGCCGCATCCATCAGCCGCGACTTATGGATGCGTCCGATAATTATTTGTTTCTAGCTGGTTTCCTTAGTTTTATTTTTATTCGTTTTAAGACATAAAATACAATAATATGTAACACTTTATCGCGAAACTATTAAAATCTAAAAAACAATGTCTCCAAAGATTTCAGATGTAAAAATGTCGTAAAAATGTAAGAGGGAAAAGTGAAACTTCCCCGTTCAATCGACTACAGCTCCGTGCGGCAATAAAATGGGATTTTTATGGGAACAAATAAAAATTGATTAGTACAATATTTGCTGCCGAAATTGTTTTACATATTTTGATGTGTGTGAATAAATTTCAGTTTTATTTTCAATCACGTATAAGGGTCAATTCAGACCGCAACGGAACGAGGCGAAGCGAGGCATGGCGCGGCATAAATTTGTATGTATTTGACAGATTTCAATTGTGTGAGACGTCTTGTGAATCTGTCAAATCCATACAAATTTAGAAATGTATCTACGCGTTTGCGGTCTGAATCAACCCTTAATCGAGGGAAGTCGTAGGCCAAATAATAATAAAATGCATTACACATCAGTTACAGAGGCGGTGAAACTGGGACAATCAGTGAATTTATAGTGCCCAAGTGTGTGCGCTGTACACAAGATTGCTGCACTCTCATAGCTCTGTGAGTCTGATCATCAGGCGCAGGACCATATTCTACAGGTCAATCTAGTGGTCAGACTGCATTTTCCTCACCAAACCCAAAAACAACGTGACCATGAAGCTGAGAACAAATTATCGGTGGTCGGTATCGGTTATCGGCGCGGCGGTTGTTTAAATAGTGTTAATCAAGGATACCAACTTAGGCGTATTCCCCCAAATGAAGGGGGTAAAAAAATGAGATGTTTAGGGGTGTAATAAAATGTTGCGTTAAATATAGAGGTAGTGTGAATTATATTTTAAGGGATTTTTTTTATTATTATGGCGAATTTAGGGGTTTTTGTGACTTACAATAAAAAAAACTTTGTAATAGATTTTAATTTAAAATGTCACAATTGCAATGAAAAGAAACCCGCGGCAGATGCAATCTGAAGCCGTGTGAAAGCTTCCACGATGAAATAGATCAGGGGTCACCAAATGGCGGACCGCGGTCCGCATCCGGACCGCCGACCCATTGCGTGCGGACCAAGCATGTTCGAAGATGAACTTCGTTAAAAACTAATTTCGGTCTCGACATGTACATGAACATGTAGCAACAAAAATTGACACTTTTCTTATTGATACAAATACCTTTGTAATTTCCGTAATTACATTTGTTTAAATTTTTTTTAATGTGCGGACCGCGTAGGTCATTTTATTTATTAAAACGGACCCCGAGCGAAAGTAATTGGTGACCCCTGAAATAGATAATTGAAAGATATTTTATTTGCTATCACTACTATTTCAATTAAAGTGTTTGTTTTGTCTACAATAATATTGTCACAATAGTTACATTTATAACACTACGAATAATAAAAAATATGGAATCGTAACTCTCATACTTCAACCGTTTTTAATTTTGTTCTTTTTCGCACACTAAAATATGACAATAGCTACGAAATACTTAACATTCAAATTTAGAAAAAAAAGCCGTTGACCATAATTGTCATTTGCATAAAAACACAATATTGTGTACCGGATACATGCAGGAAGTATCCATGTATTCGGGTCACATTTTGTAGACTCTCGGACAAAATTTTTGACACACTCTTCCTTAGTTTTTGTTATTTGTAGCATTTATACTTTTTTAGCATAAATTATTATTATGGTTTGGTTGCAAGTTGCAATGAACAAGCTTGGAACAAAGTACTAAGCTGATTTTAATAAGTATTCTATCAATATCATATCAATCATCGTCAATGTCTGTCAATTCAAAACAAATTTAGAAATGCATCTACACGTCAATTTGCAGTCTGGATTTACCCTTAGTTTTGTTACACTCTGTATATTCAGTGATTCCGACTGTAATACATCACATTTAATGGTTAAAATGATGATGAAATTTTGATGATGATGACATAATATTTCCGCGGCTAATGGATGGCACACGACACCTCGCAAGACGGAGCGGGTGTCACCGCGTAATTAAGTGCTATGTACTGTATAACGTTATATTGTGAGGTTTAAAATGTACACACGTTTACCGTATTCGATTTCCTAATGTGGAATATCGATTTGGAATTCCGTCAGACTAGCGCAAACTTTCGTTTTGCTTCACGAGCGAACGCGCCGGCTTGCATTCGTAACGCACGTGCGGAATTCGATCCGTTCTGAAAAAAGCGAACGTATGCGTCAGTTATTGTATTTTCTACTGATATTCCATGCATTCGAATCATTTACTGATGCGGAAAACTATTCGGAAAGCGTGTGCATGCGACCAGCTTAAGGCGCTATATCGATATAGGGAAAAATGGGTTTTTCGATGAACTTTCGCCTAAAAAAAAAAGTTTGGTGTCAAAATAGGGGTTTTCAACTATGCCCGATCGATATATGCGATCCGTTTCTGCGTATTTACACTAGTTCCAAAGTTAGCTTTTGTGTTTAACCCTCATTATCTACTATCTCCACGCTCTATTGTTCCTTAATAATTACAATGACTACTTATTGCATTGTTATGCTCGCCTCGGTGTCCTATTGTTCTGACTATCGGCTTATCGCTTACGTCACCTCACTTTCTTATAGGAGATTTATACTCGCGTCTCGTGGATCGGCTCGCGGCGCGTCTCGCAGCTCGCGTCCCCCTCGTGCTCCTTTGAATACCGCTCCCGATGGGAGCCCTACAAGCCGCGAACCACGCCGCGAGACGAGTCGCAAGCTCGAGTTTACACACGGCTCGTGGGGAGTCTCGCGGCGGCTCAATCATGTATTACAAGATCTTAAATAAATAAAACTTGGCAAATTTTTCATTACGTATATTTTATTTTATTAAAACATGTATTGCGCGTGCGAGTATAAATCATGTACTTATTACAAGATTTTAAATAAATATGAATGATAATTAACTAACTAATGAATTATTGCAAATTAAAAGTCATAAATAATTATGTAGGTCACCCGATCATTCGATGGACTTCGTAAACACACGACGACGCGGTGCGCACACTGAGTCTTTTAGATTTTAAATAAATATGAATAATAATTAAGTAATGAATTATTGCAAAATAAAAGTACCTACCTAATAATTAATTATGTAGGTCACCCGATCATTCGATGGACTTCGTAAACATACGACGACGCGGTGCGCAAACTGAGTCTTTTAGATTTTAAATAAATATGAATGATAATTAACTAATGAATTATTGCAAATTAAAAGTACCTACCTAATAATTAATTATGTAGGTCACCCGATCATTCGATGGACTTCATAAACACACGACGACGCGGTGCGCAAACTGAGTCTTTTTTTAACAATATAATTAAAGCTAAGGTTGAAATAAAACTTTGGTTTACTTTCAAACAAATGATTTATTTCGTATTACATACCATAGTTCATAAAACAAGATTCAAACATTTTATTCAAAAACATATCATTTTTAAGTGTGTCACTACCAAATTCAGTCTGAAACTCTGACAATGACTTGTTATGAAACTTGTATAACAAGTACATTAAACAGTACTCTCCACACACAGAAGTCCAATCATTTTGTAGCCTGATAGTATTATAACGCCATTTCCTTGCATTTCTATTCAAAAACATTTTGTGCATTCCCGTAGGGAAGCGACCATATGTATCAAAATCTTCACCGATGCCATGTTTGTCTATGTGAATAGCTACCCAGTGAGATCCTGGTTCTGAGTCCGGGTCCAAATTGCTTATAAGATATGTAGGAGTCGTTATATGCATTGGCAATCGATTCGCGGCATATACGCTATTATTTAGACTAGGATGAATCTTTTTTAAGTATGATTTTAGTCGTAAAGTATCCATAGTCCGTTAAAAAAGACTTACTCATTCACTCTATCATACGATTCACACGCAAGTGAAATAAATAAGATAAGACATTCTTATTTAACATGCAATTGACTGAGGTTTTTAATAAAAATGAAAGCACAACTTTAAAATATATTTTTTATGTTATTTGTATTTTATTTTGTAATTTAATTTTATGATTTTAATGTATTTTTTTTTTCTTTTTAGAAGTATTTACTATGTTTTCTTACCTCTATTTATTGTAATGTTTAGTTTAGGAACTAATAAAACAGTTTTAAAAACGAAAAAAAATCATTGTTTTCTTGTATTCCGTCTAATACACACGTAAAGAAAAAATATGAAACATTTTATTCATCCATTCACTGCAATAGTTGCGGGGCCTAGTGGTTGTGGCAAATCAAATTTTGATACAAAATTTATTAATAATATGGAAGAAATATGTAACGCATCTTTTGCTCAAGTAATGTGGTGTTTTGATGAAATGCAACCATTATACAATTTAAAAAATGTTAAGTACTTTCAAGGATTACCTGACTTAAACATGTTTGATGGTAAAGAGGCTAATTTGATTATAATAGATGAACTCACGAGAGAATCTGATGGTCGGATTGTAGATATATTTACAAAAGGTAGTCACCATAGAAATTTAAGCGTATTTTATATAACTCAAAATCTTTTTCATCAGGGAAAAGGTCGAAGAGATATTTCTCTAAATTCGAGTTATATAATTTATTTTAAGAAACCTCGTGACAAAACTCAAATTCGATATTTAGCAAGTCAAGTTTCACCAGATAATGTAAAATATGTTCAAGAAGCTTATAAAGATGCTACAACAGAGGCACATGGCTATTTAATGATAGATCTTAAACAAAATACATTAGTCTTAAAACAAAACATGTCATTGGACATGTTTTGTTTTAAGACTAATGTATTCCCCGCTGACAAAAACTGTTCAGTTTATGTACCGAAAAGAGGGTTTAAATACAACAAGAACTAACAAAGTCATATCATTTACAAATAATGCTTGGAAGGTTAAAGACGCATAAAGACCTACTCATCGCTTTGCAAACATTAAAACCAAAGTATCAAAAAGCTTTATTAAAATCATGTGATGAAGACGAAATCAATTGTATATGTGAATGTATTCATAATGTGCTACAAGGGAAAGTGCCATTAAAGGAAAAGGATAAAAAATCTTTAAAACTATATATACAGACACTCCGCAAACTTGTTCGTAAGACCACAACCAAAGTAAGAAAAAATATAATTGTTCAAAAAGGTGGTGCATTTCTACCTATCATTTTAGGTTCTATATTAAGTGGGTTAGTCAGTGGTCTTGTCTAAAATGGAACACACTAAGAAAATGTTACTGATCGAACCAAGTTTGATAAAATAAATGGAAGGAATGAGAGTCACGAAAATCCTAAATCACGATTAGATACTGAAATGCAAAATTCTTGACAGTAAAGATGATGACAGAAAAAAATGGATTTTATACTTACAAACATTACAAAGGTATTTGCACTTCACTGCTGAGGATCGCCAACCTTATCAACTTCCAATAATAACTTTAAATAATGATTTACCTGAAACACTTTTGAAAAAAGAACACTACGATAAAAGTAGTGATTGAAACAATGAGGATCCTATTGTTGATCAGACATTGAATAAGGAAGTTGAGCCCAAAGAAATTGATATTATTCAAGATAAATGTATATACTCCAAACAACAAATATTAAGTTTAATACCTAAATCTTACATTAAAAAAGGTGAGTCATTGTTAGATTTCTTATTGACAAGACAAAACAAAGTACACTGGGATGATGATGGTACAGTTCTCGTGGATAGTAATAAAATAACTGGCAGCAATATTATAGATTTAGTCAATGATTCTTTAAGACCATTAAAAAAAAGTGATCCAATAGGCTGGGAAAAATTTGCTAAAGCTTTGAAGGACATAAAAGTACCCCTCACTTATATTGGTAATCCAAAGAGAAGAGAGTATATTAATCAACTTCGAATGAAATCTTTTGAAGAAACATCAGGTGACGAAGAATATTCTACACCTACACCTGAGCACAAGTATCTTGGAAAAATAAAAAAGAAAATAGATTGGGAAAAATGGACCCCCTACTAGAGATTCACAATATTTATTATGATGCATCACACCCTGCAGGTTATAGCAGTATTGAAAAACTTGCAAAAGCAATGGCAGGTAAAATGAATAAAAATGAAGTCAAGAAATGGTTACAATCTCAAGAAATATACACACTTCACAAACCGGTTTATAAAAAGTTTCCACGAAATAAATATATTATATCTTATATTAATTATCTGTGGCAAGCAGATTTAAGTGACATGAGAACATATATTAAATATAATGATGGTTATAATTATATTATATTGTGTGTTATTGATGTATTTAGTAAGTATGCTTATGCTAGACCCATGAAAAATAAAAATTCTTTGACAACCAAAACTTGTTTTGAGAGTATTTTTGAGGAAGCTAATATTGTCCCTACCCATTTACAGTCTGATAAGGGTACTGAGTTTGTTTCTAAAGATGTTCCTCAATATTTTAAGAGTAAAAATATAAATTATTACACGACAAATAATCCTGACATTAAGGCTAGTATTGTAGAAAGATTTCAAAGAACACTTAAGTCAAAAATGTGGCGGTATTTTACATATAAAATACATACAGATATATAGATATATTACAAGATCTATTATATGCATATAACCATAGTTTTCATTCAAGTATTAAAATGTCTCCATGTGATATAAGTTCTAGTAACATTATGACTGTTTGGAATAATATGTATGCTCGAGAAAATAAAAGGTCACCACAAGATACCTTCTTGCCAAAGTTTCACGTCGGTGATTATGTTAGAATCACAAAATATAAACATATATTCCAAAAGGGATATGAATCAAACTGGAGCGATGAAATCTTTACTATTTCGAGTGTCATCACAAGATCACTATGGGTTGTATACACCTTGATGGATTTGCAAAAAGAAGACATAGAAGGTACTTTTTATGAACGAGAATTACAAAAAATTACACCTCTTAGCCCAACTTCATATTACAAAATAGATAAAATAATAACTTCTCGATATTCTTGTAGCAGAAGGCTTGTGCTTGTCAAGTGTACAAATAAGTACATGATTTATACTCGCACGCGCAACACTTGTTTTAATGAAATAAAATATACGTAATGAAAAATTTGGCAAGTTTTATTTATTTAAGATCTTGTAATACATGATTGAGCCGCCGCGAGACTCCCCACGAGCCGTGTGTAAGCTCGAGCTTGCGACTCGTCTCGCGGCGTGGTTCGCGGCTTGTAGGGCTCCCATCGGGAGCGGTATTCAAAGGAGCTCGAGGGGGACGCGAGCCGCTAGACGCGCCGTGAGCCGATCCACGAGACGCGAGTATAAATCTCCTATAAGAAAGTGAGGTGACGTAAGCGATAAGCCGATAGTCAGAACAATAGGACACAGAGGCGTGCATAACAATGCAATAAGTAGCCATTGTAATTATTAAGGAACAATGGAGCGTGGAGATAGTAGATAATGAGGGTTAAACACAAAAGCTAACTTTGGAACTAGTGCAAATACGCAGAAACGGATCGCACATATCGATCGGGCATAGTTGAAAACCCCTATTTTGATACCAAACTTTTTTTTTTTTTTAGGCGAAAGTTCATCGAAAAACCCATTTTTCCCTACACTGAGGCAGTGAGCCAAAACCGGCGAATCCCTAACTACTCATGCGAAAAAACGTAATTATAATAATTTAAAAAATAACTAGGAGCATTTAAGCAAAATGCTTCTATACGATTTTGAGTTGCAAAGGTGTCTATCAATTAGACTAATTTCCTACAATACATCTATTTTCGTTTAAAAATAATCTTCAAATTTCGTATTTTTAAGAGGTCTTTTCGAAAATTAAATATATCGAGGCAAAATACATTAATCGTGTTTCTAGTTCTTCTCAAACCTAGATAAGGCTATGAAGATATGTATATCTCATTACCAGATTTGTAACATTTCTGAGGGTCCCATAGTATTACGTCAAAAAGGACAGTTTTTTTTTCAATATAGCGCCTTAAAGGTGATCGCACATTTATCAGCAGCGTACGCGCCGCATTTTTAAATTCGTTGTGAAAAAATGAGATGAAACTCAGCACAATCACCCGGACCGTATGCGCCGCGTTTCATGTACTAAAAGCGGCGCGTATACATATTAGTCAGTACTGTCCTAAGTCCTATCCAAACTAGAAGACGATTTTTTTCCAACGCGGGTTTCAACTCTAAAATCTAAACCACTAGTTCAAAAACTAGTTGCTAATATAAATTACCGAGTATACCTTTAGGCGATTGTCAAACTTCCATATTGGGCAGATAGGGAATCTTTTGTTCCATCTACGTGACTGAGTTATCTCCAAGTTTAAGTTAAGCCCTTACGGGACTCCACATTTGCAAATCTCACTTAAGATCGTTTAATATTAAAAGACACTCCGTACCCTAAAGTTATAATGTCATCGGCTTTCACTATTATGTGGATGACCAGACTTTGTGGTAATGTAGGATATTCATTGAGATGGGAAGGGTCAATTCAGACCGCAACGCGACGCGTTAATGCATTTCTAAAGTTTGTATTTGACAGACTTCAATTACGTGAGACGTCTTGCATATCTGTCAAATCCATACAAATTGCATCTACGCGTCGCGTTGCGGTCTTTTTTTTATGAAATAAGGGGGCAAACGAGCAAACGGGTCACCTGATGGAAAGCAACTTCCGTCGCCCATGGACACTCGCAGCATCAGAAGAGTTGCAGGTGCGTTGCCGGCTTTTAAGAGGGAATAGGGTAATGCGGGAGGGTAGGGATGGGAAGGGAAGGGAATAGAGAAGGGTAGGGAAGGGAATAGGGTAGGAGATTGGGCCTCCGGTAAACTCACTCACTCGGCGAAACACAGTTCAAGCGCAGTTTCACGCCGGTTTTCTGTGAGAACGTGGTATTTTTCCGGTCGAGCCGGTCCATTCGTGCCGAAGCATGGCTCTCCCACGGACAAACTGGTTATAGAGCGTTTTAACCTGGTTAAAAAAGTACCGGTTCCGAGCTCCGGACGTCAACTGCAAAGAGACGGACAGGTTTCAATATATTATGTCAAATTCGTCGGGTTCTGTCTGGTCTGAATTGACCCTGGTACGTGAGGTGACGCCTCTGTTGTGGTTCATTGATATAAGGCGAGCTGCGTGTACAGGATCCAATTCTGGGATCCCGATTTCGAAAATCCCGGGAATAATAGCAGCAAGTCTCGTGATTTTCATGTTTAACAAAAATGTTTTCGAACTAGTTAATACTTATTTTAACATCTATTGCATAAAACGTAACTCACGTACTGCAAAACATTTTCATCTTGGTTAGATTGTCGTAAAAAAGTTTAACTAATGGTGTTTTGGGTATCAGCGTTGTTTTATTTTAAGTCACGTAAAACTCTTGCGGAGTGATTTGAACGAAACCGGCCACCGTCACCGGACCCAGTTAGGAGGCATCATATTGTGTTATTGCTGCTGTTTCGTTTTTATCTGCAACTACTTTCAAAGTACTGTTTTCTATTCTTCTGACATTATATACCGACTTATTTGCGTTTTAGGGTTCACTCAGACCGCAACGCGACGCGCAGATGCATTTCTGTATGGATTTGACAGATTAACAAGACCTCTCACGCAAATGAATTAAGTCAATTCAATACAAATTTAGAAATCATCTACGTGTCACGTTGCGGTCTGAGTTGACCCATACTTCCCATATTTCTCACACATCATGAATATCCCAGAATATTCATTAACATGGTCACCGTGATCCCGTAGCGTCGTTTGACGTAACGTTTCATAAAGACGGTACGTGGACGAAATAGTAACGGGCCCGGTAACTTGGGTCATAATTACCCGACCGGCTTATGTTAGCACAGGTATAAGTAAATATAATTATGAACATAGCTTAATTTTTAGGGTTCCGTACCCAAGGGGTGAAAATAGGAATAAGACTTCGCTGTTTGTCCGTCTGTCGAACCGTTTATCTGTCAGCAGTCACAAAAGGATTTTGGCGCTACAACGAAACACAAAATAAATATTGAATATGCGCTCTTTTACAACAAACATGATTTTTGTGCCTGCTTTTGTTCGATATAGTACGGAACCTTGTGCGAATCCAAATTGCACTTGGCCGATTTAATATACTACTAGCGACCCGCCCCGGCGTCGCACGGGTATAAAATATATAGCCACTGAAAAAATTATTAAAATCTATAGCCTATGATCCTTCACGTGGTCTACTTCTTATATGTGCCAAATAACATAAAATCGCTTCAGTAGTTCGCGAGATGAGCCCTTTCAAATAACATTCACCGTTTTTTCCACATTTTCCTCCATTTCTTCTCTCCTATTAGTCTTAGCGTGATAAAATATAGCCTATAGCCTTCCTCGATAAATGGGCTATCTAATACTGAAAGAATTATCAAAGTCCGTTGCGTAATTTTAAAGATTAAAGGGAACAAAGGGACATGAGGGAAAAAAAGCGACTTTGTTTTATAATATGTATAAATACAGATTCTGCGATGGCGTTAGAACAAAACAGATAGAAAACCTTAAAGGAAGCCTTTGCCCAGCAGTGGGATAGTCGAGGCTCTTAAAAAGTCCATTTTCTGGGGTTGGAGTTTTAACGAGTATATAGGCTACATTTACTTTTTCATAATACATTCGGGATTTAAATCCAATTACGCTCACTAACAATGGCGTTTTAATCCGTAATTTGTGGCAAACGCGTAATGCCGAGGGTAATTTCATTATTGCCAATTTGTATGGAAAATTAAAGCTCACAATGTGGATAAAAGTAGAATCTATGGCTACTGATATTTATGTAAAGGCTGCTTATAAGTAAATTACATATTTAATTTAAAAATGCGTTTCATTGCTCTGCGAAATTATCCTTATGTTATATTTCAGCGATTAAGAATGCTGTCAAAGTATTAATTCTTTGAAAGAAATAAAACTTGGTACAATTAGTGTGCAGATGCGGCCTAAGGCGTGGCTTATGTGGGCATACAAGAGGCCCCGCGCCCCTTGGACTACGAGGTTTTTGTAAGATTGACGAGTTTGCGTACTCAAATTATTATTTAAAAAAAAATGTTGAGTACTTAGGTATCAATAAATTCTTTATCTAGACAAAATCCGTCTTCTTACGACGACGATACTTACGATACAAAATATATCTTGGCAACATCTCTAGGTCTTGCCTCGCCTCTGATAGAAGAAGAAACCTCCCAAAGTCCAAGCCACATTTAAGTACACTCTTACCAAAGTACTTTAGACTTTAGATAGTAAACTTATCGCTTCGTCGAACAAGCTACTTAGTGAAAGCTTATAAAATTACTTCCACGTGATGTTACTAAAATACTAATTATTTAGCTAGTCAATTTACCAAATTACTTAATGATAAGCCAAATAATGTGTATCAGCGTTTATTACTTGTTTTTTTTTTTTACTTTCGTCCAAATATACACCTTCCGTAGAATACCACGAATATTTTGAGACAAAAATTAACCAAATCGATTCAGCCGCTCTCAAGTTTGGCGAGACTAACAAAATTTATTTTTATTAATGTAGCTTTAAAAAACATCGGGTTGCACTCCAGGAGCTAAGTGCACTTTTTTGTCTGATCTGATCAAATTGTTTAGAAATTTCTCAATTTATTAGCAAATTCGTTACAGAGAATAAAGGTATTACTATATTTATAATAACAATTCAGACCGCAACGCGACGCGTAGATAGAGATCAACTACGATAACATGACGCGCCTCTCCAAAATTCAAAACGTTTGAAGTGCGTTAAGTCTTGCGCGGTAGGCTAGTTATGATTAGTTGACCAACAAATCTTGGTAATAAGTGACATTAACTGAAATATTACGTTACTGTGATTGGTTGAATACTTACTACATACAAACTCTTTCATAAGGATGTTACTACACACATTGAAACAGTCATTTGGAGAGGCGCGCCATGTTATCGTAGTTGATCTCTACATTTCTATAGTATGGATTTGACAGATTTGCAAGACGTCTCACGCAATAGAAATCTGTCAATTCAGTATTTAATTACTTAATTAAAACTATATAATTGAATAAAACTTAATTGAACCTTATATTAATTTATAAACTATAAGAACTAATATGGGCTGACACAATAAATTACCAACGCCCAACTAAGTTAACGTCAAACTAATTGTAATGTATTTCAGCTCTCTAACTTTCCCTGTTCAAACTGTCTTGATACTCGAAATTATCGCTAAAGGCGAGTTCACACCGCGATGATACAAGACACATAGCGACGATTAATCCTTCAAGCCCCATAAGAGCACCGGTGATCGCGACAACAATTGAATACAATAGCATTTCCAAGAATCCGTGATCGAAGGATTAAGGGTAAATTCAGACCGCAACGCGACGAGGCGAGGCGAGGCGCGGCGCAGCATAAATTTGTATGGATTAGGGCTTAGGCAGATTTCAATCCCACCAAAAACATAAAATATGTAAAAATTGAAAGCCAAGTTCCATACAAACATTATTCTAGTCTGTGGACTTAGCCGTAAAAAGGATGGAGATCTAAATTAGTGCCAAGTTCCATGGAAAATCGAAATATGTATGTATAGGAACCAAATAACATTATGAACAAATAATAGAGTCTATTTCTTTGCTTTATTGAATATCTATAACAATTAATGTTATTTAAATAATGTGAGATCATAAACTAGATTAGATCCAACTTGGCCAGTTTTCATTACATCAGTCATTTCATAAAGTTATTGAACAGTTTAATTCTGATGAAAACTAGCCAAGTAGAATCTAATCTAGTTTAAGATCTCAAATTATTTAAATAACATTAATTGTTATAGATATTCAATAAAGCAAAGAATTAGACTCTATTATTTGTTCATAATTTTTTTTGGTTCCTATACATACATATTTCGATTTTATGTGCGGAAGTAAAGAAGTTATTATTATAGCTGTCTAACAGACAGACAGACAGACGGACGGACGGACGGACGGACAGACGGACAGACGGACAGACGGACAGACGGACGGACAGACGGACAGACGTATTAAAAGAATTCTATGTCTATTCCCGGGACTCAAACTATATCTCCATACCAAATTTAAGAACAATCGGTACAAGCAATTTGGGCTTGAAGAGGTAACAGACAGACGGACATACTTCATAAAGTCACCTTCTATTAATTTCCTAAAGTTTTTTCACTTCACAAATAAATATTTACGGAGAGCTCCAAAACCAATAAATGTGATTTTTTGGCCTTTTTTGCTCAAAATCAATAATGGCAGCCGGTAGATATTTGAAAATTTCAAAAAATCTTTAATTATATTTTTATTTTCATAATTTACAATAAAAGTAAAATAATATAAATATTTAAGGGGGGTCTCCATACAAAAAACACAATTTTTGCCTAGTTTGGCTCTGTCCGACTCGCACTTGACCGATTTTTTTTGTTTTCTGATTTTTCCTCACGCTTTCACACAATTGCCGAGCTGGATTCCAAATTTCAGCCTTCTAGGTCATCTGGAAGTGGGTTAGAATTTTGATCTATAGGTCAGTCAGTCAGTCAGTCAGTGATAAAAATGTAGATTTTCGGACGTTAATATCTTAATAACCGTTAGAGCTGTGCTTATGAAATTTAGAGCATGTAGTTGTCTCGCAAGTCTCATTATAAGAGCCAAATTTGAAAAGTTTATGTCAAATAGTTTCGGAATTATGAGAGGGTCAAAAGTACCTGCAAATGGTTCGTGTAATATTACACACGGTGCTGCTCGCCATTCTGTTATGCTGGAACTTGGCTTGACACGCCACCGCGTGTCTAGATTGTGTGAGACGTCCTGCGAATCTGTCAAATACATATTTTAGAAATTATCTACGCGTCGCGTTGCGGTCTGAATCAACCCTAATAGTACTCATTATATTTATCTATACTTCCATATCAATAATTATAAATGCGAAAGTGTGTATGTATGTCTTTCTGATACCTCTTCACGCCTAAACCGCTGAAAAACGTATACCTTCACCACCTACACTGAGTCAAGTGACAGAACATAGAAATACTTTTAACCCTTCAAGCCCCGTACGAGCACCGGTGATCGCGACAACAATAGAATACAATAGCATTTCCGAGAATCCCCGATCGAAGGATTCCAGAAAAATGAACGGTTCACGTGCGACAAACGTTTACTAATCACATTTTCCTTCCTTCTCGATATTATATTTATTTTCCGGCCCTAGACCCTTCGGATTAGGGCTATAACTTTGATTCGTCCTTGTGCTTTTATTGCGAAGGGAGAATAGATATCCCTTTATAGGTGAAGCCATCAAGAACAGTAGGTACCCCGATTCCTTAATTTTAATCCGATAGTAATACAGCTTCGATCGGACTTCAGTCCGATCCTAATTTTATTGTAACCCGAAATATCCAAAATAGCAAACAAATCCATATTACTTATCCATACTATCCATATCCATACTTCCATATCCATAATAATATTATAAATGCGAAAGTGTGTCTGTCTGTCTGTCTGTCTGTCTGTCTGTCTGTTACCTCTTCACGCTCAAACCGCTGAACCGATTTCGCTGAAATTTGGCATGGAGATACTTTGAGTCCCGGGAAAGGACATGGGATACTTTTTATCCCGGAAAAATGTACGGTTCCCGCGCGATGTTTGATTGTATGTAGATACTTTAAGAGGCGGGAAAGTCGTGGAAAAATGTACAGTTGCTGCGCGATAAACTAACTGCGGTGCAACGGACTTGCCTATTAGAGATATAATATATTCCACAGGTGCCTCAGTAAAACCGAAAGATAATACTGTTACTTGATATAAAATATTAGATTTACCATTGAAAATATTAAATCCAATGCCCAGGGAGAATTTCCGTTCTAATGATATAATATCTTCTACCATATTCCTAATAACTAGCATTGGATAGCGACAGCAATACTTTTATATCATACATTGCGGGTTTTGCTCGGCGAAGGTAAAGATAGATGACACAAAAGCAGCAAGGGATAGGATAGAGGGCTATTAAGTCGTGTCTTTGTCTTTTACTAGAGACGGCAGTAAGGTAACGTTAATAGCTGAAAATAAAAGGCTAGTGCGTGACCTACTGAAGACGCTTTTCGTTCGTAGGGTTGGCAGTTATTTTTTTTTTTAAGCTGTTATATAGCTTTTATTGCGGACTTTGAGCGCGGTGACTGAATTTAGAAATTCTGTAACGAAAAACACCTAACATTCGCCTAACGTCGTTTCAGTTCGGCAGACTTCGGCTCGGTGTTTGTTTGCGTGCTACTAGACGTTTGCGAATCATAATTGCATAAATTGATATAAATGCTATATAATAGCTTTACCACAGCTATCCCATGCTAATGAAATAGCTTAAAGGTTTATATTTATTGCAAGTGGCAACCCTGACGAATCCGTTCAATCTCTAGCGACATTTACAAATGACAAAATAAATGTCGACAACTAAATGTAATTTTATTGCAATGATCTTTATACATTAAAGATATAACGTAACCAGGTCACAAATGACCACGGCCTCGCAGAATACCAACGTATTCTTCGAAAAATTATGAAAATAGTATACTGTATAGACTTAACGCTTCCGTGGAGGGTCGTGAATTCCATTTCTGAGTTTGAAAAAATATTATATCACTTCCAAACAAAGGCTGATCACCTGAAATGTTTTCTGGCCGAGCTGCTTTTTACCGGAGATGCGTTGAGAGAAATGTGTTTTTGAGAACCAATAGAATCGCTGCGCTTTGCGAGGTCAGGCAAATGAAGCGATTCTATCGGTCCTCAAAAACACAGTTCCTAGCAGCACAGCTCCGGTGGAACAGCACCTTATAATCACTTTCACTTGGTAAAGAAGCGTAATAATCACTAATTTCACCTTATAAAAAACAATGTGAGATGAGAGTACTCTGTATTTTTCAATTTAATGTGTATTTTCTTGTCTAAAAATATAGAAGTCCCGTTTTAAATGGCTCATTAAAATTCAATAAAAATTCAAAAGCATCCCAATGTAAGCTGACCCTTAGGGTTGATTCAGACCGCAACGCGACGAGGCGAGGCGCGGCGCGGCGTAAATTTGTATGGATTTGACAAATTTCAATTGCGCGAGATGTCTTGCGAACCTGTAAAATCCATTCAAATTTAGAAAATATGCATCTATGAGTCGCGTTGCGGTCTGAATCAACCCTTAATCTGCACTGCAGCAGCAACGCAGCAATAATATGGCCTTCAAAATGTTCAGTATTTCAGTTTTTCAGAATATCCAAAGTTAAATGGACTCTGGGGCTCTTCTGTTATAAAAGGTTTTTATCAAGGGAAATGAAAAGATTGTTCGAGCCACCTCTACGCCACCTATTACTAAGCTTTCAACAATTTTGCTCGCTTCTGGTAACTTTTTTAAGGCCTTATGCGAAAAATTCTCTTTTATAGTACGCTGTCAATACTTTTGGGACCTTTTTAAGGTATTGCATAGCTTTTATCGTGGGCCTTGAGCGCGGCGACCGAATCAAGAAATTCCGTAACGAAAAATCCTAACAGCCCCCATGCGGCGTTGCCAGACTTCGGCACGGTGGTAAAATTGCATAAGTTGATAAAAATGCTATGCAATAGCTTTACCGCGGCAGTCTCCGAAAGGCACACGTATTTCGTTACGTATTTTTGGACCTCAGTCAAAGCGAGCAATGTGACGTAAACGTCTATTTCTAAAGCTTGTTGTATCGTGGCTCTTGACTCGGAGGTCGTTGGTTCGATTCCCGCATTGGAAAAATGTCGCTTTCAAGTTTTAAGTTGGAAAAACGCAGGCTGACCACCTGATTGTCTAACAAGTAAGATGATCCATGCGTCGGATGGGCATGTAAAAAGTCGGTCCTGCGCCTGGCCTTTTAGCCGAAACTTTTTCGTTTTCGCTTCGTTATAGAATCGCCGATCAAAATGTATGAAATTGACATAAGACGAGTCGAACGTCAACGTCATATTAATTCCATACATTTTCATCGGCGCTTCTATAACGAAGCGAAAACGAAAAGATTTTGGCACACCCCCCTGATCTCTCGCCGGTCGTGTCGGACATCAGCTGTCCCACTAGGTTGTGAGAATTATTCTTTTTGTATTATTTTATTATCTTTGTGTATTGCGCACACACTTGGGCACTATAATCTTCTGCTCAGCTGCTTCAATTGAACCGTCTACGGTAGACGGTAAACACATTAAAAATGCACGGTTACTATGTGATGTGTGCAATACTCACGATAGTGTACCTCGCAATATTTTATAGCTAACCACATAATAGTCACAGGGGTGTGCTAGTGATAAAATTCGGGTAATCCCCTGGACACATAGTAAATGGAACAAATAAGCAAAAACGTTCATAAACCTGTGTTATATTCCCTCTGGGACAACACATTCCGGAGTTTAGGCATCATATGAGAGTTAGGATTTTTTTTTAAGCGAATAGTGACGCAAAGATGGGGAATATTATGCAAAGGAGTAGAGGATGCTTCTGGCACATCTATTAATTAATATTATGAAGCAGGAAAAGTTTGTTTGTTTGAACGTGCTAATCTCCGGAACTACTGGTCTGATTTGAAAAATTATTTCAGTGTTAGATAGCCTATTTCTCGAGGAAGGCTATAGGCTATATTTTATCACGCTAAGACTAATAGGAGTGAAGAAATAGAGGAAAATGTGGAAATTATTTGAAAGGGCTTATCTCCCGAACTACTGGAGCAATTTTTCTGTTATTTGGCACTGGTGAGAAGTAGACCACGTGAAAGATCATAGGCTATTTTTTGTGGATTAATTTGTCGGTTTTTACGCGGGCGAATCCGCGCGTAACTACTAGTACAGTATAATACGACCAAAATCCGACATGTTGCACACGTCATATCAGAATACTAGCTTTGCCCGCGGCTTCGCTTGCGTTAAGAACTATTATTATTAACTTTTAATTAGGTATCAAAATATCAGCACGATCGGCTTAAAATTGACAAACTTTCATCCCCTATTTTATCCGCTTGAAGGCAGAATTGATCAAAATCCATTCTTAACGGATGTCTACGTCATAACATCTACTTGCATGCCTTCAGCTCGATTCATAATAGGATAAAAATCTAAGCACTAAAAATACAATCTAAAATATGCAGGTATATACAAACTTTAAATATGAAACTATAAAAAGAAAAACTTGCCCAAGTCGTCCCCATCTGGCAGAGTGCCAGCAAGCTGACAGCATTGCATTGCCACGTTGGATGGCAATTACTATCCGCTGTGCCAGGTAGCTCCCAGCTCTGCGGTCTCGGGTGGATTCAACAAGCTTCTTAGATATCCCTCTAATAAGCTTATGTGCCCCCGGACCCCATGCGCCTAGAGTTTCCACCCCAAACAGTTCAAATATGAGATCTCCGCTGAGGTTCTCATATTTCTGCGCCCGCACAGCTCGAGGTGCCCTGCATGCCTATTCTGTATCGTACATTTTGTGAGTTAATCACTGAGTTACTAACAAAACGGAGGAGTGAGTAACGGAAAGTCTCACTTTTGTATTCACTATGCACAAGTTACCAACTGCTGGCCGATTCTGTATCGTACATTTGTGAGTTAATCACTGAGTTAGTAACTAAAACGGAGGAGTGAGTAACGGAAAGTCTCACTTTTGTATGCAAGTCAATGTATGCAAGTGAATACAAAAGTGACACATGGTCTGCTGAATATGGGACGAGGCGAGCGTGTCGACACAAGTAGCGTATTATATATATTATTTTGATTGACAGAAATTTTGTCAAAGATCAAACAAAACATCTTTTTTTTTATTGTCTATGCTGGTGCTAGCATTTAAACACTCCAGTGATAATATGTCCTATTGATTCATAGGCTGAGTGGAGACTTAATATTATGTTCTTTGGTTTAGTTATGTCCAGTCCAATGTCAGGGTCAACTCCATAGATAAAGTAATAAAGTATAGATGTAATCTTAGCCCGTCATCGCGTGGCCATTTAGTGCTTATTTTCATACAAGTAGTGTGTGTTTATTTTCGTAAATATTTCTATTTGTCGATCATTTCGAAGCACATTTTATTACAGAAAATAAAGTCATTACCCGACTACGGCGAAGCAAAAAGGAGGGTTATGATTTTGACCTGTATGATGTGGTCGCTGCCTGTATGTATGTATATATGTATGTGGGTATGGATGTTTGTCTGTTCCCTCGTAATTTTAAAACTACTTTACCTATTTAGACAAATGAGGTGTTATTGGAAGCGTCTTGATTGTCCGCTGGTTATAGGCTACATGACTTTACGTAAAATTGACTATAGCGCGCGCCATCTAGGGCAATTAAAGTATAGAGCAAAAATTTACCTGACTATATTGTGTAGGGTATCAAATGAAAGAACTTTGTTAGCACATTTCAAATATATAAATTTTATTAGCTATTTCCCACGGGTTTGCTTGCAATCACTTATATCACGATTATTGCATTAATTCATGATATCACTTCAATACAATATGAAACAATAATTAATTATCTATAGTAACACCAATTCAAAGTAACTCTAAAATCAGTTAAAGGTGCTGTCGGGAACTACATTACTATATAATATAGTGTACGGCTTTGCTTGCAATTACTTGATATTTGCATAAACTAATAAAAATTACTCATCACTCTCACTGATATGAGAATCGTCTGGAACTTGGGGGGCCCGGCTCGAAATCGCTTCGTTAGTGTTGAGTTTTAATTCGCCTGTTTTAGGAACAAAGTGATAAATTGAAAGTGAAATTATTGTACCCTAAACATATACTTTTTGAGTATCATTTGATTACCATGTGGTACCTGCACTCTCAGCTGGAACAAGCGGGGGCGAACCCCCCCCCCCCCCCCCCCCACCCTCCTGAAATTCGAGATCACGTCTTAAGTGTTGAGTTTTAATTCGCCTGTTTTAGGAACAAAGTTATAAATTGAAAGAGAAATGATTGTACCCTACACTCCACTGTATGGTACCTGCACTCTCGGCTGGAACGGACAGGCTGATATTGTTACGTGCTAGGGTTCGAGGATTCGGAGAGAAAGACCTGATGACTCTCTTTGAAGACTTTATTCACAAACACTAGGTCACACTAATCACTAAGTCCAAACACTAAGCACTAGATCCAAATCACTGAGAACTATCACTGTCCTAGGTCGTAGCCGAGTCGTTAGTTCACTATCACAATCACTATTGATCACTTGTTCTCACTATTGAAGTCGCCTTGATGATCGCTCGGATCGAACTGAGTTGACTGCCGGCTTGTTTACCTTTTATATGGCCCGCGTCGAATTCTGGAGCGTTCTATTTTGGATTGTTTACGTAAACACGCATTTCACATAAACAAGGGTTGCACTTTTCTAGAAAGTACACGCAACTGTCGCGCGCAGGTAACAACTGCCCGTATCCGTAACAATATTTTATCTTTGTGATCGGATCCCGTTTTTACCCTTTGAGTAAGGGACCATAAAAAGGAGAAAATTAACCATCTCCGTTATTATGCTATGCTAACGCGGACGAAATCGCGGGCAACGGCTAGTAAAACAATAAATAACTATAATTCATTTGCTCACTAGAATCAAATAAATTTTAAAAAATCCTTATGGTCGTCGATCATTTGAGGAGTTGGGAAGGTTAAGAAATTTATCGAGCGAATCTTAGCCCCAAAATCATTGAAATGAAAATAAAGTTTAAAAAACCAAAACCCGACTTCTAAAACGCGCTCTAAAAAGTACGAAACAAGAAAATAGTTTATAGGGATATGGAATTAATGTTTAAAGGATAGCCGTGGTCGTATGCCACCTACTATTATAGCAAAACAGATTAATTATAGATAATAAATGGGCATACATACGACCACGGCTATCCTTTAAACATTAATTTTATTGTTTAATATTAATGTTTGTTTAAACATTATTTTCTTGTTTTGTACTTTTTAGAGCGCGTTTTAGTAGTCGGGTTTTGGTTTTTTAAACTTTATTTTTATTTAGTTCATGATATCGATAAACTATAGTTCAAGTAATGAGAATCCGTGAACACACGTAAAAAGCTATGCAATTTTTGTAGACAAATTATTAATTGATGTGGCATTTTTAGCACTAATGCACCTATAGCACGAATAAGGGATTATTAAACTTATAAATTAGTCCCTAGTACAAGGAACTAATATTTTTCTGATACATACAAATTTACCACTTTGTGAGTGCCTGTACGATGAGTCCGACAAACTTTTCTATGCGAAAAATTTCGGCGCTGCTGCGTTTTCGAATGCTTGACTCCTGGAATTGTCGATATTTCGTCACCATGGCTCTTCGTACATACAACTTGTATTTTTTGGAATTTGTTTAATAAAGTTAATTTAAAAACTGTGGTCAACTTGTCCGACAAGAATCACGCAGCGTTTTGAGTTTCCGACACCCCAAACATGTAGCTATTACGTCACTATGGCTCTTCGTACATACAACTTTCATTTTTTGGAATTTGTTTAATAAAGCTAATTTAAATACTGTGGTCAATTTGTCCTAAAAGAATCACGCAACGTTTGGAGTGTCCGACACCCCAAACATGTAGCTATTACGTCACTATGGCTCTTCGTACGTACATGTCGGACAAAAATAGTAATGATAGATAATGTTATTCCAAATGCTAATATCAACTTGTCCGACAAATATATTGAGTTAAATAGTCAGTCCGACAAGAAAATGAAAAAAAGACATTACTAATGGTGAACTTCTTTTTGCCAATTTCTGACTGAATAAATTTTAAATAAAAGGTATTCACTTGTATTATTTAAATATTTTATTATAGTTATGGAGGCGAAGAGGGGATTTCACGACAAGTTCGAACGTGTCTGATTAAGCTTGTATAGGCTTCCGACATGTTTCTAGTTATCATGGTATATAAATCAGATTTCTCACGTGGTGAGTTAAAAAAAAGCTATTTTCGAATACAAATATAGATGATGTTTAAGCTGGAAACAAATTATCAAATGTTTTCATCGTTAAGATTAACCCAAAAAGCTTCCATAATAAGTATTGACGATTCAAAGGTTAGGTAAGCCTGTAGGAATATGTTAAAATATAAAAACCGGCCAAGTGCGAGTTGGACCCGCCCATGAAGGGTTCCGCAGCAGCAATAAGGTTTATTTTTATAAAATTAACAGGTTTGTGATATATTTTTATATTTCAGTTGATTTAATGAAAGTTAAACGTATAAAAAAAACTACTTGCTAGATTTCGTTCAAACCAATTTTCGTTGGTAGTTTTTATAGTAATATACATCATATGTTTTTTTAGAATTATCATGCTCCTACTTTAGAAGTTAGAGGGGGGGGACACATTTTACCACTTTGGAAGAGTTTCTCTCGCAAATTATTCAGGTTAGAAAAAAATAATATTAAAACCTCAATATGATTTTTACAGACCTATCAATAGATACCCTTAACCCTACATGCAAAGGTTACAATTTAGATGATCAAAATCTTAATGCGGTTCACAGACTACATCTACTTACTAAGTTTGAATAGTATATCTCTTATAGTTTCGGAGAAAAGTAGCTGTGACATACGGACGGACAGACAGACAGATAAACAGAAATGAAGAATCTATAAGGGTTCCGTTTTGGCCATTTGGCTACGGAACCCTAAAAAATAAAGCTTCATATTTTCCTAACTAAGCTTCGCAGATATTTTATGTTGCACTAAACTAAACGATTTAGTCATTTTGTTTAAAATCTTGTTAATTACTTACCTAAATAAGCAATTTTCTGAATATATTTTCTTTTTCATAACTTTAAAATGGCTGCGGTTTTTGAACACACCGCTAAAATAAAAAACGCTTTTACTATTTTTGTATCAGTTTTATCTAATGTAAAAAACCTATTTATAGGTCTCCATGACGCTCGAGTGACCACACGAATAGCACCCTGGTCTCCCCTACTACAATCATTGAATCGGTCATTTCAAAAACCTCTTCAGTCACTCAAATTAATTTTTTCAGGAATCAATAAAAACTGTTTTATGCTCGAACAAATAACTTTTAAAGGGCTTTTTCTCAATTTACTATCTGGGTGGTAACAATTTAGAAGAAGAATTCCCTGGGAAGTAAAATGTATGAAGATATATGAAGACGCTTTTAACCCTTAATCAGGCTCCATCACCCATTTGCACTATAAAAGAAGATCACTATAAAACTCCAATTACCTAGGTGGTCAATAAATCGTACTATGCCTGATTAAGGGTTAAATTGCCGTCGACAATAACGTCTTGTTTAGGGTTGCGTAATGCGTAGTCAACAAGAAACCCTTATAGTTTCAGTTTGTCTGTCTGTCTGTCCGCGGTTTTGCTCAGAGACTATATGGCCTACAAAGCCGTAATTCGGCATGAATTCATACTTATAATAATCTTAAAAATATACAGGGTGTTACAAAAATAAGTGATAATACTTCAGGGTGTGTATGTGTTCCTTGTATTTTTTTTTCATTTTGTATGGGAAAACTCGTGACGCTCGAGCGCTTGCCCATACAAAAGTGAAAAAAAATTTGGTCTTTCAGCACTGCTACTTTCGCAGTGAACTCTCTACAAGGAACACATACACAGCCTAAAGTATTATCACTTAGTTTTGTTACACCCTATAATACTAGCTGTTGCTCGTGACTTCATCCGCGTCAACATAGTATAATAACAAAGATGGATTGTCCGCAAACAAAATATATGGAAAAAATAAAATATAATCTCCTCCTTTTTTAAAATCGGTTTAAAAGTAGCCTCAGTTACACCTTACTACATCAGCTATCTACCATAAAAAGTCCCGGCAAAATAGCTCCAGCTGACGTTAGCTGGAACATACAGACAGACAGACTTTCTTTCAATATTACACACAGACACTCCAATTTAATTTATTTGTATAGAGTATAGAATATGTATAGATGTATAATATGATGCCTACCCTACATATCAAGCGGGCAAGCTTCATTAACGTTACTATATCATACTATTTAAACGTCATTTTTCGGGTTCCGTAGTCAACATTATTAAAAATTTCATTAAAAGATAACCTTATTACCATTTTACATACAGTATTTGTATGTATGGATATATGGATTCTTTTAGCAGTGACCAACAATTAATAATCTGGGGGCACGGCAGTGCCCCAGCCAAGCTTTTTAGCAAAGGCACGGCCGTACCATACTTTTCTCGAAACGGTTCGCGGCTATTTCACACCCCCTTTATCTTCGATGTTAACAAAGCTAGGGATTTCAAATTTTGGTCACTAGGAGCAAGTATTAAAACTATGAAATTTCGATAAATAGTTTAATAGTTACGGATGGTCAAAGTTACTACATTTTGTCACTCACTGACATATAGATCATCAAAATTCTAAGGTACTTCTAGTAGACTTAGAACCTTGAAATTTGGTACCCGGATAGGTCTTTATTCACAATGAAAGGAAAAATTATGAAACCGGCCAAGTCCAAGTCGGACTGGCGTACATAGGGTTCCGTACCGTAAATTTGTATGGGAGCCCCCCTTTAATAATAAGTTTATTTATTTTTTATTATTAATTATTAAAGTTAACATAAAATTGAGGGTTTCCTGAACTTTTCAAAAACCTTAGTCTTACCATTATGGACATAGAGCAGAAATAGGGAAAAAAATCGTGATTGTTGTATGAGAATACCCTTTAATAATTTATTTTATTTTTAGTAGACTATTAGCTTTTATAACGACACCAAAAATACATATTTTGTGAAAATCACAACTATCTAGCTATTGCGGTTCTCGAGATCCAGCCTAGCATACGGGTGTACGACGGACAGACAGCGAAGACTTATTAATAATAGGGCCCCGTTTTCATCTTTTGGGCAGGGAAACCTAAAAACCGAAATTGAAAAATAATAGTATAATACTTTAAGTATTAAATAAAATAAAATATTTTTATGTTTGTAACTTTGCAAGAACAGTATGAGTTTCTACTGCATATTTGTTTGACGTACAAAAGGCTTTAAGTTAGTTATGAACTTAATGAAATGGTATTAATTAAATAAAAAATAATATTAACAACCTTAATAATGAAACAATAAATAAATTCGATTTAAATATTATAAATGTAATCACTAATCAGTACTGAGGTATACACTCCTTACTTGCTCGATATAATATGGGAGTTTTAAGTTATCGCATGAAATAAGGTGTGCTCCTTTCTGCGAAGAACGTCAAGACGCTTACAACAGTGCTGCTATGTATTCAACGGTAATGATAAAAATGACCACCTTCAAGTATTAGCTTATGAGTCAATTACATATTATGAACTCAGAACTCAGAAGTATTTACGTTACGTTGTCCACCTATAGAACTAACGAAGCCTCAAAGAAAAAATATAAAGGAGATAGGGAATGGGTACTAAACTAACTACAGAAAAGTTATACGTGACCTGAAAAGAAAAGAAAAAAAACCTTCAAAAAAGAAATAAAGTCCCACCAAAACATGAAACGTAAAAGGAGCCAAGCAAAATATTGCATAGCTATTCAATTCAATACTTCTATCGTAAAAAGTTTTCAGAATACATTCAAACCAAGCCTTCAACTTATTTTGTAATTTAAATCAACATTCAGTAAATGTATCAATAGATTTCTTTATTTTATATTTATTATAGTGGCTTGGCAATGAGCACAAAAGAAAGAAATATAAAACTGCATATTGGGAGGAGTTTATACTTACACAGACGGCAAGCGTAAAGTGTTATAATATGTTACGACGCATGTGGCTGATGGTACCCAATAAATCCAATTAGTAGGTGATTATTTCTCTAGTGCTCATTGCCAAGCCACTATAACAATTATAAAATAAAGAAACTTCCAAATCGGACACCTTCGATATTATATAATTTATAATATTGGTATGGAAGTATGGATTACAAAAAATTCTACATCACAGTACTATCTACATCATTATCATAATAATTGTTATAATCATCTAAGTTTTCATCATCATTGTCATTTTCATCTTCATTCTTCACCACTATCGTCGCTGCTATTGACAATACTACAATAATATTAGGAAATTGATTAGAAGGTTATTGAATGAGCATTAAATTGATAATGAAATATTAATAGAGTGCCTAATATTTCTCATAAAATTTCAGATTATAAATTCATATTCGATTAAAATACAGCCATAATCGTCAGACGTCACTTCCGACGGATTGCGAATAATATGTGAATTGCACCGTATTACGCATCGCACCTGCTTAAGTATAATTGTATCCTCTTAATATGCTGCAAAAGTTCTTGCTTAATGGGTTGACGTATCGCAGGACTAAATTATCTTTTTTAAAACTTTTTCCGAATCGTTGCAGTATTTATATGATTTTTCTAACTTTTTGTTGACGTCGTCTTTGGTTTTGAACGAGTACATTCTACAAACGAGCTCTTCAATAACTTTAAAAACTGTGGTTGTGGTGTTGGTTTGAAAGCCTCTCGAATTTTGGCATTTTTAGGGTTCCGTACGCAAAGGGTAAAAACGGAACCCTGTTACTAAGACTTCGTTGTATATCCGTCTGTCCGTCTGTGTGACTCCAGGCTGTAACTCAAGAACAGTAATAGCTAGAGATTTCAAATTTTCACAGATTATGTACATCTATTGCCGTTATAACAGCAATTAAGAAAAACAAATAAAAAAATAATATTTAATGGGGACTCCCATACCACAAATGTGATTCTTTTGGCCTGTTTTGCTCTATACTAATAATGACAACAGGTAGGTACTTGATTTTCCACAAAATCCTTAATCATATGTTTACTTTAATGTTTAATAATATTTA
This sequence comes from Lysandra bellargus, assembly GCA_905333045.1. Lineage (NCBI taxonomy): Eukaryota > Metazoa > Arthropoda > Insecta > Lepidoptera > Lycaenidae > Lysandra > Lysandra bellargus. The sequence goes on along the minus strand of HG995324.1, from coordinate 8,717,339 downwards.
TATAAAATAAAAAATTAAGGGGGGCTCCCATACTAACAACACAATTTATGGTCTAATTTTGCTCTATAATGGTACGGAACCCTTCGTGCGCGAGTCCGACTCGCACTTGGCCGATTAATTAAATGTTAAAGGGCTTTCTCTTCCCCTTCCCCTTATTAAGGTTGCTTAAAACTGCCTGTTTTTCTTTAAAATCAGGCGTTCTATTACTTTGAAAACAGGCAGTTTTAAAGCAACCTTAATAAATATTGTGCTTTTGTATTTTTTCCAATGACTGGCACTGTCCAATCACTAGTCATTAACCCTACTTTATTTTAAATCGAAAACTACTAAATTTAAAGTTGTATGTACGGGGAGACATAATGACGTTACATCAACATTTTTGTGGTGGTGGAAACTCCAATATGCAGCGTGATTCTTGTCGGACAAGTTGACCACAGTTTTTAAATTAGCTTTATTAAACAAATTCCAAAAAATGAAAGTTGTATGTACGAAGAGCCATAGTGACGTAATAGCTACATCTTTAGGGTGTCGGACACTCCAAACGCTGCGTGATTCTTGTCGGACAAGTTGACCACAGTTTTTAAATTAGCTTTATTAAACAAATTCCAAAAAATGAAAGTTGTATGTACGAAGAGCCATAGTGACGTAATAGCTACATCTTTAGGGTGTCGGACACTCCAAACGCTGCGTGATTCTTGTCGGACAAGTCGACCACAGTATTTAAATTAGCTTTATTAAACAAATTCCAAAAAATGAAAGTTGTATGTACGAAGAGCCATAGTGACGTAATAGCTACATCTTTTGGGTGTCGGACACTCAAAACGCTGCGCGATTCTTGTCGGACAAGTTGACCACAGTTTTTAAATTAACTTTATTAAACAAATTCCAAAAAATAAAAGTTGTATGTACGAAGAGCCATGGTGACGAAATATCGACAATTCCAGGAGTCAAGCATTCGAAAACGCAGCAGCGCCGAAATTTTTTGCATAGAAAAGTTTGTCGGACTCATCGTAAACAAGGCACTCACAAAGTCGTAAATTTGTATGTATCAGAAAAAAGTTAGTTCCTTGTACTGGGGACTATACTCTTTTTAGCTTACAAAAATACCAATTGAAAAGCCCAAAAAACGCTGTCCAAAACTTACGTATTTAATGTTGAAGTCACGTGTTTGAGGCATTGTTTGGCCATTCTTATTATTTATTATTCAGCGGAACCACAAAACTCAACAATATCTAGCATAAAATGTTCACTAAAAACCTTTACTAACACTTTTATTACATGAAATATGCAGACACTCCTTTGTTATGTCCTAGTAAGTAGGACATAACATTACACGCTTTTGACGCTTATACACCGATATAAGGCCCTCTCCTAGTCTATAATATCTCAATGGTCAACTCAGACCGCAACGCAACGCGTAGAATAAAATATGTAGATGAATTTTTAAATTTTTATGTATTTGACAGATTTGCAAGACGTCTCCCGCAATTGAAATCTGTCAAATACATACAAATTTAGAAATGCATCTACGCGTGGCGTTGCGGTCTAAATAATTGATATGTTGGCACTTGGCGCTGTGAAGTTAGCGCAAAACAATGTGAAGTTAGCGAGCATGGAACATGGCCGCTCTCCCTACCACTCAACGTGCGCCCAACTTCACTCCGGTGCATCCCCTCTTGTTTTCGTGGTTACTACGTTGGAGAGTTGGGGTCACTCTCTTCGGTATCGCCAAAGTGCTAACTTGTGCAGTGCTCTGGACTTCTAGTGGTCATTATTATTTAATGAAGTGACAATCAGTGATTAAAATATACATTTAAATAAATATAAGTGTCGCTTGAGCAATAATTAAACTGACTAATGAAGTTGCTGTTTGATTAATAAACTAAGTGATTGGTGTGATTTTGGTGTTTTATTTACAGATACTTATTAGGCCTTCGTTACTTGGTCGGGTAATGTCAAGTCAAAGTGTTCTTTTGAGATCAAGTTTTATTGTGTGTGTCTGTACTTTTTTGTCAATGGCTTTTAAATCTTCATTCAAATGCTATTTTGATACAAAAGTTTATCAAGTAAAGCAAAAACTATTTATTAAAATTTAACTAGACCGCCATCTATAATGCTGATCTAAAGGCAACCTTAATCGAATAATTTAAAGTTAATTTTACATTGGAGTCGTATTTGACTTATCTTATCTAAGAAAGTCATTATAACTTCAGCAGCGAAGGATAAATTAAAGACGTTCGAGTTTATTTACTGGCTTCTATTCCGTTTTCGATGTGGATAGTTTTGAATTGCTGATAAAATTAAAGTATAGGTATAAATTTAGAAATAAGAAAAAAACAAGTTTTCCAGCAGTGCGTATTCGGATGATGATATAAAGCTGAAAACAATCAAAGCTTTCAAACTAAAATATACCAAATGAAAATTTCTAATGTACTAAAACTGCTTAAAATCTCCTAAGGGTCAATTCAGACCGCAACGCGACGCGTAGATGCATTTCTTAATTTATTTGGATTTGACAGATTCCCAAGACGTCTCACGCAATTGAAATCTGTCAAATCCATAGAAGTTTATGCCGCGCCGCGCCTCAGCTCGCCTCGTCGCGTTGCGGTCTGAATTTACCCTCAATGGTGTATTGAGATTTAAGGTGACGCCGCGTTAAAGTAAAAATCCGTGTTGGATATGTTTTAGATTGCTTGTTTTCTATGAGAGACCGGCCCGGCCTCTCATAGAAAACAAGCAATGGAATAGCAAAATATGGAAAGGGCCTAAGAGACAAAATGGTTTTTGTCGCGTAATTTAAAAACTATAAATACATTTCGTATAAGCTATTGGCAAATAAAAGTGTATGCTTGAACCAATTTATGTACAAATTTTGGAAGCTTAAATCACTCTCCTCTGTTGGCAAAATTGGAATCCCTTTTTTTACACAGGTCTTTTTGATTGATTATTCTGTGTTAAAAAGTTGACCAATCACGTGGGTAATTCAAAGACAAAGACATGACGAATACTGACAATGAACTTTAATCCTTTAGCTTTAGTCATTGCTGAGAAAAATCGATATCGCTACAGCCAAATTATCAAGGCGTCGCCTTAAACCTTATCTTTATAAAATTTGTGTAGCGGCCAAACCGCGCGTTCAGGCGGATTATAGATCCTGCCTGATGATGATTATGTGGGTAATGTTGCCTCATTTAAAAACGTAATAATTCAGAAAATAACAACGCGCAAGAGTAATGAGGTCCATACATAATGTTGTATGTTAAAATTAATTCTCACAAACGGCCCGTTTTCGCTGTATGAATGATGGGCATAATGTTATTACGAAATTAAGTTTATCTTTTATTATTAATACCTGGATCGTGGGAATAGTAGACACAATAGATTTTCAATTGTTATGCGACAGCCGGATGCCGCTCGGGGACTGATGGGTTTAAAGGCTATACAGTATACATCATAAAGATTAAGACGGCCTTAGCATAGTCTTTATAAACTAACATTAGGACTTAGGAGAAAGTAAGAGGATTATTTAATTCTCTTAAGGCTGCTCTTTCGAAAAAAGCGTGCAGATGAAACAACTTTTCATCGGCATTAACAGAGAAATTATATCTGAAAAAAATAATTAGTAATCTACATGATAATACGTAATTTGGTTTTGCCATATTTTTTCTATCGGTATCACATAATAAAGAAATAAAAAATCACCTCCAAATCGTTGAATGTAACCACTTTACTCCTTCATTATTTATCAAAAGAATATATAAAAAATATCGACTGCTTTGCAATACAAAAGTTAATAATTTGGTTTTTTTACTTTTTTGAAATATGTATTATATTAAGCCTTAAAAAGGTTTTTTCTCCTATTTCGCCCTATCATGGACGCGGAGAGCGTCGTAACCGCCACCGTATAAGGCGCGCTGTTATGAATGTTATTTTAATGTCATTTACGTCGATATTCGCACTGACAATCGACCTGCTAATTTAGGGAGAGAGGGCCCTTAAATAGCTAGACAGCACTCACATCTCCGGGATAAAATGTATTCTATGTCTTTTCCCGGGACTGAAAATTATCTCCATACTAGATATCAGCAAAATCAGACCGACAGACACACTTTTTAAATATATTAGTATGGATTAAGTATGTTTAGTTTAATGAGTGAACTAGGTATAGAGGCGAGAATTAAAAAAATCAAAAGTCCATAACCTGCAACGCAGCACGCTTCGGAAAAAAACCTAAAAATGCACTTTACATGCAATGACTTCCTGGGAATTCGACGTTCGTTATTACTTATTACAATACACATAAGGGCGCTTCACATTGCCTGCGATACAGAAAACAACGGGTTGCGCTCTGTGAGGACCGGCAAGTAAAAACGAAAGCCTTTTTTCTGCTCAAGATAACAAGAATATTGTTACGAATTTTCTAACAGATGACGGCTCCAGGCTCCAGCTGAGCTTAACTTTTTTTTTTGTAAAAGTGTTAGTAATAATTAGTTTTGTTACACCTTGTATTATTATTTTACTCCCAAACAGATCGCGTCCCTAGATCGCAGACAAAACTTTTTTAGTGATTACTCTGTAATATAGTTATAAAAGGGCCATCGAACCTAAAGTGAAATATATGATATTTTATTTTACATAAATCTTAACAGCAATTTTTGACAATCTTATATTATGTATTGTTTGTCTGTCTATGTTCCTGTCTGTCTAATTACCTCCTCACGCCCAAACCGCTGAATCTTGTGAAATTTTGATATGAAAATACTTTGAGGCCTGGGACATGACATCTAGAATACTTTTTATCCCGGAAGAATGTACGGTTCCCGTGCTATAAGCGAATTTCTGTGCCTGAGCGGCATCAACTATTTAAATATAATTATATTTTACAATAACAAATTAAATTTAATGGTAATCAGAAATTCGCAGGTCAAAATAAGTGTGAAACTCCCAGCGCAGTTGAAGGGCTTCCTATAAAGTTTAAAACCCAATACTGAAAAAACTTTAGACGCACGTTAATTAACAGAGGCAAATAACTTTCAGTTTATATCGAGTTGGAGTTCACAGATACTTGTTTTACAATAAACGTTTCATCATCATCATCATTATCACCAAAAACTTTTAAGCTATAGCGTCTCACGACTAGTCGTACGTACACAACCACCGATCTGAAGTCTGCCAAACTGAAATGACGTTAACGAGTGTTAGGTTTTTTCGTTACTGAATTTCTTGATTCGGTCGCCGCGCTCAAAACACGCAATAGGAAACTAATTATTGGTCAACAATAATTAGTTTCCTATTGCCCTGGTCTAGACGTCTGCGAATTAAAATTGCATAAGTTCATTTTATCAACTACCTTACGTCCGTGCAACTACCGTATTATTTACCGCTGCAGTCCTCGCTTGTTTTACTAAAAAATAATACAAGTAAATTCATAAACGTCATAGTAAATTATAATACTATATCCACATTGGTTTATATAAATTTCCAGGTTTGGTCAAACCCGCCTAAAATCATTTACTGTAACCCATTAACGGCGTTACCCTCATAAAAATTCCACACACTTTAAACCATAAATCGTGCAACCCTACTCGAGCCGCGGACGGGAAATTATTTGAGGTAAAAACGACCCAAATCTGAATTCTGAAAAGAATTATTCATAAAAGTGCCCGAAAGATAAATTAGGATAAAATAATTTGAAGTTATTTATTAAAATTGATTGAATTCTTTTCCAAATGTGTTAGAAATTTTTACAATAATATCTATTACCTACGCTGGGGAGCTAGTTCGAGAAACGGATTTTCAAGATTTAAACCTGATAGTACGAGATACGACTGCAGAACTGTGCAGGTATCGAGTACACGCTTAAAACCAACTTTTTACTAATATTTATGATTAGGAGAACATATTTCTACTGGGGTGCCATGCCAGTCCAAATGTGGCCGCAACTATTTTTAAAATTTTTTTAAAATTTTAATCAATCTTAATCAATTTTAATCAATTAAGTAATTGTTATTCAATTATTATTTTTCCAAACAATTGTCAATACAACTTTATTATTCAATTAGTAATATTAGCTTAGTAACATATTATTATAAATTTATAAATTTACATCTAACAATAAGTAAATAATAATATATATTTCATTTTAAATTATTAGATAATAGGTTACATATTCTGTCATTAATATTACATTACAAAATAAATTAATAAATTACATTAATAAAATTGATCACGTTGCGATAATAAATAACAATAATATGTCCAGTTATAATATTTTAATATCACAGAATGTCAAATTGTTTATGATCTAATATATATAAATCTCCTGTCACGATGTTTGTCCGCGATGGGTTCCTAAACTACTTAACCGATTTTAATGTTTTTTGTTTTTTAATGTGTGCTTTTTTCCAACTTGAGAGATAGGATAGCATAGATCTTTAATTATAGTCGCAATTTTATTTTATTGCAAATTATTTGTCTATAAAGAGCGACCATTGTTTATGCGACGCGGGTCACGGGATAGCGATGGACGTTGCCATGGTGATATACTTATATTTTAGTCACTAATTCAATAAAATAATACGGGCGATATACTTAATAAAGGCAAAGAAACGTTTGCCGGGACAGCTAGTATACTTATATTTTTGTCTATCAAAAAGTAATTTATGTCATAATACATTTTGGGGGGTACCCTTAAGGGGTAGTAAGTGCTTTAAAAAGCTTTTAAATTTGACACCAATTTTCTTGACACCGCGCGCTATAAACTGAAGTCCACGCGGACGAAGTCGCGAGTAACAGCTAGTAATATCATATTTGGTGAATTATCACGCCGTGTGTCCCAGGGACCTATACTAATGAATTACGTTATGATTATTTTTATACATTAAAGTTTTGAAATGTTGATTTTTCACCATTATTATAATTTTAATTATGTATGCTTTATTTTTCTGTTGTACAATTATTGTAAAATGGCTAACAAATTGGCTTAAGAAGGCGGCTTACCCAAAATTGACGATTTTATAAATCATTTTTGTACTCGATAATAAGTCCCGAATTGTTTAATTTTCTAAATATAGATACTACATTATATTTCCAAGAATTCGATCTGAACGAAAACACGATATCGTAAAATTTTCTCGATAGAAAAAAATCACAAAGATGCATCTAACTTTGACGATTTTTTTCCTATATAGCCAAAACCATGCATTAAACTGAGTTAATATTTTTACACATCATATAAAATTCTATCACCGAGGGTTCGACCTAGCGGATTTTTAATATTCTCTATATTTTTTAAGATATTTAAGAAAAACCACATCAATGGCGCTTCACCGCTAGATTTGTCTCACCTCTCAGTCACCAACAGTCGCGTTCGCGCGCGCCAGGTGGACGAAATTCCCGAACAAAAAAAAAATTGGGTTCCAAATTTAAACGTAGCTACTAAACTAAATCAGCTAATCTGTGCAAGGTCGACTGTGATTGGCTGATAAAAAAGAGCATAGAGAATATAAACTACATCAGAAAAAAGACGAAGAAGGAGTTTAAAATTCAAAGTTCGATTTTCATTTTGTGAAAATTATTTTGTAGCAACTCATACAAAAATTGTAAATTAAGTGGATTAATTAATGAAAAACGAAAGGTAAGTAATTGTAAAATGTAAATGTAACCGTAAATTGATAAATTGAAGCAAAACATAACTATATATACCATGTTCTAATACATTATACTCGTGTTTCGTCCTCGAGATTAGTATAATTAGAATATGAACACATAGTAGTTACGCCAGTGACTCCGCTCCAGGCACTATGTTTAGAGATTATAACTCTAAAAAATATAAATAAAAAAACTTACAGTTGCTCTCTGGTATATACTTTATGGTCCGGTCCGCGGCTTCCTGTTCCGGTGTCTTACCTCGGCCAACCGCCATGATTCGACTTCATTGAGCGTTTAGTGCCCGTCCGCTCCAGTAATTCCGCGTTCGTACACAAAACTATTTTTAAAAAATCCCAAAAAGGTGAAATCAAGATAAATTGGTTTAAATAATCAGAAAGTTACGTAAGTTGGAAAAACTAAATATAAAGCGGGATCGCCATTATGGGCAACAAGATTGTCTAGCTTCAGTTACAGCTCTTCGCCCAGTTTTTCTGAGTCTACGATGGATGAAATGAACCACCAGAAGTATCGGATGGTATGCATTTATACGCAATATTAATAAGCCTAACGTCCTTCGGGGCATAATTTTTTCCAGCATCCACGTGTTGCTTTGACAGGTGGAAATATTTTCAGCATACATAAATTGGATAAATTTTTACGAAAGAACCGTTTTCTCGCGTCACAATAGTCGCTTGGGCTGTATAGACGTGGTGATTTATAACGGATTCTTGCAAAACAGCGCTTTTCAATCGCATGAAATTTAATGGAGCACGTGGTCGGTCTTCCCGACAGCAACAGCATGCAATAGCCTATACCTATAGCCTATAACCGGTTTCTCGCGTCGAAACAGTGGTTTTTCGCTGTATGGACGTGGTGTGTCCGCTCACGGCGGTTTTCAGATAATAATATGGCTACAACCGGTTCTCACGTCACAGCAGTCGCTTATAGCCTATAACCGGTTTCTCGCGTCGAAACAGTGGTTTTTCGCTGTATGGACGTGGTGTGTCCGCTCACGGCGGTTTTCAGATAATAATATGGCTACAACCGGTTCTCACGTCACAGCAGTCGCTTGGACTTGTAAAGACGTGGTGTTTTACCGTTAACGACGAGTTTCTGATAATAATATGGCTATAAGCGATACACACGTCACAAAAGCTCCACCAGGAGTAAATGTGTTCTGTGCACAAAAGTCGCTTGGACTTGTAAGGACGTGCTTTTACCGTTTACGACGGCTTTAACCTATTTCAGATAATATGGCTTATGATCTTATCCAAAACGTGCTTCCTCAGACGAATTACGCCTGCTTTAGCGCCTCAGTTTGAGGTGTAAATAAATTTCGATGCAAATTTGCTTCAGAGTAAAAAATTTACCTATACAGCCCGAAAGGGCTAGATATAGAAGCTCAAAAAGGTAGTAGAAAAATTGCAAATGCCCAATAATAGCAAAATCATAGCCGCACAAAGCTCAAAGCGGTCATAATCGAAAAGGCAGTAAAATGTGACAAGTCAATTATATTTAGACAATGTGAAATAGCAACAGATATCTGCTCTGCTGGGGACTATTATTTCTAACAATAATGAGAGCCTATACAAAGTAAGTATATGATGGACCTAGGTTGGCTATTGTGTGATAATCAACACAGCAGTCCATAATATTATGTAAAATACCTTATTTTAAATCATGTAAGAAAGGTATAATACACAATCTTTCTTCAACAAATATGGAGAATCTCTTGACTTAAACTTTGAAGAAACCATAAAAACTGCAAACGCAGTGCCTTATTCAAGCTCCTATTTGAAACCAGAAGCATGGAGGCTTCCTTAAATTTGTTTCAGCAAGTTCCTTATGAGGTAATGTTAAACTTCAAGGCGAGGCCCATTGCTAGTAAGCAGCATACTAGCAAAAATGTCACACCAACAACAGCCAGCTGCTGGGGCCAGGGCCAGACCCGTGCCAAAGGACTGCTCAACCTTACTCGGGGACATCCAACCAGTAAAGGCCCGTTATGCAGGTACACTCACTCAAATTTATAAACTGTGGAGTTTAATCCCCTCTATATTTTGTACTTTAGTACTTAATATCTTATATAAAGAGCTACAAAAATAAATTTAATCAGTGCTTTCAACAAAAAATATTTTAAAACTTCTGCAATTTATACATGCTAGATGTAAAAGCTTTAGAAGAACAGGATAATTAAATAGTTAACATCAATGAGTGCTGTATAATAGTCGTATATTATCCTTGTGCTGGTCAATTAATTGGTCCCGGGTGATTCCTAAACCAATCTGGATAATATAAGTAACACATTTTGAAGGTTAAAAAAAAATAATATTAATAATCAACAATTTAAATTCAAGGACATTCAGACCAACGAATACTTTAATCACAAGGAGATTCGCACAGTGTTAATCTCATTGTAACAAAATGACTTTTATCTAGCAATGTTACACTTGAAGGATGCATGTTTAATATTTTTTAATCACTTATACATAATTGTTCACCATTCTTCTAGATATTAAACTTATCTCTATGTTGGCCAACATGTATGAGTTCAATGTTTTGACATATTATTTTGGTTTATTGTATAATATATATTATACCCCATATTATTTTCACAACAATGAAGCCTTTGGATCTAATGGTAACTGTCCTCGATTTATCTCAATATTTAGCTGATTGGGGCTAATTAAGACGACGGTATTTAATTAGAAACATAGATATTACACGAAAGTTACTTGTGAACCTACTGGGGTTTATTAAAGACAAAGAGATAAAAGGGTTAAATATATCCATCAAAGACATTAAGATATTTATAATCACAGATCCAGGTATATGTTTATAATATGTGATTGACACACACTTGACTGTATTTTAAGTTTGCTTTAAATAGATAAAGATATACTTCTTATATTAAGTAAAACAAACAATAAGTAACTATTCCGTTATGCAGTTCAAACTTTAAAGATGTAAAACAAGTTTACAAACTGCAAAGTTAATAAATGGTTAATACATAAGTACCTTAATATGTGTTTATTAATAGTTTCTTACTTTTAGCATCTCCAGCCATAGAATATGTATAAACTAAGTAGTTACTCATATTAATTTAGCAGAATGTTATGACAAATACTTACATGACAAGTCTACTATGTATAACTTAATTTATTCAAATAACAGTATCAAAGGTGACAATAACAGCTGAGGTCCAGAAATATCTCTGACGCCTCAACTATGGGGTGCTATGGGGTAAGGTTCCAGCTGTGGAGATCAAAGGGCTAGCAGCAGTTGACCTCAAGATAGAATTTGACTTCCATATAAATAATTTAAAACTTTTTGCAGCCTATTCTGCCTTCAAGATAATTTATTTGCAAAAAATTACTATAACTGATAAATTTTATTGACAATGGATAATACAGCAGCTACTAGTTACATCAATTGTTTGGGAGATATAATACAATACCCTCATCTTCCAAGGTAGCAAGGGACTTTTGGTAATGGTGTAAAGTATTCAGAATAATTATTCTTAATGTTTTTGCTCTATTATATTCAAGAAGGACCCACCTAGAGGTCAAATAGTCCTTAAAAGGCTATAACATATTACCATTTTTTGGTACTTATCAGCAATGACTGTCATTGACTTATGTGTTCATGGCTCAGTGATCCAGATTCTTTTGCAATAGATGCTTTTATATCAGATTGGTCCAAAATTATTTTTTTACATTCCCTTCAGTAATAATTGTTCTCCAGTATTCAATAAAATAATTATTTTATTCAAGGCACAGGGTTTTGCGGTTGTACCGATGTGGTCTACACAACCTTGTAATCGGAACATCCACAAAAACAGTACCATGGTTGCAGGGATTTTATCAGGACTGCATTATTACAATGAGAAAACTCATGTGCTTCAACAGATGTAATTTTAGCTTCAATATTGAAAAGTACCTTAAATTAATATGATGTGTGCTACAGAAAATGGTATGTTTTTAATATTTTTAATATTTTTAATATTTTTGTATGGACCTTCAGTTATGTGCTTATACTTAATACCAAAACTTTTCTTTTTAAAGATGGTGACCAATAATATGGGACTATCAATTCAAAAAGATCTGCTCTTTCATCTATTAATAAACATAATTATACCTGATAATGTTAGGATTTCCAGGTTTTGTAAGGGTGTGTTTTGATTAAGACCATGTTATAACTTTACTTGGGACGCAGGTGTTACAATTAACTATTTAGCTACATTTTTCCAAAGGAAAAGTTGACACTTGAACAGTTAAAGTTGGGAAGTGTGTCTTAGTTTTTAGTCACTGCACATATAATAAGTGCAAAAATAATCTAAAATTAAATGAAAGGCTACTATAATGATAAAAATCAGTACTTTAATTAAAGCTTCAAGATCAGGTTACGAAACCATTAATATTATACATAGGTACTTACTTTATTTTTATTTCATTGGAACATTCTCAGATCTTTCATGCTACCGCATTAGGAGCACAAATAGGTCTAAACATATTACAAGACCTGATAATAATTAACTCTCTCTTAGGTTTAGAAAACCATAATTAGACATTCAGAACCTCTTTCTTGGGATTAAAATTACATTAATGGATAGTGAAATTGACGTTTTCATGTTTATGTCTAAAAGTACAAGACATACAGCAACTTTTACAACCGAGAAAAAGACACTAACATTAATAGTATCAGACAATCTGCTGGGTGAAGCGGCGAGTCTTCTACCTTTGCTAAGTCTATGATAGACCTATTGTTAACAACGTAACCTGTCTTTTATATATTTACATGGAGGTTATATAAAAATAATGACAAATAAATAAATTATTTGTTTATTGTTCAATAATTAATGTATTTATTTAAATAGGTATAACAAAGTATTGTTCAAAATAATGTTATAAGGTATGGACTATATTACATTTTATCAAATAAGGGACATCATTTGTGATATTTCTTACTCTAAACATCTACTATGTGTTCATATTCTAATTATACTAATCTCGAGGACGAAACACGAGTATAATTAACGTTCAAACGAACTTACCTGTACGTGAAGTTCGATCGTAATTATACGAGTGTTTCGTCCGAAGAGATTAGTATAACCCACCCTCCCTAACAGGTATACCCATAGATGAAATATCACAAATATCTCTCAAGGAATGAAGTCGAATCATGGCGGTTGGCCGAGGTAAGACACCGGAACAGGAAGCCGCGGACCGGACCATAAAGTATATACCAGAGAGCAACTGTAAGTTTTTTTATTTATATTTTTTAGAGTTATAATCTCTAAACATAGTGCCTGGAGCGGAGTCACTGGCGTAACTACTATGTGTTCATATTCTAATTATACTAATCTCTTCGGACGAAACACTCGTATAATTACGATCGAACTTCACGTACAGGTAAGTTCGTTTGATCGTTAAAAGTATGTCGTAGTATTATTTGCATATTTGTACAGCAGAGCTATTCTGAAATAGTCACAAGCGAAGTCGCCTGTGAATTCGCAGCGGAATTAGCGCTACATGAACAATCGGTATTCAGAAACAACGTGAAATCGACACTAGCGCCGCCCGGGCGGAAACGCAGGTGAAGTGAACTAGATAAAGTGAGAACTTGACAGTTGATAAGAGGGTTTGGTATTCAGAAACAAATTCCGCCGCTATTTCAGCAGTCGCTTCGAATCCACTTACGAATTCATCTGTCAGATTTTAGGTTACTAAATTTCTAGTGAAATCTTGTATTGGTTGGTGCTTGTGTTTGGATTTTTATCGTTTAATAAACGTAAGTGACGACTTTTTAATTATTATTGATTATTTTATTCATTTTGCAAACTTATAGCTTCATAAACTTTAAAAAATAACTTGACAAAACTTTTGTTTTTATCTAAATTTTGTTTGTGTTTTTATCCAACAATTTACACTTATTATCTTTTCGTTAATACGTTTCTTTCGTTAGTTAAAAAATTAAAAATATAATTTTTAAGTAATTAAGTATTAGTAAAATTTAAAATAATTACTAAACAATAAAATAACTACTTTTGTATTATTATGTACCGAATTACAAAGTCTGAATCTACATAATACCTATTTTTTCAGATGTCACGCTCCTTTCTTCTTCTGTATTTATTAAAAGAAGCCAATGATTTGGATTTATTAGCATCTCGACGCCAAGCTCGGCGTGTCAGAAATCTGCCCTTGCTGAATAGAGGAGATGACTATGTGCGCCAATACCGCCTTAGCGAGGACATGATAGACGAGTTGCAGGAAGAATTATCTAATCTCGTCAGAACTAGGACTAGAGGAAGTTTGAGCATTAGGTTAAAAGTAAGTATTTAATCCTTCAGGCCCCGCGCGAGCACCGGTGATCGCGACAACAATAGAATACAATAGCAATTCCTGGAAATTCCGACTGAAGTATTAATGATAAGACATCCAACTTATTAATTTATTGTAGGTGCATAATAAATAGGTAGTTACTTTCTTACTTGTCTAACTCATTATAGTTTAAACTTGTAAATAACATATAATATAGATTTCCTACTAATTTCACCTTTATACATACCTAGGTGATAACTGCGTATATTATATACCTGCAGCTGCCTACACATAACATAATAACATTACACCTTCTTTTCAGTTACAGTGCACTCTTGCTTTCTTAGCCACTGGGAGCTACCAAAGGATTATAGGAAGGAATATAGGTACCTTTATGTCCCAACCATCGATATCAAGATCTATTGATGAGATAGTAAGATTGCTAAGTCAGCCGAGTATAGTACGGAAGTATATACGCTTTCCCCAGAATTCAGCTGAAAGGACAAGACTCAAAGAAAAGTAAGTCTTACGGTATAAGGTACCTACTTTAATTAAGTAATTCAACATAATGCAAATACTTCAGCAACAAATTTTGGTATCTAGACACACACAGCAGTTTGTTCACCAAGATCTTAAATAAATCTCGCTAAAATCTTTTTTCTCTTACAGGTTTTATGAAAAGTTTGGCATACCAGGTGTCATAGGTTGTATCGATGGGACATTTGTTGCAATAATAAGACCGCGACAAAATGAGGATAGGTTTTACTGCCGTAAAGGCTTTCATGCAAGAAATGTTTTATTGGTAAGTTCTACTTAAGAATTTCATTAAAGTAAGTATCCTACCAATTACCTACTTACATAATATGTTTTTGTGTATTTCAGATCACAGATGCGGATTTAAATATATTACACGTGGATTCTTCGTTTGGTGGAGCTTCACACGATAGCCACATATTTAATAATTCGCCAATAAAATCTCACCTCGAGCAACTAATACATTCTGGAGAGACTGCATACTTACTAGGTTGGTTCTAGTACCTATTGAGTATCATTATGTAGTACCCAGTACTCAGTGCCTTCTAGTTTCATAGAAGTTATTTGTTTCAGGTGATTCAGGTTATCTTCAACGGCCCTATTTAATGATCCCGATAGCCAATGCAGAAGACAACAGTCCCGAAGAGCACTACAACAAATTGCATGCAACAGCTCGAAACAGTGTCGAACGTGCTATTGGTGTTCTGAAAGGTCGTTTCAGATGTCTTCTTGCACATAGGGTGTTGCATTACTCTCCTGATGTGGCTGCGAGAATTATTACAGCATGTTGTGTTTTGCACAACATGTGTAATAGAGCTGGTATGCCTGCACCAGTTCTTAGTATAGAAGAGGCCAGAAGGGAGATTTCAATGCAAGAAAGGGAACAGGTGGCAGATTCCCTTCTTCAAGACCTAAACATGGGTAGGGCAGCACGTAATGACCTAGTCAATGTTTTATGGCGAGGGCGGAGATAGTTTATTTTGTAGGTGTGAATGATTAAAAGTATTTTTTTAAGTTAAATAGTTACTTGATAGTGATAATTTTACAATATGCATATTTTTAATTGTAAATTAAATAGTAAATAATAATTAATTAACTTTATCTAAGTGTTAACACAATAATCTTCTAATTTTAGTCTTAGCCATAACATTGTAATTTTCCATTTTTTTAGTAAAAGATGGCCCCGTGCGAGTTTCTTACGCCGGTTCTTCTCGGCGGGGTAGTTCCCGAACCGGCGCGGTGGTAGGCAACGTAGTTTCTTCGTTCGAATAAAAAGATATTTTATTTTATTTTATATTATTTATTATAGAAACTTGACTAATCAAAACAAATATTATCTAGAATACACGTCTTGTAAATAGTAAATAAAAATAACATACCTAAGTCGACAAAAAAATTTTTTTTCTTGTGCCTGTTACTTAATGAATAATGACTCAGAATACAGAACAATCAGTTTGTTCTGTATTCTGAGCTTAATGACTATTATCCGATTGTTTGCATTGAAAACTAACCAGGAACACAAATTTCAAAAATAAAAGTTTGCCTTTATATTCTAGGCGAAGCCGAATAAAAATATAAGATTTTTGCAAAATTCTTAGATTTATTAAAATAAGAGTTAAAGAGATAGTTGATCAACAAATTAAAAACTTTGTCAAGCATAATATGAACTAATTTTAAGTTACTATTCAATACTAGAAAATAAATAGGAGCGCCACATAATATCTAGACCGGAGCACACAGCAAGCTGTATTTAGGGTATGCTCACCTAGATACAAAAAAAAAACATTTTTAAATCTAAACGATATAATTTCAACATTTTAATTTTATTTTGAGAATTTAAGCAACAATATAAATAAAAAAAATAGTGATATAATATTATATTATTTTCATACATAACTGAAAGAAGAAAATTCAGCTTTTCTTCAAAATTTGAAAGTTCAAAAGGTCTCAGTTTCTATAAAAGCAAACTTTATGAGTTAAAATCACTGATTCTATAATTAATTAGGTGTAAATTAACTAATACATCGAAATAGGGTGCACAGAACTCAGGCTCAAAAATCGTGTTGTACACTAGTCAGTCCATATACCTTTACACATTACTGTGACTTACCTATTATAATCTACCTACTTAAAGTAACTAAGAAGTGTTGGTTCTATTTATGGCATCTGCCAAAGAACTCATGCCCGCGCCTAATTTCCCAACAGCATGTATTATATCACGTTGGTAGTGCATAAAATGTTCCATGACGGACACTAATTTCTCTTCCAAATTGACGCGTCGAGTTTCCAACTCTAGGAATTAGCGACACCAACGAGTTGCGTCCTCCTTTGTGCCGGAGGTGAGGACGGCAACACTCTATTTTGCGACTCGAGTCTTCTACGGCATCGAGGGCGTGCACGGCGTCTAGGGGCTGGAAACATTTTAATTTTTAAATTGTGTTAAGAAGCTGGTACTTACTAACCTTTCGACACATGTGGCCAAAAATGCAAAAGGGCAGAACCATTTTTTTGGATCTTGAAATGCATTGCAATCAAGTTAGCAAACCTTTTGTATCATAAATAATAAGCTGGCACAAAGCAATAAAAAACTTTCCTAAAATATGAACCTTATGTCTTAGGTAGTTAGATTAATGAGGGTCGATCCGACCAAACATCTTGTTTAGTTGAATCGCCCCTGCTGAGTCAAGTGGCTGCTGAAAAAAATTATACTCACTTGATGAAACAGATGGCGGTTGACGACTTCTGCGACGTAATGGAATGCGTTCTGAGTCTGGCTGCTCTGACACATTTACTTGAACACTATCAGCATTCTCCTGAAAGAAAAAAAAGAGATTGGAGCACTTTTGATGGTTCTTAAATATTTTATTTAAAAACACAGGGTAAGTTACAAGGTTGACTGAAACATAATAACTTACAGTATTATAGGCTAGTGGTACAGTTTCTGGAGGCATTTCTTGATTTTGCAATGTAATGTTTTCACTCTCCAGTCCATGATCCACCTAAAAATAAAATAATATGAGTTCAGTAAATCATATACTTGCTTAGCATTGATAGCCAACAACTTACTTTTTTCATTTCTTAAGAAATTTGGTAGTTAAGTATACTTAAATAAATTAGTAGTTTGTACTCACAATAGCATTAAAATTATTTCTCGCAGCATTGTCTATTATTATTTCATCAGGTGTATAATCCTGCAATTAAAATAACACTTTGTTATTGATTGTAAAGAAAAGGTGACTGTTGAAATAAGCAGTGCATGTGGGATATAACTTTGATTTAATAGAGTAACTATGTATTTTGTAAAAAAAAAACACTGGCATTTTGCAAAAAAATTAAATAGGTACTTGACCTAAGAATAGCCTACTCTGGAATTGTAGAGGTTTGATAATTGATAAACAATATTTAAAAAAAAACAAATTTCTTACTATTGGTTGTTCTAAAAGAACGCCGGATATCCCAGGTACTGGTTCTTCGTGGAGCCCTCTTGCCAAAATAGATGGACTTTCACTGTCTAGATTTTCTGATTCCTGGAATTAAAAATAACAACAATAAATACTGCAAGTCGCACCCTGAGTAGGTACTTTAATGATTCAATCTTATCACTGCTTACAAAAGGTTCTATTCTTAAATGTGTATCACCAACTGCAAAACCTTCACCACCCATCAACGTTAAAATCCTTTCCTCGACTTCGGTCAATTCGGGGACATCAACGTTTCCACCACCAGTTTGGCGTCTAGCTCGAGCTCGAGCAGCAGCCTTTTTTTTTACAAAACTTTTTTTGTCATTCCAGTACTGAAAATAATAAGCAATTTATAACAAAGTTATAGCTAAGTACCTTAGGCAGCAACTCTAGTTACAAAGATTAGGTATTATTCCAAGCCCCGCTTAAATTCATATTGTTAGTCTCTGATACCGTAGCAATAATAAAATACAACTTACTTTTATCCATTTTTTGTCATTTTTAATGCACCCTCCCATACTATTTAAAGTAGTGGCCAATCTAGACCACTCTTTATGAGCTAATTGCTTGGCTCCCAATGATTTTGAAAACCCTTTGGCTAAACTAGGTTTTCTCTCCAGAAACTGTACTAAAGCTTCCAACTGCGCAGGAGAGGGATGGGAAGTCCGTACTCTAAAATATGTTTAAAAGGTTGGTTTAAATAATATGCTTTAGTTAAATACATATATGTGTAAGTAAATATTAGTTAACACTTACCTTTCCATTACTATTGTGGTGATTTATTTTAGATGCGAAGTTTGCCAACTGATAATTTAGCAAAATTGAACTAAGAAAACACCGTGAACACGACACAACCACTTGAAAACACGAAACTTTTGAAAATAAAACTTTTTCAAGAGCTCAGAGCGCTTGTTATTGTTTACTAATGTTTTTTTTTTTCTGACTCGTGACAGCTATGGTTGACAACGTTTGAGACTCGTTTGAGGTCAATGTTAATAAAATCTTAGCTAAATTATATTTAAAAATAGAAACCAATGTTCAAATGGAATATACGACATTGCTTTGGCATATTTTCATTATTTTGAAGTATTTATAATACCAAAATGTGCTTTTAAAATAAATATTTTACTATCGATATGAAGATATTCCGCACTAGCACCATAGACAAAACTCACTCAAGTTTCCGATTGTCACTTCACTTCGCCTGGCCTTGAAGTTTTCGGATTCGTATTTCTGAATACCAAACAAACTTAAGGTGAGGTGAGAAGTGAAGCGAGAGTGAAATTCGAAGTGACATTCGAACGGAATTTTTAGGATTTCAGAATAGCACAGCAGTAATTTACAACTTAAACTATATTTATATGAAAAAGATAGATTATTGTTTCATAGAAAATATTATAATGTATATCAGTATGCAGTTAATTTGGAAAATGTTAAAATGTTTATATTGTTTTATTGTAATAATACATAAGGTTGATAAGTATACTTAATAATTTATGTAAACTGTATGGAAATGTAGTAAATGAAAAATGTTTCATTAATTTCAGATTTTTAGGTCCCTATACCAGTTTGCAACATTTTAGTCTGCAAGCAATAGCTGTTATGGAGATTTTAGGAGGAGAAGGAAGGTATGGGATTATGAGTGGTACGGCCACCAAGGAAAAATCCTCTGATGAAGACCTGAGCACATGCGATAGATTTAAGCTGTCGTATACAGGGTGTAACAAAACAAAGTTACTTACTTGTGTATGTATAAAGGTGCGCGTCCACTGGATCGGAATCGGAGCGTAGGTACGCAGTGGATGGATTTGTTGCTTTGTATTTATGGTATTGACTACTGTGAACTGCACTAGAAGTACTGGAGCGTCATTCTGCGCCTGACAAATATATGACTACACGACGCACCGTCCGCACCGTACGTCCCGATTCCGACCTGGTGGACGTGCAGCTTTAATCCCCTCCCTATATAGAGTTTACTGTATAAGCCAATCAAGTAGTTAGTAGAGTAGCATAGACAGCTAATCTATTATATTTATAAATAAAATACATAAAACTGTACTGTAATATTATTAATTTAAATCAACAAAAGCTTGTGGATTAAATCTGTTTTATTGTTTAATTTACCTTATTATCTATTTATTTAGCTATGTGCAATAATTTTTATTGAAATAAAACATTTATTTGAGCTCATTTCTTTTTTATTTTATTTTTTTTTAATTTTTGGTATGTTTAGAGTGAAAGGTTTTGCACTTAAAAATTTCTCGTTTAGTTTCAAATTAAAAAAATAACGGATGTTTATTTTTTTTCTTCTAAGTCCGACCTCTTGTTACGTAGTATACAGTTTACATCCTCTTTGGCGCGCGCCTGACGAGAGGACGTTACTTCCTTTGTCTTTAATCCGGATTGAGAAAATATTTAATCGAAACCATAGGAAACAAACAAAAATTAAATAAACACACTAAAAGCAACCTTTACATTAGAAAACGGGAGCCGATGGCCAATTGTAGAAGGCTTTTTAATTTACTATAAAATATGTATATTTGTTTACAAATAACCAAACTTCTGAGATCCTCTTGAAAACAATGGTATTGTCTCAAGCACGAATCACTACGCATGTGCGGCCGCAACATATTATGGGCTTGACAAATTATTTGTCATGATAACATTATCTTTTTTTTTTTTTTTTTTTTTCGTAGCTTAGACCCTTTCGAAAAAAAAAAAAAAAAAAAAAAGATAATGTTATCATGACAAATAATTTGTCAAGCCCATAATATGTTGCGGCCGCACATGCGTAGTGATTCGTGCTTGAGACAATACCATTGTTTTCAAGAGGATCTCAGAAGTTTGGTTAATTTTGTTATTTATTCTTATAATTTACTAAGTACTTAAGAAGATTGATTGAATGATAGTAACTGAATAAGTGTAACAGATATTTGTTGAAAAGCCCAGAAAAAATCATAATTTCGAAAAATAAAACTATCGAATCAAAATAAGTGAATCGTGTTTTCCGTTAGGGCAAGTATCAGATAAATATACAATGATTAAATAAATCTCAATTTCATTTGTGTCAATCGTCTTCCGGGATCGTAATTACGATAATAGAATCGGTCTTAAGCTCAAACGACTGTTAAAGTTAATGCTGGAATTCGTATCACGTTGCTCTCTCGTTTTTTATATGAATGAAAGAGAAGACATGACATTTTAACAAGCTGTTAACACTAGCCAACTAGGTTAATGAGTTGAAACAGTTATAGGTGGTTATAGTATAGCGGTATAGCAATATTCTCTTTATTTATTAGAAGATGAAGAGCGGAAACAATCGTATAAGATTTTAAGTGACGATTAAGTTTATTTCATTAAATTATTCTTCATTGTTTGTCCGTCTGTCTGTCTATCTTCTGTCTGTCTGTTTGTCTGTCTGTCTGCCTGTCTGTCTGTCTGTCTGTCTCCAGGCTGTATCTCAAAAACCGCTATAGCTCGACTTCTGAAATTCTCACACATTGTGTATAATATCTGTTGCCGCTATAACAACAAAATACTAAGACTGATTTTTTGGCCTTTGTCGCTTTATGTCGGTAATGGATAGGCACTTTAAAATTTCATGAAATTATAATATGTGCAATTTAATTACTAATAATCAAATTGAAGTAAAATTAAAAAATAAGGGCGGCCCCCATACAAAAACACAAATTTAATATAAAAAATACGAGTCCGACTCGCACTTGGCCGATTATTACTATTGTTTGAACCGATGGTTAAGTACACTAACATGATGTGCAATCAATATCCTCGTTAGACCCGTAATGTTACGCGCTAGCTCCCTTTCCCTCAACCTTCGATACTTTGCCATCTTTGACAGCCGGCACCCCTTATTTGCGGCCAGATTAAATTAGGCACACCTATATAATAATAATAAGCGGAAAATAAGCTTCCATATGATATATAAAAGATCAATAATATACGTTAAGGGGGTGACACACGTACGAACTTAAAGTACGCGGGTTTTATGTTCGCGAACTTACTCGGCTCGCGTCGGTGACACACGAGAATCGCTCACACGCGCCGCGAGCCGCGAGCCTGGGGGCATGGTAACCCCCAGGCTCGCGGCTCGCGGCTCTATGCTGACACACAGGCGATTAAGATCGTCGAGCCATAAGTCCGCGTACTTACTCGCGTGTCTGTCACCCCCTTAATGGATGCAAAAATATATCGGAATCGTACCTGTTCACGCCTGGTTACAATAGAGTTGCGGCCGGATGCCCAACACACACATTTTTCTAAATCTCTATATTGCCATGAAATGAACCATGTTTGATTTCAATACCTGCCCATCTAGCATACGCCAACGAGAAAATTTTGTCTACACGTTTTCTCGATGTTTGATGGCTTTTCTCTTCATCTCTATTGACCCTAACATGACATTATTTTTCCTCGTGTAGATCTGTCGTCAAAATCTATCGACATAATGTCAAAAAATGATTTTGACAATTATGTCGTTATCGACAATATAACTACACACGTGAGTGAGATATCTCGAGATTTTCTCTTTTGTGCATCTTAGGCCGGCTGATGAAAACATTTTATCCCACAAACTCAATTTTATTAAATTATTTTTAAAATAGTTGCGGCCACATTTGGACTGGCACCCCAGTAGAAATATGTTCTCTATATCATAAATATTTGTAAGAATGTGGTTTTAAGCGTGTACTCGATACCTGCACAATTTTGCAGTGGGATCTTAGACTATGACAGGAGACATAAAAATATAGTAATATAAATTCTGAAAAAATAGATATTGTGTTAGTTAAGGATCTAACACATTGTAATTCATATTTCATTACACAATCTTGGAAATCGTCCGTTTCTCGAACTAGCTCTCCGGGTCAATTCAGACCGCAACGCGACGCGTAGATGCATTTCTAAATTTGTACTGAATTGACAGATTTTAATTGCGTGAGACGTCTTGCAAATCGTAGTCTGTGGGGGCTCTTAGTCTATAATTAACATTGTAAACTAAAAATATTTTCCAAAAGTCCAAAAAACTAGTTAT
The DNA here is from genome assembly GCA_905333045.1 of Lysandra bellargus. Lineage (NCBI taxonomy): Eukaryota > Metazoa > Arthropoda > Insecta > Lepidoptera > Lycaenidae > Lysandra > Lysandra bellargus. The sequence goes on along the minus strand of HG995324.1, from coordinate 8,694,321 downwards.
AACCGGTCCAAACTGGTTAATTCGGAAGGTCAAACTATTATGAGCTTAAAAATACTCGTAGCGTTCTGTAATCACCCTCAAAAACTTGTAGACACCGGGTCGTTAGTAGTCTGACCTACATCTGAAATGTCATTCACATAATTGTGACACTTTGGCCCCCTCCCCCCTCATTAAGGCGAAAGATTTGCCTTCCCTAAAAAGAAATAGTTTGATGGAACGCCGTGACTGTTTTAGGGTTAGTTTTTTACTGGATGTTGACCGCAATTTGTGCTTGGTTATATTGCGTGGGAACCGTACATTTTCTCTCGGACAACTCCCGAAATTTTTAAGCAGCTGATAATGATAAACTTTTGCCATAGTAAAAGGAGGGGAAGTAGGGTAACTCCGGCCCAATCCGCGATTTAATTACCTACTGTCTTATGGTTGTCAATTTTAGGCGGCGGCGGCGTTGAAGCGGCTGTCCGCGCTTCGTTCGCAACCGCATGAACAGCGGCAACGTCGCGGTCTTCCGACTTTTAATAATAATAAGTGACTCTTGATTGTCAATATTTCGGCCAATTTTCGTACATATTTGCATGCATATTTCGGCACTTGGGTCGTGCATATAATCCGATGTCTAAATAAAATCCATACTATCCATACTAATATTATAGATGCGAAAATGTGTCTGTCTGTCTGTCTGTCTGTTATCTCTTCACGCTCGAACCGCTGAACCGATTTTGCTGAAATTTGGCATAAAGATTCTTTGAGTCCCGAGAAAGGACATAGGATAGTTTTTATCCCGGAAAAATGTACGGTTCCCCCGCGATAAACAAATTTTGGCGCAACGAAGTTGCGGGCATCATCTAGTTATAAATATGCCCTTTAAAACAACATTAAAAACTAACGCCTGTCTCTTACCTACCTACCTACTATAAACAAATCTGTTGTTATGATTCAAACTTTGCTTTATGTATGTAATTGATATCTGATTTACCATTAGTCAATTACCTGACTGTAGAGATCAACTACGATAACATGGCGCGCCCCACCAAAATTCAAAACTTTTGAAGTGCGTTGTCAAAACGTTTGAAGTGCGATATCTTGCGCGGTAGGCTAGTTATGATTAGTTGACCAACAAATCTTGGTAATAAGTGACATTAACTGAAATATTAAGTGTACTGTGATTGGTTGAATACTTACTACATACAAACTCTTTCATTAGGATGTGACTACACACATTGAAACAGTCATTTGGAGGTGCGCGCCATGTTATCGTAGTTGATCTCTAAGTAGTTAATATAATATACCTACAATACAGAGAAATCGGCGTTACTAAACGTAAACAAAGCAATAGCGGCAAATTAGTTGACTGATCAAAAGTACTTACCTAAAACATTCTCTTATATTTTATACTATGTTCTAGTGTGAAAGTTTGTGTAATAGAAAACTAATACAATAAAAAAAGAAGTAAGTAGGTATCTGATCATCATGTAAAAATTATATTATGCTAGATTAAGTGAGTAGTACTTACCTTTCCTGTTCAACTGGTAATTTAAACAAAGACAATTCTGGAATTGTTGTGTGGGAATAATGCGTGTAGGCCAAAGGAAGATCTTCCGACCGAGCGAGGTGGTATGCTCGGTCAGGCCGGAGCCCACGTGATACATTTCAGCTGTCGTATATATACCGACGCGCTTAGAAAACTTCGATAGCGTGATGCAGGAATGTTAGGCGAATTGTGGGTCCGCCACATCACTCCCCCCCGAAGACCGGAGGTCGAATCTTGAAGTCTTGTCGCTTGAGTCGCCAGTGCCAGAGAGTTCCAGTGAGTCGGAACTGTTGCAGTGAGTCCCAGTGAGTCGGAACTATAAGCTGCTGCACGGGATCCAGTGAGTCGGATAAGCTGCCGTGCGGGGCCGATGCTACGTGCTGACCAGGAGAGATGTGCTCTGCTTGCTGACCGGTCGTGTAATGAGAAAGCCCGATGATGCCGATGCGGAGTCGCCCAGGCCGCGATACATTGCGGCTAGTGGACGATGTACCCGATGAGGCGATGCTGGCTGGCGCGGTGCGGAGGGGCGGGGAGTGATGATGATGAAGGAGGCGTGTTCTGTCGAGGGTCACCAATGAAGGGTATGATGTGTGGAGGCCAAAGGGAAGATCTTCCGACCGAGCGAGGTGGTATGCCCGGTCAGGCCGAAGCCCACGTGATACATTTCAGCTGTCGTATATATACCGACGCGCTTAGAAAACTTCGATAGCGCGATGCAGGAATGTTAGGCGAATTGTGGGTCGGCCACAGTTGCATTACTATTAAAACACCCAAACACACAGCAATTTAAATTACTCCTGCGATTATGATCGGACATTTTTGATGCGTTTGGCGCGGCGTGGCGCGCCGCGCGACGCGGGCGTGCAGCGTAAAGTGTTAGCCCCGCCTGGTATGGTCCGAAAACGGTCCGAGATTTTAATAAGTGTGCGTGCGGCGACGCATTGATACTATGGCGCACACATACAAGCCGCGCGCGGTGCCTTTGTATGAAGATAACTTACTTCCCCTCCTTATACTTTGGTTTGCACGGTCGATTTTAGTCACCAGCCGCATGCGGCCATTGGCCGCACGTCTTGGGTGCTTGCGGCTTTAGCCGCATGCGGCGTAGTGGAATTGCCATTTAGACGGCTCGATTTTTGCCGTGCAGCGTAAATCGTGCGTCACCCGTGTAAATCGACCATAAAGGTGCTTTTCTCAGTACTTATCCGAGCAACCAGAACTTGAGTAGGGAACGACAAACGTATCTTAATAAAATGACATAGATGTGTAAATAATGTCTTGTACGCGTTTTTAATATAGGTAAGGGCAGGGACAGACTGAGATTTAGAGAAGGGAATATTCAGAGTGCTGAATGTGAGTTTTTGTCACCATCGCCGCGGCCCGCAACAAAAACTCACGCTAGAGCAGCATAGTTTTTATTTTTTACTAGCTGTCCCGGCGAACTTCGTGTCACTTTAAAACCTTCCCTGGACTTCTACGAATATTTTAAGACTAAAATCAGCCCCGTCCGTTCAGCCGTTTTCGAGTTTTAGGGCGACTAACACATTTGAAACACACATTTGGAACAAAGGGACATGAGGGAAAAAAACGACTTTGTTTTATAATTGTTTTATAATATGTATAGATAGATAAGTCGGATTTGTATTGTGATGGTCGATGGATGCCAGTCGTCTTTGTTTATATGAAATAACGTGAAGGAACTGTAGGTAACAAGATATGTCAAGTAAATAAAATGGGTTGGTTTTGATAGTCCGTATGAACTTTGCGCCTGCCCTTAGCTGTCATTTTGTAAGCCTTGCATCTTTTAATAAGAATTTACGTGATACGTTATGAGGTAACGTAGATCTACGTTTATGTAAACGTAAATGTAAGCGCTGGTATGTGTTTCTTGATAATATTTATAGGCTTATGATTATAGTACACACAGCCTTTCGCAATCCATACTTCCATACTAATATTCATATACATCCATCCCAAGCAGCAACCAACCGTAATGAACACCTAAAAAGCAGCTAATATAGCAACTAACGCTCTTTTACAGCTGTATAAGAACGTTTAAAAGACATTGTAGTGTTATAATGTCGGTTTAGGAGTAATTATTCAGCTCTAGCTAAGACTTAATAAAGTCTGTATTGACCCTAGATAGCTAACCTCCGTCGAATCGACCGGCGGCGCAAACTAATATCGCCATATCTTTTTAATGTCGCGTCCGAATATTTTGTTTCGCCTATTTAACTCATTTGCCGGTGAGGTCGTTACAGTGGCGCACTCGTCGTACAGGTAAGTGCACCTATGTGAAGTTAGCAACCGAGTTCAAGGAAAATGATTATTATGTATGTCATTCGATTGTACCCGGAGTGTACCCGATTGTACCGCAATTAAAATAGTTTGTACCTCAATAGGGTAGAAATGGGGGGGTGGTAAAATTTGCTTAGCAACCGACATAAAGATACCGGAATTTCAATGATGCCATCTAAAAGAGTATCGTTTGTACCGGATTGTACCCGTTTTTAAAGTTTTTTTTTATTTTTTATTTTACAAAAAAAAACCAAAAAAAAATTTTTTCTCTAAAAATAAGTCTTTGTATGTAGTAGAAGGAAATAAAATATATAAAGCAGTACAAATGAGTAAAATTAGTTATTTTTTTAAAATTACTCCACAATAATTAAGCACAAACGATATTGGATGAAGAAATAATGATCGAGAACCGATTCGGTCTTGATGAAACTTCCTACACTTTGCTATAAAACTCGGAGTTAAATTTTGCAACTTTTATCGTTTGCATCTCTCCAAAACAGAAAGGTTATCAAAGAAGATACCATTTACTTTAAATTTACTCAAAATTTTTCGAGGAACAAACGATTTTTCATATACTAACAACGTCGGAGATTCGATCTGTCTTGACGAACTTTCCTATATCTTACTATAAAACTTGGAGTTTAATTTTGCAACTTTTATCGTTTGTACCTCACCAAATCACAAAGATTATTAAAGAATATACTATTCACTTTATATTCACACAAAATTTTACGAGGTACAAACGATTTTTCACATAGTAACAACGTCGGAGATTCGATCGGTCTTGACGAATATTTCTATATCTTACTATGAAATTCGGAGTTAAATTTTGCAACTTTTATCGTTTGTACCTCTACAAAACAGAAAGATTATCAAAGAAGATACTATTCACTTTATACTTACATAAAATTTTTCGAGGTACAAACGATATTTCATATAGTAACAACGTCGGAGATTCGATCTGTCTTGACGAATTTTCCTATATCTTACTATGATATTCGGAGTTAAATTTTGCAACTTTTATCGTTTGTACCTCTCCAAATCAGAAAGATTATTAAAGAAGATACTATTGACTTTATACTCACACAAAATTTTTCGAGGTACAAACGATTTTTCATAAAGTAACAACGTCAGAGATTCGATCGGTCTTGACGAATATTCCTATATTTACTATGATATTCGGAGTTAAATTTTGCAACTTTTATCGTTTGTACCTCTCCAAATCACAAAGATTATTAAAGAAGATACTATTCACTTTATACTTACATAAAATTTTTCGAGGTACAAACGATTTTTCATAAAGTAACAACGTCGGAGATTCGATCTGTATTGACGAATTTTCCTATATCTTACTATGATATTCGGAGTTAAATTTTGCAACTTTTATCGTTTGTACCTCTCCAAATCAGAAAGATTATTAAAGAAGATACTATTGACTTTATACTCACACAAAATTTTTCGAGGAACAAACGATTTTTCATAAAGTAACAACGTCAGAGATTCGATCGGTCTTGACGAATATTCTTATATTTACTATGATATTCGGAGTTAAATTTTGCAACTTTTATCGTTTGTACCTCTCCAAATCACAAAAATTATTAAAGAAGATACTATTCACTTTATACTTACATAAAATTTTTCGAGGTACAAACGATTTTTCATAAAGTAACAACGTCGGAGATTCGATCTGTATTGACGAATTTTCCTATATCCTACTATAAAACTCGGAGTTAAATTTTGCAACTTTTATCGTTTGTACCTCGCCAAAACAGGAAGATTATTAAAGAAGATACTATTCACTTCATATTAACTTATAAATTCATGAGGTACAAACGTTTTTTCATATAGTAACAACGTCGGAGATTCGATCTGTCTTGACGAATTTTCCTATATCTTACTATAAAACTCGGAGTTAAATTTTGCAACTTTTATCGTTTGTACCTCTCCAAATCACAAAGATTATTAAAGAAGATACTATTCACTTTATACTTACATAAAATTTTTCGAGGTACAAACGATATTTCATATAGTAACAACGTCGGAGATTCGATCTGTCTTGACGAATTTTCCTATATCTTACTATGATATTCGTAATTTTGTGTGAGTATAAAGTGAATAGTATCTTCTTTAATAATCTTTGTGATTTGGAGAGGTACAAACGATAAAAGTAGCAAAATTTAACTCCGAGTTTTATAGTAAGATATAGGAAAGTTCGTCAAGACAGATCGAATCTCCGACGTTGTTAGTATATGAAAAATCGTTTGTTCCTCGAAAAATTTTGAGTAAATTTAAAGTAAATGGTATCTTCTTTGATAATCTTTCTGTTTTGGAGAGGTGCAAACGATAAAAGTTGCAAAATTTAACTCCGAGTTTTATAGCAAAGTGTAGGAAGTTTCATCAAGACCGAATCGGTTCTCGATCATTATTTCTTCATCCAACATCGTTTGTGCTTAATTATTGTGGAGTAATTTTAAAAAAAATAACTAATTATTCTCATTTGTACTGCTTTATATATTTTATTTCCTTCTACTACATACAAAGACTTATTTTTAGAGAAAAAATTTTTTTTTGGTTTTTTTTTTGTAAAATAAAAAATAAAAAAAACTTTAAAAACGGGTACAATCCGGTACAAACGATACTCTTTCAGATGGCATCATTGAAATTCCGGTATCTTTATGTCGGTTGCTAAGCAAATTTTACCACCCCCCCATTTCTACCCTATTGAGGTACAAACGATTTTAATTGCGGTACAATCGGGTACACTCCGGGTACAATCGAATGACATACATAAAAATCATTTTCCTTGAACTCGGTTGCTAACTTCACATAGGTGGTAAGTGCCATAGTTTTCGGTAAATGCAGACTTTGCCCGTCGTTTCGACGGTGATTAGCTTTACCGTTAGTTTTTCTACTGAAATGCGTGTATTTAATATTTATTTTTGACGTAAGCTGTGTTTTTTTTAGATTTTTACTATGTTTTCGTTAATTTAAGATGCTATAAATAATTTATTAAACCAAGAGCTTAGTAAAATAAATATTTAGAAGCGTTTTTTCTAAACAGCCATCGACTATAGTGCGCAGAGCAGTAATTATTGTCGTCGGGTCAAGCTTCTTTGGAGGGAATAGAGAACGAAGAAGAGTATTTCCAAATTCTTCAAGAGAAAACCAGAAAAGAAAAACATGTGGGAAATGCTACTACAAGAAAAGCGCATGACCAAAAGTATATTTTGCTATAATTTATTACGTTTTATATTTCTATGTGACATATTGTAATGCCAATAAAAATGATTATTTTGTTTCGAGTATTATTTTATTTAGTTTAAGAAAAGTTTGATTGAAAATGTTCTTATTTTTTAGAGGTCTAAGAAAAAATTTTTTAGTTTCGAAAGTAAATAAAAAATGTAAATATATTAAAAGTGTTGTTTTATTGCTAAGCTCATCATATGTCTGTAAAAAAATCCAGGTCCAGAAAGTTGTAAAATCTCAATAAAAATACTCATTTTTTAATACCCGTCGTTTCGACGGATGGTTGGCGTAAACAGGGTCTCGCAGAAGATTAGCTATCTAGGGTTAAGGAGTCAAAGTACGCTAGTTCTAAATCAGTGTATCATAACTGTCATGTACAGATTTAAGCTTCCTGTAACGTTTTGATCCTCATTTTAGTATTAAAGCTGTACAATAACTGTATTTTGCATACCGTCACTTACTTAATACAGCTTAGAGATGTATTATGGTGGTCCTCAAATCTTATTTCTGTATTGTGAAGTAGGCAAACTCTCTTCTGCAGCTTCTTTTTATGGTGTAATTGTACACTCTTTTACAGACTATAGCCACAGTGTAAATAACTAAGTGTTCCAACGCCTTTGAAGTCGCGCGAAATGCCGCTTTTGTGTAGGTATTCGTTATTGCTTCAGGGTTGTCACAATAATGTGTTTTATTATAATCTCTTCTACATTTTATGTATTCGTAGTATTTGTATGTAGAGTACTAGAAATAACAAAAAATTTATATCAATTGATATATATATATATATATATATATATATATATATATATATATATATATATATATATGTATATATAACGGATATATATCATGAATCATGATATATTATATAATATCAATTGATATTTATGCTTGATATAATATATCAATATTGATATTTATATATAAAAAAATTAAAATAATGTTTTAAATGTAAAAAATCTTACATCAAGTCGTAGTCTAAAAACACAGGTCTTATTTTCCGAGAGTTTCACAAGCCTAGGTCATCAAAAACTTGGTATTTGACAAGACATTAACTAATCATAGCCGTCGACGCGGCTTGTAACTTAGGCTTATGAGTTATGGCACCCACGTAACCCCCTGTTTTTCGGAAGAAAATTCCTTGTTTGTTATTATACTATTTTTATGCCATTTATACCATGTGTTAAGTTAATTCGACTGATAAAATTAATACACTTTTTTCTTCTGGTTAAAAAAGCTGTGCTTCGCCGAGTGAGTGAGTTTACCGGAGGCCCAATTCCCTATCCTTTTCCCTATTTCTTTCCCTACCCTCCCCTGTTTCCTTCCCTACCCTCCCCTATTACCTTATTCCATCTTAAAAGGCCGGCAACGCACCTGCAGCTATTCTGATGCTGCGAGTGTCCATGGGCGACGAAAGTTGCTTTCCATCAGGTGACCCGTTTGCTCGTTTGCCCCCTTATTTCATTAAAAAAAATTGATACCCAAAAGTATCTATCGTTGATTTTTACTTTATTTGAAAACTTTGAATATCAATAATAAATAAATTAGTTTAATTTTACTTCCCTATTTTTAAATTATCAGTCATACAAATTATTTCGAATCAACTATTACGAAAAAAACATATTAGAGTATGTTTGTATGTAATTTTGAAAATATAAAAAAAAATCAAAAATATCGGATATAATATGTATATTATGTATTTAAATAAGTACATACATACAACTCAAACGAAACACTGTCGGTCGCAAACCACTTAAATTAAATTAAAAAGCGTCAACCCCGGCTGACGTGTACCGAACGAGTGTATGGCAGTTCGGTATTGCTACCGCGCCTCTCTCACCCCGCACGCCCCGCAAGATTCAAATTCAAATTCAAATGTCTTTATTGCATGAATGTTGTACATATACAGGTCTTATAATTAACTACTTATAGTTCTAACATTCTGCCATAACAATGGAGTGCAATTAAATTAAATTTATATACGTAAATAAAATTAATAAGTACATCATAATATTTATCTTACAAAGAATTTTATACATAATTTGTCAATTGAAGAAATATATTTTAAATTGAATAATTATACAATAATAATAATTAAGTAGATTACATAGAAAACACTTAGTCAGTTTTTTTTTTTTTGTTATTATTTATGTCATAAAAGATTTTAATTAATTTTATTACATGTTTATTTGTCTTTAATTGTCTAATTTAATTAATTTTATTACAACACATTGTACATTGCCTTATTTTTCTTTAAATGTAATATAATCGTTTAATGTGTAAAAACAGTTGTTTAATAGCCATTTAGTAATTTGTCTTTTAAAGTTACTTGCATTTAATGATTTAAAATTATCTGGTAATTTATTGAAAATATGAATGGCGTTAATGTACACATTTTTCCTATATACATCCATGTGGCACGGTGGCATGTATAGTTTATATTCGTATCTTGGTGTAGCACTTCTATTGTTGACATCAGCATTTTTGGAAAATAGTGCGAATGTTTCTTAACAAAAACACAAATGTCTCTTATATATAAGCATACCAAAGGGAGAATCTTTAGTTTTTGAAAAATTGGTTTGCAACTTTCTAATGGGGAAGCTCCACAGATTGCCCTTACACACTTCTTCTGAACTTTAAACGCCTTATCAATTTCAACAGAGTTTCCCCATAATAGTAGCCCATACGAGAGTACAGACGAAACGTATCCGTGGTATGCACAACGTGCTGCTTCGGTCGAGACTTTTAGACGTTATATTTTAATTGCGTATATAAACTTGTCAATTTTATCGTATACATGGTTTATATGATCCTTCCAGTTACAGTGTCTATCTACAACGATTCCTAAAAATTTTGCGGAATTAACTTCTTCTATAGCAGTGCCGTCAATGTTAATATTCAAGTCAATAGGTCGTGTTCTATGATCTCTAAATTGTATTATTTTAGTTTTATTGATATTTATATTATTATTAAGCCATGTCATGATTTTTTAAATTGTGTTATAAATGTCTGAAAATAATTTATATTATTACATTTAATTATAGCCGTGGTGTCGTCTGCAAACAAAATTGTTTTTTTGTCTGTTACGTTAGGAAGGTCGTTAATGTAAATTAAAAAGAGCAATGGACCCAGTATGCTACCTTGTGGGACCCCGAAATTATTAGGTAAAAAGTCCGACCTGGTAGTAGATTCTTTCCCTTTCTGAATTTTATATATTTGTACACATTGCTTTCGTCCCGATAAATAACTTTTTATCCAGTCCAAGGCTTTGCCACGTATTCCGTATTTTTCTAGCTTATATAGTAGCAGATTATGATCTACGAAGTCAAAAGCTTTAGACATATCTAGGAATATCGCTGCTACTGGTTTTTTTACATTTATAGCTTCTGTTATGTGTTTTATAAGATTAAAACAAGCTAAAGTTGTATTGCTATTTTTACGAAAACCGAATTGTTCTGGAGTGAGTATATTATTTGTGGTGACTAATTCGTAAAGCCTTTTTAACATAATTTTTTCGAATATTTTAGATATGACTGGAATCAAGGTGACCGGTCTATAATAATTATTTATGTCAGTGATATCTCCTTTTTTAAATAGAGGTTTGACTATAGACTTTTTTAATATTTCGGGAAATTCACCTTATTCAAAAGATAGATTATTTAAGTTATCAATTCCTACTGAATTAGTAAGACTATTTATTGTTTGAAGTACCTCATGTTCATCGGTTGGTCTAAGAAAAATTGTATTTACTATTTGTGTAGTTAAAGTTTTAGTAATGTCATTTATTTTAAATTTAGATTGTTTATTCGTCATTTCTGTATAGTATTTATTAAATACTTTAGCAATGTCATTAGGAGCCGTAAGAACTTTGTCATTATAAGAAATTGTATTTATGTCATGACTAGATTTTATGTCATTTATGTTATTGTTTATAATAAGTATCCCAAATTGCTTCACATTTATTTTTATTCTTATTTATATATTTTTTATTTTGTAGTTGTCTAGACTTATAAATACATTTTTAAGAGTTTTATAATAAGTTAAATATTTTTTATAATTGTTACATTTGTCTTCATCTGTCATTTTATATTTAAGATACAATTTTCTTTTTACAATGCATGATTTTCTTAATCCCTTAGTAAGCCATAATTTATTTGTCTTTTTATTGTTTTGCTTGCATATTATTATTGGAAAACATAAATCAAAGAATAACTTTAATGTATCATGGAATTCCTTAAAAGCCTCATTTAGGCTGCTCATTTTATACACATTAAACAGTCATAAAAATGTCGGTTCCACCGGGAGTCTGCTTTGTGTGTCGGCTGGCACTCAAGGAAGGTGACAGTACAGTGGTAATTGTAAAAAAACGTGGCATCCAAACTCTAATTAAATCGAGTGTGGAGCGTGGCCTCAAAGATGATGAACTTTTTTTGAAAAAGCTAGACAAAGTCAGTGTTCACGATGCTTGCAGAAAGAGATTCACCGCTCGGCATAATATTGAAGCGTGTGGGCGTCGTGGAGGCGATCCAATTCCACAACCTCACCCATCAACCTCTAGAACATCGGGCCCTATGAATCTTCGAAGCATTTGTTTCCTTTGTGCGGAGGAAATCTCTGAGGAGTTTCTCCAGCTTCAAAACAAACTTCCCAAGTCACGCAGAAATGAGGTGTACAAAATAGAATCAATGACAGTTAGGGAATCAATGCTCTATGCAGCCAGTCATCGAGGTGATACATGGGCACCGCAAGTCATTGATCGTCTTACAGCTACTTTTGACCTGGTTGCATCTGATGCCAGGTACCATAAGTTATGCCAAAAGAAGTTTTACAGTCTTCCATACAGCGTGCGAGAGAAGAAATACTCAGAACCCAAAAATGTCCCAGACTGCATGGAATACATATATTCCTATCTTTCTAATAACAGGGACGAATGCAAGTTTTCCTTGAATGAACTCATTGATCAAATCAAAGGCGAATACAAACCTGACATCAGAACTGTCAAAACCCACCTTCAGACTCACTTTGGCTATAAGATCACTTTTGCAGAGATTGGTTGTGGCCGCAGTCATCGTATAGTCATGTGTTTCACAGATGTTGGACGAAAGATTCTGTATGAGAATTGGTATAATGAACGAAAGAGCAATCCTGACGAAGAGCGCATGCGAGTGGTCAAGAGCGCAGCGGAAATAATATTACAGGACATTCGTTCTAGAGTATATAACACAACTGAATATCCTCCATCGGACGATTTCCTTCGCGAAACAGATTCTGTTGTACCAAAATTCTGTACTTTTGTTCATTTATCTAGCCTGCAAATGAAAAAGTATTATTCTTTTTATGATTTTATATGCCTTCTGTTTCAATTCTTCAAAAATCTATTTCTAGGGTAGAAATCTATTTCTACCCTCCTTTTGTTTTTCAAATATCGTGAGTGAACTATTTGTCTCACAGACTTTGTTCTGTGCTCTAATGAAAGAAAATTAAATGTACTACAACTGTATTTTACAACCTTCTCATAGAACGAGCGGTTTTGCCAATATTTTGCCTCAAACGGGAGCAAAACTAAAAATTTCAAATTTTCGGGAAAAACGGACCATCTTTGAAGGGCCACAGCTTAGTTGTTACAAAGTTTAGAGAGCTGCGGTTAGGCTTAAATTGTTGCCAATTTAATTAGCTTCATTTATGAAGTGAATGTTACTTGTCGGAAACGCATAAGTAGTTTATGACTTTTAGAGCAAAAAGTAAAAAAAGTGGAAATTTTTCGCAGTTTCTCACGTGGTGCGCAGCGAGCACAACTTTTTCGAAGTTGCAAATTGGGATTTACATCACCCTAACTGATCCAAACAACATACCAAAAATGCAGCACTACAACATGCTTTGCGAATTTAGGGTTTTTTAGTGTCGATTTCTACCGGCCTGGCAGTTATTTACACTGTGCTAATAGCTGTCTATTTTCTTTCTTTGAGATGGTTCTAAAATATGGATTGTTCTATTTGTAGGACAAGGTTACTCTTAAATTATACAGCGTGATTAAATAAGTATAGTATGGTTGTATAAAAGATAAGCAGCAGCATTTATAATTTATAGCGAGGGAGCCCTAAAACATTTTTTTTTGTGATTACTAACAAGCTAATTTTTTGTAAGTACAGTTTGATAAGACAAGCATTTTTTTTTTTATATTCGAAAAATCTCGAAAGTGGAAACAGAGATAAGAAAGGATTTCATACTTTGACTTGATGGTTCTAAAATATGGATTGTTCTATTTGTAGGACAAGCTGGTTATGGTTACTCTTAAATTATACAGCGTGACCAAAAAGTCGTGGATCAAACGAAACAGGCAGATAGAGGAGGTCATTTCCAAAAAAAAATTATTCTACAGTATGATCATAATTCAATTGCCTTAAAAGCTAGGAATATTTTTGTATTTTTTTAATTAAACCACAAGTCCTATTACATTTAACCCATTTAATTATTTTTTTTGCTTTAAAACTATAAAACAAATAATGTTTTTTTATTACTTGATAATGTGTCTACACTAAAAAAATTCGACTGCGGCTCTGCAGTCCAAATTTCAACTACTACACTACTTATATATATACAAACAATATTATTATAGTATGCCTACTATACTAGTCTTTACATGCCTACTATACTATAAAGCATTAAATTCAGGCTACATTTCAGGCCTGTTTTTCTGACAACTTGACGCAAATCGACGCTCCGTCACTGACGCGTAGGTTTATGCTAAGCATTAACGTATTTCATTGATAACAAGAATTTTTTTGTTGTATTGTAGTATCGGTGTAGGTAGATGATGGCTGATACGTAATGTGATGTTGGGTAAATAACTATTATTTCAATTCTAAACAGTAAACAACGTCATAAATCGTCGGCTCATACTAAAAACAATAACTTATGTGACCCTGTTTACATCTTGCGGCTACCACAGAATATAATATATTAGTTGTACCAACGGCTACTTCTAAGAACACGGCAACAGTAGACAATGGCTAGTGAAAAGTAATTCTTACAATCCAAAACTCAAAAACAACAAAAAACCGTGTACTCTTACCTAATCCGGGATTCCCACTATCCTACATTATCAGAAGTTGCGAATTTTCCCTTCATACTTTAACGGGCTTAGGACCGTCAAAATGTAAAGCGCATAGGTACGTTTAGAATGAATTACAACATAATGGAAAAATTACAGCATAATTACGTATAGCACTTTAGAAATGTATCTAAACCACATCCTTTGCATTAATTGGGCGTATTTAAAAAATGCACATAATCAATTTATGTAGACAGACGTACTTACTATCAGAGAAGTTGGTTCCTAGTCAGATGGGGGACCTACGTACTACGTAGTTTGGTCGCGTTACAACTTAAGGGGGTGACAGACACGCGAGTAAGTACGCGGACTTATGGCTCGACGATCTTAATCGTGTGTCAGCAAAGGGCCGCGAGCCGCGAGCCTGGGGGTTACCACTTACCATGCCCCCAGGCTCGCGGCTGGCGGCGCGTGTGAGTGATTCTCGTGTGTCACCGACGCGAGCCGAGTAAGTTCGCGAACTTAAAACCCGCGTACTTTAAGTTCTTACGTGTGTCACCCCCTTTACATCAAACCCAGCCGACAGATCACAGATCACAGTTATCATTGAATTAACATGATCCGACCAAATGACGTTGGTCTTTTAACTGCCTAGGAATCAATTTCCTCGATGGTACTTACAACTACATAATTTAAAATCAAAATCACCCACCTTTATGTCTTGCATAATTTATCTTATTTACTTTTAACAACACTCTCAAGCTCCGTGTAAACTTTCGCCACTCAAAATGTAGCACCTCACCATCACCAGGTATCACTCGCGGTTACAGAATATATCAAGGAACTTACTCTAAGTTCCTTGGAATATATGTTAGTTTAAGGCGCTTTATTGAAAAAAACTGTCCTTTTTAGGACTTCATAGGACGCTCAGAAATGTTACAAATCTGGTAATGAGATATACATATCTTCATAGCCTTATCTAGGTTTGAGAAGAACCAGAAACACGATTAATGTATTTTACCTCGATACATTTCTCGATCGAAATTACCTCTTAAAAATACGAAATTTGAAGATTATTTTAAAACGAAAATAGACGTATTGTAGGAAATTAGTCTAATTGATAGACACCTTTGCAACTCAAAATCGTATAGAAGCATTTTGCTTAAATGCTCCTAGTTATTTTTTAAATAATTAAAATTAGGTTTTTCGCATGTTTCCCGAGCGAGCCGATAGCTTCTGGCCGCAGCGTATTCACGACTTTATAGTCATACAAATTAAGTATAAAATTGCCCTTGCGGTAAAATGACTTTCAATATAGCGCCTTAACGCATAGCAATACATTGTCATACACATAACAGTAACACAGTACACACTAATAATTATTATTTATTATGATCGCGGCGTGCCGGGCGGTGACAAACAAAAAATTACGTAATTACGCAACGATGCGCGGACTGCGACTGCAACCGACTAGTGTTGGGTAAGACTTACAAGAGGCATTACAATTGTCCGGGACAAGACAGCTAAATGTAAGAGCGGCTCAGCATTATAACATGTACCGCTTCAAAATGATTGTCGCGGTGGTCTCAAAGAGTCAAAAAATCCCTGAAAATACCCCTAAAAACCGGCCAAGTGCGAGTTGGACTCGCCCATGAAGGGTTCCGCAGCAGCAATAAGAATTATTTCTATGAAATTATAAGGTTTTTGATTTATTTTAATATTTCATTTTTGATATAATGAAAGTTAAATTAAGGTTTATCATTTATGACGTATAAAAAAAAACTACTAGCTAGATCTCGTTCAAACCAATTTTCTTTGGTAGTTTTTGTAGTAATGTACATCATATATTTTTTTAGAATTATCATGCGCCTACTTTAGAAGTTAGAGGGGGGGGGACACATTTTGCCACTTTGGAAGAGTCTCTTTCGCAAACTATTTAGGTTAGAAAAAAATTATATTAGAAATCTGAATATTTTTGAAGACCTATCCATAGATACCCCACACGCATAGGCCAGATGAAAAAAATTTTTTTTGTTTCAGTTGTACCTATGGGACCCCTAAAATTTTTAATAATTTTTGCATTTTTGTATCAAAATCTTAATGCGGTTCACATACTACATCTACTTAACATGTTTCAATAGTATAGCTCTTATAGTTTCGGAGAAAAGTGGCTGTGACATACGGACGGACAGACAGACAGACAGACAGACAGACAGACAGACAGACCGACAGACATGACGAATCTATAAGGGTTCCATTTTTTGGCATTTTGGCTATGGAACCCTAAAAATTGAGACCTAGAAATAATATACTGTAATATAATATGTTTCAAAATCTTTTTATTAAAAGATTAATTATTTCTTAATCATGAATGTACATTTATTTCACGCCTCAAGACGGCTCACATGTCGCGGCACGTCAAACGTACTGCTACGCCTCAAACGCCTCGGCCTCGCCTCTTTTGAAGTGGGACACTGTACCGGCTCAGTACGAAAAAGTGGCACCTCTTACATCCTCGTATAAAATTCATGTCCTACCCAACACTACAACCGACTACCGAGTACCCGGTACCGACCGGTCACCGGGCGCCGGGCGGCGGCCGGGCCCCCCGCGCCACCCCCGCGTCATCCCCTCTACCCCAACGTTGCCTAGATGCGCCCGAGTGGCGAGTTGGCGACAGTCCGGCCGGCGCCAAATTGATTAGGATAAAATATTATGTTATTGTAAAAAAAATAACACCCAATTTTTTTTTTTTTTTTGGTTTATTAGACTCTCCTAATGATACCTAAGCCCTGGAAAAAATTTGGCAGGAAGGTTTAATTGTATAAGTACGCGAAAAGTTTGTGCTACATTTTCGGGAAAAGCTGTTAATAAAGAGCTAAAAAAAATTTACGCATTAATAAACAGAAGTCTTTGTAAAGCCTAAAAAATAATTTTAAACTTCCTAAGTAAAACGAAAAAAAAATTGGATCTCCATTTATCAGGCACTTACTGCTGAAGCACACAACAAACATATTCGGAGGCATGCTCATCTAGATACAAAAATATTAATTTTTGAAGTGAATACTTCTTTAGCGGCGTTGAACACTTTTGTGGGATGGGTAAAAACTGTGAAACTCGCGTTAGATTTTCGTGCTGATCGAAAAACCGTAAGACGGTTGGAGAGTAGTGTTCTAACATCGAAATCGATTATTCGAACAATCGATTGTTTTTTTCGAATGTCGATATTTTTATCGATTGTAAGGGTTACGATTAATTAAAAAAAAAACGATTTTTTAAAAATTGATTTTCATAATGTTGGGTTAAAAATTTAATCGATTGTAAGGGTTTTGATTAATTAGAAAAATCGATTTTTAAAAATCGATTTTCAAAAAAAATGGGTTAAAAAAATTGTAAGGGTTTCGATTAATTAAAAAAAATACTTAGATTTTTTTTAAAAATTGTATCAAACTGAGCTGATTGCCGGCTTGTTTACCTTTTATATGGCCCGTCATACTTTCTGGAACGTTCCATTCTGGATTGTTTACGTAAACACGCAATTCACATAAACAAGGGTTGGACTTTTTTAGAAAGTACGCGCAACTGTCGCGCGCAGGTAAACAACTGCCCGTATCCGTAACACTACTCCCCTCTTAGAGATGCTCGTCCCGAGCATCGTTGTTACTGCCATGATAACGCGCCAAACGGTCTATGTGTACCACTTTGAATGTGCCTCTTGGTGGCTTTTGAATCCTGTAAGTCACATCATTCAATCGGGTAACCACTTTATATGGGCCGTCCCACTTGGTCTGCAACTTTGGAGATTTCCCTTTTCGGCGAGTTGGGTTATGCAGCCATACCAGTGACCTTTCTTCGAAGCCGCTCGTGTTCGATTTCCGGTCGTATCTGGTCTTCATGTTCTCACTTGACTGTAACCCATTTTCCCGAACCATGGCGTGTATATAACGCATTTTTTCCCTTAAATTGCAGACATAATCTGGTACGGTCTTTGGTTCCTCCGGTGACCCTCCTGTCAAAAGGTCTATTGGAACTCTTAGTTCCCTACCATAATTGACATACGCCGGGGTAGCTTTTATGCTTTCATGCTCGGCGGTACGGTACGACAGAAGGAAGAGTGGTATATACTTGTCCCAATCCTTTTGTTTGTCATCTACTAATTTCGCCAAATGCCTCTCAAGGGTCTGGTTATATCTCTCAACAATTCCATCAGACTGTGGATGGTACGCGGTTATCCTCGTCTTATGCATTCCCAAAATTCTGCACACTTCCTGGAAAACCTGCAATTCGAAGTTCCTGTCCTGATCGGAATGGATTTCGAGAGGCACACCAAAGCGAGATATCACTTCTTCGACTAGCTTAGAAGCAACCGCTGTAGCTTCTTGGTTTGGTATGGCGACTTCGGGCCATTTGGTGAAGTAGTCCATGACGACCATAAAGTACTTGTTTCCCGATTCCGTCACGGGAAATGGCCCAGCTACGTCAACTGCAATTCGTTCCCACGGTGCGCCAACGTTATACAAGCGCAGGTTCCCACGGCTCCTGGTCTGTGGTCCCTTCACTGCAGCGCAAGTAGTGCATTTGCGGCACCAATCCTGCACATCATCTCGACAATGCAACCAGTAGAATCGTTCTCTCACTTTTGTTAACGTCCTCTTAACACCTAGATGACCTCCTGATACGCCATCGTGTATTTCACGGAGAACATCCGGTACTCTCGTTCTTGGGACAACTATCTGAAGATGGAACTCTCTGCCATTAGTCTTCTCCCATTTTCGGTAAAGTATTCCATTTTGAAGTATCAGACTGTCCCATTGCGCCCAGTACGCCTTAGTGACAGCGCCAGTGGGTGCAACCTCACTCCAGATTGGTTTTACGTCACCGCGTTTCTTCCATGTGATGATGTGCCGAAGGTCGTCATCTGTTTCTTGAGCCTCCCTCATAGCATCATTCTCCCATGGACCCAAAGGACTTGTTCTCGTTAACTGTAATGTTATTTCATTAGATTCCTGCTTAACACAATGTTTGCTTAACACAAACTTAACATTTTATAGACGACTTTCTCAACAGTACATTGTATTTTTTTCATACCGTTAAGACGTCAATACAATCCATAAACAGGTGATATTCTAAACCTTTTACAGCAAAAATCACAAAACTGTCGCGGGTTTGAGTTGGATTATTTAAAGATACTTAAAAAAATAAAAAATCTAGCTCCAACACTATATTATAATTGAAATGATCTTACATGTTGTGCATTAAAACTTATAGAAATACTGTATTTTAACTGTTAAATCACGTCTGTTAAATGAGCGAAATTTTGCTTTGCCACGTATTCCGTATTTTTATAGCTTATATAGTAGCAGCTTATGATCTACGAAGTCAAAAGCTTTAGACATATCTAGGAATATCGCTGCTACTGGTTTTTTAACATTTATAGCTTCTGTTATGTGTTTTATAAGATTAAAACAAGCTAAAGTTGTATTGCTATTTTTACGAAAACCGAATTGTTCTGGAGTGAGTATATTATTTGTAGTGACAAATTCGTAAAGCCTTTTTAACATAATTTTTTCGAATATTTTAGATATGACTGGAATCAAGGTGACCGGTCTATAATTATTTATGTCAGTGATATCTCCTTTTTTAAATAGAGGTTGTCAAATCTATAGTCATATAGACTTTTTTAATATTTCGGGAAATTCACCTTCTTCAAAAGATAGAATATTTAAGTTATCAATTCCTACTGAATTAGTAAGACTATTTATTGTTTGAAGTATATATGTTCATCGGTCGGTCTAAGAAAAATTGTATTTACTGTTTGTGTAGTTAAAGTTTTAGTAATGTCATTTATTTTAAATTTAAATTGTTTATTCGTCATTTCTGTATAGTATTTATTAAACGCTTTAGCAATGTCATTAGGAGCCGTAAGAACTTTGTCATTATAAGGAATTGTATTTATGTCATGACTAGATTTTATGTCATTTATGTTATTGTTTATAATAAGTATCCCAAATTGCTTTACATTTATTTTTATTCTTATTTATATATTTTTTATTTTGTAGTTGTCTAGACTTATAAATACATTTTTAAGAGTTTTATAATAAGTTAAATATTTTTTATAATTGTTAGATTTGTCTTCACCTATCATTTTATATTTAAGATACAATTTTCTTTTTACAATGCATGATTTTCTTAATCCCTTAGTAAGCCATAATTTATTTGTCTTTTTATTGTTTTGCTTGCATATTATTATTGGAAAACATAAATCAAAGAATAACTTTAATGTATCATGGAATTCCTTAAAAGCCTCATTTAGGCTGCTCTTTTATACACATTAAACAGTCACAAAAATGTCGGTTCCACCGGGAGTCTGCTTTGTGTGTCGGCTGGCACTCAAGGAAGGTGACAATGAAGACAAGGAAGGTGGCATCCAAACTCTAATTAACTCGAGTGTGAAGCGTGGCCTCAAAGATGATGAACTTTTTTTGAAAAAGCTAGACGAATTCAGTGTTCACGATGCTTGCAGAAAGAGATTCACCGCTCGGCATAATATTGAAGCATGTGGGCATCGTGGAGGCGATCCAATTCCACAACCTCACCCATCAACCTCTAGAACATCGGGCCCTATGAATCTTCGAAGCATTTGTTTCCTTTGTGCGGAGGAAATCTCTGAGGAGTTTCTCCAGCTTCAAAACAAACTTCCCAAGTCACGCAGAAATGAGGTGTACAAAATAGAATCAATGACAGTTAGGGAATCAATGCTCGATGCAGCCAGTCATCGAGGTGATACATGGGGACGGCAAGTCATTGATTGTCTTACAGCTACTTTTGACCTGGTTGCATCTGATGCCAGGTACCATAAGTTATGCCAAAAGAAGTTTTACAGTCTTCCATCCAGCGTGCGAGAGAAGAAATACTCAGAACCCAAAAATGTCCCAGAGTGCATGGAATACATATATTCCTATCTTTCTAATAACAGGGACGAATGCAAGTTTTCCTTGAATGAACTCGTTGATCAAATCAAAGGCGAATACAAACCTGACATCAGAACTGTCAAAACCCACCTTCAGACTCACTTTGGCAATAAGATCACTTTTGCAGAGATTGGTTGTGGCCGCAGTCATCGTATAGTCATGTGTTTCACAGATTTTGGACGAAGGATTCTGTATGAGAATTGGTATAATGAACGAAAGAGCAATCCTGAAGAAGAGCGCATGCGAGTGGTCAAGAGCGCAGCGGAAATAATATTACAGGACATTCGTTCTAGAGTATATGACACAACTGAATATCCTCCATCGGACGATTTCCTTCGCGAAACAGATTCTGTTGTACCAAAATGCTGTACTTTTGTTCATTTACCTAGCCTGCAAATGAAAAAGTATTATTCTTTTTATGATTTTATATGCCTTCTGTTTCAATTCTGCAAAAATCTATTTCTACCCTCCTTTTGTTTTTCAAATATCGTGAGTGAACTATTTGTCTCACAGACTTTGTTCTGTGCTCTAATGAAAGAAAATTAAATGTACTACAACTGTATTTTGCAACCTTCTCATAGAACGAGCGGTTTTGCCAATATTTTGCTTCAAACGGGAGCAAAACTAAAAATTTCAAATTTTCGGGAAAAACGGACCATCTTTGAAGCTTAGTTGTTATAAAGTTTAGAGAGCTGCGGTTAGGCTTAAATTGTTGCCAATTTAATTAGCTTCATTTATGAAGTGAATGTTACTTGTCGGAAACGCATAAGTAGTTTATGACTTTTAGAGCAAAAAGTAAAAAAAGTGGAAAATTTTCGCAGTTTATCACGTGGTGCGCAGCGAGCACAACTTTTTCGAAGTTGCAAATTGGGATTTACATCACCCTAACTGATCCAAACAACATACCAAAAATGCAGCACTACATCATGCTTTGCGAATTTAGGGTTTTTTAGTGTCGATTTCTACCGGCCTGGCAGTTATTTACACTGTGCTAACTGCTAATAGCTGTTTATTTTCTTTCTTTGAGATGGTTCTAAAATATGGATTGTTCTATTTGTAGGACAAGGTTACTCTTAAATTATACAGCGTGATTAAGTAAGTATAGTATGGATGTATAAAAGATAAGCACCAGCATTTATAATTTATAGCGAGGGAGCCCTAAAACATTTTTTTTTTGTGATTACTAACAAGCTAATTTTTTGTAACTACAGTTTGATAAGACAAGCATTTTTTTTATATTCGAAAAATCTCGAAAGTGGAAACAGAGATAGAAAAGATTTCATACTTTGACTTGATGGTTCTAAAATATGGATTGTTCTATTTGTAGGACAAGCTGGTTGTGGTTACTCTTAAATTATACAGCGTGACCAAAAAGTCGTGGATCAAACGAAACAGGCAGATAGAGGAGGTCATTTCCAAAAAAAAATTATTCTACAGTATGATCATAATTCAATTGCCTTAAAAGCTAGGAATATTTTTGTATTTTTTTAATTAAACCACAAGTCCTATTACATTTAACCCATTTAATTATTTTTTTTGCTTTAAAACTATAAAACAAATAATGTTTTTTTATTACTTGATAATGTGTCTACACTAAAAAAATTCGACTGCGGCTCTGCAGTCCAAATTTCAACTACTACACTACTTATATATATGCAAACAATATTATTATAGTATGCCTACTATACTAGTCTTTACATGCCTACTATACTATAAAGCATTAAATTCAGGCTACATTTCAGGCCTGTTTTTCTGACAACTTGACGCAAATCGACGCTCCGTCACTGACGCGTAGGTTTATGCTAAGCATTAACGTATTTCATTGATAACAAGAATTTTTTTGTTGTATTGTAGTATCGGTGTAGGTAGATGATGGCTGATACGTAATGTGATGTTGGGTAAATAACTATTATTTCAATTCTAAACAGTAAACAACGTCATAAATCGTCGGCTCATACTAAAAACAATAACTTATGTGACCCTGTTTACATCTTGCGGCTACCACAGAATATAATATATTAGTTGTACCAACGGCTACTTCTAAGAACACGGCAACAGTAGACAATGGCTAGTGAAAAGTAATTCTTACAATCCAAAACTCAAAAACAACAAAAAACCGTGTACTCTTACCTAATCCGGGATTCCCACTATCCTACATTATCAGAAGTTGCGAATTTTCCCTTCATACTTTAACGGGCTTAGGACCGTCAAAATGTAAAGCGCATAGGTACGTTTAGAATGAATTACAACATAATGGAAAAATTACAGCATAATTACGTATAGCACTTTAGAAATGTATCTAAACCACATCCTTTGCATTAATTGGGCGTATTTAAAAAATGCACATAATCAATTTATGTAGACAGACGTACTTACTATCAGAGAAGTTGGTTCCTAGTCAGATGGGGGACCTACGTACTACGTAGTTTGGTCGCGTTACAACTTAAGGGGGTGACAGACACGCGAGTAAGTACGCGGACTTATGGCTCGACGATCTTAATCGTGTGTCAGCAAAGGGCCGCGAGCCGCGAGCCTGGGGGTTACCACTTACCATGCCCCCAGGCTCGCGGCTGGCGGCGCGTGTGAGTGATTCTCGTGTGTCACCGACGCGAGCCGAGTAAGTTCGCGAACTTAAAACCCGCGTACTTTAAGTTCTTACGTGTGTCACCCCCTTTACATCAAACCCAGCCGACAGATCACAGATCACAGTTATCATTGAATTAACATGATCCGACCAAATGACGTTGGTCTTTTAACTGCCTAGGAATCAATTTCCTCGATGGTACTTACAACTACATAATTTAAAATCAAAATCACCCACCTTTATGTCTTGCATAATTTATCTTATTTACTTTTAACAACACTCTCAAGCTCCGTGTAAACTTTCGCCACTCAAAATGTAGCACCTCACCATCACCAGGTATCACTCGCGGTTACAGAATATATCAAGGAACTTACTCTAAGTTCCTTGGAATATATGTTAGTTTAAGGCGCTTTATTGAAAAAAACTGTCCTTTTTAGGACTTCATAGGACGCTCAGAAATGTTACAAATCTGGTAATGAGATATACATATCTTCATAGCCTTATCTAGGTTTGAGAAGAACCAGAAACACGATTAATGTATTTTACCTCGATACATTTCTCGATCGAAATTACCTCTTAAAAATACGAAATTTGAAGATTATTTTAAAACGAAAATAGACGTATTGTAGGAAATTAGTCTAATTGATAGACACCTTTGCAACTCAAAATCGTATAGAAGCATTTTGCTTAAATGCTCCTAGTTATTTTTTAAATAATTAAAATTAGGTTTTTCGCATGTTTCCCGAGCGAGCCGATAGCTTCTGGCCGCAGCGTATTCACGACTTTATAGTCATACAAATTAAGTATAAAATTGCCCTTGCGGTAAAATGACTTTCAATATAGCGCCTTAACGCATAGCAATACATTGTCATACACATAACAGTAACACAGTACACACTAATAATTATTATTTATTATGATCGCGGCGTGCCGGGCGGTGACAAACAAAAAATTACGTAATTACGCAACGATGCGCGGACTGCGACTGCAACCGACTAGTGTTGGGTAAGACTTACAAGAGGCATTACAATTGTCCGGGACAAGACAGCTAAATGTAAGAGCGGCTCAGCATTATAACATGTACCGCTTCAAAATGATTGTCGCGGTGGTCTCAAAGAGTCAAAAAATCCCTGAAAATACCCCTAAAAACCGGCCAAGTGCGAGTTGGACTCGCCCATGAAGGGTTCCGCAGCAGCAATAAGAATTATTTCTATGAAATTATAAGGTTTTTGATTTATTTTAATATTTCATTTTTGATATAATGAAAGTTAAATTAAGGTTTATCATTTATGACGTATAAAAAAAAACTACTAGCTAGATCTCGTTCAAACCAATTTTCTTTGGTAGTTTTTGTAGTAATGTACATCATATATTTTTTTAGAATTATCATGCGCCTACTTTAGAAGTTAGAGGGGGGGGGACACATTTTGCCACTTTGGAAGAGTCTCTTTCGCAAACTATTTAGGTTAGAAAAAAATTATATTAGAAATCTGAATATTTTTGAAGACCTATCCATAGATACCCCACACGCATAGGCCAGATGAAAAAAATTTTTTTTGTTTCAGTTGTACCTATGGGACCCCTAAAATTTTTAATAATTTTTGCATTTTTGTATCAAAATCTTAATGCGGTTCACATACTACATCTACTTAACATGTTTCAATAGTATAGCTCTTATAGTTTCGGAGAAAAGTGGCTGTGACATACGGACGGACAGACAGACAGACAGACAGACAGACAGACAGACAGACCGACAGACATGACGAATCTATAAGGGTTCCATTTTTTGGCATTTTGGCTATGGAACCCTAAAAATTGAGACCTAGAAATAATATACTGTAATATAATATGTTTCAAAATCTTTTTATTAAAAGATTAATTATTTCTTAATCATGAATGTACATTTATTTCACGCCTCAAGACGGCTCACATGTCGCGGCACGTCAAACGTACTGCTACGCCTCAAACGCCTCGGCCTCGCCTCTTTTGAAGTGGGACACTGTACCGGCTCAGTACGAAAAAGTGGCACCTCTTACATCCTCGTATAAAATTCATGTCCTACCCAACACTACAACCGACTACCGAGTACCCGGTACCGACCGGTCACCGGGCGCCGGGCGGCGGCCGGGCCCCCCGCGCCACCCCCGCGTCATCCCCTCTACCCCAACGTTGCCTAGATGCGCCCGAGTGGCGAGTTGGCGACAGTCCGGCCGGCGCCAAATTGATTAGGATAAAATATTATGTTATTGTAAAAAAAATAACACCCAATTTTTTTTTTTTTTTTGGTTTATTAGACTCTCCTAATGATACCTAAGCCCTGGAAAAAATTTGGCAGGAAGGTTTAATTGTATAAGTACGCGAAAAGTTTGTGCTACATTTTCGGGAAAAGCTGTTAATAAAGAGCTAAAAAAAATTTACGCATTAATAAACAGAAGTCTTTGTAAAGCCTAAAAAATAATTTTAAACTTCCTAAGTAAAACGAAAAAAAAATTGGATCTCCATTTATCAGGCACTTACTGCTGAAGCACACAACAAACATATTCGGAGGCATGCTCATCTAGATACAAAAATATTAATTTTTGAAGTGAATACTTCTTTAGCGGCGTTGAACACTTTTGTGGGATGGGTAAAAACTGTGAAACTCGCGTTAGATTTTCGTGCTGATCGAAAAACCGTAAGACGGTTGGAGAGTAGTGTTCTAACATCGAAATCGATTATTCGAACAATCGATTGTTTTTTTCGAATGTCGATATTTTTATCGATTGTAAGGGTTACGATTAATTAAAAAAAAACGATTTTTTAAAAATTGATTTTCATAATGTTGGGTTAAAAATTTAATCGATTGTAAGGGTTTTGATTAATTAGAAAAATCGATTTTTAAAAATCGATTTTCAAAAAAAATGGGTTAAAAAAATTGTAAGGGTTTCGATTAATTAAAAAAAATACTTAGATTTTTTTTAAAAATTGTATCAAACTGAGCTGATTGCCGGCTTGTTTACCTTTTATATGGCCCGTCATACTTTCTGGAACGTTCCATTCTGGATTGTTTACGTAAACACGCAATTCACATAAACAAGGGTTGGACTTTTTTAGAAAGTACGCGCAACTGTCGCGCGCAGGTAAACAACTGCCCGTATCCGTAACACTACTCCCCTCTTAGAGATGCTCGTCCCGAGCATCGTTGTTACTGCCATGATAACGCGCCAAACGGTCTATGTGTACCACTTTGAATGTGCCTCTTGGTGGCTTTTGAATCCTGTAAGTCACATCATTCAATCGGGTAACCACTTTATATGGGCCGTCCCACTTGGTCTGCAACTTTGGAGATTTCCCTTTTCGGCGAGTTGGGTTATGCAGCCATACCAGTGACCTTTCTTCGAAGCCGCTCGTGTTCGATTTCCGGTCGTATCTGGTCTTCATGTTCTCACTTGACTGTAACCCATTTTCCCGAACCATGGCGTGTATATAACGCATTTTTTCCCTTAAATTGCAGACATAATCTGGTACGGTCTTTGGTTCCTCCGGTGACCCTCCTGTCAAAAGGTCTATTGGAACTCTTAGTTCCCTACCATAATTGACATACGCCGGGGTAGCTTTTATGCTTTCATGCTCGGCGGTACGGTACGACAGAAGGAAGAGTGGTATATACTTGTCCCAATCCTTTTGTTTGTCATCTACTAATTTCGCCAAATGCCTCTCAAGGGTCTGGTTATATCTCTCAACAATTCCATCAGACTGTGGATGGTACGCGGTTATCCTCGTCTTATGCATTCCCAAAATTCTGCACACTTCCTGGAAAACCTGCAATTCGAAGTTCCTGTCCTGATCGGAATGGATTTCGAGAGGCACACCAAAGCGAGATATCACTTCTTCGACTAGCTTAGAAGCAACCGCTGTAGCTTCTTGGTTTGGTATGGCGACTTCGGGCCATTTGGTGAAGTAGTCCATGACGACCATAAAGTACTTGTTTCCCGATTCCGTCACGGGAAATGGCCCAGCTACGTCAACTGCAATTCGTTCCCACGGTGCGCCAACGTTATACAAGCGCAGGTTCCCACGGCTCCTGGTCTGTGGTCCCTTCACTGCAGCGCAAGTAGTGCATTTGCGGCACCAATCCTGCACATCATCTCGACAATGCAACCAGTAGAATCGTTCTCTCACTTTTGTTAACGTCCTCTTAACACCTAGATGACCTCCTGATACGCCATCGTGTATTTCACGGAGAACATCCGGTACTCTCGTTCTTGGGACAACTATCTGAAGATGGAACTCTCTGCCATTAGTCTTCTCCCATTTTCGGTAAAGTATTCCATTTTGAAGTATCAGACTGTCCCATTGCGCCCAGTACGCCTTAGTGACAGCGCCAGTGGGTGCAACCTCACTCCAGATTGGTTTTACGTCACCGCGTTTCTTCCATGTGATGATGTGCCGAAGGTCGTCATCTGTTTCTTGAGCCTCCCTCATAGCATCATTCTCCCATGGACCCAAAGGACTTGTTCTCGTTAACTGTAATGTTATTTCATTAGATTCCTGCTTAACACAATGTTTGCTTAACACAAACTTAACATTTTATAGACGACTTTCTCAACAGTACATTGTATTTTTTTCATACCGTTAAGACGTCAATACAATCCATAAACAGGTGATATTCTAAACCTTTTACAGCAAAAATCACAAAACTGTCGCGGGTTTGAGTTGGATTATTTAAAGATACTTAAAAAAATAAAAAATCTAGCTCCAACACTATATTATAATTGAAATGATCTTACATGTTGTGCATTAAAACTTATAGAAATACTGTATTTTAACTGTTAAATCACGTCTGTTAAATGAGCGAAATTTCAAAATTTCGTATACGGACTCTTAAAGCAAGTAATATTTATAAAAATTGGAATAACGATTGCAATTACAGCTTGAGTCGAATGAATCGATATTGTTACAATATATTGTTTGATGTATTTCTAATAATGCACTACATCACTAACCGAATGTGGAGATAGTTATTTAGTAACTTTTATTCTTTAAATTAAATCCCGGGTTTAGAAATTGGATTCCCGGCGTGTAATTACGTAAAAAATTCTAAAAATAATTACTGTATTATTTTCATCAAAGCGCATGAGAATTAATGGTACCGACCTTGGGCATTCTCCTTTATTCTAGGGCTTTTTCGTTCAAGTTCACTATTATCATTTCATGAAAAAGAGTAGTAGTGAACAATTAATTGAAACAAGAGACAAGGCAGCGTTTTGCTTAATCTAGTAAAAATTCTACTATAATATTATTTACCGTATTTGAGGAAGTATAAAACACGTAGTTAGACACCCCATTCGCCGCCCCGCATCTTGAACATTATTATCATTTTATTTGAATTCATGGCCTCGATCCACGTTAATATTAAATGCATATTTCACAGCGTCATATGTTATCCCGCACCCTGCATATTTTATATGCGTTTTGCGTATCCGTATACGCTACTGAATATTAGTATGGACAGCTACGGAGCTGTCCATACTAATATTCAGTAGCGTAGCTATAGGGTGGCAGGGCAGGCAAAATGTCACGGGTCCCCGACCCAAAAGGGCTCCGGCCCTTGAGGCCGTGAGGTTAAAATTTTTTGTACATTGTTTAATTATTAAGGTCGTCCCCCGAGCAAACGACCTTGGCCATACATTTGCCGCGTTGCCGAGATCGCGCCAAAACCCTATTATTTTTACTTATCTTAGTGCAAAATTGTCCTAAAAAAATTTTAAAACGGGGAAAATGTAGTTTATGATATTGTCGATCTATTGGCGTGTGTTTCAAATAAAAGTAATTTGTAAATCCTAAGGAGATGCTGAATGTATGCTTGAATTTTAATAAATTTGTATTACTTTGGAAGCTGATATCATGAGTATAATAAACAAAAATAGAAAATTTAAAACGGGCAAAGGAATGTTGATACACTGAAGATTATTGCTGTATTTTTATTATAACTTTGTAGCTTTCACATTATGAGTTTATAATGCTGTTAATACGGTAAATTACGAAATCTCCGTAGACCGTAGGGAATGCCCTTAACGTGACGATTTTTACTGATTGCGCCCCATCAACTTGCCCGGGCCCCGGATGTTATTGTTACGCCATAGCTTAATGGTTACGCCACTGCTAATATTAGCTAAAAGCCGAGCTTTGTGAGGACTCGCACCGTTTTTCTGCGTGTGAGTAGTGTTTGGTGGTAGTAACCAAACCTTGACTGACCGACGATAACTCATCTACATATAAATAAAAACTAGCTGTCCCGGCAAACGTTTCTTTGCCATATTATATTAAGTATATCGCCCGTATTATTTTATTGAATTAGTGACTAAAATATAAGTATATCACCATGGCAACGTCCATCGCTATCCCGTGACCCGCGTCGCA
Source organism: Lysandra bellargus (assembly GCA_905333045.1). Lineage (NCBI taxonomy): Eukaryota > Metazoa > Arthropoda > Insecta > Lepidoptera > Lycaenidae > Lysandra > Lysandra bellargus. Next base: position 8,664,235 of record HG995324.1, on the reverse strand, counting down.
TAAACAATGGTCGCTCTTTATAGACAAATAATTTGCAATAAAATAAAATTGCGACTATAATTAAAGATCTAAGCTATCCTATCTCTCAAGTTGGAAAAAAGCACATATTAAAAAACAAAAAACATTAAAATCGGTTAAGTAGTTTAGGAACCCATCGCGGACAAACATCGTGACAGGAGATTTATATATATTAGATTACTATGTTAAAGCACAAATCAATAGGCGTGATAGCTTTTCCGTAAAGTGTACCACAAAATGTACCTGAGGTTGTGGGATATACTAGGGCTCGCTTTGCTCGCCCTGATTACTATCTGATCCTGTAAATGTCTTGAAATAAGGGCACTTTTCCTGTCATATGTGTGTTCCGCGAGGATCTGGTCCGCATGCGGGTGACAACATGCTCGACGCGTGTTATCCGCATGACAGGAAAACATCTATGAAATGAAAATGTGGGTAAAGGTTCAAGCTGGAACCGAGCGACTCGCGACAACGGCAGACGACGTGTCGTCGCGACACTACTAGTGTCTATGTATTTATATGAATAAGTGTCGCTAGCTTCGTGTCGCTAGCTGCGGAGGGTGTTTCATAGAAATACATTCAACCTACATACAACACAGTAGTGTCGCTTCGACACGTCATCTGCGGTTGCTTCCGGCACCTTTAATGTCGCGTCGTGTCGCGTCGCGTCGCGTAGTGCAGTCTTACCAGCTGCTTTATGATAAAGTAGATGACGCCCGCATCTCCGTTGCGGCAAAAGCGCACGGGAACCGTAGATTTTTCGGGCATAAAACGTATCTGGGACTCGCAGTATCTCCACATGAAATTTCGGTAAAATTAGTTCATTGGTTTGGGCGTGAAGAGGTAACAGACAGACAGACCCATTTTCACATTAGTATAGATAATTACTATTGTTACAAGTAAATTAGTAGATACTCTAAGTGAAATATTTTTCATCCCAAAAAGCCTTAGTTTTTCACTAAAGTGTTTTTTCTTATACTCTTTAACTATATTTGAAACTACAAAAGCACTTCAGAATTTAATATACCATACAGTTTTTCCAAGATATCATCTCACTAAAAGCGTCGAGTTTATTTTTTCCGAGCAAATATTATCTACCTTTGTAAATACAAGACGTTTTCTAGTATTTCACATAGGCCTTTTCTTTTTTTTTTCAGAAAATGATCAAGTTGACAAAAGATAAAACTCAAATGTACTGTAGGAATGTGGATTGCTTTTCACTTTACAGTGGGTTTACATTATTTCAATCCAGTAATACTATCCATCCATTGCTACTGGAATAATGTAAACGGCACTGGAATTCACTGGAATAAAATTAAATAATTCCAGTGCCCGTGGTCTGAAGTGGAATTTTTGGAGTTAGTTACCGTACTCCTCCGAAACGGCTGCACTGATTTTTACCAAATTTTATATGCATATTCAGTAGGTCTGAGAATCGGCTACTGGGTACTTTTTATTTTAAGAGTAAATATTGATAAGTACATTTGTTGAATAAAAATAATAGTGGCGTTTTACCTACCAATAAAACGCATATTAATTTACTTACCTTATTCGAAGCTTATTTAATTGAGATAGGCACTACGTTTCCCGCCATTATATCCATACTATGAACTTCCGGTTACTCCCACTTTCGTCCCACCATGGTGAAGAGGTAGGGAGAGTTTATAAAAGCGAGCTAACTTGTCTGCCAGTTTATTGCGTCTTAACTCACCAGGCAGAATTTAAACTATAAGCTTCGAATAAGGTAAGTAAATTAATATGCGTTTTATTGGTAGGTAAAACGCCACTATTAATTCCCTGTACCGTTATTCGAAGCTTATTTAATTGAGAATTGTTTGTTATCGCCTGGTGGGATCGAAAGTTTATAGAATGTATTTTAGACGCCAATGTGAAAGATACAAAATACAAAATTATAATATAAATCAAATCAGTGGCGAAGCGTCCATATAACCCGATTCCCATCGGCTTCCCTTAGGGCTTAGAAAAATCGAATATATGGGCCAACGACATATTTATCTAATAAATATTTTACATACCTACTTAAAAAACTTTGAATTCACAATGTTATATGCAATAAATTTTTCTCTCACTTGAAATACATAGTTTGAATTAATAACTATCGCCTACAAATTTTAAAAGGCAATGCAATGTGCGGGCGCAGAGAATCAAATAAGCCGCAGGATTAGCGGCTTATTTCTCCATACAACGACAGTTCATAGTAAGCATCTGTCCTTTTCATTCCTGTGAACTGGTCGTCATGTTCTGTCTCGTTCTAGCACGCGCGATATATACTTGGAAATAACTCGATGCCCGACGAGTTATTACGGAGAAAGGTTAATTAGCAACGCACAAGTGCAAGCGAGATAGATGAGTCATGAAGTAATACATTTTTATTTTGCTGGTTTTTAGATTGACATATTAATATGGCTGTTTCTTATTTATAGATATAATTAAACACTATTTTAATAGAAGAAATATAGGTTTATTCTTTGACACAGAGAGTGGTCTACAAAAGCGAGGGAGACATGACAAGACGTATAATAGACAACTTACTTGACATTGACATTACAATCGCGTTCATAAACTAGGTTCGGGAACATCTCCCTTTCTTTACAAAAATAAGCTTAACATACATAATCACTTAAATAACTAGGTTTAGTTCTAGTACGAACACTTCTGCTTCTGTGCGGTGGCTCTTCCGACGGCTGCTCGTGAACGTTTTCATTGATATAGGGCTCCGAAAGCTGACATGGTGTGTACAGATGAAATCCAGCAGCATCACTATGTACAGGAGGGTCAGGAGGTGGTTGCTCAGTAACTGGTACATTAGTTGTTTTACTTTCAGGACACTGATCCCCTGCGAAAGGTTTAATGTGGACCCTGTTCCTTCTATAATCTTTCCCATCAACTGTGACTATATAAGATCTATCGTTAATAACTTTGGTAATAACTCCAAAACTCCACTTTTTATCAACTTCAGGATATAGCTGAGTGATCACTCTCTGGCCAATAGTTAAAAGGGCTGGTTGTCTACAATGCTTATCTACATTTCTCTTTATCTTCTCTTTTCTTTTTTTAATATTCTCTGCAACCTGAGGGATAACTTGAGGCTTGAGGTGCTGTAGTGTGCAAGGTAAACCGGTACGTGTACGCCTAGAAAACAGTTTCTGTGCTGGGCTGGTGTTATCCATTTCAATTGGAACATTTCTTAAGTGAAGTAGACTATACCACAAATCTTTTTTAGTTTGGAGGCTCTGAACCACTAATTTCTTTGCTATTTTCACAGCTGCTTCAGCTTTGCCATTAGACTCTGGGTGATGAGGCGAAGATGTAACATGCTCTATTCCCCATGCCTGTGTGAAAGACCTAAATTGTTCATTAACAAAATTTGTAGCATTGTCCGTACAGATTCTTTGAGGAATACCATGTCTTGCGAAATTTCTTTTGCATATTTGTACAATTTCTCTGGCAGTAAGTGAAGTTAGGCTGTCTAATTCAAAAAAATCTGAGAAGTGGTCAACAGATACTAAATATCGCAGATCGCCAACTGAGAAAACATCCATAGAAATATATTGAAAAGGATATAGAGGAACATCATGACACACCAAAGTTAATTTCTGCAAACTTGGTGAATGAGCTGCACATATTAAACATTTCTGAATAAAATCCTTTATGTCTGCCGACATGTTTGGCCAGTAAATGTTAGCTCTAGCCAGACGAAGTGTACTTGATACTCCATTGTGAGATACATGTAGTCTATGTAACATATCACTTTGTAATGATTTCGGAATAACTACTTGATCATTTCGAAATATCAAGCCATCAGAAGTAGATAATTCATGACTAATCCCATTAAATATTTTCAGAGACTCTGGTAGTGCAGATATGTATTTAGGGAATCCATACTTTATATATTCTATTAACTTTAACAAAGTATCATCCTTCAATGTTTCTTCTTTAATTTTTTTTAATAACTGATCTGAAATTTTTAAATACTTAATCCTGGATATGTTAGCTATAATTTTGAATACTTTTCTTTCCCTCAACTTAGTTTCCAACTCATAATTTTTATCTATCTCTGGCGTGACAGGAGCTCTTGATAAAGTATCTGCAACTTGATTGTCTTTACCTTGAATAAACACCAGATGGACATTGTATTTTTGGAGTGTTAACAACATCATTTGCAGACGTTTTGGAGCGTCTACCAGTGGCTTGTTAACAATATTTATGAGCGGTCGGTGGTCAGTTTTAACGATAGTCCTCGAGCTTCCTGCAATATATTGATTAAATCTGGTACATGCAAAAACTACCGCCAACATCTCTTTTTCTATCTGCGCGTATCTTTTTTCTGTAGAGGTTAAACATCTGGATGCAAAAGAAATTATCTTGTTATCCTGATACATAGCTGCACCAAGTCCAAACTCACTGGCATCACATTCTATAGTTACTTCTTTATTTACATCAAAATATTGCAAGGTAGGTAAGCTACTAATAAGATTCTTCAAAGCTTGAAACTCTTTTTCTTCTTCAGCTGTCCAAAAAAATTCTGTATCTCTTTTAGTCAAATTTCTCAGTTTATGTGCATGGAAACTTAGATTATTAATGAACTTGCTGAGGTAGCCCACCATGCCGAGGAATCTAAGTACATCTTTTGCATTTTTTGGTGTAGGCATATTAACTATGGCATCTACTTTGGTTTCATCTACTTTTAGACCTTCATTGGTAAGTACATGGCCATAAAATTTAACAGACTTATGAAGCAACTTAACTTTTTCTCTATTTAATTTACAGTTAACTTTACGTAATCGTTGCAACAATTTCTCAAAATTTTTATTATGGTCTACCGTAGCCTCCTCAATGGTATCTCCCACACCATATATTAGGATATCATCTGCTATGATTTCAATTCCTTTCAGGTCCTTCAGAAGACTTGTGAGTTGTTGTTGGAATATCTCGGGTGAAACACTGAGGCCAAAGGGTAATCTCTTCCACCTGAAACGGCCAAAAGGGGTCCAAAATGTCGTTAATTTGCTACTACTTTCATTTAGTTTACATTGCCAGAACCCTTTTTTTTGCATCGACAGTACTGAATATCTTAGCATTTTTCAGCTCAGGTAACATTTCATCCAGGGTATTAAATTGAAAATGGGGTCGTTTCAGGGCCTTATTCAAAGGTATAGGGTCAAGACAAATTCTAAACTTCTCATTTCTATTAACAATCAAAATATTATTTACCCAATCCGTGTGCTGTTTTTCTTTCACAATGATGCCCTCTTTTTCCAATTTCTCCAACTCCACTTTCAATTTCTCTCGAAGACAGATTGGAACACGACGAGCCGGTTGTATACGGGGAGGAACAGTTTCATCAATTTCCAAAGAAACTTCGCCAGGAAGGCTGCCGTAACCCTCAAATACATCTGCATAACTTTCCAAAATCTTATTTATGTCAGTATTATGGTGAGATGAAATAGTGTCGCAGTACTTAATGAAACCTAGTGCAACACAGGCCTTTTCTGAAAGTAGTGGCTCATGCTTAACATCAACAATATGGAATTTAATTTTAAAGTATGTGTTCTTTCTTTTACAGGTAAATATGGCAACACCATAATTTGATATAGGAGAGCCATTAAAGCATTTCAACTTCTGAGTAGCTGGAGCAAGAGAAGAAAGATTATTTTTGCCAGTTATTTTTTTATACTGCTCGGCTCCCATGACACAAACTTGTGCCCCGGTATCTAAAGTACAATAAATTTTATGCCATTCATTATCTTTTTTAAATAACAAAGGGGCTTCCATATGACCAGATACTTTATTTGCTCGGACCTGTGAAATGTACACGCTGTCATCCGATGAATCATCTTCTACTTCTATTTCCTTCACCGAAACACCTTTCTTTTTACATACTGATTTGAAATGGTTACGACCTCCACAGCCTTCACATCGGGTACCCCAAGCTGGACAAACTTTCTTCTTAAACACATGCATATTACCGCAGAACTTGCACTTTTTAGGTCCTTCTGTAGCTTCCTTTTTCACATGTTTTGATATCTTGTTAACCTCATTAACCTTCTGCAAGTCTGACACATGAGCTGATGCCCTTTCCGCTGAACGGCATATGTTAATAGCAACATCTAAGGTGAGGTTCTCATTCCGCAGCAGTTCTGACATAACTTTGCTGTCTCTAATACCTACTACGATCCGGTCCCGCAGCATTTCTTCCTTGATAGTGTCAGGATAATGGCAAGGTTTTATTAATTTTCTTAAACTTAGCAAAAAATCATCAAAATTTTCGTCCGTGTTCTGGCCTCTAATATTGAAAACATAACGGGAGTGTATAATATTAGTCTTCTTTATGATTTCTTCTTCCATTTTAATGAATATAGATTTTTCTTTCTTTTTATCTCTCTCTGACAGGTTAAAATCCATGTACTTCTTCATAGCTGCGTTCCCAATGGCATTTAGTAGAATGCCCGCTTTTATTTCGTCTTTCTCGGGGCCCCAATTGTTCATACCAGTGGCTATACAGTAGTTTTCCCATCTGTTCCGAAAAAACTCCATATTCTCGTACGGGTCTCCAGTTTCCACTTCAAGAGGCTGGGGCCAGGGCACGCTTACGCTGGATTTTAAAGTGGATCCGACGGCGGCGTCGCTGGATGGCGCCGACATCTGAGTAATTTGCTGCTGCATCAATTCCATCTGCGTCTCCATAGTACGCATCAATTGCGTCTGCTGCTCCAGCAGACGGATCAGATTTTCGTCAGCCATTTTTATGACACCATGTTTCTTATTTATAGATATAATTAAACACTATTTTAATAGAAGAAATATAGGTTTATTCTTTGACACAGAGAGTGGTCTACAAAAGCGAGGGAGACATGACAAGACGTATAATAGACAACTTACTTGACATTGACATTACAATCGCGTTCATAAACTAGGTTCGGGAACAATGGCGGATAGTGTGTTTATAAACAACATGTCGTTTGTTTTGTTTTGTCGAATTTAAATTTTGTTTTAGCGTTAGAACTTAGAAGAGTGTCGTGAATTAAATTAATTTATATTGTGACTTGTGAATTGTGAGTCGTACGACGTAATCGTGTAGTTCGGAAAATATGGCATTAATTCAGAAATACTGTTGTCTGACAGATTATATTTTGCTGTCGAAGGAAACTTTGTTTTCCAAACTTAGTTTTGAAAATTAAAAGCATGTCATTCAATTATAAATTACCAAAATTGGTAAGTAGATTTTTTACTCCGGCTTCCCTTCTCAAAATATTCACCCCTCGCCACTGAATCAAATAGTAACTAAAATTATAATATAAATCAAATAGTATGGGATCGCCAATTTCCCCTAAATATTATTTTTCTATTGGAAAATTGTTCACCCAATTTTTCAATGCAACTGCTGTTCGAATTCTTCCCGGCGTGGCAGTTATACCCACATCTTTGAAAAGGGATATGATCATCCACCCTAAAAATAATGGTCCTTGAGGCAGGTTTAATCTGACCTCTGCAAGTAATAATAAATTATGTAAATTTATTGTATTCCGCCTAGACTCGAGTACCTCAATAGTTCTTATGACTCAATAAACAATATTGGATCAATCAGTCAAACTCCAACCAGATTGCCTGTAATCAGAAAAGTCCGTTTTTGAACCAAAGAATGGCCAAAATATTATTTCATTAGTATTTTGTGTACAATGGTCATTATCAATCTTTAGCAGGGTTAGATCATGAATTCATCTACCAGAACATATAAGAGCAGTAAAACAGCTGTATGTCTTTGAAAAGGGTTGTCAAGTTCTAGAGTGTAATTATTTAGATGTGATGCCAAAGTATCTATATTCCATATTGGTAGTTTTGAGCTTGTAGGTTTTTGTAAAGCTATGGATTTTAACATTTGCTCAGCTGTAATATTAGAACTATTTACTCCAGCTCAATTCGGTTATAAAGAGTTCGGTTATAAACAAAAGACTTGTGTAAAATAATAGTGTTATAAGATAAGTTCTGATAAGGTCTGATAAAAAAACCTGGCTACATATTCACCCTGTGGATTACATGAATACTTAACCAGTGTAGCCATCGTTTCCAAGCAACATTATAAGCTTTTTTGTGTAGAATTACGCCATGACTTACATAGCAGATCTACTTACCGTTCGCTTCAGGTTCTTATACGTTGACTCCACCCCCACATTTCGGATTTCCAAACTTCCAGTGTCATCTTGTGGACCCCGGGTGGTGGCAGACCCGTCGACACGATGATGAGGAACTGTATATGGGGCGGTAATCCCTCGGGCTTACAGATCTGCTCGCCAGTAGACTTTGCTACAGCGGGGAACTACCAGCAAGTATAATCCCTATGCGTGATTGAGATTATTCAAAACTTTGGGTATTAGACACGGTGGCGCCTGGCGGAAATATCCAAGCTAACTGGAAAATCCACTGCAGTAAAAAGGAGTATAGAAAGAGCGCCCCAGGGTCGATTAAATCGAGAGAAATGTAGTTCGTTACCACATGCACCCGACTGGAAGCAAAGAAGTCGATTACTGGAATGCCCTATCTGCGGAAAAATTTTGTTTGTCCATTCAGACGTCAGTTATTGTCGCATTGTACTAAAATTACTGTACTATTAGTCATTATTTTATTATGACTGAAAAACTTTTAATATAGCTAATATTTCTTTCTGATTACAACGGAGCATGATTTCGTCTTGCGACCAAAAACAGGTCAGACTTAAATATTAAGACGAGCGCCCCATGCGATATCAGAAGCATCAGTTTCAGTTGAAAGATAATGCAATGTTTAAGACATAAATAGCCGAAGGCTTACGGCAATTCTCGAGCCATCAATCCAAAATGTTTCTGGCGTCTGCCGGAATCGTGTGTCATCTGGTGTCCGATATTAAAATTCTGTTGAGCAGCATCAAAAGCGCGCGGAAATTGAGCCGACCTGTGGGTACAGTAAAACTAGCAAAGTTTAATAAACCAATTACTAAGCTCTGTATCTCTTTAAGGGATACACGTTGCTTATTATAAATTTTACAAATTTTTTGGTTTTTAGAATTTGTAATTTCTCTATAGAAACTCGCTTTATATTAGTAGTAGGATTCCACTCGACTCCTAAATAAACTATTGACTCAAATGGAACAAGGATCGCTTTTTCCTTAAATCAATAATTCGGGCTCTTAAATCAATAATGCATTTAAATAATCTATCCTAAAAAATCCAAGGTTTGTACGGCAACATGAACATATTATTATGTCTCCTGAACTCATTTGCCGATTGGTAGGCTATTAAAAATAATCTAAACTAGCTAAAAGCCGAGCTTTGCGAGAGCTCGCGTCGTCACACCTTGACTGACATATTACTATGTTAAAGCACAAATCAACAGGCGTGATAGTCTTTCCGTAAAGTGTACCACAAAAAGTAGAGGTTGTGGGATATACTAAGGCTCGCTTTGCTCGCCCTGATAAACCATGTTACGAATACCTATTTTTTGCGAAGAACTTGAGCCATCCAGTTGGTTATTGTCGCAAAAGCTCTTGGAGCAGAACTCAGTCAATGATAGACACCGTCGTTTCCCAAAGTTGCTTTTGATATATCAGGCGTTAGAATCTATGAGACTCAAATGTGAAAGTATGCCTGCGACCTACCCTGCGACAGATCCACTTTGCAGAGCCAGTCTCCCGGCTGAAGAAAATATGAAACCAAAAACATGTTCAGAAGTTGTTTTGATGTAGTGATTCAGAACCCTTAAGTTGAAGACAGGCTGTGCAGTACCGCCAATACCGTCCGTTTTGCGTACTTATAAAAATTTTGCATCCCCACATGAATAAGGGGCGCTTCTTGCGAAATGGTATACGATACCTGGAAATCATTTTCAGTATTGTTTCTGGTGCTCCCAACTGCCTCCATTGATCCACATATTAAGCGAGACGGCCGGCCTGATATTTCGTGTCAAAAACGACGTCGCTTAACATCACCGGTGTTGCGGGAAGGCGAGGCGACACGTGTATGTCCAGATCCTCTGTTTGCCCGTTTAAAGTGGTTACGTGATGTGCCACGTCCACGAAATGACCCACGATTACTCGATAGGACTGAATGAGAGCTGTGATGACTGCTAGCTTGCGGGGGCAGATCGTTTGGGTAACAACCACAACAACCCTGTAAGGGTTTTTTATGAAATGCGTGCTCCTGGAAGGAGACGCTGGGCTTTTTACCCTCTGCCTGCAAGGTGACCCACGCGATAATTCCTGAGAGGCCAAAAACACTGACGTATTTATCGTCGGATCGCGAACTTGTTTTGTTATAGCCTCTCGTAGGTGACCACATACATAATCTGCAACATATCTGAGGAGATTCTCTGATACTCACCTTCAGAAAAAAGTTCAGCGGAGCTAAAATGGTCGCATTTTGCAATTCCTCTAAAATCAATTCAGAAACTGAATCGTCAAAACAGTCAATCTGACGAATGTAAAATTAGTACAAATTACTAGTCATGAATTGCAAGCAGACTGCAGAGATTTTGATGCCATTAAAAATGAATCATATTATGATTCATAATATTATGATTCTCCAAAGCGACCACTTTAGCCCGCTGATAATTTGTTATTAATACCTGTATAATCAGGATTCTCCTCTTTAAACCATTTTGTGACGTCAGTGGTTTTTGTAGTGAGTTGCGTTGTTCTATGACGCACACAGTAAGCGCTCCAAAAGCCTTATGGCGAGAGGATTGGAGATTTAGAACTTCTTCATTAGTCTCCAAGCTCGTGAATCCTGGAGATGATAGATAAGTTTTTTGTGCCTCTGGCTACCTTATATCACTCCAAGAGGCGTCGTCTAGATGTTGGAGACTACATAAAAGCTTTAAATGTTTTTTTGAGGATTTAAGAACCGACCGGTTCCTTTAAATTAGTTAAACTTTTTCAGGAATATCGTCATATAGGTTGTGGCTTATATTGAAAAACTCCATATATATTGTATTTTACCTTATTTAAATACTGAGTATTATTCTGATGCGGCTGCAATTATTATTGGTTAGCTAAAAATTTTGTTAAGTCACTAATTTCTTTTTACATCCGTTTATATAATTACGGTCTAGGTGACACCTGCGTTTGCCCCCTCCTTTTTTTGCTACGGTGCTTAGCCGAGTCTGAAGAGCTATCACTATCGGAGCTAGAATTTAGAAATTATTCGAATCGTCATAAACAACACATCGCGGTGCAGGTTCGTCATTTTCACATATTTTACTAGCATTTTCATTCATCCTAAAAATAAAATGCTGAAAAGCTAGTCATTAAATTGATAATTTCATTATATTAAAATTATTATGTATAATTATATACTAAAATTGTTTATAAACTTGTAAGTAATAAGTAATAACCAAAATTTTATTTGAACGGAAAAACCGTTAAAGAAAAATATGATGCAAATATTTTATACTTCTTACATCGACAGTAATAATTAATTAAAAAATATAATTAAAAACCAATTGTCATTATATTAACAAAATAAATTATTAAATTAGTACTTATATAAAAATAGTACTTACTTTTTCATTTTTATTTCACATATAATTAAAATATATTAAATTTAATTAATATTAAAAGAATATAACATACCTGTAGATATTTATTTAATATTTATCCTTGAAATAAAATCAATTATACCTGTGTAATTCCTTGAAATAAATTGCACTTATAGTGTACAAAAACACTACCGTATCGGGCGGGAAACAAGACGCCAATGTACTGGCAGACAAGTTAGCTCGCTTTTATAAACTCTCCCTACATCTTCACCATGGTGGGACGAAAGTGGGAGTAACCGGAAGTCAATAGTATGGATATAATGGCGGGAAACGTAGTGCCTATCTCAATTAAATAAGCTTCGAATAACGGTACAGGGAATTAATAGTAAATTATTACAACTCGAAAGTCGAGACTGACGGCTCACGACCATTGTTTCTGCGACGGCCGACGGGATAGCGATGGACGTTGCCATGGTGATATACTTAATACTTATTTAGTCACTTCCATGTCACTTCAATAAAATGGGTTGGTTTTGAGAGACCGTACTCCGTATGAACTTAGTGCCTGCCCTTAGCTGTCATTTGTAAGCCTTGCATCTTTTAATATTCAGAACTAGCTATTTGACCGAGCTTTGCTCGGTAATCGGTATTCAATAAAACACGAATAAAATTACATTTTCTAAAAATGATTCCTAGCTAGATCGATTTATCGCCCCCGAAACCCCCTATCTTCTATATATATGAAAATGGATTTTCAAATGTGTTAGTCGCGCTAAAGCTCGAAAACGGCTGAACGGATTGGGCTGATTTTGGTCTCAAAATATTCGTAGAAGTCCAGGGAAGGTTTTAAAGTGACACGAAGTTCACCGGGACAGCTAGTATACTCATGAAAATCGTTGGAGCCGAACAGAAACTTGACAGCATGATGGTTTTTACAATGAGTTGTATTGTAAATCTAGACACGCGGTCGCGTGTCAAGCCAAGTTCCAGCATGACAGAATGGCGAGCAGCACCGTGTGTAATATTATTGTTATGGGAAATGTCTGTTTTTTTTTTTTTTTGTATCGAATAGGCTCCGAAAGTAATACACCGATTTTGACGAAAATTTTGCACAGGTGTAGAGTAAACAACCACGGGGATACAAACGATACTTTTGATCATGTGAAAATGTACAATTGCTATACTATCCCACACGCATATTATGCAAAATAAATGATTTGATTTGATTTGCCACTGGAGACTGTTAACAGTTTACACTCGGGCGGAGCCACGCATATTCTACGTTTTACCTGCTAAGTGCTAGGTTAAGATTTAAAGTTCTAAATAAAGCAACACTTGTGACTTGAGTCATATACTTTTATTTTCATAAAATAGTATTAGACCATAGTAAATAGACTGATCATAATATTACTGTGTCTCTCAATAATGTTTTGTACTTACAAAAATATATTTCATAATTTTCATTTCAAATTATAATTTAGTAAATCTATATTGCTTTGGTAAGCGCTTGCTTATAATTATATCTTCTATAGTAGTATCTAGTTATCTAGTAATACTCATATTTAAGTATTTAAATGAAAATATAATTTAAATTTTAACTTTCAAAATTTAACTTAAATTATAATACTTTAACATATACTTAAATTATAATACTTTAATATCTCTACTTAACATGAAGTTTGTCTTATTTAAAATAACATCACTTAAGTACCTATTTATAAAACTGGCATAAACTTCAATTATGATTGTAATACAATCGTGGCATACTGGCATTATTTTTCAACATTATACTTATTTTAAGAGTCTACCAAAGTTTAAAAAGTCTAGATGCATTCTAGTTCTACTTTTTTTTTCATTAATACTTAGTTAAAAATATTTTTAGTCCCAACAAAAAGCATTTTTCTTCGCGCATATTAAAAAAACCGGCCAAGTGCCAGTTGGACTCGCCCATGAAGGGTTCCGTAGCAGCAATAAGAATTATTTCTATGAAATTATAAGGTTTTTGATTTATTTTAATATTTCATTTTTGATATAATGAAAGTAAAATTACGGTTTATCATTTATGACGTATAAAAAAAACTACTGGCTAGATCTCGTTCAAACCAATTTTCGTTGGTAGTTTTTGTAGTAATGTACATCATATATTTTTTTTAGAATTATCATGCCCCTACTTTAGAAGTTAGAGGGGGGGGGGGGGACACATTTTGCCACTTTGGAAGAGTCTCTCTCGCAAACTATTCAGGTTAGAAAAAACTGATATGAGAAACCTCAATATGATTTTTGAAGACCTATCCATAGATACCCCACCCCAGTTTCGTTTTTTGCCATTTTGGCTACGGAACCCTAAAAAGCGCAGCGGGCCGAATTTTTCGTACAACTTTATGGCACAGTCATAAATTTTGTTTAAAACATGCGGCCCGCGACTAGTACTGATGTTTATAAAACTTTCCATAGAAGAATTAAATATACTACCTAGATTAAAATTATTTTATATCTAAACAGCAGGTCATAATCTTAAACCTAAATATTCTGAATACATTCATAAAATAACAATAAAATTTAATTTAAATTCATAATAAATTCGTTTCTATCACAAGCATTCACTCTGTTTCTTAATCTATGATCTTAGGGCTAATACAAACTGATTAATGCATGTAAAAACGCATCTTCTGTACAGATTTAGTGCTGGTTTACATTGTTATAGTTATAGGCACGAATAACACTGGAATCTCAAGCTGGATCGGCATTACATGTAAATAAGACCATTGCATCCACAGTGGATGATACAGCTTTCATATATAAATATTTATTTTAAATTTATTCAGAAATAAAACAATTTTGATTTTTGATTTTGATAGCGAAGTAACCACTCTTCAATGAAACCATGTCCAGTAAAAATCTCAGACCAATAAAAAAAGAAAGACGGAGCATTTACAGATAATGGCGTGAAGTCGCTGTCGATCAATGTGTGCGTCACGCCTAGCATAAATACGCTAGGCGTGCGCTTGTGTGCAAAAAAATAATGTTGCCAACTCAGGGTTTCAGATTGTCAAACTCCCATCCTGTTGCAGTCTTATTAAACTACTAAGTAATGACTACAAAAGTTGCTATCAAACTAGATTGTTAATCATCATTCATTAGTAATTGCTGAAAAAAGTAAATACTTAAATATCTATATCTAATAAATTATGTGTTTCAACTAAGAACAGACAGACAAACAGACATACATACAGACAAAAATTGTAAAGAATGTTGTTTGGTTTATGCACTATGTATCGTATACATATTAATATGCAAATAGTAAAAAAATCTTTCAATACTACAAACAGACACTCCAATTTTATTAAGTATATTAATAGATTTTAAATGAATAACGAATTTTAGGTTAAAAATAAACATTTGTCAGGATAATACAGCACGTAATAATATTTTTCCCCTATTATGGGGAAAAATATCTTGCGACCAGCATGTAGCACTGGTTGAGGTTTGTGTTCCGAGACTCCCGAGACAATTTTTAAAACTAATAAATTAAATTCGTTATTTCGGTGGTGATACATAAATATTCAACTAATTACTTGTGAAACGTAATCCCACAAGGTTTCTTTTGAGCACAAGAATTGTTTTTGCACCATTTAACGATGCAGGACGGCATATTTTGATATTTCTTGACGCAGATGAAAACGACATGCGCCGTCACTCGTTGAAACCGGAATGGCGGGCGGCCGGCTTCCTATGGCCGTATCGGCTTCCTATTGCCTGCCTCACCGCGTAGCATGGATGGCTCTGTCTATCTTTTTTTATTGGTCTGAGGTAAAAATCTGGTGGTTCATGAATTGCATGTCAGTCCATTTTTATAGTCGCCTGCTGACTAAAATATTGATTCTATAAATCAAGTCAGCATTTAGAGAAAAGGCTAGATTATAATCTATATCTACAATCTATAATTATATATAAAACTCATAGATGACTGACTGACATGGTGATCTATCAACGCACAGCCCAAACCACTGGACGGATCTGGCTGTGGCATGCAGGTAGATGTTATGACGTAGGCATCTGCTAAGAAAGGATTTTGATCAATTCTACCTCCAAGGGGTTAAAATACGGGATCAAAGTTTGTATATAATAATACTTTTTAACGCGAGTGAAGCCGCGGGCAAAAGCTCGTAATTTATAAAAATATTCCACTTTAATGAAGAAACAAAAGCAAAATCTACGCAGGCTGCAGTGCAATAATATGAGAATTGTCTTACTAAAACTAGTGTATATTTTTCTAAATTATTGGTCTTCGTATTTCCTAACAGCCATACTTAGAATACGACTATTTTAAAACAAATTAGGAACGTTATGTTTAGAACTGGACTATTTTTTTTCCTAATAAAAAAAATTATTATTATGTAACTAAATAATGCGACTTATAGATACATTTTTCAACATTGTGTAAATTGGACGTTGAAAGTCGGCAATGCGTTGAAAAAACGCAGCGACACAATCGCATAGTATGACAACACCTTTATGCTAAATTCTATTATAATCTAGTTCGACTAGGCGATGGAGATATATTTGGTTCGTAGGCATCAAATAGTCTACTGCCCCTACTAGGTAATGTAGGTTTCACTTCGTCGACTACAGTCGTAGTCGTATTATCAGTTTTCTCCGAAGAAGACTCCTTCTCTTCTGGAATCTTCTTCTCTTCTACGATATATGTTCTCTTCTTACCAGGACATCTTCTAGATAGATCTGCGATGAGTGGATGTAGGAGTTTCTCGTCGAACGCGTCTTTTTCGCTTCCCGTCAAATATCCTATAACTATGCCGACTAAAATACAAGTCATTGTACCAATGACTGCGTACCACATGTACGATAGCGAATATATCTTCACGAGAGCGTCGAATCTGGAAACGATAAGTTGGAATTATGGCGCTATATTGAAAAAACCGTCCTTTTTGACGTAATACTATAGGACCCTCACAAATCTATTAATGAGATATACATATCTTCATAGCCTTATCTAGGTTTGAGAAGAACTAGAAAGACGATTAATGTAATTTGCCTCGATACATTTAATTTTCGAAATGACCTCTTAAAATACGAAATTTGAAGATTATTTTTAAACGAAAATAGATGTATCGTAGGAAATTAGTCTAATTGATAGACACCTTTGCAACTCAAAAACGTATAGAAGCATTTTACTTAAATGCTTATTAAAAAAGTTATTTTTTAAATGATTATAATTACGTTTTTTCGCATGTTTTCCGAGCGAGCCGATAGCTTCTGACCGCAGCGTATTCACGACTTTATAGTCATACAAATTAAGTATAAAATTGCCCTTGCGATAAAATTACTTTCGTATAGCGCCTTAATAAGTTTACCGCCAAGTGTGTAAGTATATAAAGAATAAATTCGGCATGTAGCGCCACCTATAATTCAGTTGCCACAAACTACTGCCTCGGGAAGGCAAGTCCGTCCGCCACCGCGGTACCTTTAGTTTTTCGCTAGATGGCGACGCGAGAGTTTCGAGAGATTGTTCGGAGGGCGTGCGGGCAATGGCGGGTTGACTTGCGTCTCCCGTTTTATTTTATTTAGTTTTAAGTATTTAACTCATGTGGAAACGTAAATAAACACAGTTTCTGAAGTATAAACGCGAGTGTTTTCGAATTGTGGTGCAAGAACCACGTCTCCCCTACAGGCTTTATGAAGTGAAAATTGGGAAGAAATATAACGAAAATTGCAAAATCAAAAAGATGATGCCCGCAACAACAAATTTCGTTAAGCCCAAGAGACTGTACAGTGTACAACTATCCTATAATGTATCCTTTTCCGTCTCTCAAAGTAAGACTCCTTAGCCAACGTATTAAGAGGTGACAGACAGACAGGCAAATAGAAAAACAGGTACTACGTCATATATTTTTATAATTTTTGTAAGAATTCTAAAGTTACTAAAGAACTTACAGCGTATACTCCTTCTGTCGTGGCGTATGCCCCTCGTCATGTTTCTGCAGCAGCGACGCCAGGGCTGCCAGCGTCTGGTTCACCGTCGTTGTCATCACCGGCACCGGCCACGTTGATAGCGTCGGAGTGGAATTGCGACAACCCTGAAGATGTTAAGAACATCGTGTAAGAATTTGAAATAAATAAGATAATATTATATTTAACAAATTGAAAGCTGGATGTTATAGAAATGGTTTAATTGTATACTAGAGATTGATGATGCTCGCAACTTTGAAACGTACATTTTTGCGAGGTATCCTATGTCCTTTCCTGGAACTCAAAGTATCCCCATACCAAATTTTAGCAAAATCGGTTCAGTGGTATGGGCGTAAGCAGGAAATAGACATACAGACAGACAGATTTTCGCATTTATAATATTAAGTATGGATTTTACTAACCGTAACTTTGTAGAGACAAATAACGATGAATCAAATTCTTTATTAGGATCTTGATCGATCAGAGATATCTAAAGAATCCATTTGATAAGACTTTCAAACTCATGAATGTTAATGATGATTTGTTAGTGAAATTACATCAATTTACAAAATAGATTTTAAAGTAAATAATCTAATGCAGTGTGACTCTCTGTCTATCTGTCTGTTTGTCTGTTACCTCTTCATATCCAAGCCACTAAAACCGATTTTGCTGAAAGATACGGAGACACCTAGAGTCCCGAGAAAGGACATAGTATAACTATTTAACCCGAAAATGTACGGTTTCCTGGCGATAAACGATTTTTGGTTCAACGGAGTTGCGGGCGTCATCTAGTGATACAAACAACCAACCTCAACGGACAAATCCAACATGGCGACAGTGTCATTGACGTACAGGATCCTGCCAGTGGCCATCCAGATCGTGATCACGTGGGACATGATCATACCCCACAATGCTCCTTTACCGTTGGCCATAGGGAAGAGCGCTGCTAGTAGAAACACTCCTAATAACGCCCCAGAAGTTGCTGATGTCACTAACATTGATCCCTCTACTACACCTCCTACTAAGCCGACGCAGAGGGAGAGGCACATGATGGTAACCGCTGTAAAAAGGAAACAAAACTGATATTAATTTGATATTATCAAGAAATTAAAATTAAACTGTGTCAGAAATCACAATGCAAAATATTGAACTCATCAATTCATTGAAAGCTGTTACAACCTTTTATGGAGTAGTTGAACATAAATTTACCAGCACTGAGCGATCTGATGATAATGAACTATAGCTAAAAACATTCTTGATCATACCAGCTTTCAAAGAAAAAACTTTGATCAAGGTTGGTCCATCCGTTTGCATTCTATGGCACAATGGACAAACACACACTCACACACACATACAAACAGACAGACAGATAGACATCGGAAGCCATCTTTATTATAAAAACTAGAAAAAAAATATCTAAGCTAAGAAAAAAGTATTAACATGCAATTAATGGTTAGTAAAATAAACAAAATAATACAATGGTCTTATCGCTAGTTGGAATTTCCTCTAATCAGTCCCATGAATGGAGGAAATTATGCGTAAGTACATTCTTATCGTACTGTATAGTTTAAATACGTTAGTCACAGTACAACATTGAGTCATTAGTCATTATGCACTAGATTTATATTTCAAAATAATATAATCAATGGATTGAGAAATTTTAAGATAACCTAATCGGGAAACCTAGAAATAAGAAAAGATTTGATAACTTTGACAGAAAAGTTACTATACTGTAACGTATACGTGTTAAGTTTTTGACAGGGAGTCAATGACCGCTACGGCCATGTTTCGTTGAGTACAGTATAATAAATACTAGCTATTTCACCGAGCTTTGCTCGGTATTTGATATAACACGAATAAAATGATATTTTATAAAAATGATTCCTAGCTAGGTCGATTTATCGCCCCCGAAACTCCTATATACTAAATTTCTTGAAAATCGTTGATGCCGATTCCAAGATTCCAATTATATACAAGAATTGCTCGTTTAAAGATATAAGATTATAGGGAATTTGATATTAGATATAACCCATGGCTAATATTACATTCTAAACTTTATGTGGAATATCATAAAAAATTAATTCAAACTTTGCTGTTGAAAAGTTATCGAATGCAACTTGACTAACGATACACCTAAAGACCAATAAAATCATACCATCGGGTTTGCCCACTACGCTAGATTAATTCTTCCATTAAATCCATTAAAGACCAGCTTCTATTTTACAATCTCAAAGGGACTGGTTGAAAAATCTTACCAAATATAATTCCAATGATCTTGATAATGGTCAGCTGCTGTTTGTCGCTGATTCCCTTGAACGCCGGCGCAGCTGACACGAAGTCCTCCCACGTCACAGTGGACAGAGAGTTCACGTTTGATACCAGGAAACTGAAAATTACAGTCATAGGAGATTAGCACTTGGCAACGTTGTTACATAACAGTAATCTGAGAATATCATTAGAATAGGTGATTCAATGCATCTTGCTGATAGTCTTTAATAAACTATAGCAAGATGTTATTAATACTAAAATTAAGGTTTATTGATAGGAAGTAATAACATTTATTACTGTAACAAAACTGACATTATCATTATTGTTGTCAATGTTATTTTATGAAGGTGAGAAGATCCTATAATTCGACAACTATTATAGTATTGTTGTTGGCATCTTGGTTAACTATAACTATTATCAGCTATGCCTTAACCACTCACCACAAAGACATTCTAAATGATATAGACAAAAACATATCTCACCTCAAAGCACCGTTGAAGAGACTGCCCAAAAACAGACCAAGCATTCCAGGCAAAAATCCAAACTGGTCCCGAACATAAAACGGCAAGACTTCATCTGGGGCACTGATTTTATCTGACATCAAGGGATCACAGTACTTGTACAGCGCATATAGCGCCATCCCAACGATCCAGGAGAGTGAAAAAAGAATGGAAACAGCGGGGATATTGGCTAGGAGAGTTCTCTTTACTTTGCCCTCGCTCGACATGGAGCAGTATCTTTGGACGAAGGTCTGTTGGCAGCCGTAGATGGAGACAGACATGAAGAGCTGGCCGATCAGTGCGGACAGCGTATCGACTCGTACGGTTGGATCCCATGTGAAACTGGAATGAAAATATGATATCATTAGGATTGCTATTAATATGTAAACTGTTAATTAAAGCTGTTGCATTTAAATTATTATTATTATAGGGAAATTGGGTAGTCTAGTCTAAAATAGCCTAGGCTCAAAAACAAAAAAGAAATCGGTTTCGAAAAAATACTTCGAAAGCTAGTTAAATTTCTCTTAAAAATTGTTCAGGTATATTTCTTGTGTCTCAAGTACCACAACCGCTAGTCAAGAAAAAAAATTGAAAGAAAGACAATACTCCGGTTCCAAAAACGCTATAAAGAAAACTTACTGGAAGAAATCCAGCCTTCCACCAGCGAGATTCTCTTCAAAGACCTTCTGTGGACCTCCAGCTACCACCGTCGCTTGGATGATGAAGGCCACGCTCACTATCACCATCGTCAGCGTCTGGATCACGTCTGCTCTGAAATTTTATTTCGGTTCTTTTAGTGTCGTTTGTTATAAACCATTATCTAATTTGCTTCAATAAGAGGATTAACCTGGACTGGGATGCCTTTCTAATAGGCAATATGCATGCTGAACTTTATTTTATTTAATAAGCCTATTTTCTTTTTATCCGAAGATAGATAGGTCTTTAGAGCCTTGACGTCAATGAAACTAAATGGATCTATTGTCACCGCCAACTGCTGTAACAGTGACCTAGCGGTCAATTGTTTCTGGTTAGTCTATTATGTTACCTGATAGCAGCAGCCAATCCTCCAAGCATATTAAACACTATCGCCACCAGAGTCAGCACTGCCGCGGACGCCCAATGCGGCAGACCCAATACGGCATGTAGTGCCACTGTTGGGGTGTACACTGTGACAGCCAGGTTGAGGGTCTGACGGAGAAGGAAGGTGGCTGCAGCGACCCGCCTGACTGAGGTGGATCCGAAACGCATCTGGAATGTGTTGAAAAGGTTATGATCATGAATGAGAGAAATGATAAATAACAATTCATTTTGCCGATTATATTTTAAAGAAAGGAAATTGATGATTACTTTAAACAATGAAAAGCATCAAAATCTTGATTAATATGCGGTTAAGTATAATTGAAATTTTGAGAATTGATATATTATTATTATGAATGATGTCTTCAAAAAAACCGGCCAAGTGCGAGTCGGACTCGCGCACCGAGGGTTCCGTACAAACCTGCAAGGTTTACAAAGTTCGTTCATTACGACAATCGAGTCATAACTATGGTATTTTTATTGCAAAATGAAATTCATAACATTACAATGGGGAAAGATGGAGGAGCATAAATTTAAGACAAAGATCTCTTTATCGTTTATATATTTTGTAATGTAACTAAAAATTTAAGGTTTTCGGAATTTTTCCTTTATGTGTGCTATAAAACGTTGCTTCATGCCAAATTTCAAGATTCTAGGTCGACTGGAAGTACCCTTTAGGTTTTGATTCCCTTGCGAGTACTTGCGAGTTTCAAAATATGCAGCTTAAATTGCTGTTTCTTTTGATTGCGTTGACATAGAAGTTTGATTTTGTTACAGCTTAAAGGTATTATAGACCTGAGTATTTGGTATGAATTTCAATTTAATACCTCTACGCGTTTATGAGGAAATGGGTAGTAAGTTTAAAATTATTAAAAAAATATATATTATGTGATGTAACTAAAAATTTATGGTTTTCGTAATTTTTCCTTTATCTATGCTATAAGACGTTGCTTCGTACCAAATTTCAAGATTCTGAGTTCACGGGAAGCACCCTGTAGGTTTTGATTCCCTTGCAAGTGTCGAAAATTTGCGGCATAAACGGCTGTATCTTTTGATTGCGTTGGCTTAGAAGTTTGATTTTTTCACAGCTTCAAGGGACAGTAGACTTGAGTAATTGATATAAATTTCAGCTTCATACCTCCACGCGTTCCTGAGAAAAAGGGTCTTGACAGACGGACGGACGGACAGACGGACAACAAAGTGATCCTATAAGGGTTCCGTTTTTTCCTTTTGAGGTACGGAACCCTAAAAATTACGAGATAGTGATATATTTTGGTGTTTGGTATTCTTTTCAATTTTTTTGAGAATTTCTTTTCTAATAAAATCACAGAATTTAAGTTTGCGTGCAATTATAATTTTTCTTGTTGTTATTGAAAACTTAAGTACCCTTTTGGTCCTTTGAAGGTTACACGTTCAATTTTAATTACATAATGAAGAAATGATTGACGGACTGCGTCAATCAACTGGTTAAGACGTTCAGTTTCGCATCAATCTTACCAGATTGATGGACTGAACTGATGAGAAACTGAGCGTGTAACCTACGTATTACAACTGACCTGTAAATACTCATAGACGGAGTTAGTCTGGAGCCTGTAGTAGACCGGTATGAAGATCCAGCAGACGAGCGGAAAAGCCAGCGCCATGCCGTACAGCGTCTCCCACATCGCTGATCCGTAGTAGACCAGCTCTGATGGGAAACCTGGAAGGAGAAACTGATATTGAGTAACGTGTTTAAACAACCTTTCTTTTTTGACGACCTCTGCGGCACAATTGGTTGAGTGTGTGGCAGCTCAAGCCGGGGGTCGCGGGTTCGAATCCCGCCGACGGAACAAAAAGTTTTCAATGTTCCCGGGTCTGGATGTGTATTAAATATGTGTATGATATACTAAAAATCTTAAATATATTTATAGTATAAAAGTGTTAAATATAATATTTCCGTTGTCTGGTACCTGTAACACAAGTCCTTCAGGTACTTACTTAGCACGGGGCCAGAGTCCAGACTGGCGCGGGCGTGGTGTGGCCCTTGTGGTTTGTAATGTGGCCCTTATATTATAGAGGTCACTGTGATAGTAGCGGCGCTGACAAAAGCAATTTTTTTATTTGTACGGGCAAGCGCCCTCGTGTCATGAATTTCTTCATACAAAGGTGAAAAAAGTTACTCTTTCGGAACTGCTACTTCGACACTTGGGCACTTGGGCACTATACAAATAACTCCCGCGTAACTAGCCTGGTTTATTTGAAACCAGAGTGCTCTTGTGTATTGCGCACATACTTGGGCACTATAAAATTACTCCTGCGTAACTGGTCTGGTTTCAGAACGCGTCGTGGCCGTTTTTATTAAGGCCACAACACGAATTCAGCCACGAGGCTGTTTTTAAATGCTCAGAACGCGTCATGGCTTTTCTCGATTACCAGAATGCGTGGTGGCCGTTTTCATTAAGACGCGAAATTCGCGTCGTGGCCGTTTCACTATGACCACAACGCGTTGTGAGCCATTTTTTCGCGCACTGAGCGTTTTCTGTCTTTGAGCGTAACATTAAACATATAACATATTAAGATAAGCACTAAAATTCTATTCATGATGGTATCTTCATAATACTATCATGAAATTTAATAAGTATCACTATACTATTATATACTTATTGTATAATATTATTATCATAATATCATCTTCCCACGTAGCTTACCAGATAAACATTTAATTGTGACAGAATATTATTATTTTTAACAAAAAATTAAAACCGACTTCCAAGGTAAAAACAATAATAACATCCTTATATGATAATATATATAATATATAAATAATTTTTCCTATCTCATGGTGCCTTTTTCCGAATTCGGCTAATACTCAACTATTTCTGCACTCAATCTTCATAATTTTGAAGTCGGTACCAGAGCTGAATCCAGATGCCAGAATATTTGAAATGTATTTTGTAACTGGCGCCGACGTCAAAATTATGAAGATTGAGTACAGAAATAGTTGAGTTTTACTTTTTAGCCTAATTCGGAAAAAGGCACCATGAGATAGGAAAAATTATTTAATACTTTCTAGTTCATATAAGGATGTTATTGTTGTTTTTACCTTGGAAGTCGGTTTTAATTTTTTGTTAAAAATAATAATTTCACTCCTTTTAGTTACCTAATAAAATTATCGCACTACTATACGTAGATTAGGGCCGATTCACACCGGAATGGCAGAGGCGAGGCGAGCAGTTCTATGACACTATATAATTTTAAACTTTATCTTCATTATTGTAATACATAGTATCGATTGAGAAATCGACGCCGCCGGCGGCCGCAAGAGGCCACAAGCGTCCACGGGCGGCCGTAGATTTCTCAAGCGATACTATGTAATATTATGTATTACAACAATGAAGATAAAGTTTAAAATCATATGATACTGAAACTGCTCGCCTCGCCTCCGCCATTCCGGTGTGAATCGGCCCTAATACACCTGTATATTATTCTACGTATCTTATTACAATTTGTTAACAGTCACACTTACAAAATATAATATCAGCTGCAGATAATTTTAAACAATACATTTTAAAAAATCGAAGTGGACACGTGCTAGGGCCGCGCCAAACCGGAATTTTAGCAGCGGCGAGGCTTTCAGTGTCATATGATTTTAAACTTTATCTTTATTATTGTAATACATAGTATCGCTTGAGAAGTCTACGGCCGCCCGTGGCCGCGATTGGTAACTGGTAAGTGTGACAGTGCACTAGCATGTGACTTGTATTATCGAAGCAACTTACTTCTCAGAAGTAATGTCAAATGTGTGCCTTACGCTCTGGAGATAAGGTTGAATATTTTGTCATGTTCAATTTTGGTGACATTGGTGACCCTGACGTGGTAATGATGATAATGGTGAATGTAATTTGTATAGTAGCATATGCTTTCAGTTCTTAAAACAGCGCCTAAGCCCCTAAACTTCTATCTATAAGGAATCCGGAGTTCTCTTAGTATCTTCGGAACCATAATATACCTTAGTGCAAAATCTTGCGTTTTGGTAGCATATGCTTAGGATGCTTCTCATAAAACCAAAATCACCATATGTTTCCATATAAATTTCGAGGAGTTCCCTCGATTACTCATGGATTCCATCATCAAGTCACCACTTTTGTGAACATGGTACCAAATTGAAGTGAAACCTAATACAACAAAACAAAAATTTCGAAAATCGGTTCACAAACGGAGGAGTAATCGTTGAACACACAAAAAAAATCCACAGCCGAACACATAACCTCCTCGTTTTTTGGATGTCGGTTAAAAAGATGAATTACTTGTAAGGAATTTTAGGGTCACGTTACACCGAAATGAGATGCGGCGACGAATATCTTTACAAAATTAAAACGTCAAGTCGACTTTTTTCAAGCTATTTGATATTACAATTTCGTAGTTTTATGCATCGTCAATTCACGCCTCGTTTCGTTTCGGTGTGACCCGATCCTTATATATTTAGGTATATTACTATACAATACATTTACTAGGGATATAGTCTGAAAAACGTTTACAAATATTATTACCTGGGGTTTTTTTTTTTCAAAATTTCATAAACATGTACCAAAAAATTGCTGATAATCAAAATCAGATTGGGTCAAAAAGTTTGATCATGTTACACATATAAAGTACTAGAACTACTCCAGCTAGCTAAAATTGGCTGCAACGTGAATATTCCATTACTTCTTTGGCTTCATCACCATAGTCATCACGCTCCCGTGTGTTATTTTAACTAATAAGATTATCAAAACGTGTCTAGCCACGTTACTTCCGTTCAAGACAATAATATTTTTGTTACGAGTAATACTTGGGCTCCTTATTATGAAATTCATAAACCAATAAGTCACCTTGAAGTTTTTAAAAAATTTAAATAGCCTACAAACTGCTTAAATAATTATAATATTAATTTATTCTATCACATTTAAACACCCTTAAAAAGTAATTTATTAAAGAAGTTAAGTTAAAACCTTAACTTAAATTAAGACCAAATAAAATACAGATAACGTGCAGATAACAGTCCAAAGTAAGAATGGACTACTTAAATATTTGTGATTTTTACTACAAAACTGCGCCTGTATTTATATTATTTAGTGCGAATAGTACTTACGTCTGCATTCACAAACGTATTATAATGATGATTTAGCTTAAAATAAATATAAATACGTTAATATTAGATCTAAAATACATTTACTGACAAAATATTCATTAAATTATTGAAATGTGTTAAGTACATAGCTGAATGCGGCAGTTTTTACTTTTCGTTGAGTTGTCGGCTTTTTCATTTATCTGATGTTTTATAAGCCCCCGTTTCTAAGATCTTGTTGATTGCTGTGACCAGAGTCAATTGCTAATAATGTGACATGCAATGCAACTGAGTAAATTATTGTGAGCCGTTTTTTGCCGTTTCTATTTTTCAGTGTGGATCTTTATAATAGTTCTATGTCTCCAAAATTACATGAAAAACTCCCTAGTCCATATATTACGCAAAGGTTGTAACAGCTAGCTACTAGCACATACAGTAAATAATCCGACCAAAATCCTACATGCTGCACATCTTTTTTTTTTAAATGAAATATGAGGGCAAACGAGCAAACGGGTGACCTAATGGAAAGCAACTACCGTCGCCCATGGACACTCAGAAGAGCTGCAGGTGCGTTGCCGGCCTAAATCATTTATCAGAATATTTATTCAAATTTTGTACAAAAACTTTTTGGTTTACTGTCTGTGCTAGTGTTGCCGTCTAGCGGGAAAATATTGCAGTTATAATATCCTATTGCTGTTAAATTATGAAATACCGTAATAAATCAAGCTTCACAAGAAAGTAGAATGTTTTTTAGGGTTCCGTAGTCAACAAGGAACCCTTATAGTTTCGGTCTGTCCGTCCGTCTGTCTGTCTGTCCGTCTGTCCGTCTGTCCGCGGTTTTCCTCAGAGACTATAGGACCTACAAAGCTGTAATTTGGCATGAATGGGCATATAACATGGTAGGTACATGAAAATTAAAAAATATATTTTTTATGGTACCTTCCATACACATCAAGCGGAAATGAAAATTTTTTTTCGCGTCCACCCCATCGTGTGGAGTGTCGTTAGATAGGTTTTTTTAAAAATATTATTCTTAGATCATTTTCCGATTTAGGGATCCGTTTGTGAAATATTAAGTTTTAAAGTGGAAAAAATCGCTAGAGTCCAGTGTCTCCCCCTTCTACCAGCTAAACGGTTGCTTCTGGAAATGTGAAAAAATTCACGAGAGTAGGAAATATGCTGAATTTAAAAGGAAAACTATCGCGGCTAAGAAGACTTCATAAGTTATTGAGTACTTAATTGTCGATCAACTAAAAAAAAGAAAAAGGCAAAGTATATATAAATAAACTTTTCGTTCAAATTCCTTGGAAAGTAACTGAGATGATGTTGTTAGTAGTATAAAACACGAAATGTACATTCATTGACCATACAAAAATTAATAAAAACTAGCGGTACTACGGAACCCTATATTGCGCGTGGCCCGACACGCACTTGGGCGGTTTTTTTTTTATCGTTAATTAATCATATTTTCGATTGTCAATTTTTAGACATCTCATTTTCAATTAGCTGGTTTTCATTATTCCATTATACTGAATTCCGACTGGAATAATGTAAACTGGAATGAATTGGAATGTGAACATATTCCAGAACATTTCCAGTACCCTTTTACATTATTCCAGTAGCAAATCAGTGCTGGATTGGATCACTGGGTTGGAATAATGTAAACCAGAAGGTCCAAGAGCCAGCGACAGCCGGACCTTCGTAATTTTTTTTGCCGATTGGCCAATGACTTGCTCCTAAACCGGACTCACGGCACAATTTGCAGTGTCCTTGAAGTCATAGTCAATCTGCACTCAACAGTCAACACACAGACAAGGTACTCACATCGTAATACTGCCTATGTGTGTGTGTGCGGAAATTCGGGTGATCTAGTATAAAGATACTACTACTCTGTATACAAGGAGTGACACAAATAAGTGATGATACTCTAGTCACTAGTGTGTCCCTCGTATAGAATTACTGTAAAAGTTGCAGCAATAACATACTTTCTTTTTTGTTTGAGCAAAAGATATGGGCTGTGGCACTTCTCATAGAAATATAGAAGTCAGAAGTAAGAAACAAAAGGGAGTAGGGACACATAAACGTAAGGTATTATCACTTTATTCTGTTAGTCTGTATTTTTCCACTGTAACAAAATATAACAATCTACTTACCCAAAAAAGACCTCACTCCCAGCGTCCCTCTTGCCACTGACAGTATCATGGTGAGGGTACCGACCCCTCCCCCCGCGAATATGTACGCCCTCTTCGCGCTTCCCCCCGCCTTGGCGTCCCTCTTCCTCTGCCATAGCGGGACGACGGACGAGGCGCAGACAAACGCGACGAAAACGATGCACTCCCAGGCAAGGATGCCGGTGTTCATGTTGAAACTGAAAGATGAAAGTACACTGTTATTATAGGGCTTTGGTCCACCACACATTCCATCACCACTATATCTCCTTTGTCGCCAGGATCGACAGCGGTATCCAACCACAAAAACCCTTTGAATCGGTCCCGCTTCCGGATCCGCTCCCGGATCTCAGGGAGCCTGAGGAACATGCTAAAGCTGTCTTGGGACCCGCAACGAAATTAATCAGAAGAAGATAGGAGTACGAATTATACAGTTTTCCCTCCCCACGAAAAGCGGGAGACAGCACAAAGTTGCAATGACCGAAATTTAGCGACGCTCGATAACGAGCTGATTTATTGTATACTACATGACGCCCGCAACTCCGTTGCGCCAAAATTCGTTTATCGCGCTGGAGCCTACATTTTTCCGGGATACAAAGTATCCTATGTCCTTTCCCAGGACTCAAGGTATCTCCATGCCAAATTTTAGCCAAATCGGTTCAGCAGTTTCGGCGTGAAGAGGTAACAGACAGACAGACACACTTTCGCATTTATAATATTAGTATGGATTGATAGATTAATAGTCATTTTAAGAGTAACATTGTCCTACAAATAAAACAGTGCATATTTTAGGACCATCAATTCAAAGTATGAAATCCATTCTATATCTGTTAGCTACCACATTCGAGATTTTTCGCAGGTAAAATTAATGTTCGTCTTATTAAAATGAAGCTACTTACAAAAAATTAGCTTGATAGTAATAAAAAAAGATTTATTCTACGGCTCCCGTACTATTAAAAACAAGGGAATTTTTATATTGCACACACTTAATATTTCGAAATATTCAGATGATAATATTTATCAAGATCACTCGTTATCAAATCAACTAATATTGTTATACATTAACCCAAATAATTACATACGTAGACTGGGTCATTGCTAATTATATTATTGTTACCAAATACAAGAACACCATCTAGAAATTTCCCCATATTCGACCTCATAACTACACTACAGGTGTAACAAAACCTAAATAACACTTTAGGGCGTGTATGTATCCCTTATATTGTGTTCACTGTGAAAGTAGCAGCGCTGAGAGAGCAAAATATTTTTTGTGATTTGTATGGGCATTGGGCAAGCGCCCGAGCGTCAGTATTTTTCCCATACAAAAGTTTAAAAATGTTACTCCTTCGGCGCTGCTTCTTTTACAGCAAACTCTTTATTATAGGGGACCCATACACACCCTAAATTATTATCACTTAGTTTAGTCACACGCTGTATACGTAATAGGAAAATTTATAATGCTCGGGCGCTTACCGATACAGATCACAAAAAATTGCTCTTTCAGCGCTGCCGCTTTCACAGTGAGCTCCATACAGGGGACTCATACATAGGACACTTTTTATCCAGGAAAAAATGTGCTTTTCCCGCGCGATAAATTAATTTTGGTCCAACGGAGTTTCGGAGGTAATTTAGTAATAAATAATTATTATAATATACTAGCTGTCCCGGTGAACTTTGTGCCACTTTAAAACCTTCCCTGGACTTCTACGAATATTTTAAGACTAAAATCAGCCCAATCTGTTCAGCCGTTTTCGAGTTTTTTTTTTTTACGCGACTAACACATTTGAAAATTCATTTTTATATATAAACAAGATTGAACAGTTACAAAGCCATAAACAAACTTTTTATATCCCTTTGGGTGTAAGAACTAGGCTTTTAGTACACAATATTATGTGACAAATCATACAAGCTGTAATTACATTATTGTATCCATGTTCACACAAACGGTGTCGAGTCGGTTAGCGGAAAATCGACGATTGTATGTGTTTGTATGTAATTACATACAAACGTAAATAACAATTGTCACGGGGCTTGTGCAGGTCATAATAATGCAGTCGTATATAAATAGCATTTACCACAATATAGTACAACGGATAGTAGTTGAACTTATGCTGAATGCAGTTCAACTACTCCCTCTCGCCCCAGAACACAATATGATATTGTGGGATATTCTAGGGAGATCATAAATGTATAGCTTGCCAAAAAAAGTAGTACGTCGTACATAAATATTTCATCACTTAAAAGAAAAAGGGGCATTTTTGTATGGAAACCGTACCCAAGCTATAGCACGTGCACATCATGTCTCAGTGCTACATTAGTGGGTACGATATGCCCCTCCTTTTTTAAAATATTTATACATTTTAAATATTAGCACCCTAATATATTTATTCTATACGTTGTCTGCGAAAATACGGAGCGAAAACACCAAAATTTAGTCCAGACAGACTCTTTCCCGACTGACTGTATCTAGATGCTAAGCCAAAAGTTATCTTGATTCTCATAACTTACATTATAATAAATTATTACGAGTCGGCACTCGTACCCACCCACCACTAGGGATTGCAAAAAACAGATTTTTTGAAAAATCCGGACTTACGGATTTTTTCATCCTCAAATCCGGATAATCCGGATTTTTTGTAATTTTTTAAATATTTTTGATAAACAGCTTTAAATGTGAGTTGTTTTCTTATTATTTATTTATTTAACAATAATTTTAAAAGTGCAAAATAAAACGTCTTAAAATTAACATTTTTCTTTAAAAAAAAACGCTAAGATGGGTGCAAAAAAGCAATAGATTAAAATAACAGTATCTGGTACTTTCAATTTTAGGAAATTATTAGAATTAGTGCTCATTTTGGGTAGGAACACTAGGAACCAATTAAGAATCCTTACCAGAAGCCTAACTGGCACTGCAAGCTCAACAAACAATTAAACAAAATGGGTATTTGTAGCATAACAATTTGCAGATTCTGTAAGGAGGAGGATGAAACACCTATTCACCTTCTCCTCGACTGTCCTGCTCTACTACAGAGCAGGAACAGGCACCTTGGTCGCCACGAATACTCATCCACAGACCACAGAGGAAATTCGTGGCACCAACCCCAACCATATCCTATTATTCTGTAAAGCTGCTTGTTGAGTTTACAATGTCCAGTTAGGCTTCTGGCAAGGAGCCTACTTTCTTTTCATACTAGCCAACTCATCACTTTGCCCAGCAGTTGGATAGTATATTTATATTTAGACTATTGCACAGAATATTAAACTTTAAATCAACATTTAGTTATATTATAAACTTACTATATGCCTTTATTTTATAAGACGAAATTGCAAATCGTCATTAGTTACATATTTTATAGAAAAAACTGTATTCAATACTAAAATGTTCTAAAATAATTATTGTAAAAATATTTGACATCGTTGCATTTATATTAATATAGGGTTTAAGAAATTAAAATATGTCATTATTTCTTTTAAATAAAATGATAAAATGCAAAGAAATGTAATTACAACCACCAAATAACTACACAATGCAATGTTAGACATACCAAATTCTGACTTTGTTACGTGTAGACCACGCAAAGTTGTGATAGCGCCTTTAATCAAATGTGAATTTGTATGTCGGATATTACACGATACATTTAAATTAATTTTGTATAACGTAAAAGCTTCTTTTTCATAATTTTATCTACTATTCGAAAAAACCGAAAATCCGGATTTTGAGAAATAAAAATCCGGATTTTTCGGATTTCGAAGTATCCGGATTGCAATCCCTACCCACCACCCACTGAACGCAAACTAGATAATAATATTATTATATTTTGTCGCGAAAATACGTTTAGGCAAAAAACCTTCTTATAATATTATTATTTTAAGAAGATTTTTGTGAGATTATTATAAGAAGATTATATTTTTACCTTAGAAACATATTTTCAGGGACAGTGCAAAGTTACATTACTGTATGATGTGATTGCTGTGTATTTACTTTACTGTACCGTTAAATTATAATATTAAAGGCGAGGTTTCACAGTGCTAGCATTATTACAGTAGAGATAAACACAAATCATTTTTTTATCTTCTTTTTTACGTTATTTATAAAATCTATAAAATATAAATATCTGAATAAGGGCTTTGGTAGACAAATTAATTTTATCAATCTTTCTTTATTAATCACAACAAAATGAGTTGGATGATTTTAAACATACTGTCAAATATTTTATACAGTGCATAGTACCTATATTTTATACTACCTGTATAAAATATAGTGATAATATTTATTTAGGGTTGATGGGTCCTTGAAAACTTCGCAATGAAAGTAGCAGCGCTGAAAGAGTAACTTTTTTTAAACTTTTGTATATAGGAATATTCATGACGCTGTGGGGCTTGCCTATACAGATCACAAAAATAGATCTTTAATGCCCGGGACACACGAGGCTAGTTTTTCAAGCTAGGATAGCAAGCTAGTGTTAGTAAGCTAGCAAGCTAGTGCTTCTGGCTTCGTGTGGACAAAATTTAAAAAAAAATAAAAATAAAATAAAAAAGTAGTCAAAGAACGTTCGTGTGCCAAAGCCTAAAGCCTACTACTAAATATTTAAACACTAAAAAATATATAAATAAACAGTAAATTTACTACAAAATATTTAAATACTAAAAATATTTTTTAGTTTAAATATTTTGTAGTAAATTTTTGTGCAGGAACCTAGGTAATTACTATTTTAAGCTGAAAAATAACGTCGAACATGTTAAATATTTTCGTATGAGAAAATGATTTTGGTATTACGTATGTATGAGAATTTCGATGGGACCCGGCCTCTTAATCACAAGCTGGCGCGAGCTACTGTAATAATGCAAATGAGCTAAGGAGGCAATAACAGAAAATCATGATCGTAATTTTCTCCTCCAACAATTACTAGTTTTACTACAATAGTTAAGCAACATAGTTATATTTAAATAATAGTTAACATTTAACAATGGGACAAACAGACATGACATAACTATTTAGCGTTTTATGTGTTAATTGTGATTCTAGGACGACAGAGATAATGACTTCTTTTATTTTTATATTAGCAATACATGTAGCCCTAGCACGGCGACCAGTGGAAATGCGAAAGTATAGACAAACTGTGATAAACATAAGCTGCGGTTCCGATCTTTTTTCTTTCCGAAAAATTCAATTAAAATACCACTTTGTGACAGACTATAGTCCTGAAAATTCAAATAATATCCTACTTTATGAGTCATTTCAGTCATAAAGTGGCATTTTAATTTAATTTTTATCGGTCGCGATTAGCCGCGGTAAAGATCGGAACGGCACCTTAAGTTTATGTCCACAGTTGGTCTATACTTTCGCATTTCTACTGGTCGCCGTGCTAGGGCTAATGGTGTCATAATTTTGATTTCCAACGTGGAAATTACATGCAATTTTATAATTGTAAAAAACCATATTTTTTTATGTAATCTACGAATGGCCCTTTACAACTTCCATACTTAATCATTTACAACTACACCTCACAGATTTTATTACACAGTATTTTTGGCACCGTTTCCTCATATCTTTAGGTACTGCAGACTGCAGATGTAAACATATTGTAATGACTCATTATTTTCCTAATACATATAACAAACTAGAACAGGCAAGCGTGACAAGTAACCACAGATAAAAAAAATAGTTAGTCTACCAGAATCTGATGGCAATTTTTGACAGCAGATTTTCAAAAAATACCCTTGATCATTGGATAAATTTTTATCCAATGATCAAGGATATTTTTGAATCAGCCGCTATAAGAAGAAAAAAGGATCAAAATGTTTTATTCCAATTACCCCGGCATTCAATTCATTTTCTCACTTTTTGCCATCAGATTCTGGTAGATCTATAATTATTACGTACGTAACCCTGTATCTACCTCCCGAATATTTCCTTCCGAGATACGTGCACATTGTGACGGGGCGCAGGGTGTAGGTCGTATTTTTCATACAAGTTTGATCACAAAACTTACGCTTAGGCCCAATTTCACCAACGACTGTTAAAATTAATGCTCGAATTAGTTTTTCATATAAATACAAGAGAAGACATCACATTTTAATAAGCCGTTAAAGTGAATGTAACGTTACAGAGTCGAGCATTACAATGCGCACCTTGTAATGATACAATGTGTAATATAAACTTGATACAACTTGAATTTAACTTGCTATGTAATGCTCAAAGCCGAATCTATAATGTTACATTACACGCGAATGCTCTCGGTGAGGGAGCACCTTCATGCTAACAGATGTTGGTGAAATTGGACCTCAGTGCGTTGAATACTTTAGAAAAGTTGTCACAACTTTTTAGATGCAGTCATCAGAAGCATGAAAATGTGATGACGGGTATACCTTCATTGAAATGTTACAATTTTAGGACCGAATATTGCATTTATTAGAGGACGCAATTTTATTTTTGGGATATATTGGTGGGGTCAATAGAAGCTTAACCTCAAGTTTGTGGGGTCGCCGCTCTTGTCCCCTGGTCGTCATCTTGAAAAAGGGGTGACAACAGTATTTTCGTGATATCTCGGAAACTATAAGTCTTACAAAAAAATTGTAAGAACATAATTTGTTGCAAATTATTTTGCCTACAAAACCTACGTTTCTATAACTTTTTACCCTAAATTAAAAAATTTAAAAGTTATAAGCAATAAAGTGATAAAAAAATTAAAAGGTTTATTATAGTTCTTTAACTTTGTTTAATACATTTTACAAAAAAAATACCTTAGACCAACCTTGTAGATGATCTTTTAAGAAAAAATCCTCCAATCCCCCCGGATCTCATGAAATTAATTTTTTGCAGATACAAAGGAAACAGTAAAAGCATGTGTGGCTGCAGAAAAGCACGCCTAAAATGCTCTACAGTATGCCTACTATTCTGTAAAGCATTTCAGGCCTGCTTTTCTGCAGCCTTCAGTAATGCCTACTATACTACAAATATATATGCATACTATATTATAGTATGCCTACTAAACTAGTCTGCACATGCCTACTATACTGTAAAGCATTTCAGGTCTGCTTTTCTGCAGCCACACATGGTTCCACAGTTTTTTTTTTGTATCTGCAGAAAATAAATTTCATGAGATGGGGTGAGATCGAGGGATCTTTTTCTCAAAAGATCATCTACAAGGTTGGTCGAAGGTATTTTTTTTGTAAAATGTATGAAACGAAGTAAAAGAGGGATAATAAACTTTTTAAAAATTGTTATCACTTTTTTGCTTATAACTTTTTAAATGTTTAATTTAGGGTAAAAAATTATAGAAACATATTTGTAGGCGAAATAATTTGCAACAAATTATGTTCTTACAAATTTTTTGCAAGACTTATAGTTTCCGAGATATCATGAAAATAGTGTTGTCACCCCTTTTTTCAAAATGGCGGCCGGGGGACAAGAGCGGCGACCCCACAAACTTGAGGTTAAGCTTCTATTGACCCCTCTCACATATCCCAAAAATAAAATTGCGTCCTCTAATAAATGCAAAGCAAATGTGACATTTTAATGGACTAGTACTACTACAGTCATATGGCCAATTCCCACACTATTGATCTATCTGCAATACTGGATGAGCGCCAAACCAGGCGCCTGTGACTCTAGACACGTCTACATTTAGACGTTACGTAGTTATTTACTATGTTTTACTCAACTGCCAAAAAGAGCTAAAATTTTTGGATAGGCGGACTTCTCAGAACCGTTCATTTTGGCGCAAGCTGCTTAGCTTACTTTGTTCCCTAAAATTTCCGAGCAGTAAAGGAGGATGGCCAAACATGTATGGGAAGTGTACCCACCACCAATAACTGTCAGGTTAGCCTCCGGGGCTGGGTTCGGTTGGTCTCCTGGGTTAGGTTAGGTTATCCTTCTTTTTAAATGACAAATGACGATGAAATAAATATTGGTCTTTTTTAGAATTATGAAAGTTTAATTATTTTGAGAAACTAGCAATGATCGACTTTTTATAGTTAAGTAAGTACCAATAATAATACTATTTGATTAAAATGATAAAACTTGAAAGTAAATCGCAATTATATAGAACTTTCAAAGGTGTTAAATGTTACAAAATATATATTTTTTTCTTTATTCAATACCAACAGCGTATTACAATATAGAACTTAAAACAATTTTGGTCCTGGTTCTCCCACACCGCAGTTAGAAAATGTTTAGTAACGTTAGTAAACATTTAATCACAAATGTTAAAAAATATTAAAAATGTTTTCATGTTAGAAAATGTTTAGTAAACGTAAGTTATCAAATTAAAGCAAAACAAAATATTATAACAAAATACAACATAATATTGTGTTACCTTTTGTTTGTAAACCTTATAAAGAACGACAGGGTATGCGGTGAGCCAATACCAGATTAAATGTTATAAAATGTTAGTAAACATTTTCTATTAGTGTAGGAGCACTTATTATATCGCTGGCTTGCGAGAATATAGACGCAACTAAAAATTATTGATTTTAGAGAATATCACTTTTTAATTTCTTTGTAAGTAAATATTTTTGTGCATAACCCAAAATGTAAATTATTTATTGAAGGATTGACTGTACTGATTAAAAGAAAATTTATTGTAGAATTAAAAGACATAAAGAAAATTATAACTTTTATTAAAAATTATTTTAAAAAAGGGGGGTTTCAGACATCAGTCTTTATTCATGAAAATCCAAATTATAAAAATCAAATTATGTCGTAGCTTTAATGTGTCTTAAAGATTCAAATTTAATAGGTATCAGAAACATCGACGAATCACTAAATATGTCACCATTCATGAAAAAAATTCAACAGTTATTGTAACTCAACTTTTAAATACGTCGATATTTTCGAGAACCGGTCGTGCGTTCCATCCGTTATCATAGCCGCAACTTAGGCGCAACTGAGATGAGCCGTTATTTGTGATTACGCGGCTTCGAGTGTTTTGACACTGTCTCTTTCTAACGGTTGCTGCCGCGAAACTGGCGTTGCGTCTCTGTTGACGATAAAATATCAAAGATTTCTGATTGCTTGGCATACATAACTTAATTTGACCGAATTTTGAATTTCATCTGTATTCTCGCAAGCCAGTTGTAACAGCACCGTACCAGCACATGTAACAGTTCCTAACAAAATGTAACAATTGACAACATTTTGTCACGGCGCGGCGGTGTGGGAGCACCATTACTATCAAGCTAATTTTTTGTGAGTAGCTTCATTTTGATAAAACGAATAACATTTTTATCTGCGAAAAGTCTTGAAAGTAGTAGAAAGGATTTCATACTTTCATTTGATGGTCCTAAAATATGGATTGTTCTATTTGTAGGACAATATGTTACTCTTAAATAATTATAATATAACTATTAATCTATCAAGTATCAATATACAAAAAATCAGCTTGTTAAGGATTCGTTTTAGGGTTCAGTAGTCAACCAAGTTTTGTTGATTACAGTACCCTATAATGCTTGATAGTAATTAAAAAAAAATATTCTAGGGCTATATTAACATTGACGTATAATGTGAATGTGTGTTGAAACTTGAATAAATGTTTTATTATTATTATTATTTTTATATTGTACGCCAATGTTGATATTTATTTAGGTATAATGGCAGGTTTAACGAATTGGTTTAATGAATAACTAAAATCGTCAATGTTCCGTAACCCACATGACAAAAACATAATTCAATTGTATAAAATATGAGATTCGCGCAAAAAAATTCAACCCAAACTACGGACTCCGTTAATTAAGGGTGAAGCCAACCGAGCGTAATTTGTGAGTTGTGCGTCGCAGAATTTCGGTCGCGTAAATATTATCTTTTCATACAAATCATGACTTACAATATTTATAAATCACTAGCTGTCCCGGTGAACTTCGTGTCACTTTAAAACCTTCCCTAGACTTCTACGAATATTTTAAGACTAAAATCAGTCCAATCCGTTCAGCCGTTTTCGAGTTTTAGCGCGACTAACACATTTGAAGATCCATTTTTATATATAAAGACTAGCTGTCCCGGTGAACTTCGTGTCACTTTAAAACCTTCCCTGGACTTCTACGAATATTTTAAGACTAAAATCAGCCCAATTCGTTCAGCCGTTTTTGAGTTTTAGCGCGTCTAACACATTTGAAAATCCATTTTTATATATAAGAAGAGAAGATGACTTACAAAATTACGCTCGTGTGAATCAAACAAGAGTTTTGTATGGAACCGAATGCAGCAGAATTTCTGCCAGCCGAAATTCTGCGACTCACAACTCACAAGTTACGCTCGTTTGGCTTCACCTTATCGTGGAAAAATGTACGGCACCCTTTTACGCACACTTTGCAGTATACTGCTTTATATTTAGTTATAAATTAAATCTTATATATAAAATTCTCGTGTCACAATGTTAGTCCACGAACTCCTCCGAAACGGCTGATTTTTACCAAATTTTATATGCATATTCAGTAGGTCTGAGAATCGGCTACTCGGTACTTTATATATTGATAAGTACATTTGTTGAATAAAAAATAGTAAATTATTACAACCTGAGACTGACGGCGACCATTGTTTGTGCGACGGGATAGCGATCGACGTTGCCATGGTGACATACTTATTTAGTCACTTCAATAAAATAATATGGGCGAAATACTTTATATTATGGCAAAGCAACGTTTGCCGGGACAGCTAGTAATATTGTATAAAAATTAATTGTGTTTATAATTCTAATTTAACGCTATTCGCTACATATTAATCCCTTGCAACTTGCACTATATTTACCAACTAATTTTAGTTGTTATAATAATAAATTAAGTATTAATCATAAAAACATGAAACATTCAGATCAGATGCCTTTTTAGTTTTCATGTACTAACACACTTCCTCATTCATTAAATAAACGAAGTACTTACTTAATTGCTTGTTATATTTAATTTGTTACTAATTTAAGTACCTTAATTATAATTTTAAAAAATCTAGTTTTATACATAAACAAAAAAAATTGTTGGGTTTTAGGGTTGGTATTTTAATTCTTGTTTTCTTTTTTGTGGGTAGTCTGAAATCTTCATGCAATTATTTATTAAAGTTTTAAGTTTATCATTTCATTTAGTTTAAAATTTGTATACCTGAACATTTAACATTTTCAACTAAAGCCGTGCCAATCTTTTGTTGCTTATGAGTTATGACTTTATTTGTAATTCATTTTGTCACTCATTATTAGCTACCACATTTGTTTTTCGTGAAATTTTCATGCACGTTTAATTTTGAAACTTTCATCCCAAACTACAAACCTTTGTTGCATAAAAAAATTAAAATTCAAAGTTCGAACACCGAAAAAACATGGCCGTCAGGTGCGTTGCACTTGCACTTACTTTTCCGGAGTCCGCAAATAGATTTTTGGCTCTGTACCAACACACGCGACCGTCCCTTACGGAGCGTAGCGGAAAACTAGACACGCGTCCGCGCCAGGCGCCTTAATTATGTTTTGTTCCATTTTCGAACGCAAACAATGCCAAGATTTTCGCGGCTCCTTCGTCTTCTTTTAATTATTGTACTAGGAGTTTTTTTGCCGGGAAGTTATAGCAGTAAAATATACATTTTCTAGCAACGGTTTAATGATTTTTGGGCAGGCTACTGCAGGACGCAAGATATTTCCACCTAAACATTAACGGTCTTATCACAAAAGATTAAACATCTGTTGAACAGTTGTTTTGAGACCATTTTGTACTGAATTTTTCTCTAATCAACTGTTCAACGGGTGTTTAAATCTTTTGTAGTAAGACCGTAAATTTTCAGTTCCTTAATGGAAACCAATCATTAAAATAAATATTAACGACAGTTAATTAGTTATAATGAGGTATTAAATATTATATTCCACAACAGCTCCCTTTATCAGTAACTTCTGTTTATCGGAAAATCGAGTCTAAAATTATATTGTATGACCTATATTATTAGATACTAGATAGAGTAGTTAATTACTAATTAAATTACTAAGCTCCACCTATATTTGCGGATGCACTAGACTGCTTGTCAAATGTAAACAGTTAATAGGTACATAGTAGAAAATACCGGCATAGTATAAGGAGGGGAAGTAAGTTATCTTCATACAAAGGCACCGCGCGCGGCTTATATGTGTGCGCCATAGTATCAATGCGTCGCCGCACGCACACTTATTAAAATCTCGGACCGTTTTCGGACCATACCAGCCGGGGCTAACACTTTACGCTGCACGCCCGTGTCGCGCCACGCCGCGCCAA
The DNA here is from genome assembly GCA_905333045.1 of Lysandra bellargus. Taxonomy (NCBI): domain Eukaryota; kingdom Metazoa; phylum Arthropoda; class Insecta; order Lepidoptera; family Lycaenidae; genus Lysandra; species Lysandra bellargus. Next base: position 8,623,400 of record HG995324.1, on the reverse strand, counting down.
ACGAATCAAAAATATCCGATCATAATCGCAGGAATAATAAATATTGCTGTGTGTTTGGGTGTTTTAATAGTAATGCAACAATTCCAGAAAAGGTTAAGTACTACTCACTTATTCTAGCATAATATAATTTTTACTTGATGATCAGATACGTACTTACTTCTTTTTTTATTGTATTAGTTTTCTATCACACAAACTTTCCCACTAGAACATAGTATAAAATATAAGAGAATGTTTTAGGTACTTTTGATCAGTCAACTAATTTGCCGCTATTGTTTTGTTTACGTTTAGTAATGCCGATTTCTCTGTATTGTAGGTATATTATATTAACTACTTACAGTCAATTACTTATTTTAAATCGTAATTAAAAATAAGTAATTGACTAATTGTAAATCAGATATTAATTATACACATAAAGCAAAGTTCGAATCATAACAACAGATTTGTTTATAGTAGGTACCTATAAGAGACAGGCGTTAGTTTTTAATGTTGTTTTAAAGGGTATATTTATAATTTTATTTAGACATCGGGTTATATGCACGATCCAAGTGCCGAAATATGCATGCAGATATGCACGAAAATTGGCCGAAATATGGACAATCAAGAGTCATTTATTATTATTAATCCTTCAGGACCCGCGCGAGCACCGGTGATCGCGACAACAATAGAATACAATAGGAATTCCTGGAAATTCCGACTGAAGTATTAAAAGTCGGAAGACCGCGACGTTGCCGCTGTTCATGCGGTTGCGAACGAAGCGCGGACAGCCGCTTCAACGCCGCCGCCGCCTAAAATTGACAAATCTAAGGCATTAGGTAATTAAATCGCGGATTGGGCCGGAGTTACCCTACTTCCCCTCCTTTTACTATGGCCCAAGTGTGTGCGCAGTACACAAGAGCACTCTCTATTCCTTTACTCTCGTAGCCCAGTGGGACGGAAGACCGACACGACTAGCGACAGATCAGGCGCAGGACCTGCCAATCCGACGCACTGATCATATCAGCAGGGGGGGAGGGGGAGAGGACCTCATACCTGTTTCGAGAAGATGTTCAGTCTGCTGTCTGGTATATTGAAACAAAAAGTCAAAATATTTGACTGAAAAGATAATATTTTCATTCCAACACTTCATTTTGCGCGGAGTCAGGGTTTTTAATTCCCACTTGCCAGGAAAATTGCCGTTTATATCCTCCCCCTGCACCTACCTGGGTAGAGTATACTAATTGTATATATGCTACCAGAAAAAAACTTATATCACCCCTCTTTTTTGTCGGGGGTTAAAAATATATTTTACTAGAAGACGCCCGTGTCAGAAATAGCTTAGGCTTGCTAAATAAAAGTATTGTATAAATCATAAACACCAATAAATAAAACGTAGTTTATACGTATTGTAAATACGTAATACAATTATTATTCACTTAGCTTTTCTTCATTTCCAATTATTAAGCTGAAAGAACTGATATTACACAAAAGGCCAAGAAGCGTTCTAACCAGATAAATACTTATCTTATAACGATCTTTGTTCGAAGTACTCAGAGCCAATTCACATTGACAGGAGGCAGAGTGACGGCTTACGGCAAGATAGAGAGAGTGAGTCCCTTCCATCAGACAGCCCGCCTTATATACTGCCATATCAAAAACAACCCCACCGCCATCATCACTCCGCCCCACCTCTGACTACCAAGATTTGCATCTAATATCATAAATACAATGATTCATAGTTACAATCATCCTGAAAATCATTATAAATCAAGTATTTAATTATAACACTTTTATATTAATTTATTAACTGTACTATCTTTTGTAACAAAAGTATCATAACCGGAAACAACAATAATTATTGTCAAAAAGATTAATTGACGTGTTCAAAAATAATGTTATAATTTGTTGTCCAAATATCATGAATTAATTATTAATAATAATTAGTTCAACTCACATGAATTATTGATATATGTACTTCTCATAAGAATTTCAAGTTAAATAACAAAACAATAAGACAAAACCATTGTTACCATTATACATCATGTTATTTATGACTATTATTGAAATAATAGTCATTTATATTCATCTATATTTTGAGTAAAGTGGGTCGTAAGTCGTACCTCACACCCGCAACTCCGTGCCAAAATCATTTTATTGCACGGGAAACGTACATTTTTCCGGGATAAAAAGCAACAGACAGACACACTTTCGCATTTATAATATTGGTATCTATACTCTATACATAATATCTATACTTATTATAAAACAAAGTCGCTTTTTTTCCCTCATGTCCCTTTGTTCCCTTTAATCTTTAAAACTACGCAACGGATTTTGATGATTCTTTCAGTGTTAGATAGCCTATTTATCGAGGAAGGCTATAGGCTATATTTTATCACGCTAAGACTAATAGGAGCGAAGAAATAGCGGAAAATGTGGAAAAAACGGGGAAATTAATTGAAAGGGCTAACTTGAACGCGCTAATCTCAGGAACTACTGGTCCAATTTGAAAAATTCTTTCAGTGTTAGATAGCCCATTTATTGAGGAAGGCTATACGGATAGATTTTATCACGCTAAGACTAATAGGAGAATGTAGAGAAAACGGGGGAAATTATTTGAAAGGGCTTATCTCGCGAACTACTGGAGCAATTTTTATTTGGCACAGATAAGAAGTAGACCACATGAAAGGCTATCGATTGTAATAATTTTTTCAGTGGCTATATATATTTTTTACCCGTCCGACGCCGGGGCGGGTCGCTAGTAGATTATTATTTTTATCAAGCTGTATCAGAAAACTCATTACCCACATCATATTTTTTTTACTAATATAGTCCTTACTTTACTTACAAACGATCAAAAGGGTTCACCTAATGGAAAGCAACAAAAATGGACACTGGCAACATTAGAAGAGCTGCAGGTGCATTGCCGGCCTAAATAAAACAGAACACGTTTTCACAACATGTTTCTCTAAGCCCAGTATCATAATCTTGTAACCATGTATGTATGTTTACCAAACATAAACAGTCTACTAGGTAGTATCTGACACATCTGCAGTCACATGTTGGTGAATAATTCTGTCATTCATAGAGTCATACAACAAACGACCTCTGTAGCTCAATGGTCGAGCGAGTAGCTCAAGCCGGGGGTCGCGGGCTCAATCCCGCCGACGGAACGAAAAGTTTTCTTTGTTCCCGGATCATGGATGTGTATATGTGTATTATTATACAGGGTGTAACAAAACTAAGTGATAATGCTTTAGGGAGTGTATAAGACCCAATTCTAGAGTTCGCTGTGAAGGTAGCAGCTCTGAAAGAGTGACTTTTTTAAACCTTTGTATCCAGGACAAACTCTTTACGTAATAGGACTTAGGGCGCTTACAAATAGCCATACAAATTACAAAAAATTGCTTTTTCAGCGCTGCCACTTTCACAGTAAACTCTATACAGGGGACACATACACTCCCAAAAGTAGTAACACATAGTTTTGTTACACGTGTTGTATATAATATGTATTAGTAAAGCAAAATAACATACATTTGTATACAAAATTTCATGAAGTAATATTCTAAGTTATTATAATTGTAGGGGCGAAGTTCACGCGCTGTAGTTTTGCCAACGTCGCGCTAGAGTTTGGCGCGAACAATAATCTTTAATAATTTTGCAAGTATCTGAGGAATCGAGTTGTCTAACAGAGATAGACAGGATTTCATACTTTGACTTGATGGTCCTAAAATATGGATCGTTTTATTTGTAGGACAAGGTTACTCTTAAATTATATAACTATTAACCTACTACAAAAAATCAGCTGGCTAGTAACCAAAAAAAAGTACCGCAGTCAACCAAGTTTGTTGATTACAGAACCCTAAAACGGAACCCTAACCAGCTGATTTTTGCGCGAACTCCTCCAAAACTGCTTAATGGATTTTCATGTCAAAATTTTGTAAGTATGTACATTCGTTAGGCCTGCCGCCTGATAATAGGTTTTTATCTACTTTTTCTATTGTCACTAGAAATCCATACTAATATTATAAATACTAATATTTTAAATGTGAAAGTGTGTCTGTCTGTCTGTCTGTTACCTCTTCACGCTCAAACCGCTGAACCGATTTCGCTGAAATTTGACATGGAGATACTTTGAGTCCCGGGAAAGGACATAGGATACTTTTTATCCCGAATAAATGTACGGTTCCCGCGCGATAAACGAATTTTGGCGCAACGAAGTTGCGGGCGTCATCTGGTAATTTATATGGCAAAATAATGTTGCCGGGTCAGCTAGTTAATATTATGAAACTCAAGGAGATGTTGGAATAAAATTGTTACCTTTTGGTCATGTGAATATCATTAAAGTTATCAAGTAAATACAATGCGACTAATTTAAAATTAGTTACGGCTAATCTCACTTTATAAATTGTAGCATTCAACAAATGCTACTTATTAGGGCCGCGCCAAACCGGAATGGCAGCGGCACGGCGAGCACTTTCAGTGTCATAATCTCTCCTCAATCTCTCTCCACTCAATCCTTCATCATTTTGAAGTCGGTACCAGATATAGCTGAATCTTCAGTCTGCCAAAATATTTGAAACATTTGTAACTGGCACCGACTTCAAAATTATGAAGGAAGAAAGAAAGGAAGAAAGAAAGAAAGAAAGAAGTACAGAAATAGTTGAGTTTTAGCCGAATTCGGAAAAAGGTACTGTTCGATAGGAAAAATTATTTAATACTTTTTAGTTCATATTATAAGGATGTTATTATTGTTTTTACCTTGGAAGTCGGTTTTCATTTTTTGTTAAAAATAATAATTTCACTCTTTTTAGTTTTTAGTTGCCTAGTAAGTAGTAAACTATCGCGTACTATCAAAGAAGTTGATTCCTATGCAGATCAGGGACCTAAGCAGTTTGGTTGCGTTACGTCATCCAACCCAGCCGACAGATCACAATTAACATTGAATTTACATATTCGACCAAATAACGTTGGTCTATCAATTATTGCATAGGAATCAATTTCCTCGATGGTACGTAGAATAATAAAACTGTATAGTGTATAATATTATTCTACGTATCTTATTACAAGCTCACCGGTGAGCGTGACACAATAGAATAACAATATATTTCCAAGAATCCACGATTGAAGGATACAAACTATTAGCAACAGATTAGCAACAAATCATAAGTATCGTGCAGAGACCGGTCTCGAACGCTTCAACTCCCAAGCGGCCACGTTGTGGTGTTATACGAATTCGGACATCTATTAATAACCGGTCCCACTCGTTCGACTCGATCGATCTTTGCACGAAACATTTTGAGTGGGAAGTTTTGAAAATAAACAAACTGTGTTACGCTCGTAAAAATCTCATTATTCGGTATTTTATTCGAACATGAACTTTTCTCACGTTCTGAGAATTGGGTTCCAGGTGCGCGAGGTCTATGGCGGTTGCATACTAAGGTATAATACATTGAGATGTATGGAGTTGACACCGCAACGCAGTGCTTGGTCACATTCAAGATACGCTATATAGCCGCAGTGCACTTAGTCGGCCGCGACAGTGTTGTCACATCTACCAACTTTGTGGTAGATCTACCTATTTAACCTCTCTTCTACCTATCTACCAACTTCGGTATCAAATATACCTATTTTTCAACATATCATTGTTCCATACAAATAATGAACGTTACAGGCTACTCGGATAGCATTTTGGTACATTGAGTCGTCTTGGTACAACACTTCCTTCAGCAATAATTATCATTTAAAAAAAAAACGGTCCGCTACTACACGACTTGCAGCTGTTCTGAGCCGCTCACTCACTTTCAAAACGATCCCGAAGTCTTTTGGTCCAAACATGTTACAACAATAAAAAAGGAGACCAGTCCCATATGTTTGTGGATTTGTGAGACAAGTACTTGCACTTCCACATAGCAGTGCAAATGTTGAGAGGCTGTTCTCCTCTGTCAACAATTTAAAGACATGTCATATCAGAGAAACTCACTCAGCAGTCAGCACCGACACATTGGTGATTGGAAGGTTTGCTTCATAGGAAGAGGATCATTTCAAAGAACAAAGAGCCGAGTGCTGAACATTTAAAATCTATATTCTATATTCTTTAATCTTTATAATAATATTATAAAGCGAAAGAGTTTATTAGTTTGTTTGCTTGTTTGAACGCGCTAATATCAGCAACCACTGGTCCGATTTGAAAAAATCTTTCAGTGTTAGATAGCCTATTAATTGAGGAAGGCTATATTTTATGATGCTAATACTAATAGGAGCGAAGAAATAGAGGAAAGAGTGGAAAAAACGGGGGGACATTATTTAAAAGGGCTTATTTGAACGCGCTTATCTCAGGAACTACTGGTACGATTTGAAAAATTCTTTTAGTGTTACATAGAACATTTATCGAGGAAGGCTATAGGATATATTTAATTTTTATCACTATAAAACTAATAGTAGCGAAGAAATAGAGGAAAATGTGGAAAAACCAAGGAAATTATTTAAAATTGCTTATTATATTATCTTAAGAAACTACTGGAGCAATTTTTATTTGTGCCAAACACATGAAGAATAGACCACGTGAAAGGATATAGGTTTCTTTTTTGCGGAAAAACGTATGGTTTCCGTGTCATTCCTAAATTATGCGGGCGAAGCCGCGCGGAACATCTAGTTATTCAATAAAAATATGTATAAACACTATCAATAAAACTCTATCTATGGATAAACTAGCATTTTCCATTCTAAAAAATTTGCTGATATGAGGGTGGTAGATCTACCAACTATTGGTTCTAACATCAACCTAATTCTACCAATTTTTGGCATGACGTCTACTGATTTTCGAAAATTCGGTGTGACAACACTGGGCCGCGAGCTCTTCTGCGCACTTGACGTATGACAATTATAAAAAAACAAAATAAAAGTCACAAAAATGCCTTGGTGTGTCTTAGGATATTGTAAAAATAATTCCAAAAACACTTCCAAATGCGACGGCATAACATTTCATTGGTTAGTATTCTTATTTAATTATTTTCAATTAAAATACGAACATTCAATTACTAGGCGAAGACGCGCGCCATTTCGCATTGTCATAGAGTAGTAGATTCAGAGGGGAATGTAGGCAGAATACAGATATTTATGATGAGACGACGATGAATGAAGTATTCACGTAGACGAGTTTGTATTTTGGTAATAATATAAAAACGGTATTACGTATACATTAAATATGTGTACATTATAATTGTATTTCTATATCTATACTTATTATAAAACAAAGTCGCTTTTTTCCCTCATGTCCCTTTGTTCCCTTCAATCTTTAAAACTACGCAACAGATCTTGATGATTCTTTCAGTGTTAGATAGCCCATTTATCGAGGATGGTTATAGGCTATATTTTATTACGCTAAGAGTAATAGGAGCGAAGAAATAGAGGAAAATGTGGAAAAAACGGGGAAAATTATTTGAAAGGGCTAACTTGAACGCGCTAATCTCAGGAACTACTGGTCCGATTTGAAAAATTCCCTCAGTGTTAAATAGCCCAATTATTGAGGAAGGCTATAGGCTACATTTTATCACGCTAAGACTAATAGGAGAATGTGGAAAAAAACGGGGGAAATTATTTCAAAGGGCTTATCTCGCGAACTACTGGAGCGATTTTTATGTTATTTGGCACAGATAAGAAGTAGACCACGTGAAGGATCATAGGCTTATCGATTTTGATCATTTTTTCAGTGGCTATATATGTATTTTATACCCGTGCGACGCCGGGGCGGGTCGCTAGTATAAATATATAAGTAATTTGAATTTAATAAGTATGTAGTGGACTTTGGATCCATACTTATTATAATATAAATATTATAAATGCGAAAGTGTTTCTGTCTGTCTGTCTATCCGTCCATCTGTCGGTTTGTCCGTCCATCTGTCTGTCTGTCCGTCTGTCTGACCGTCCGTCTATCTGTCTGACTCTCTCTGTGTCTTGACAGACACAAGAGGTAACCCTTTTCACGCCTTAGCCACTGTAACGGCTTTGCAAAATTTTGGTATGTAATACTTTGGTTTTTGACCGACTTCCAAAAAAGGAGGTAATACCTTTGGCTATATGCATCCTCTATCAGTTGTTTTACGGGGAGTACTCTAAGGACCATCCCATCACCTTGTGGCGGTCTCCCACCGTGCATTTTTCGCGTAATTTTCTTCCGCGCACTGCAAAACTGTGGGACGAACTATCGCCAGAAGCATTTTAATTCCCACGCATCTGCAGCTCTTCTGACGTTACGAGTGCCCATGGGCGACGGTTGTTGCTTTCCATCAGGTGACCCGTTTGCCCCGTTATTTTATACTATATGTGCCGCGCGGCTTCGCCCGCGTAATTGAAGAATGTCACGGAAGCCGTAAATTTTTCCGCAAAAAAGAAACTTTTGTCGTTTTGTGCCAAATAACATAAAATTGCTCCAGTGGTTCGTGAGATAAGCCCTATAAAATAATTTCCCCCGTTTTTTCACATTTTCCTCTATTTCTTCGCTCCCATTAGGTTTAGCGTGATAAAATATAGCCTATAGCCTTTCTCGATAAATGGGCTATCTAACGCTGAAAGAATTTTTCAAATCAGACCAGTAGTTTCTGAGATGAGCGCGTTCAAATAAGTCCTTTCAAATAATTTAGCCCGTTTTTTCAACATTTTTCTCTATTTCTTCGCTCCTATTAGTCTTATCGTAATAAAAAATAGCCTCTAGCCTCCCTCGATAAATGGGCTATCTAACACTGCAATAATTTTTCAAATTGGACCAGTAGTTCCTGAGATTAGTGCGTTCAAATAAGCCCTTTCAAATAATTCCCTCCCGTTTTTTCCACAATTTCAACTATTTCTTCGCTCCTATTAGTTGTAGAGTAGAAAAATATTTCTTTTTTCTTCGCTCCTATTAGTTGTTTAGTAGAAAAATATAGCCTATAGCCTTTCTCGATAAATGAACTATCTAACACTGACAGAATTTTCCAAATCGGACCAGTAGTTCCTGAGATTAGCGCGTTCAAATAAGCCCTTTCAAATATATTTCCGTTCCGTTTTTTCCACATTTTTCTCTATTTCTTCGCTTCTATTAGTCTTAGCGTGATAAAATATAGCATATAGCCTTCCTCGATCAATAGGCTATATAAAACTGAAAGAATTCTTAAAATCGGATCAGCAGTTCTTGAGATTAGCGCGTTCAAACAAACAAACTATTCTGCTTTATAATATTAGTATAGATAAAAAATCTAATTAACTTCTATGTCCTTGAGAAATCGTACTTGATGTTGATTAGTGAAAAACCCGTGCCTATATTTAGCGACTTGTAGTTGACTTAAAAGTTAGATAAGTGAAAACTTATCTATTTTTAACTAAAATCCAATTCTTTAGTCATGCAGAAATAAACGAAACTTTGTTTGTATTCCCCATATTTTAAATGAGCCGCTATATTGGATGTAGAATGTGATGGATGAAACATTACATTCGTTTTCGAGTTATTCTCAAAAAGTTCTTTCATTTAATATCCATACTGTTATTATAGGAAGGCATAGAAAATAACTATTCCGCTATCTTGGATGGTCGGCCGTTTTATATTTTATTTATAGTGATGTCACATACTGTATCGTGCATTGTCATTCAAACCAAACGTGTATACAAAATTTCAGCTCAATCGGTTAAAATATTATATGTACACACAAACTTACTTCGAAATTTAGTTCAAAAATTCCACCCGTTCGGGTACATAATAATGTAAATAACTAAATAATAATATACAGAGCAAGTTAAATAAAAGCTTTTAATAATGTTTAGTAAAAATATTTCTTTTATTTTATCCACTTTCAAATAGAGTCTGCGTTCATTCGAGTGTAGGCACAAAGAAGTCGGTTAAAACTTTGTCACTTCTGCGGTACTGATCTATAGTCATCACCGCCCCGCCTCTCACCCCGCTCATTCTTCAAGTGCGACATGTTTTTTGTTGGCAATAGCAACTCCAGACATCTCAATGGATATATCTATCTCGATGGCCGTCGCGTCGCCGCGCGCTGCTGCGCGCCCGGTCGCGAATTTACGAAGGCTATAATATCATTAGAGTGAAAGCGCAAACTGAACTGGCTTAGCTTTTGTTAGACAAGAACTTGACAAAACCCTTTTTAGTACAGAAAATGATCGAACCTTTTTTAGTACAGAAAATACCGAAATCGCCTAGACTTTGTTAGCTAAATTTTTCTAACATTGCAGCAACATATTATGCTATTCAATTTGATACCGATATGGTAAATACATTGTCATTGTTAGCTTTAAAAATATGTAGGTGGATAGTTACATGAAAATTGTTATTATTTTATTATTATGGCGGTGAGCCTCTACTCGACTAGGTTTTGTAAGTGCATTTTTATTTGAAAATATCAAGGCAAAAAGCTAATCCATTTGGGTCAATTTTTTTACTGAGATAGAATAGGTATTGTCGAGTAATATGCATAAACAAAAGCTCATCTATTAGAGTCTGGCTCGTGACTCAAACGGTATAGCCGTTGTAAATACGCCGCCTGGTCCAGCCCCGCGCCGCGCCGCCGCGCCGCTAGCTTGACAGCCCTAGCAGATTATAGCAAGCGAGACGCCAGACAGTTATTGTACTATGAACGCTAAGCGCAATGCAAAAGGTTGAAATTAGGTTGTTGTTGTGAGACATGCATGTTACTTGTTTTAATTATCGAAGCAGCTTACTTCTCAGAAGTAATGTCAAATGTGTGCCTTATGCTCTGGACTTAAGGATGAATTTGTTATGTTCAATTTTGGTGACATTGGTGACCCTGATGTGGTAATGATGATGATGATGATGAATGTAATTTGCATAGTAGCATATGCTTTCAGTTCTTAAAACAGCGCCTAAACCCCCAAACTTGTATCTATAAGGAATCCGGAGTTCTCTTAGTATCTTCGGAACCATGGTTATACTTCGGTGCATAATCTTGCGTTTTGGTAGCATATGCTTAGGATGCTTCTCATAAAACCAAAATCACCATATGTTTCCATATAAATTTCGAGGAGTTCCCTCGATTACTCATGGATCCCATCATCAGGTCACCACTTTTGTGAACATGGTACCAAATTGGAGTAAAACCTAATAAAATTTCGAAAATCGGTTCACAAACGGCGGAGTAATCGTTGAACATACAAAAATAAATAAATAAATAAATATCCACAGCCGAACATATAACCTCCTCGTTTTTTGGAAGTCGGTAAAAAAGCAGGCGAACCGTTGGCGTCCATCCATTCTTAATCCATACTTCCATACTAATATTATAAATGCGGAAGTGTGTCTGTCTGTCTGTTACCACTCCACGCCGAAACCACTGATCCGATTTCGCTGGGGAATGAGATTTACTTTGAGTCGCGGGAAAGGGCATAGGATACATTTATCCCGGAGAAATGTGCGGTTCCCGGAACAAACCTTGTAACTTCATCATCTGGATAATATATCTGCTACACATAAAATCCAGTTTTCATCTTTTTTTTATGAAATAAGGGGGCAAACGAGCAAACAGGTCACCTGATGGAAAGCAACTTCCGTCACCCATGGACACTCGCAGCATTAGAAGAGCTGCAGGTGCGTTGCCGGCCTTTTAAAAGGGAATAGGGTAATAGGGGAGGGTAGGGATGTGAAGCGAAGGGAAGAGAGGGGTAGGGAAGGGAATAGGGTAGGGGATTGGGCCTCCGGTAAACTCACTCACTCGGCGAAACACAGCGCAAGCGCTGTTTCACGCCGGTTTTCTGTGAGAACGTGGTATTTCTCCGGTCGAGCCGGTCCATTCGTGCCGAAGCATAGCTCTCCCACGTAAAATCTTTCCGGCCCTAAAGCCTCCATTTATGCAAAAAAGGGCAACTTTTTTACTGTTACTGAACTGGTTCTTCCACTGACGTCTTTTTTAGCAAAGGTAAGTCCCCACCTAATTTAGGATTGTACAAAATCTAGATAAGTCTTGTACCTAGAAATCTAGACTAGAGGGATTTCCTTATATGTAGGACTGACGTAAGAACTCACACGTATCTTTATGTATGTTATGATCTAATTATATTATCATAAATATATTATTTATACAAATGATAATATAATATTTTATATATAAAATTCTCGTGTCACAATGTTAGGCCACGTACTCCTCCGAAACGGCTTTACTGATTTTAACCAAATTTTATATGCATATTCAGTGGGTCTGAGAATCAGCTACTGGGTACTTTTTATATTGAAAATTATTACAACTCGAGACTGACGGCGACCATTGTTTGTGCGACGGGACGGGACGTTACCATGGTAACATACTTACTTATTTAGTCACTTCAATAAAATAATAATATGCTCAAAATACTTTATATTATAATGGCAAAGCAACGTTTGCCGGGACAGCTAGTATATCCATACTAATATTATAAATGTGAAAGTGTGTCTGTCTGTTTGTCTGTCTGTTTATCTGTCTGTCTGTCTGTTACCTATTCACGCTCAAACCTCTGAACCAATTTTGCTATAATTTGGCATAGAGATAATTTGAATCCCGGGAAAGGACATAGGAAACTTCTTATTTCGAAAAAATGTACGGTTCCAGCGCGATAAACGAATTTTGGTGCAACGGAGTTGCGGGCGTCAGCTAGTTATATTATAATATAGCCTATGACGTCTTGTAATGACATAATAAATTGTAGGAATTTCATACAGCATGTATGTTCGAATTCGAATATATTAATACACTAGAATCTAGTGACTAGATCTAGCCCGCAACTCCGTCGCGCTAAAATTCATTTATTGCACTGGAACCGTACATTTTCCGGGATAAAAAGTATCCCTTTCCCGGGACTAAAAGTGGTAGGGATGACACTTTAGTGCGAAGGAGTTACAATAGATCCATAAGGGTCGCAATGACGTCAGGGCTACAGCGACCTGCCTTTTTTTAAAAACCTCCATACCCAGCAAAATCAGTTCAGCGGTTTGGGCACAGAATAAAAAATGGTACAGTTTGGGTGTGGAGAGGTAGTAATTATTTTAGCATTCACATACATACATACAGACATAGGATAATTTTACGATTTTACTAGGTATTGAGATTAGAAAGTCCCCGGAAAGGATAATATAGGATAGTTTTTATCCCGGAGAAATATACGGTTCCCGCGCTATAAACAACGGAGTTGCGGGCGCCATCTAGTGGATTAATAAGAATATTATTATTATTGTGATAATAATGATAAATATGACAACTCATCGGTTTTCTCAGTATTTATTCTTAGCTCTCCTAGATAAGTAGATTCGCGGAAGAGCTGGCTACTCCCACAAGATCCTCGATTCGAACCCATTATACATCGTGAGTCGTGACGTAAATAGTAGAACCGTGGTGTATTTCATGCCAAGTGCGAGTCGGGACGAGAAAGGGCTCAAATATCGACACTGGATATATCACTTAACGTAAGGGACATTTTGGCGAAAATGACTTATAATATATATCATTGGCTTCAGAATTTCGAGCTCTATCGTTTGGCATACTTGAAATTCTTCTATCGTTAAAAAATTGTCCCTTACAGTACACATTTTTTAGAGTCAAGACAGGTTTTTTCCTAAAAAAATTGATTTAACGGACGTAAATATTTTTACGTGTTAAAAAAAAATGCTTTTAAAATAAAATTCAGTCCCTTACGTTAACATTTAGCTTAGTACAATTCTCTTAACATGTCCTTGACGTTAAGAATTGATACATAATAACTGTCATAGCTTCACTAAAATTTGTCCCTTACCTTAATCTTAAATATCATTTTTCAAGTAAGAAGATATTTTTTTTGGCACCTACTCAAAAAGTATTATCCGTAAAAGTTTAAAGTTTTCTATAAAGTTTTAGTGTTTTAGCTAAACCTTTTAGGTATACACATGTAATGCGGTCAATTGTATATAGCTAGCATTAAAGATGACAATACTCTCCAGGCTGCAAATGAAATCGAGATGCAAGAACTGTTTTAGAGAATGAAGCAAATGATCAATAACTTGGGCCTCTCAATTAATAAAGGGAAAACCAAAAACATGGTCATAGACAGAAGCAACACTCTGCCTTTGACTGGCGCGCTAAAATTGGAAGTGATTAGCAAATTCGTCTTTGATGTTTACGAACAACGGCTCCTGTTAATCAAATATACGTAGAAGAATTGGGATGACTAAGAGCGCCATGTCTCAAAATGCATAAAACCTGGCTTGACAGGAAGATTTCGTTAAAAACCAGGAGGAAACTTGTGTACGTGCTCATATTCTTCATCTGTCTTTAATGAACCGAGACATGGACTCTGAAATCTGCAGACCGCAGACGTATCGACGCCGTCGAGGGTGCTGGAGGAAAATGCTCTGAATTCCTTAAACTGCTTTCAGAACCAACTCATCCATGCTGGCTAAACTAAACATAAAAACAAGGCTCTCTATCTTCACAATCAACACATCTTAGAGCGCTTACAGACGAACGGCACGTGTCGGCGGCACGCGTCGGCGGCAGTCGATGGCAGACGACGGCACATGTCGGCGGCAGTCGACGGCAGACGACGGCACATGTCGGCGGCAGTCGGCGGCAGTTGACGGCAGCCGTCGACAGTTTATCACGCTTGCAGTTGTGACGTTACGCGTAAAGGTAAGCATCCACAGGTCGGTATCGTACGCAACGGACATTTAGCATCAAATGGATATTTTTTACACTAGATCCACTGTATCGGCAGCGTACGGATTACCGACTAGCCAGTATGTTTATCTTCAAATTAGTCCAAACAATGTTCCTAATCGAAATTTTCTGCTTTCGACTTTTCCATCCACACTCCCCTTTTGAGCATTAATTTACTAGGCTAGTCGGTAATCCGTACACTGCCAATTCAGCGGACGTACTGTGAAAAAAATGACCGTTTGATACGTGACGTCCGTTGCGTACGATACTGACCTGTGGACGCTTACCTTGCGGGGGTACGTCACAACTGGGGGCCCACCACCAACTCTCCTCAGCGACACCGTTTGACAGATAAACATTTATTACTTTTACGTCAAGCCAGCGATCTTACAAAGTTGATATTTCACAGCGGATTTAACATTGTTTTGCATATTTTACTGTTTTTTAATAAAATTATATTTAAAAAAGTGAGTACGATAATGTTATTGTAATCTTACAACAAAGTGTTCTGGAAACATGATAGTTTTAGGAAAGTTCGTGGTAGGCCCCCTGCAAGCGTTATAAACTGTCAACGGCTGCCGTCGGCTGCCGTCGGCTGCCGTCGACTGCCGCCGACACGTGCCGTCGTCTGCCGTGGATTGCCGCTGACATGTGCCGCCGACAGCCGTCGACTGCCGCCGACACGTGCCGTTCGTCTGTAAGAAGCCTTAGAAAATTTCAGACACATTACCAGAAAAAAGGAGGAAACCTTGAAACCATGGTATGGAAAACTCATGATAATTGGCAACATTGAGGAGAAAAAGACCACGGAGCCGCTGTCTCATGCGTTGGTCTGATCAAATCCGTACCACACTTGAGTCGACTGTCTGCGACGCTTTTCGAGTGCCCGATAAAAGAAATAGCTGGCGTAACACCATTAACAGGAAGGTCATAGAAGGGGAAGGTCATGACTGGGTACTGGCGAAGCAGCTCTGCAGGTGCGATAAAAGAGAGCAATAGCTCCTGATAAGGTGAAATGAGAAGCTTAATGCCAGGTCAAGAACGAAAATTTAGACTTGTGGTGTGCGATCGCTAGGTCAGGTTCACAGAAAGAGGCCGCAGAGCGGAACAGGGAGGAAGGTCCATCTTCCATTCGGTTCAGGATACAGATTTCGGTAAGACAACAGAGCAGAGACACGAAAAAAAGATACCGCACAATATCATTTTTTTGCTTAAAATAAGCAGAAAATAAAGATTATTCCAAAAAAACTTAAAACGCCGATTACTCAAAACTAGTCCGATGTGGGATGGAACACGAACGCTTAACAGCATCCAAATAACAGGAACAAGAAAAAAAAATTTTTCTGGACTGGTTTTATATGGTGAAATATTAATTTTTAAGTAAGTAACTAAAAAATTAAAAGCACAAAAAATTTTTTGGTAAACTTTGCAAGTTATAGTGCAATAAAGAAAATGACACCTCAAAAACAAAAATCCATTCATTATTGCAATTTTCGGAGGTTAAAACCTCTGGCGACTGCACTAACAGTCAACTTGGCGAGTTGTCCTACAAGTCATTTAATTACAATCGGCCGTCGGGGCATTTTAATAGGCCACATTTGACATCTGTCAAAATAATCTCCATAGTGAGGTGAGCTGCGTAAAAACATCGACCAAACGAATAAATCGATACGGACTTGAAATAAAATATTTGAATTTTATACGTTTGAAACAAACTCCTGTCCCATTATTACTTTTTCTTTTGCAAATTCAAGGAGCAAAATAAGACAAGTACATAATTTACAAAAAAATGCATTTATTCGCTTGAATTATAAAAATTGTTAAATTTAGTATTAACATTATTCATTTCACATAAATATGTGTTACTTTTCACATCGTGGTTATTAATTTATAGGGATATTTCGTTACAAGTAATAGATGCATCGATAATATTTATTCGCTTTCGATTTTTAGAGTAACATCCCTAGAGTTTAAAAAGAAAAAAAGGTCAGCTGACGTAACATTGTAACGACGCGCAATTATTAAGATCAGAATTTGTTTATTACGTTTAGAATTATTTATCAGTAAAAGCAAATCGTTAAATAATTCGTATCGGTCATGTTTCCAATAAATATGTAATCGTAATTGAAAAAATTTAATCAATTACAAAACAATTTAGTAACAAAACGAAAATATTCATTTTCTTTCACGTCACTTCAAGGTTACGTGGTGCAATTTTGATGAACTGTCAAATGTGGCCTATTAAAATGCCCCGACTATAAAGGGTTTCATTTAATCAACGCGCTAGTCATTCAATAAAATTTCGGATTGAACCAGATGATTGCGACATAATATACTTACATTAGATTGACACATGTATAATATTTTTTTTTATCTATTTATATCTATATCTATCTATACTTATAATAAAATCGTAGAGGTAAAATTTTTGTACATTGAAAATAAACTTGAAAAAACGAGTCAGGGGCATGTTAGAAGAGTAGTAGACATTTTAACTGTTTTTGAAGTTTTTGTTTCTCTGTTTGTCGGTTTGTACAGGCTAATCTCTGAATCCGCTGGACCGATTTCAATGAAATTTGGCATGTTGATACCTTGCATCCCTGGTCAACATCTTAGATGCTTTTTTTATCCGACTTCCAAAAAAGGAGGAGTTAATGTTTACTTTGCTGTTTGTGGTTAGATTTTCAAAATTCTTTTTTTGTTGTATATAATATTGTTAATCCGAATTTGATACCATGTTTACAAAAACGGTGACTTGATATTGATTTTCTCGGGATCGAGAGGTATCTACGGAACACCCTTACAACAAAAACATTACAGTAATTTTCACTTTTTGAAGTAAAATTAACATAACATGCCACCAAATGGTACGATGTGCACCAAGGCATATCCCAGGGTATAGGGCTACCGAAGGTTCTGTTGCTGAACGGAACCCTGATTCCTTATAAGACGTTCCGCGCGGCTTCGCCAGAGTAAACTAGATATTTCAGACAAATTAGTCCACTAAAATAGCCTATGATCCTTCTCGTGGTCTACTTCTTATCTGTGCCAAATAAAATAAAACAAACACAATCCAGAAAGTCCTACTTTAAAAAAAAAAAAAAAAATAAGTAGGTTAGGTTAGAACTTAGACCACAACGCAGAGTTAGCCGAGCGAGCGCAGCGAGCTTGCTGCGGCAGCAGCTGGCGACCGTCATAAAACAAAAGGGGGGCTCGGGGGGCGCAGCCCCCCGCTAAAACAAAAACAAACACAATCCAGAAAGTCCAAAAGTAGGTTTAAATATTTTGAAGTTAATTTTTGTTCAGGAACCTAGGTAATTACTATTTTATGCTGAAAAATAACTCAAACATGTTAAATATTTTCGTATGACAAAATGATTCTGGTATTACGTATGTATGAGAATTTCGAGGGTTACCCGGGCTCTTAAGGCGCTAAATTGAAAAAACTGTCCTTTTTGAAGTAATACTATAGGACCCTCAGAAATGTTACAAATCTGGTAATGAGATATACATATCTTCATAGCCTTATCTAGGTTTGAGAAGAACTAGAAACACGATTAATGTATTTTGCCTCGATACATTTAATTTTCGAAATGACCTCTTAAAAATACGAAATTTGAAGATTATTTTTAAACGAAAATACATGTATTGTAGGAAATTAGTCTAATTGATAGACACCTTTGCAACTCAAAATCGTATAGAAGCATTTTGCTTAAATTCTCCTACTTATTTTTTAAATGCTTATAATTACGTTTTGTCTTATGTTTTCCGAGCGAGCCGACAGCTTCTGGCCGCAGCGTATTCACGACTTTATAGTCATACAAAATAAGTATAAAATTGCCCTTGCGGTATAATTTATTTTCGATATATCGCCTTAATTAATCAAAGTATATACCATTGTTACCGATGCATTTTTGCCATTTTAAGGGCAGTTCGTTGATTCCTTTACTAAAAAAAAAACGAAGGGACGAGAATCATTCTTTGAATGTGGTTTGGACTGCCACATCAGAGTTGAATTTTTTCCTTATAGGAAGTTACCCAAATTCCGAAAAAAATGGTAATCTGTTGGAGCAAGGTCCGGGGATTACGGTGGATGTCGCAGACCGCTGGACCGATTTTGCTGTGGCATATAAATATTTTTAGTCCCGAGAAAGGACATAGGATAGGATCACTATCACAGAACAATAAAAACAGACAGTTATTACCTCGAAAAAATGAATTTTGACGCAACGGAGTTGCGGGCTTCATCTAGTTGTGTTATAATATATACTGTCACGGTTTTTAGTGTGGTTTTTAGGGTTCCGTATTAATAATATTATTAAAACGCCGCGACTCGATGGCCGATGGGTTGTAAGTTGTAACTTGCATGTACTATGCTGTATGTATGAGGTAGATAGGATCTAAAGTAACGACTAACGATATACGATAGAGTAAGTACTAACGAGTAAGTACCTACTAACAGATAAAGTTAAAAAAAAAAATAACGAACGGATACGGGTACGGTTTTTTCGTAACTTTTACAGCTCTACAGAATACAGATTATTTAATATTTTGAGGGTTGCTCAGAACGAGCACCCGCTAAAAAAATATAGTTACAAACTTCGTTGAGACCTATGAGATTATATATAGATAGTTTGTTGGAGGACTTTAGTGTTGTTTGTGAGGAGCGTGCAAGCGATAGCGCGATCTAGGCGACGCTTAGCGACATCTATGTGACCGTCTGATAACTAAAGATAATAAAAATTGACATCGTGGGGATATGGGGGAAAATAATAATTACTAGCTGTTGCCCGCAACTTCGTCCGCGTGAATGAATGTTATTATAATAGAAATTTAGAAAATTTAACACCCATCTACGACTATTTTACTTGGATCTATATTACACACGCAATTTTAAAACAGTCCCCTCAGGACAGGGGAAAGGATCATGCGACGGAGGTAGAGGATAGATTACAGAAGACGGGATTTATTGTAGGCATCTCTCCCTGCGGACGGAAGCCACGGAAGACGTGTAATAGACTCTCGCGTCTCCGTCCTGCGCGGAAGTAGAAACACGGTCGGGTTTTAGTAGGTACTGCTGCGGCCACTTACCATATCTTCGGCCGTAGCAAGTCCCACATACCCCGGTGGTCCTCCCCTAACGCTGCCGGGAATGCGTAAAAGCATTTCCCGACCCAAAAAAAAAAATGATATGATCTCAGGGTACCCGAAGAACAATATGGTCAAACTGGTTTGGGACCCTCAACGAAATTAATCAGAAGAAAATAGAAGTATGAAGAATTATTGTAATTCCTCTTCCTATTCAAAGCGGAGACAGCAAAAAGTTGCAGTGGCCGAATGTCAAATAACTTAGAGAGTACCACAAAAATAAACTATAATAATAATAATTAGGGTTCCGTAGTCAACAAGGAACCCTTATAGTTTCGGTCTGTCCGTCCGTCTGTCCGTCTGTCTGCCTGTCCGCAGTTTTGCTCAGAGACTATAGGACCTATAAAGCTGTAATTTGGCATGAATACACATAAGAAAATGGTACATGAAATCTAAAAAAAATATTTTTTTATGGTACCTCCCCTACACATCAAGCGGGGTTGAATTTTTTTTTTTCGCGCCCACCCTATCACTGTGTGGGGTGTCGTTGAATAGGTTTTTAAAAATATTGTGAGTATTCTCAGATCATTTTCCAATTTAGGGATCCATTTGTGAAATATTAAGTTTTAAAATGGAAAAAATCGCTAGAGTCCAATGTCCCCACCTTCTACCAGCTAAACGGTTACGCAGTAGGAAATATGCTGAATTTTAAAGGAAAACTATCACGGCTAAGAAGACTTCATAAGTTATTAAGTAATAGTCGATCAACTAAAAAAAATGTATTCGGCGAAGTATAAAGGAAGTTTTCGTTCAAATTCCTTTGAAAGTAACTGAGATGATGTTGTTAGTAGGGTAAAACACGTTATAAATGTACGTTCATTGACCATAAAAAATGTCAAAATCTAGCGGTACTACGGAACCCTGTATTGCGCGTGGCTCGACACACACTTAGCCGGTTTTTATTGTACGACTAAGCGATACTAAGCTAAGCGATAGCTAAATTACTAACCCATCAAGCCCCATAAGAGCAACGGTGATCGCGACAACAATAGAAAGGCTATTGTGTCTCGTTTTTCCACGAGTTCCTATAGCGCTGTCCACGATATATTATCACCGTTTTAGACAAGTTTTTTTTTAGTTTTTTTTTTTTTTAGTAAACAAAAACAAACACAATCCAGAAAGTCCAAAAGTAGGTTAGGTTAGAACTTAGACCACAACACAGAGGGAGCCGTGCGAGTAAATCTAACGACGCATACTACGGTGATAATATATCGTGGACAGCGCTATAGGAACTCGTGGAAAAACGAGACACAATAGCCTTTCTATTGTTGTCGCGATCACCGTTGCTCTTATGGGGCTTGATGGGTTAGTAATTTAGCTATCGCTTAGCTTAGTATCGCTTAGTCGTACAATAAAAACCGGCTAAGTGTGTGTCGAGCCACGCGCAATACAGGGTTCCGTAGTACCGCTAGATTTTGACATTTTTTATGGTCAATGAACGTACATTTATAACGTGTTTTACCCTACTAACAACATCATCTCAGTTACTTTCAAAGGAATTTGAACGAAAACTTCCTTTATACTTCGCCGAATACATTTTTTTTAGTTGATCGACTATTACTTAATAACTTATGAAGTCTTCTTAGCCGTGATAGTTTTCCTTTAAAATTCAGCATATTTCCTACTGCGTAACCGTTTAGCTGGTAGAAGGTGGGGACATTGGACTCTAGCGATTTTTTCCATTTTAAAACTTAATATTTCACAAATGGATCCCTAAATTGGAAAATGATCTGAGAATACTCACAATATTTTTAAAAACCTATTCAACGACACCCCACACAGTGATAGGGTGGGCGCGAAAAAAAAAAATTCAACCCCGCTTGATGTGTAGGGGAGGTACCATAAAAAAATATTTTTTTTAGATTTCATGTACCATTTTCTTATGTGTATTCATGCCAAATTACAGCTTTATAGGTCCTATAGTCTCTGAGCAAAACTGCGGACAGGCAGACAGACGGACAGACGGACGGACAGACCGAAACTATAAGGGTTCCTTGTTGACTACGGAACCCTAATTATTATTATTATAGTTTATTTTTGTGGTACTCTCTAAGTTATTTGACATTCGGCCACTGCAACTTTTTGCTGTCTCCGCTTTGAATAGGAAGAGGAATTACAATAATTCTTCATACTTCTATTTTCTTCTGATTAATTTCGTTGAGGGTCCCAAACCAGTTTGACCATATTGTTCTTCGGGTACCCTGAGATCATATCATTTTTTTTTTTGGGTCGGGAAATGCTTTTACGCATTCCCGGCAGCGTTAGGGGAGGACCACCGGGGTATGTGGGACTTGCTACGGCCGAAGATATGGTAAGTGGCCGCAGCAGTACCTACTAAAACCCGACCGTGTTTCTACTTCCGCGCAGGACGGAGACGCGAGAGTCTATTACACGTCTTCCGTGGCTTCCGTCCGCAGGGAGAGATGCCTACAATAAATCCCGTCTTCTGTAATCTATCCTCTACCTCCGTCGCATGATCCTTTCCCCTGTCCTGAGGGGACTGTTTTAAAATTGCGTGTGTAATATAGATCCAAGTAAAATAGTCGTAGATGGGTGTTAAATTTTCTAAATTTCTATTATAATAACATTCATTCACGCGGACGAAGTTGCGGGCAACAGCTAGTAATTATTATTTTCCCCCATATCCCCACGATGTCAATTTTTATTATCTTTAGTTATCAGACGGTCACATAGATGTCGCTAAGCGTCGCCTAGATCGCGCTATCGCTTGCACGCTCCTCACAAACAACACTAAAGTCCTCCAACAAACTATCTATATATAATCTCATAGGTCTCAACGAAGTTTGTAACTATATTTTTTTAGCGGGTGCTCGTTCTGAGCAACCCTCAAAATATTAAATAATCTGTATTCTGTAGAGCTGTAAAAGTTACGAAAAAACCGTACCCGTATCCGTTCGTTATTTTTTTTTTTAACTTTATCTGTTAGTAGGTACTTACTCGTTAGTACTTACTCTATCGTATATCGTTAGTCGTTACTTTAGATCCTATCTACCTCATACATACAGCATAGTACATGCAAGTTACAACTTACAACCCATCGGCCATCGAGTCGCGGCGTTTTAATAATATTATTAATACGGAACCCTAAAAACCACACTAAAAACCGTGACAGTATATATTATAACACAACTAGATGAAGCCCGCAACTCCGTTGCGTCAAAATTCATTTTTTCGAGGTAATAACTGTCTGTTTTTATTGTTCTGTGATAGTGATCCTATCCTATGTCCTTTCTCGGGACTAAAAATATTTATATGCCACAGCAAAATCGGTCCAGCGGTCTGCGACATCCACCGTAATCCCCGGACCTTGCTCCAACAGATTACCATTTTTTTCGGAATTTGGGTAACTTCCTATAAGGAAAAAATTCAACTCTGATGTGGCAGTCCAAACCACATTCAAAGAATGATTCTCGTCCCTTCGTTTTTTTTTTAGTAAAGGAATCAACGAACTGCCCTTAAAATGGCAAAAATGCATCGGTAACAATGGTATATACTTTGATTAATTAAGGCGATATATCGAAAATAAATTATACCGCAAGGGCAATTTTATACTTATTTTGTATGACTATAAAGTCGTGAATACGCTGCGGCCAGAAGCTGTCGGCTCGCTCGGAAAACATAAGACAAAACGTAATTATAAGCATTTAAAAAATAAGTAGGAGAATTTAAGCAAAATGCTTCTATACGATTTTGAGTTGCAAAGGTGTCTATCAATTAGACTAATTTCCTACAATACATGTATTTTCGTTTAAAAATAATCTTCAAATTTCGTATTTTTAAGAGGTCATTTCGAAAATTAAATGTATCGAGGCAAAATACATTAATCGTGTTTCTAGTTCTTCTCAAACCTAGATAAGGCTATGAAGATATGTATATCTCATTACCAGATTTGTAACATTTCTGAGGGTCCTATAGTATTACTTCAAAAAGGACAGTTTTTTCAATTTAGCGCCTTAAGAGCCCGGGTAACCCTCGAAATTCTCATACATACGTAATACCAGAATCATTTTGTCATACGAAAATATTTAACATGTTTGAGTTATTTTTCAGCATAAAATAGTAATTACCTAGGTTCCTGAACAAAAATTAACTTCAAAATATTTAAACACAAAAAAAAAAATTTTTGGGTATAAATTTTTTTTACTAAATTTACTACTAAATATTTAAACACTAAAAAATAGAGTAAAACACTCAAAAATTTATAAATAATTAGTAAATTTACTACAAAATATTTTAATACTAAAAAATATTTTTTAGAGTTGAAATATTTTGTAGTATATTTACTATTTATTTATATATTTTTTAGTGTTTTACTCTATTTTTTAGTGTTTAAATATTTAGTAGTAAAATTAGTAAAAAAAAAATTTACACATAATTTTTTTTATAGTGTTTAAATATTTTGAAGTTAATTTTTGTTCAGGAACCTAGGTAATTACTATTTTAAGCTGAAAAATAACTCAAACATGTTAAATATTTCCGTATGACAAAATGATTTTGGTATTACGTATGTATGAGAATTTCGAGGGTAACCCGGGCTCTTAAACATATTGTATTTGATTATTTAATATTTAAAAAATCGACTTTATATTCCTTCCATACAAAACGCCAATTTCATAGTACTTATTATCTAAGGACCTACTAATATTGTATTCTGTACACACTACACATTACAACTACTTATGTACTCTCTGTGCGCATAATAGTCGAGACAGTATAATCACAAGATAAAATTAATCTTGGTCTAGTAACCAGCTACTAAATATTGTTACCTTGATAGAGATAATAATTAGAATACTGACTGATACATACAATGTGACATATACCTCGTATATACAAATTACATACAGGGTGTGCACAGAATAAAAACGGATTGAGAAAAAAAATTATTGCGATTGTTCGTTGGACAACCAAAAAAGTATCCACAGTTGAAAATATAAGCTCCTCCTTTTTGGAAGTCGGTAATAGAGATCGAAATAGGTGTGTGAAGTACCGGGAAGAAACTAGGTAATTGTACAAACAACATTTTTTGCAAAATATTTATAAAGTTTTCCATTCTCTTTTATAAAAAATCAAAATGTTACATTTTTTATGATATAAGGGGGCTAACGAGCAAATGGGTCACCTGATGGTAAGCAACTACCGCCCATGGACACTCGCAATATTAGAAGAGCTGCAGGTGCGTTGCTGGCTTTTAAAGAGGAAATACGCTCTCTTAAGGTTTGCAGGTCGTATAGGTCCGAACATTCAAACAAAAACACACCCCAATCCCCATACTCTAAATATATATATATATATATATATATATATATATATATATATATATATATATATATATATATACATATACATAGTTTTGTTATATATTATACTAGCGGCCCGGTACGTATAAAGTGAAATAATACAAAAATCTGTTAGAACATCGATTCATTTCTTTAAAAAATATATTACTTAATTGCTAGCTATTTAAAACTTAATCCAAAACATTTGGATATACAATATATTTTTTCCATTTTGATTGTAAATCTGTAGTACCGACTCTGGAACAGGCAACAACAGGCAAAAGTGTGACAGTGCACTTACATGTTACTTGTATTATCGAAGCAATTTACCTCTCAGAAGTAATGTCAAATGTGTGCCTTACGCTCTGGAGTTAAGGTTGAATTTGTTGTTCAATTTTGGTGACATAGGTGACCCTGACATGATTGATGTAATGAATGATGAATGTAATTTGCATAGTAGCATATGCTTTCGGTTCTTAAAACAGCGCCTAAACCCCCAATTAAACCCCCAAATAGAATTTCTTAAAAAACTCCAAGCATATTATAAGGAGTTCGGAGTTCTGTTCAGCACCTTCGAACCATGGTATATCTTGGTACAGAATCTTACTTTTGGTAACATATGCCTGGAATACTTCATACAAAAGCAAAATCGGCATATGTTTTCATTTAAATTTTGAGGAGTTCCCTCGATTACTCCTGGATCCACTCGACCGATGTGCAAACTTCACATAAACCATCTACTAAATAGTTCGAACAAACCCTGAAAATTTGGTTTGGATAGGTGAGCCCATTCTTGAGTTATAAAGTGACAATGAAAATTGCCACTTATTTTTATATATTAAGATAATATATTATTTTAGGGTGTGTAATGTGTATGGTTCCCTTTAGCCTTATTTAATAATATAAGGTAATATATTCACTGTACCTACAAGTGCGCCGAAATGGCAGAATTTTTGTTGTGATTTGTAAAGGCAAATGCCCCCGTGTCATGAATTTTTTATTTTTCCATACAAAGGTGAAAAAAAAGTTACTTTCTTTGCTCTGCTATTTTCACAGCGAACTCACATCATTTTCACAGACCACAGTCCGTTCCATATGTACACCCTAAAGTAAGTATTATTAATTAGTTTTCTTACATTCTGTACATGCTATGTCTGTGCAAAATTTTAAAATCTGTTTAGAGATATTATTTTATTAGCCGTTCTATTTTTAGTTTAAATCTTCGATAAACATCACATTGTTATTTCATGATTACCACTTTTAACTGGTTCATAAACATAGAAATTGTTACACAAAGCAACACCTGTTGTAAGCAAATAGTGTCACAAGAAGATAAGTTATGCTGGCTTCTCACGGCGCGTAATATCACGAGCCGTGTAAAGGAGGTCATGGGCGTACCGAGGGGGGGCGAGGGAAGGCTCACTATCCTGCACTAGCCGTGCAGTTCGCCGGCTTATGCAGGACAGTGAATGGTGTTGCAGGCCTGCACGGCGGACTGCAACAGGACTGCAATGCAGGATAGTGAATGGGCCCTTTAACTCTGCGTAAAATGAAGTCCGAAAAGACTGATTTTTAAGCTTCCAGTCTAGAAATTATGTGGGATTCTCTTACACCAAAATTAATGTAGAGTTAAAAAGAAGATCAAAGTAAAAAAATAACCGAACATAAATTGAAAAAATATATCTAAGGAAATAAGCAGACGTAATAACCGAATAGTTTTTTAATAAACGATTCAGTCATTAATAAAATAAAATGTATAATTTATTTTATGTTATTTTAATGTTCTTTACGTCGATATTCGCACTGACAGACATCGCTGCAGACCTGAGTAAATTTTGATGTATTTTTCTTTCTATATACCAGACCGACCATCTTGAGCTGCTGCCCCCCAGATGAAATCCTAAGTACACCCATGAAGGAGGCAGCTCGAGGTGGTGTGGGCTAGCTCGAACGGGCGTATGACGTGCGGAATAGGAGCCGATAACGTGGCTCGGCGCGGCTCACGGCGCTCGACGGGTAGCGCGGACTCGCCTATTGGCTCGTGCTCGCTCGTACAAATCGGGTCAGCGCGGCTCGTGATATTACGCGCCGTGAGAAGCCAGCATAAAAATCGCCTAAAGGTAATCGCACATTCAGCACGCACGCACGCGCTGAACGCACCGAATTTTAGAATTTGTTGTATGATATGATGTGAAACCTCGCACATTAGTCTGCATCAGGAAATAGGCCACTGAATAAGGCTGCGTTTCCACTGAAGCGGAGCGGAGCTTAGCAGTGCCCGAATTAACGAATCAAATTTTCGCTCCGCTTCGATGTCATTCCGCTGGAATAGCACGATTGGTCAATTCGGGCGGCGCTAAGCTCCGCTCCGCTTCAGTGGAAACGCAGCCTAAGTCGCGTCGGGCCGAAGGTTGAGTGCTACTGCCCTAAAGTAGTAGTCACTTTGTTTTGTTATATCCTGTAGACAGGCTGATAGAATAAGTAATAAATTACTTTTCATACAAAAATTAAATTCCAAATAGTGTGTACTTTAAAAGAATGACTCTAATGTATCGCTGCATCGCGCTTCGTCTCGTTTCAGTGTGACCTAACCTTTGTAGTTTAACCAAATAGTAAATTAAAGACTAAATAAGTTAATACTAAATAGTAAAACGTTATTTTTTATTTTGAATACTTAAATAACTATAACAATAAAAAGTTAAAATATAATTAATACTTACTCCATATTATTATCTGCTTTTATATCTTCAGGCACACATTATAACAAAAATATATTTTTAACGCTACTATAAAAATAATAAAACTTTATTTAAATTAAGTATTTTAATATGAGGTAAGTAATCTTTCTTTCTGTAACAACAGAAATGATTTCTGCAGTAACTTTACTAACAAAATATATCAAATAAGTACCTAAATACTAATACTTTCTACCTCTTTGCTAATATAATAAGATCTAGAAATTTTCTTTCTAATTACTTACTGATAAATTACCAATTAGTGTAGCTTATTGTTAATTACAGCCAGAACTATCTTCAATGTTAAATATAATTGAACTGGATTATAGTTTCTAGGGGGTTAAGTAATGTGACGCAATAGTTTTTTAAATACGCTTTACTTTAAGACTATAGGATAGAATATATTTTTCTCTTTAAATGTAAACAAGCAAAGATACAATAAATTGGGAGAAATAAACTTATTATTTATTTAAAAATTGCAATTTGCAATAGACCAATTACTATTATAATATTTATTTTATAAATTATAATAATATAAGTAAATGCCGAAGCATAGCACTACAATAAACAAGACGTACCTAAGTACTATGCCTCGCTGTGTACAGTGTATTTTGTAATTACAAAGCAAGCAAATGTTTTATTTGTTAAAAAATGTATGATAATTACTTAATCTTATATCTTTAAATGAGCAATTCTTGTATATATATATAAATATATAATTGGAATCTCGGAATGGGCTCCAACGATTTTCATGACATTTAGTATATAGGGGGTTTCAGGGGCGATAAATCGATCTAGCTAGGAATCATTTTTAGAAAATGTAATTTTATTCGTGTTTTATCGAATACCGAGCGAAGCTCGGTCAAATAGCTAGTGATAATTATACGATATTCTACTACGGAAATTATTATTTTTTATTTAAAGTATCTATATCTTACTACGATACTTTACCTATCTATTTCTGTCATTGCAACTATTATTTATGAAATAAGGGGGCAAACGAGCAAACAGGTCACATGATAGGATGTAACTGGACAGCCCATGGACACTCGCAACAATATCAGAAGAGTTGCAAATACATTGCCAGCCTTTTAAGAAGATCGCTCTAGCTTCTTCATTTTTTTAGTTCCGGAATTACTGCTGGCGGCAGTTTAGTTCAGATTTACTGTAGAATACTTATCAAGGTAATGGGGACGGTATATATTTTTCCCGTAGATCGATGGCGAAAATTTGTTGATTTCGAACAATTCCTCAGAACACCTCTCCTTGATACAACAGATAGAAGATGTAGAGCGAAGCCAGATCTGAGCGTAATTTTAAATGGTCTAGCTTTTTTTGAAACACTATGACTGGCTTCAATCTAAGCAACCCCTTGTTGATTGTTATCCAAAGGGAATAGTTGGTATTTTGTCACCCCTGTCCAGAGATGAGAACAATATTCCACGTGAGGCCGAATCTTCGCCTTGTAGAGTTATAGGCGTTGCATCGAACTGAAATACTATCTATTAAGAATACTAAGCTTATTCAAATTAACTTGGCTTAACCCGTTTGTCGCCCGGAAACGGAACATTATTCCAGGAAAAAACATGGGATGAAAAGTATCCCATGTCCTTTCCAAGGATTCAAAGTATCCCCATACAGTATATCAGAAAAAACGGTTTAGGTAGCGGTTTAGGCGTGAAAAAGCAACATGACCATATACAGATAAACAACAAAATATAAGGATATAGATTGTACTTAGTTTAGATTTCAGGATCTCTTTTTTCGTCCCTAGTGTCCCAAGTGATCCTTTTCCTAAAGTCTTATTCCTCATGTCAGAGGGTCGTGACCTTCCCTATATGAAACCTTCCTTCTAATGATGTTATGCCAGCTTTTCCTATCTTCAGCCACTCGAAGAGCGTCGTAGACGATGGACTCAATAATTGAGATGCGAATTTGATCGGACTAAGGGCCGGGACACAAAAACACGGCACGGCGCCGTACGGTGCCGCGTCGTGAGAATTCACGGCGCGTGTCGTAAAAAACTACTTCACGGCGCCGTACGGCGTCGTACGACGTCGCGTCGTAGAAACTCATCTTGAATTTCTATGTGAGTTTCTACGGCACGACGTCGTACGACGCCGTACGGCGCCGTGCAGTAGTTTTTTACGACGCGCGCCGTGAGTTCTCACGGCGCGGCACCGTACGGTGACGTACGACGCCGTACGACGCCGTACGACGCCTTACGGCGCCGTGCCGTGTTTTTGTGTCCCGGCCCTAATACATGGGACTGCGGCCCCGCGGTCTTACCCCCTCAGTCTTGCCAATGACTTGATTTTAATATTGTATTCTAAAATATGTTTGTGGAATGTGGTGAAGATTTTAGTTTTCATTTTTAGCTTAGCCAGGATAGGTGCACGGTTTGGTTCTGAAAGCTATCAATGAAATTTGGAGCATTATCCATCCATCCATTATACATCTCGAAGGCGTCGATATGTCTTCGGTCTGTAAATTTCAGAGTCCATGTCTTGGATCCGTAAAGGAAAATGGAGAATACTAAAGTGTGGACAGATTTCGTCTTACTTTTTAAAGAAAATTTTTTGTCACGCAAGGTTTTAGCCTTTAAGGCATTTGAGACATAGCACTCTTAGCCTACCCGATTCTTCAACGTGTATTTGGTTCACAGGAGCCATTGTTTGTAATAGTGGACCCAAGTGATAGCGATAAAGAAATAATTGATAACAGGCCCCTTAGACAAAGTAACTTTCGTTAAAAACGATGACGAAATTCGTTATCAAAACGTATGGGATTTGACATTAGGGCCGGGACACAAAAACACGGCACGGCGCCGTACGGTGCCGCGCCGTGAGAAGTCACGGCGCGCGTCGTAAAAAACTACGGCACGGCGCCGTGCGGCGTCGTACGACGTCGTGCCGTAGAAACTCATCTTGAATTTCTATGTGAGTTTGTGTCCCGGCCCTTAGTCTTCGTCTGTGAAATGTCATTTAGCGATGACTTAAATCAAATCGCATACATTTTGATAACGAATTTCGTCATCGTTTTTAAGGAAATATACTTTGTCTAAGGAGCCAGGTCTTCACAAAAATTTGCAACATGAAATAATATACCTGGCAGCTGTTTAAGATTTTCTATATCAGGGGTGGCCAAACTTTTGACCTGTGAGGTCTACTTTTGCTCCAAAATACTTCCTGCGGTCGACTGCAAAATAGAATTTAGAAGAGAGAAATAAAACATTTCTGTGAGTACTAAAAATTAATTGTATGTATAATTATATTTTATTGAACTACATACTTAGGTAATTCGAATTTTTTGTTGCGTTTTACGGTTTTTTTTTTACGCGGAACATTTTAAAATAAATGATATTATTTTTGAATATAATATGTACTTTCTGTTCAGTTTATTTTTACTCTCGCGGGCTACCTAAATCGTCTTCGCGGTCGACCGGTAGACCGCGGTCGACCTCTTGGCCATCCCTGTTCTATATGATACCCAACCATACAACTCCATAGAGCCAAAAATTCGTTTGTCTCGCAGCGACCGTATAGTAAAGGACATAGGATACTTTCTATCCTGGGACAAACGTGTTCTTTCCCAGAACTCCAAGTATCTTCATACCACATGTCAGAAAAATCAAAATCAAAAGATTTTCCTTGTTTGGATGTGAAGAAGTAACGGACAGAGACACATTTTCGAATTTATTATATTGGTATTGAAGTTTGGATTGTGATAAATACACTTTTACAGTATATCACAATATTAAATCATAATATATCATAATATTATATACGTGGGAGAGCCATGCTCCGGCACGAATGGGCCGGCTCGACCGGAGAAATAAGTACCACGTTCTCACAGAAAACCGGCGTGAAACAGCGCTTGCGCTGTGTTTCGCCGAGTGAATGAGTTTACCGGAGGCCCAATCCCCTACCCTATTCCCTTCCCTACCCTTCCCTATTCCCTTCCCTTCCCATCCCTACCCTCCCCTATTACTCTATTCCCTCTTAAAAGGCCGGCAACGCACATGCAGCTCTTCTGATGTTGCGAGTGTCCATGGGCGACGGTAGTTGATTTCCATCAGGTGACCCGTTTGCTCGTTTGCCCCCTTATTTCATACAAAAAAAATATATTATGATTCTTTAAGAATGTTACAAAATACTATAAGTAATTTATTATAATTGTTGGCAATTTAGTCGATTACCTACTTACTATAATATTTTAGCACTTTTTTACACATTAACAGTATAAATCGTGTCAACGACCTACTTCTAAAATTTATAACACTTTTTTTAAAAGTATTTCATACTTTTTACAGACATGATATTTTATATTAATTTATTTTCTCAAACATACTATAAATCCCCTGTAAATTATGTTAAGTCTTACATACCATAAAAAAAGTTGAAAAGGTCCCCCGTATAGTGCGGTAAGTAAACGTTACGATATTATTTTTACCAAGGATAAATTTCAACGTAAACTGTGGTTAGTGTTAGTTGCAATAATTTTCGGTAAGTATAGATTTTCCGAAGAATAATATCGCAACAACAATTGTAGCTAAACCAAGCATATAATATAGTATTAATAGTGTTAGTTAGATAATACCTAACACTATTGTTGCTCATGCCAAATTTTAGAAAAATCGGTTAAAAAATGAAGTCGTGGTTTAAATTTGCAACTTCAAACTCGCCTCCTGTAAAGTTGTCTTTTTGATGTTACGATAGTCTGCCTAGGAGCAGTCGATATATAGATTAAGTATACTTAATAATTATTATTATTTAATATTTATAGAGGCCTATGTCCAGCAGTGGACGAATATAGGCTGATAATATGATGATGATGATAATGAGCAATTATTAATATGCGCCATCTACCGCATGTCACAAAAGCTACGATGTGAAACTATGATCTCTGTGTTATCTTCAGCTGAAACTAGGTGGCGCTGCTACACTAAATGGACGAGAGCTCGGACGGACTAATAAGACTATAGTCACTACTCACTAGGTAAACTATCTAAGACCGTACGTAACTCCCATACTATTACCGTTTTAAATTTGGTTCCATTCGAACTGTCATGTAACGTCAGCCTTTATACCGCTCAAGGCCACCTAAATATTGCAAATGTATTGAAATGTGTAGGTACCTAAGGTACACTTTTTTGACAAGTATTTTGGTGCATGTTTTTTGACGGAGTTACTCTTCCTTAGTTTTTATTATTCGTAGGACCGTACTCAGCGAAATAAAATAGTTTAAAAACTCGCAAATCGAATTATTATATATATATCATACTGACGCGATAAAAAAACTAGTGGGTACGGTGCTAAAAAAGTACTTATATTTTTTAAATTGTAGCAAATTGTGTATTTTTTATTATTGTCGATCAGAATAATCAAGGAGACAATTAAGTAAATATTTAAAAAGTTATGGAAATTTTTAATTTTATTGAAATTTCTATGTAACCTATTTATCCTGGCATGAAACTCGTAAGCAAGAGTCGTATCAATTAAAACATGGATTCGATGCCTGCAGCAGAATTAGGTCTTGTTTCGATCTTTTTAGCTAACTTTTTTTGCAGTCGGGTTTTTTGATTTTTAAATAATTTATTTTATTTGCTACTTTTTAGTTGTAGTCATCTAACCATTTCGACAATCAATCTAATAAAAAATTGAAAACTACCGTACTGATATAACCATATATCGTAGGACGTAGACGTACACTTAAAAAAGTGTACCTTCGATACGTTATAATATGTAAGGTGCATTGGGGTAATCTCGTAAACATTTTGGAAGAGTGAGGCTATTGTGTCATTGTTTCAACTTTAGAAGACGAATTGTACATATTTTTAACTATAACTCTAACATTTCAGTTATAATAAACATATTTCCATGTGAATTGTATCTTTTTTAGTTCGAAAGTATTTACCGATTCTGGTATAACCCCTTTAAAATATAAACCCTATTTTTACTTTTCATGGGTAATTTCGAAAACTCAAGGGGTAATTTCGAATAACAGCGAAACACGACCTAATGTAAAAATACATTTAAGGCACACATTTATTTTTATTCTATTTTACCCCATACAAAAACATTGTGTGTACAAGCCATAGAAGACACCAAACCAAGTTTTAGACTGAAAATTTTTCGAAATTACCCCATCGGGGACGCAGATGTTCTCAACATTTGGAGCAAAAAAGTAAATAGATAAGACCAATAAAAAAGCCAACACTAGATAATATTATTGTATTTATTTAATTTTAATACCCAGCAAAACTATAACTAACGAAATAAAATAGGAACACATTTTTTGTTAAAAATAAAAATATTTTTTACCCAGTCTCGTAAATTGCTAAATCAAAATTAAAAATAAATTAAAAAAAGGAAGTAGTTTTCAATTGCAGAGGAAAGGCGCGCCTTAGCTCTGCATTTAAAAACCACGTCAGCAATCAGCACCCGAGCAGTTGACACCTGCAAATAATAAAAGTGGCTTCTTCACTTAAATCATTTTTATATAGTCGTACAGGTTCCCTAGAACAATTTTTTTTATTACAATCAAGCTAATTTTTCGTGAGTGGCTTCATTTTGATAAGACGAACAACAATTTCCTCTGCGTAAATTCTTGAAAGTGGTAGCTAACAGAGATAGAACTATTAACCTATCAATATACAAAAATCAGCTGGTTAGGGTTGTTTTTTAGGGTCCATTAGTCAACCAAGTTTTGTTGATTAATGAACTAATAACAAAAAATTAAAACCGACTTCCAAGGTAAAAACAATAATAACATTAATATGAACTAAAAAGTATTAAATAATTTCTACTATCTAATAGTGCCTTTTTCCGAATTCGGCTAAACCTCAACTATTTCTGTACTCAATCTTCATAATTTTGAAGTCGGTACCAGATAGCTGAAACTTCAGATATTTGAAACTTTTGGAACTGGCACCGACTTCAAAATTATGAAGATTGAGTACAGAAATAGTTGAGGTTTAGCCGAATTCGGAAAAAGGCACTATTAGATAGTAGAAATTATTTAATACTTTTTAGTTCATATTAATGTTATTATTGTTTTTACCTTGGAAGTCGGTTTTAATTTTTTGTTAAAAATAATA
Source organism: Lysandra bellargus (assembly GCA_905333045.1). Taxonomy (NCBI): domain Eukaryota; kingdom Metazoa; phylum Arthropoda; class Insecta; order Lepidoptera; family Lycaenidae; genus Lysandra; species Lysandra bellargus. The sequence continues at coordinate 8,588,482 of HG995324.1, read as the reverse complement.
ATAATTTCACTCTTTTTAGCTACACTAGTAGATAAACCTTCGCGTATATTTTACCTAAGTATCTTATTACAATTTGTTAAGAGTCACAACTCACACTCACAAAATAATATATTATCAGTGAAGTGAACATATTGTGCTAAGTAATTTAACAATTTTAATGCTTCAAGCCCCAAGCGGTCACCGGCGATTGCGATAACAATAGAAAGGCTATTGTGTCTCGTTTTTCCACGATCGAAGGATCTATCAGATAAAAAATTGTATAAACTTGCATAGGATGTAGCGTAGCTACTCATAATATTTAATATTATCATAATTATTGACAGCTGTTCTTGTAATAAAGAATTCAAATCGATACTTAGTGCGCCATCTATCGATTAATAAGTATAACTAGTTAAAAAGACTCAATGACTTTGTTTTGTTTAAATGCTCTTTTTAAAATAACTTTATTTCAATTCTATTTGTCTATTTAAATTTTATAAAGTAGTTAATAAAGTATTCGATCTGTATATAAAGTAGTTAGTAAAGGATTCGATCTGTCGTCTGCCGCCATGCGCCGCGCGGCGGCGACGCCGTCGCCTCTACGGCGCCGACCGCCGTCATGTATTAAATAAACAGGTGTTGTTATACAGTAAGAACATAATTATTATTATTAGTATATCCATACCTATGCCTTGTACTATTATCTAGTCTGTGCCATGAGACATTGGTGACCTTAACACGACGTGGTAATGATGATGATGACGATGATGATGATGATGATGATGATGATTATGATGATGAATATAAATTGCATAGTAGCATATGCCTTCTGTTCTTAAAACAACGCCGAAACTCCCAAACGTGTATCTATAAGGAGTCAGGAGTTCTCTCAGCATCTTCGAAACCATGGTATACCTTGACCCAATATTTGACTTTTTGGTAGCATATTCTTAGTACGCTTCACATAAAACCAAAATCACCATATGTTTCCATATAAATTTCGAGGAGTTCCCTCGATTACTCATAGATCCCATCATCAGGTCACCACTTTTGTGAACATGGTACCAAATTGGAGTGAAACCTAATACAACAAAACAAAAATTTCGAAAATCGGTTCACAAACGGCGGAGTAATCGTTGAACATACAAAAAAAAAAAAAAAAAAAAAAAAAAAAAAAAAAAAAAAAAAAAAAAAAAAATATCCACAGCCGAACATATAACCTCCTCGTTTTTTGGAAGTCGGTTAAAAAGACTAAAACGGAACCCTAACGAGCTGATTTTTTGTACTTATATTGATAGGTTAATACATAGTTATAAAATTCAAGAGTAACCTTGTCCTACAAAATATAGAACAATCCATATTTTAGGACCATCAAATAGAAATATTAAAAATTTAAATCCTTTCTATCTCTGTTAGCTACTACTTTCGAGAATTTACGCAAAGGAAATTGTTGTTCGTCTTATCAAAATGAAGCTACTCACGAAACATTTGCTGGATAGTAATAAAATAAATGTTTTTGGGAACCCGGATTATACTTTAAAACTGTTTTTATTTTTATTTTAACAACAATAAAAATTGATTCTACACGTCTATTCAAAAATACGTTTTAAACCTCTCAATGTCGAAAATCGACATGATTTGTACGAGTCGAGTCAAGTTTGGACCCTGTATTTTCATTCGTTTATGTTTGTTGGTAAAGGCAGGTAAATATTTTATATGTTGCGCACCCCTGCAAAAGACTATGAAAAAATTATTGGGGAAATTTCGTTAACAAATTTACCACACTGGGGTTATTTAGAATGTTTGTTAAAAATCATAGCTAGACCAACATTACATACTCTTAAGAAAGCAAAAAACGTCAAAGCTTCTTTAAAACAAACAAATTATTACGTAACTTACTTAATTTCTGTGTTAAACAAAACGGGGTAATTTCGATAATCCCAAAAAATCATAAAATTGCACTTGGCGCGAAAAAATGAACTTAGCGCACACGCACTCCCGGCTGACGGTTCGAGGGAAAGGAAGCGGGGGAGGTGATTAAATTGGCGTCTCGGTAAATGTGGCCAGAGCTCAAAATTACTTTCTGTTTGGCAATTATTTGCCATTTTCGAAATATCCCCATTTTTTTTTTCTTCCGAAGTTACCCCAATGCACGTTAATAGGTACGTAGGTTTGGTACTGTTTCAATGTATGTTTCTAGTTTTAACTTTTAAGTACCAAATCATTGTTTTTTTTAATAGGTACTTTGTCATTGAATTTTCATCGTGCTTCAGTAATGTCAGTTAATTTTTAATTAATATTGGATTTATCCATGCAGGCGGATTTTGGTTTTTTCTTATTTTATTACTAGCGGTCGGCCGCGGCTCCGCCCGCGTGGATGTCGGTGAGCTCTGCAAAAAGCATATCCAGGAAAGACTCGGTCAGCAAAATGATTCCCAGGTCAATTCACAGACTCCGACGCAGTCATTATGTAGGCTGCATACCTGCACTGTGCGCAGATTGTCTTCCTCCCGCACGCGCACCCGCCTTGGTGACGCTATGTTATACTAGCTGTTGCCCGCGACTTCGTCCGCGTTAGCATAGTAGATCACATCCCAAGTATTATTTATTGTACAAAAATATTCTATGTACGGAATTGACTTTCCTACGATGTTATTATTTATAGATGTTCCGCGCGGCTTCGCTTGCGTAATTTAGAATCAGTGTTTAAAATCCTTTATTTTGATACCCCACTCGATATGCTTGGTAGAATTTTTATTTTCTTTTACCTCACAATATGGCGTCAAACATTTTGGTTTTTTCACCTATCTAAGAACACTTGGGTCATTAAGACAAATCTAACGATACCTCAAATGTGAAAATCCGTTTAGCGGTTCTGAAGATACAAGGTAAGGAAGGCTAAACACATAACCCTCCCAGCAGTCGGGTAAAAATTACGTGTCACGTTGTTCGCGTCCGCGATGGAACACTCAATTGTATTTCTCTATTACTTTCATAATTTACCCATCCATCGCGGATTCTTGGAAATGCTATTGTATTCTATTGTTGTCGCGATCACCGGTGCTTTCATACATCCATTTTAATTCCTTTTTATTTTTGTGACTGCAATACAATAATTCAGAATAATTCTAAATACACTGGGATATGTTTGAGATAACAAAACTTTATATTAATAAGTAATAATTATTTATAAAATCTAGATAAGTACATAATAATAATTATTTTCCCCTACGAATAATAAAATCTAAGGAAACGTAACTCCCCATACTATTGCCGTTTAAAATTTGGTTCCTTTCGAACTGTCATGTATCACTTGTTCGAAAAATCTCAAATTTGGGTACATTTGACCCATGAAAAATATATTTAAAAAAATAATAATGTCTAAGTAATATATATTTTTAAATTCTCTATACAATAGTTAATAATATCGTTAGTAGGGATTTTAAAAAATTTCATTGTTTATAATTTTTTTTATCTTAGCAAAAGTAGACAAAATATTGTGTTTTTTTGTATCCGAGTCCCCTTAAATATTATACTTTATTTTATTTTTAGTATTTGTTGTTATAGCGGTAACAGATATATACAATCTGTGAAAATTTCAGAAGTCTAGCTATAGCGGTTTTTGAGATACAGCCTGGAGACATACAGACAAACGGACCGACAGTATCTCAAAAACCGCTATAGCTAGTTACTTCTGAAATTTTCACAGATTGTGTATTTCTGTTGCCGCTATAAGAACAAGTACTATAAATAAAATAAAGATAATATTTAAGGGGGGCTCCCATACAAGAAACATGATTTTTTGGCCTTTTTTGCTCGTAATCAATAATGGTAACATCTAGGCACTTGAAAATTTCACAAAATCCTTAATTATATTTGTACTTTAATAATTAATAATAAAATTAAAATAAAGTAAATGTTTAAGGGGGGCTCCCATACAAAAAAACACAATTTTTTGTCTACTTTTGCTAAGATAAAAAAAGATATAAACAATGAAATTTTTTAAAATCCCTACTAACGATATTATTAACTATTGTATAGAGAATTTAAAAATATAAATTTGGTATTATTATTTTTTTAAATATATTTTTCATGGATCGAATGTACCCAAATTTTAGATTTTTCGAACCTTTAAAAATTCATATCTTTAAAAATATTAACTTTATCGTGAAATGTCATAGGACCTTTTTTATTGGTATTTCAATAAAAAATATAAAAATAAATTGTCCGGTTGTAAAATAACAATTCCTTGCAATTGTTTAAACAATGTTTGTTTAAACAATATGGCACCGGGTTGCGCCATGGCAACATGCATTTATATCATCAGGAGCCCATTTGGAGAGGATCGCATAAAAAAATTAAGGTGGTATAGTTTCCGGTACTCATGCGCCGACTCGTGCTGGTCTATGTAACGTCAGCCTTTATACCGCTCAAGGCCACCTAAATATTGCAATTATGTATTGAAATGTGTACCTAAGGTACATTTTTTTGACAATTATTTTGGAGCATGTTTTTTGACGGAGTTACTCTTCCTTAGTTTTTATTATTCGTAGATTTTCCCCCATTTGCCCACGATGACAATTTTTATTATCTTTAGTTATCAGACGGTCACATAGATGTCGCTAAGCGTCTCCTAGATCGCGCTATCGCTTGCACGCTCCTCACAAATAACACTAAAGTCCTCCATCAACTTATCGTGTTGTCATTATAGTCTTCAATGACTTAATGGAATTATTAATCTGAATTTTTTTAGAGGGAGCTTGTTCTGAGCAACCCTCAAAATATTAAACCATCTCTAATCTATATTCTGTAGAGCTGTAAAAGTAACGAAAAAAAGCGTACCCGTATCCGTACCTAAGTAAGTTAGTAAGTACTTACTTAGGTAATTTTAGTTAAAAAATTTTAGTTACGTTAGTCGTTACTTTAGATCCTATCTACCTCATACATACAGCATAGCAGAGTTGGGCATAATTGAAATACTGGTTAATCTAATTATCAATCTAATTGCAAACTAATTAGAATACATTTTATTCTAACTAAGTACATTGTAGTTCAATTACTTTAAATTTTAAATATAGAATTAGACAAAGCAAGCGATTCGTAAGTAAGTAATCTAATTGCAAAGAAATCTAATTAATTTGAAATTAATTACATTTGTTATTGAATACTTTGGTTTCGACTAATTATTCTAATATTTTTAAAGTGTCAGGAGTTAAAAACAGAGTAGGTATCTGAGAGAGGCACACCTAGAGATATTAATTTTAGAGAATTATTGTAAGTATAAATTAAGCATTAGGTAAATATGCCCTTCAGATTGATACAAGTGGAAAATATAAGTAATTTAATAATTTATATTAACATACAAATATAATGTACCTATACAACACGAAGTACGACATTCTCTAAGAAAATAAATATATTTAAATAAGAAAAATCCTTTTCATTCTGTGGTTTAGGCGTGAAGAGGTAACAAACAGACAGTCAGACAGATAGAAAGACAGACAGACACACTTTCGCATTTATATTTAAATACCTATACATATAGATTTTAAAACTTGGGATATGTTTTTTTGTTTGAAATTTTGAGGTTATGTACCTACAGCTATGATATTAAATAATTATTAAATTAATAAAAAAACATCATTGAGCTACACTCTACAGTGTGTATCATTACTTGATAAAGTTATATATTATGTTCTCGTAAAAAGGTAAATAATGGGACAAACTTGGACATACCTTTAGGTACCTATAGTATAAAAGCAGAGTGCAACAATTTAATAATGATGAAGTTTAATAGTGGTAGTGCCACGCCACTAGACCTGCAGTCAAAATGGACAGCTGTTACCCGGAGAAATACTACACTCATACAATGGCGTTGAATGACAGCTTCCAGCTGTTGTGTTTTGTATGTTAGGTGAGGGAGCTGAATACAAAAATTCCTCTTGGTCTGCAGGACACCATAATCCCTTTGTTTTTAGAACTCACTGTAGCTCGGCAAGGCATTTGTAATATTACTACTAGACTACAGTGCATTTCCTTACCTATAATCACATTATGCTGTTTTGTGCTTGTTCGCTACATATTTTGTAGATTACAAGAAGTTCGGGTGCAGGTATTGAGATACAAGTTACTACACCCGCAGCCTCGCAGGTAATAAAACAATACTTTATTTTTAACCGACTTCCAAAAACGAGGAGGTTATATGTTCGGCTGTGGATATTTTTTTTTTTTTTTTTTTTTTTTTGTATGTTCAACGATTACTCCGCCGTTTGTGAACCGATTTTCGAAATTTTTATTTTGTTGTATTAGGTTTCACTCCAATTTGGTACCATGTTCACAAAAGTGGTGATCTGATGATGGGATCCATGAGTAATCGAGGGAACTCCTCGAAATTTATATGGAAACATATGGTGATTTTGATTTTATGAGAAGCATCCTAAGCATATGCTACCAAAACACAAGATTCTGCACCAAGGTATACTATGGTTCCGAAGATACTAAGAGAACTCCGGATTCCTTTTAGATACAAGTTTGGGGGTTTAGGCGCTGTTTTAAGAACTGAAAGCATATGCTACTATACAAATTATATTCATCATCATCATCATCATCATCATTTTCACGTCAGGGTCACCAATGTCACCAAAATTGAACATAACAAAAAATTCAACCTTATCTCCAGAGCGTAAGGCACACATTTGTCATTACTTCTGAGAAGTAAGTTGCTTCGATAATACAAGTAACATGCTAGAGTGCACAGCTGTCACACTTACCAATCACGGCCACGGGCGGACGTAGACTTCACAAGCGATACTATGTATTACAATAATAAAGATAAAGTTTAAAATCATATGACAATGAAAGCCTCGCCGCTGCCGCGCTGCTAAAATTCCGGTTTGGCGCGGCTCTGGCACGTGTCCACTTCGATTTTTTTTAATGTATTGTTCAAAATTATCTGCAGCTGATATTATATTTTGTAAGTGTGACTGTTAACAAATTGTAATAAGATACGTAGAATAGTATACAGGTGTATTAGGGCCGATTCACACCGGAATGGCGCAGGCGAGGCGAGTTTCAGTGTCATATGATTTTAAACTTTATCTTCATTGTTGTAATAGATAGTATCGCTTGAGAAATCTACGGCCGCCCGTAAATGCTCGTGGACTCTTGCGGCCGTCGGCGGCGTCAATTTCTCAAGCGATACTATGTATTACAATAAAGTTTAAAATCATATGACACTGAAACTGCTTGCCTTGCCTCTGCCATTCGGTGTGAATCGGCCCTAATCTACGTATAGTACGCGATGATTTTACTAGGTAACTAAAAAGAGTGAAATTATTATTTTTAACAAAAAATTAAAACCGACTTCCAAGTTAAAAACAATAATAACATCCTTGTAATATGAACTAAAAAGTATTAAATAATTTTTCCTATCTCATGGTGCCTTTTTCCGAATTCGGCTAAAACTCAACTATTTCTGTACTCAATCTTCATAATTTTGAAGTCGGTGCCAGTTACAAATGTTTCAAATATTCTGGCATCTGGATTCAGCTATATCTGGTACCGACTTCAAAATTATGAAGATTGAGTACAGAAATAGTTGAGTTTTAGCCGAATTCGGAAAAAGGCACCATGAGATAGGAAAAATTATTTAATACTTTTTAGTTCATATTACAAGGATGTTATTATTGTTTTTACCTTGGAAGTCGGTTTTAATTTTTTGTTAAAAATAATAATTAGGAACATACTTTATTGTAATTTATAACTTGATAATTAATTTATTCTTATTACAACTATCAAGATAGGGGCAGGGACAGGAGCTCATGGCGAGCATAGCTTAGGTACCAAATGATGCTCATAAACATGTGAGCAGCATCCCACTGTTCTTTAGCCTACAATACAGTTACAGCAATAGCTTTTGATAGCGTCCTGACCATTCATGTTTCTTTTAGTTACAATAAACACAAAACAAGTTTTTCCTGAAGAATGACAGAACTTTATTTTAGGTTGAAGCACAATAACACAACACAGGTACAGGCCACTCGAGGCACAACATTTTGCTCAGGATTCATGCTTTCTTGATAAACGCAATGTCCTGGTGTTGCAGCCGCTCTTCTTATATTGAACAACACAATATTTCGTTGGGATCTTTCATCAGCTTCTGGAATATGTGACCTTATGTCTCGAGCTTGGTTCGAACAAACTCCAGAAACTTCATTCAATAGATGACATCTGTAAATAAATCATTTGATGAAGAAAAGTAAGCGGTTAGCGATACGGTTAGCGGCGCACGTAACATGCGCGGCGCGGGTAGCGTTTGCGAATTGCGACTCCGGCTCGAGTTGTCGTTCAGCGCGTACGCAAACAAAGGAACCGGTCCTGCAGTATTGCGTGACGCGTATCGATAAATGCATGTCGATATGATGTATCGATGCATTGTATCGATATATCATATCGACATACGTGTTTGTGTACGTCTAATGTAAAATAATAAATATTATGTGTATATAATATTAATTATAAGTAATTAAGTAGTTAAGTCTTAGGTTCAAGTTAGTATTAAGTTTTAGGTTTAAGTTAGCATTAAGTTTCAATTATTATAATATTAATTATTATTTATAATAAAGGTTCGAGCTAACTTTGTGTGTTATGTGTAGTAGGTGAGTAGCCCACAGTAGTATTCTAACATACCACGAATTGTTTAACAAACTAATGTTTTTAATGGATGCGTACTTCAAAACCCAAAGCCTTAAATTTATTAAACTGAAAACCAAAACATACATTCGTACTTAAAATAGAGTTTATTTTACAATAAACAAAACGGGCACTTAAGACATTTCTTATTTCGAGTCATAGGAGAATCAGTTTATATTGTGGATTTACTAAAAAGTTTAGCTACGGTACATGGCATATTATAGCTAGCGCAAACAATTTTGACCTTAAACTTCAACGAAATAAGGTTAATATTGCCGTATACTATTGAAATGTATTTAACATTGTGACGCGATTTCAATCATGGCGCGTTTACATTTATTTAAATTTCATGATTTTTTTTTAAGTTGATAATTAATTGAAAAAACACTTTTCAAAGGTTTTTTGCATTAAAAATCAATATTATTAATAATGAGGTTTTAAAATACATTAAAAAAATCGATTATAATAAATATTTTAGTGGAGGCATTGAAGGTTTTCACCTCCGATTTTGTTGAACCTCCATCGATTTTCATGAAAATTGGTAAGTAGGTGGAGGATACCCTAAGAAACAAAAGTGACATAGTGCCAACTTGCACTTTTGCCCTGGGGGTGGATGCCAACCCTTTTTGGGGGGTGAATTTTTTGAAATAAAAATAACACTAGGAATCAATAGAAACACAAATTCTAAACAAAATTTGTTATATAAAGTTTTTTGAATAAATCAATACTTTCGGAGTTATTAAAGATCAAAGATCATGTTTTGCGTGAGAAAAATACTTGTCTTAATGCGGTTTTTCATAATTAACTAAGAAACTATGGGTTTTTACGAAAAATGTGTAATTACCAAAATTAAAGTCAATAAAAAAATAAACTAATATCTACTGTAAAATGCCTTCCTATATTAATTCAAAGTGAGGTACTCATAGGTGATTAAATATATATTTTCTTTCGGCGAGTACCTAAGTCTAAGCATTCAAATTTCAAACTTAAATAACGGTAAACCGATGCATTTTATGACATGTACAGGAAGTACATGTCATTTCATGTTTTTAAAGTGCTTAAAAATACCTTTCCAATAAGTATTGTAAAAAGTTAAAAGCATCAAAATTGAACAAGTTATGATAAAAATAAGATGACACTTTCAAATTTTTTTGGAAAAGTCGAAAAATAAAACGTTGACCATTTCTACAATAATTAAAATTTATAGTTATCCCCAAAGGCTTTTCTTTATTTTAGCATAAGTAATGACCTCACAACTTTTTCTTGGTTTAGAATGCTTAGTTTTGAAAAACAGAATGATTTAGTAAAATCGAAATTATTCAAATTTTATAAAATAAATTATTAAACTCATACAACAAACACGATTTTCTTTCTTTTTTTTTGCTCTATAACCATAATGGTAACACTAAGGTTTTTGAAAATTTCAGGAAACGCTTAATTGTATGTAATAAATAATAATAAAAATTAAATAAACGTATTATTTAAGGAGGGCTCCCATACAAATTTATAGTAGGGAACCCTATGTACGCCAGTCCGACTCGCACTTGGCCGGTTTCATAATTTTTCCTTTCATTGTGAATAAAGACCTATCCGGGTACCAAATTTCAAGGTTCTAAGTCTGCTAGAAGTACCTTAGAATTTTGATGATCTGTCAGTCAGTGACAAAATGTAGCAACTTTGACCATCCGTAACTACTAAACTATTTATTGAAATTTCATGTTATTTGGAGGTTAAGCTAATTTTAATACTTGCTCCTAGTGACCGAAATTTGAATTTTTTTTTAATTCCCAGAATTATTGTTCTCATAGAAAAAGTTGTTCATTTTGACGGGCTCATTTGATGGTTTCAAGGACAACGGTGTTACACTAACATCTTGTATAGCCCAAACTAATAAAAGCGCGTCAAAAAGGATAAAGCTGCTCAATGATCTAATCGACTTTATAATATTAACTAGCTGTCCCGGTGAACTTCGTGTCACTTTAAAACCTTCCCTGGACTTCCACGAATATTTTAAGACCAAAATCAGCCCAATCCGTTCAGCCGTTTTCGAGTTTTAGCGCGACTGACACATTTGAAAATCCATTTATATATATATACTAGCTGACCCGACAGACGTTGTCCTGTCTTAGCGATGATTGGTATAATTAAGAGAACAATAGATTAAAATGTAGTATCTCCATGCCTTTCATCAAAATAGATTAAATAGTTTAAGCGAAAATGAGTTTATTGTGCGGGAACCGTACATTTTCCGGGACAAAAAGTATCCCTTGTCCTTTCCCGAGACTCAAAGTACCTATCTCCATACCAAATTTCATAAAAATAGACTGAATAGTTTAGTTTAGTTTCCCTTGTCCTTTTCCGAGAATAGTTTAGGCTAAAATCGCAAAAGTTTATTGTGCGGGAAGTATCCGGGACAAAAAGTATTCCTTGTTCTTTCCATAGACTCAAAGTATCTCTATACCAAATTTCATCCAAATATATTGAATAGCTTAGGCGAAAATCATAAAACTTTATTTCGCGGCAACCATATATTTTCCGGGACAAAAAGTATCCCGTCCTTTCCCGAGACTCAAAGTATCTCCATACCAAATTTTATCAAAATCTATTGAATAGCTTACGCGCAAATCACAAAAGTATATTGTGCAGTAACCGTACATTTTTCCGGGACAAAATGTATCCTATGTTCTTTTCCGGGACTCAAAGTTCTCTCCACCATTCGTTCTTGAGTTATAAGTAGTGTAACTAACACCACTTTCTTTTATATATATAAGATATATATATATATATATATATATATATATAGATAATATATACTTTTATTATTCTGCTTTATTTTTTATTACTTAGTCTTTGAGGAACATAGATGTCGCTAAGCGCATGCTGCCTCGCGCTATCGTTGGCACGGACCTCAATGATAAGTACTAAAGTAGGTAATTGTGAGGGCAATCAATCTTTAACTGACTGAATATGAAATTTTTAAAGCAGATGTTTGTTCTAAGCATCCGCCCCACTTAAGTATATTATAAATTATAATACTAGCTGTTGCCCGCGACTTCGTCCGCGTGGACTTCAGTTTATAGCGCGCGGTGTCAAGAAAATTGGTGTCAAATTTAAAAGCTTTTTACCCAACTGCCGGGAGGGTTTTGTGTTTAGCGCGTATCTTGTATGTTCGTAATATTCTTCCTTACCTTGTATCTTCAGAACCGCTGAACGGATTTTCACATTTGAGGTATCGTTAGATTTGTCTTAATGACCCAAGTGTTCTTAGATAGGTGACATTAAAAAAAAACCAAAATGGCAGATGTTTGACGCCATATTGTGAAGTAAAAAAAATAAAAATTCTACCAAGCATATCGAGTGGGGTATCAAAATAAAGGATTTTAAACACTGATTCTAAATATGTATATAACTTGCAGTTTTAATATTAAACAGAACAATAAATCTACACTAATATTATAAAGAGGAAAGATTTGATTTTTTGTTTATTTGGCTCCAAAACTACTGGACCGATTTGAAAAATTCTTTTACCATTGGAATTCTACATTATTTTTGCTGAACATAGGCTGCATTTTATTTTGGAAAAAAATAGGGTACCGTAAGATTTTTGGGTTCTTCGGACGCAAGGTGTAAAAAATCAATCAGAAAAGCTCAGACCAATAAAAAAAGATAGACAGAGCCATTCATGCTACGCGGTGAGGCAGGCAATAGGAAGCCGATACGGCCATAGGAAGCCGGCCGCCCGTCATTCCGGTTTCAACGAGTGACGGCGCATGTCGTTTTCATCTGTGTCAAGAAATATCAAAATATGCCGTCCTGCATCGTTAAATGGTGCAAAAACAATTCTTGTGCTCAAAAGAAACCTTGTGGGATTACGTTTCACAAGTAATTAGTTGAATATTTATGTATTACCACCGAAATAACGAATTTAATTTATTAGTTTTAAAAATTGTCTCGGGAGTCTCGGAACACAGAACCTCAACCAGTGCTGCATGCTGGTCGCAAGATATTTTTCCCCATAATAGGGGAAAAATATTATTACGTGCTGTATTATCCTGACAAATGTTTAATTTTAACCTAAAATTCGTTATTCATTTAAAATCTATTAATATAAATAAAATTGAAGTGTCTGTTTGTAGTATTGAAAGATTTTTTTACTATTTGCATATTAATCTGTATACGATACATACTGCATACACCAAACAACATTCTTTACAATTTTTGTCTATGTATGTCTGTCTGTCTGTGTGTTCTTAGTTGAAACACATAATTTATTAGATATAGATATTTAAGTATTTACTTTCTTCAGCAATTACTAATGAATGATGATTAACAATCTAGTTTGATAGCAACTTTTGTAGTCATTACTTAGTAGTTTAATAAGACTGCAACAGGATGGGAGTTTGACAATCTGAAACCCTGAGTTGGCAACATTATTTTTTTGCACACAAGCGCACGCCTAGCGTATTTATTCTAGGCGTGACGCACACATTGATCGACAGCGACATCACGCCATTATCTGTACATACTCCGTCTTTCTTTTTTTATTGGTCTGAGCAGAAAAGTTAATTATTTTACGTACGCTGCTCAAAATATAAAAGATAGAACTATAAAATTCTAAGTGATTGTAGAACTTACAAATATCTACAAAAAAGTCCGCGACACACTATGTCGAGTGAGGCACAATAACCATTTTTTATTTAAAAATCTTGAAATTTTTTTGGACTACATTTAAACGCGTTTATTTTACTCATTATTTTAATCCTTATCAAAATAAATTACTCCATTACTAAATACAGTTTATGTAGATAATATTTGGTCTGTGAATGAATGAAATTGGACATTTGGTTTTGAAATTATGGCGAAATTAAAATATTACGATAGTTGATCTCACTAAGGCGGGTGCGCGTGCGGGAGGAAGACAATGATCTGTGCAGGGTGCAGCCTGCGTATAATGACTGCGTCGTCGATGTTAGTATCGGAGTCTGTGAATTGACCTGGGAATCATTTTGCTGACCGAGTCTTTCCTAGGTATGCTTTTTGCAGAGCTCACCGACATCCACGCGGGCGGACCACGGCCGACCGCTAGTAATAGCACCTACGATATAATATGGTTATATCAGCACGGTAGTTTTTCAATTTTTTCTTAGATTGATTGTCGAAATGGTTAGATGACTACAACTAAAAAGTCGCAAATAAAATAAATTAATTAAAAATCAAAAAACCCGACTGCAAAAAATGTTAACTAAAAAGAACAAAACAAGACCTAATTCTGCCGGAGGCATCGAATCCATGTTTTAATTGATATGACTCTTGCTTACGAGTTTCATGCCAGGATAAATAGAAGGTTACATAGAAAAATGTAGAACCAAAATACCCGATAAAAACCTGTTTCATCTTTTTAAACTTTATTTATACCAAATTTAAAGCTTATTTAGCCCCCCATTACACAACTTTAGCTTTACCCATAAACTATGTACTTATCATTTGTAGGGTTGCTGAGGATTCCTCTTCCGCTTCCTCATAATGAGGAAGTTCCGCAATATTTTGGGTTCCTCATCCGTTACCGCATCCTCATAAATAAAAATAAAAAAATCCTCTTCCGCTGTCGCTTCCTCAAAATTTAAGAGGAATTTACGAGGAATTTCATTGCACATGCGCGTCGCGTATCCAATCATGGCAACGCACACGCCAGAGCGCGAGAATTGTATCATTCACTCATCTTTTTTTGTGTGCGTGTGTTGTGTATGTTACTGTGTGCCGAGTGTGAGTTTTTTGTTTCACATTCGATCGCGAACGCGTTAGGCGTTTACTAAGATTTTGTATGGCATTACTCACTGGGCTGGGCTCACTCCCGTGAGCATGGCTAGGTAGCGCTGTACAAATCCCATACAAAATCTTAGTAAACGCCAAACGCGTTCACGATCGAATGTGAAACAAAAAATTCATACTAGGCACACGAACTCCTGCTTAACTGCTGGACCGATTTTGATAATTCTTTATTGTGTGTGTTTCTAGAATGGTTTAGATTCATAGTTTGGTCCACTGGAGGCTTTTAATATTTTTTTGTGGAGGTATTGGTTTGTACAGACAGGAGTCGGGACAAAGGCTTTTGGGTTGGGTCCACTAGTATTTATAATTTCCTATCATCCTATTCCTCATCCGCATCCTCTTCCTCAAAAAATATCCTCTTTCTCATCCGCATCCTCTAAATTTGCGCGTGACAATTCCTCTTCCTCCTCCTCTTCCTCAACAACCCTAATCATTAGTAAGTTTAAGGTTACGTCACTGCATAGATAAGAGTATTGAGTTGCGAGTTATTAAATAACGAATAACGTGTATTAGTTATTACATTCGAAAATACCCGGTTTACATGGTACCATCTCTTATAGAAAGACTTATGAGCAAGCGATAGAGCGATGTAGGCGACTCTTAGCGCCATCTGTTATGAATTTTTGGAACTAACTTATTTTTAACATATTTACGCATTTGCACCCCCTTACAACCCTTTTTCCAGTTAAAAAGTAGCTTATGTCCTTTCTCAGGCTTTAGACTATCTGTGTACAAAATTTCATTACAATCCGTTCAGTAGTTTTGGCGTGAAAGCGAGACAGACAGACAGACAGAGATACTTTCGCATTTATAATATCAGTATAGAGTATAGATTATCCATATTATATTCATTTCATAATACTAGTTGTTATGGATTTTAGGGTTCCGTAGACCGTACCCATTTGCCAAAGGGTAAAAACGGGACCTATTACTAAGAAGTAAGACTTCGTTGTCTGTCCATCTGTCTGTATGTCGCCAGGCTGTATCTCAAGAACCGCTACAGCTAGACCTCTGAAATTTTCACAAATTGTGTATATCTGTTGCCGCTATAGCCTATATTCCTTCGATCGCCAATTCTTGGAAATCTTTTGTTATCACGGCCCACTTGGGCCTTACGGGGATTGAGAGATACATTACAAATACTAAAAACGAAATAATATAAAAGGAGGCTCCTATACAACGTGATTTTTTGGCCTTTTTTGCTCGATATTAATAATGGCAACAGGTAGGCACTTGAAAATTGAAATCCAATCCAATGCCAAGTTTAGATGCACTTCATCGATCGTAATCATCTTTATCAACAGCCTGAATAATTTACTACCAAGGCGGGGTGCGCTCGCGGGAGGGGAGTTTAGATCTACCTATTAGTTTAATAGTATGTATCTATGAATAGTAGTTTTAGTACTGAGTAGATATATGAGTAAACAAACAAAGTTTACATCTTTATAATATTAGTATAGATAGTATAGATTAAAAACTACTGAATCGAATATCGATTCATTTATTCAGTGAGTTACATAGGCTATAATATATTTTATACCCGTGCGAAGCCGGGGCGGATCGCTAGTAATAGATAAAATGGTCGGAAAAAAATTTTGATATCGCGATCTTGCCAGCGACGGCAATATTTAGTGCGCCATCTATACATATTATAATAAACTAAATATTCGCTCACTTCGTCACTAATAATAAACTGGGTAGTATTTAATCGAGTGACTGTAAATTAAAGTTTTGAGTGTCAAAATTAATAAATTTGGGTTACAGAATTACTATTTGAGCGACTGACTGTGAGTGACGAGAAATTAACAGAACAGCAACTTACAAATTATTTATTTGAGTTACTTAAAATTCAAAATGAACAGCTCCATAATATTTGAGCGACCTAATATCTGTTGTGAGTATGAACATTACGTCCTGCATTTTATTCAATATTTGGCAAATGTATTTTTTATAGTGAGCGGCATTTTATCTTAAATGAAGTGTTTCAAATACAAAAACCACTTTTAAAAATACACCAATAAGCAGAGTATAATGAGCTCACATAAAAACAAAAAAAATTGGATAAGAGGAACAACAATTTTATCTGTGAAAAATCTCGAAAGTGGTAGCTAACAGAGATAGTAAGTAGTACTTTGATTTGATGATCCCAAAATATAATTATATTGTTCTATTTGTAGGAACTTAAATTATATAACGATAAAAGTTTAGAATAATGCCCAACGATGCCAATGCCCAATGCCCACTCAGGATCCCCCCCAGGATTTTGAGGTTAGGTCATCTGTTCTCGGGTGTATAGTGTATACGAAGTCGACGGAGCCCCGCTACGCGGGGCTCCTACTTCTGGGTGGTTCACAAAAAAATAACCACGATGGCTAAGGCGGGAGCTTCGCTGCGCTACGCTCCCGACACGCTAACTTAACCCAAAAAAGTCGTATTGGGCCAACACGGAGTTCCTTAGACTTAGACTTTAGACATGACCAATATTATAATAAAACGATGATGAAAATTATTATGACTGCAACGATTCGTCGCCCCGCCCCCATTCGAATTCACGCGCATTTAACAATCTGTAATTTTCATTAAAACACGTATCAAAATATAAAATATAAAGCCTCAAATAGAATATCAGTAACCAATAATTATTAATAAAGCAGCTCACAAACGTTTGCTCAAACTGAACTTTTTAGTGCTTAATTCGTAATGTATAAACCTCACTTATAAAAAATTAATCTATCTTTAATATTGAAGTTGCCCGCTATGTATTTCCAGTCGCTCACTAAGTAATACAGTCGCTCGGATACTATTTTAATATCTGAATTATATTTATCACAATCCACTTTTTGTAAGCTCGTTCTGGATTTTTTTATAAATCAATATTAGTAGTTAGTTTAGTTTATTTTTCGCTTACTCAAATTCATACCGCTCATGTTATTAAAATAGTAAGTATGTTCATCATCAGTCGCAAAGTAAATTTTTATTCGCTCGATTTATTATTTCCCATAAACTAATATTAAACGCCGACAACGCAGCTAGCGACATCTTTTGTTGCGTTGACGGTACAGAAGAATTTCAAAAATAGGTATTTGAAGAAACTATTGCCATCGCGCTACACTCTGCGCGGGCCCGTGTATATGTGTGTGAGTGTTCTATGTCTATGTGCGTGCGCCGCTACCGCCCACCCGTCTCACCCCGTGGGCCCCTCGTTCCCGCGCAGCTCGCAGTCTACTTGGAGATAATAATCTTATTATTCCTTCGAGCCCCAAGCGGTCGCATGCGACCGCGATAACAATAGATCTAACTAATGTTAGCGTTGTGCTGTGTTTCGTTTGCAAATTGGAATTTTTTACTTTTCTCGTCCTATTAGTAATTTGACTCTGGCTGTTGTCATAGACTATAGAGTAATAAATGTATGGCTGGTCTCTGCTATTGTTTACGGACTTGATTTTTAGCTTTCCGTTTTGGACTCTGCTTAGATTTGAATTTGGGAATTGCAATCCGGATACTTAGGTACATAAATCCGAAAAATCCACACAATCCAGATTTTTTGGGGATACGAAAAATCCGAATTTTTATTTTAGAAAACCTAGATTTTCTTTTTTTTTATTAGTAAGTAGATAAAATTATGAGAAAAGGGCTTTTAGGTTTTATAAAATAACTGTATTTGAAAAAGATAAAACTGACTAGAATTGTACGTAATAGAGAATTAAAACTCCCTATCTCAAAAACTACTGAACCGATTTTGATGAAACTTGCACTATTCCCTAAGTTGAACAATACTTAGTACAACAAAAAAAGAATTACTGGAATCGGAATGGTAATTCTAGATATCCTTAATGAGATTAAAAACATAATATTTTTTTTTAGCCTTTTTTGCTCGATATCAATAAATTTGGCAACAGGTAGGCACTTTAAATTTTCACAAAAGCCTTAAATATATGTGTTATTTAGTAATTCATAATAATATTCAAATAAAATTAAAATTTAAGGAGGGCCTCTCATACAAAAAACACAATTTTTGGTCAATTTTTGCTCTATAACGGTACGGAACCCTAAGTTTGCGCGAGTCCGACTTGCACTTGTCCGATTATTTTATTTCATTTTAGATACTAGACAATGCTTAAATGGCCAGTCTGAGCCAGAGACAAGAATTGAAAAAAACTCTGATAAAGATGGATAAAGTTAATAATTATTTTTTTACAAAGTATAGGTAGCAGTCCTAATGTCGTTGCAAGTAAGGTCTAATATCCATTGGGCGATCTCTAGTTAAAATTAAAATGAATCTGTAGAAACTATAAGTCTACCAGAATCTGAGTGTGAGAAATGTGAGAAAATAAATTGACTCTAGCAATATCGGGGTAATAGGAATAAAACATTTTCATCCTTTTTTATTCCTTTAGCGGCTTATTTTGTGTGTGAAACATGCAAATATAAAAATTTATCCAATGAACAAGGATATTTTTTGAAAATCTGCTGTCAAAAATTACCATCAGATTCTGGTAGAGTGTAAACCTTTAGAAATGAGAATTCTATACATTAAAGCACGGATTAAAAAAAAATACGGATGAAGCATTACACTATAAATAAAGAGGTGAAGCATTCAAGGTACCTACGACAATTTCGTTTATTGTACACGTGACCGACACTCACACACGCAACTAGGTACTACAACCCGCCGTCATTGTACATAGAGTGACGGCGCCAATGACACGCACACATCCTACACGGGCGGCCATTATTATGCTTCACTCGGGATTAGACAAGGTTACATCCGTATTTTTTTTTTAATCCGTGACATTAAAGATATTCAAAAAATAATAAGCGTGTCACTACATCGCTATAGAAATTAGAAGTGGTTAGTTTTTTGTCTGTCTGTCTGTCTGTCTGTTTGTCTGTCTGTCTGTCTGTCTGTCTGTCGGTATGTCTGTTCCACTATCACACGACAACTGCTGATCCGATTTGAATGCGGTTTTCGCAGATATATCTGTCTTCTTTCAACTCGACATCTGCCGGGCTAGCACGGCCACCAGTAGAAATGCGAAAGTATGGACAAACTGTGGGCATAAACTTAAGGTGCCGTTACGATCTTTACCGCGGCTAATCGCGACCGACAAAAATTCAATTTAAATGCCACTTTATGACAGACTATAATATATGTCATAAAGTAGGATATTATTTGAATTTTTAGGACTATAGTCTGTCATAAAGTGGCATTTTAATTGAATTTTTCGGAACGAAAAAATATCGGAACTTCACCTTAAGTTTATTTCCACAGTTTGTCTATACTTTCGCATTTCTACTGGCCGTGCTAGCCCGGCAGGTGTATAAACCCCCCCCCCCCCCCCTCTCACCCCTCTAAGGGGACCAAAGAGGGGGTAAGATCACAGTGTAATAAAATTTTCATTACACTGTGGTAAGATTTTGTATCAACTGATGAAGTAGAATATCTTAAAAGGGCGACTAACCCAAAAAAATCAAACATCGTCCTTCTCTCATCACACTCACGCCCGTCTTGCATATGCCAGGTGAAAAAGGACGACGCGGATTCATCGCCAAATTCGTTTTTTCTCTAAGTGTCTAAACAGGCTGAATTACGCCGGCGTAATTTACGTGGCCGAAATTACGTTCGGCCGCTTACGTCTGATGCGACACACTATAAATTACGCAAAGAGCCGAAATTTCACGGCGTAATTTCCGTTGCCGAACGGTACGGTATAAGTGAGTATTTAAAATTCAGATGTAATGTGTGC
Organism: Lysandra bellargus; assembly: GCA_905333045.1. Taxonomy (NCBI): domain Eukaryota; kingdom Metazoa; phylum Arthropoda; class Insecta; order Lepidoptera; family Lycaenidae; genus Lysandra; species Lysandra bellargus. The sequence goes on along the minus strand of HG995324.1, from coordinate 8,568,236 downwards.
GTTAACGCTTTGGAGATAAGGTTGGGTTTGCTATTTTCGGTTTTGATAATTCCGTCGCGTATAGTGTGTTGCTATACAAAACATTACCGCCGAATCGCTGCCGAACTTTACGCTCGACTCGGCTCGACGGAAATTCAGCTCACGACGGAATTTCGGCATAGTGTGTCGTCTGTCGCGTTCCGCCCATATTTGCATGGATTTGAAACGCGGCGTAAATGCGGCGGAATTTACGTCGGCCTAATTCAGCGTAGTGTGTTTAGACCCAATAACTCGATAAACATACAACATTAAAAAAATAGCTAGGTCGGTTTCTCAACGATAGAATTTTATACAATGTGTAAAAACATTAAGTTAGTTCAATGCACGGTTATGGCAATAAATGAAAAATTCGTGAAAATTAGAAGCAAGTTTGTGATTTTTTTCTATCGAGAAAATTATAAGATATCGTGTTGTTGCTCAGGATCGGATTTTAGAAATATAATGTAGTCTCTAATTTTAAAAAATGAAACAATTCAAAGAAGTAAGTACAGGTATATAATATTTTGTATTTTATGATATCTATCAGGATTTTTAAGGACAGTAAATTAAAGAATAATAGCTTATTACAATAAGGTTATTGTGGACTGTATGATCTTTGTTGATATTTATCTAAGTGTATTTGAGCTTTGATGACTTTAAATTAAATCACTGTTACTCTTTGGTTCGATTTATTAAAATGTAAGTAATTAATATTAAATTGTATATTATGTATATAAAAACCTGTCATCGGACGTCTGTCTGCTAGGTCCGCCAACCTAGCAGACAGACGTCCGATGACAGGTTTAGAGGCTGCAGCGGCGACACAACGCATGCACAGCAGCAACATGTTATCAAATATCATCTATTGTATTCAGAGGTATTCTTGTACAGAAAAAAAAGACGGGTTGCACTCCGGGAGTGCCGGCAGAAGTGAAAACTTGATTATTAACGATGTGCATTATTCTTTCAACCCATTTTTTATGAAAATCGATTTTTTTGATTAATCGAAACTCTTACAATCGATTAAAAAATATCGACAATAAAAAAAAACAATCGATTGTTCGATTAATCGATTTCGATGATACAACACTACTCTCCAACCGTCTAACGGTTTTTCGATCAGCACGAGAATCTGACGCGAGTTTCACAGTTTTTACCCATCCCACAAAAGTACTTAACGCCGCTAAAGAAGTTTTCACTTCAAAAACAAAATGATATAGTACTATTCTTCTTCCTTCTATTCCTAAGCGTCATCTAGCAGACAGTCCAATGACAGGTTCCTTGAATGCCGACGCGCGGTCCGCAGCACTGCGGTTTCCGGCTGCAGCGGCGACACAACGCATCCGCAGCAGCAACATATTATAATATTATCATCTATATTGTATTCAGAGGCATTCTTATAAGTACAAAAAAAAAATTATATATTAGGTGCTCCAAGGCTTTAAATGAATATGTCAATGGGCGCTGCTGGTAAAGGAGAACTAGAACTGTCAAAATGACGTTTTTGTATGAAAACAGCGTCAGTTCCTTTTCTCGCCACGTTCATATTATAAAGCCTTGTCGAACTGTATTCTACATCCTTCTATTCCTAAACGTCATCTAGTAGACATTCCGATGACAGGTTCCTTGAGTGCAGGCGCGCGGTCCGCAGCGCTGCGGTTTTCAGGCTGCAGCGGCGACACATCAACGTATTTGTATCTGCCAACATGTCGTCTATGTCTGACATGGCCGCTGGAATTTAAGAATCAGATTAATTTGATCATTCATTAATTCAATATGAGTACTAGGTTGTTAATTCTATGAAATACTTAGGGCCTGTGCCGGATAGGCTATCCACCACTTAACTTGACAGTATGGAGAACCTGTCAAATAAGTCATCATTTATCAGGAAGTGGTGAAACAGGCCCTTAATTTGCTTTCTGACACATTTCTTACAAGTTTTTTTTTCAATTCGAAGGTTTTTTTTTTCATAAAACTGGTGCATGGTGATAGTTTTTTTTTTGGTTTTATGTTTTAAATAAAAATTGATACAGGAATCATACTCACACATCGAATCCCTTTCGTATTGTATGCTGAGACGCGATTGGCGCTTGCTATCTTTTGACTGAAATAAAATAAAATAATTATTACACTGATGAATACACTTTAAATTTAAAATTGGATCTTTTAAAAATTGTTTTAATTACACTATTTGAGACATGATGTTACAGTTTGAGACGATCCATGAATGACAAAATATGCACCTCTTTCACACAAAAAGTACTAAGTACTGGACAAATTTTAATGAAACTTCCCCTGAACCTTGGGCGATTATGCCCATGGTCATGAGCCCAGTAGGCCTAATGACTACATAATATGATTTTTTATAATTTTTTCATCTAGCGATTATTATTACAATAGACACAAAAAATAAGTACTTAGCTTACTTTATTTCGTCTTCGCTGAGAGCTCGTCTGAGTCGAAGTATTCCTGAAAAACAACAGTCTGTTTACATCATCACTATACTCGTAAATCGTAATACATCCGCTGCATCAATAATAATTATTGCCTTAAATTTTCTTTCAAACACGTAAAGCATAGTAGTTCACACAGAAAAGAAATGCAGAAAAAAATACCCTTATATTCAGCCCCTACTTACTAGGAGTTTTTAACGTTACGAAATAACGCTTAATGGCAAGATAAAGATGAAACGTCAAGCTACTTGACAATTTCATTTTGTTTAGTTTATATCAAGGTCACAAGATGTCAATAACGGCACCCGTATCACGCATCTTGCCAGAGCAATGCGATAGCAATTATTGCACGATACTTGCTCTAAAATCGCAATCACGTATCACGTATCAGCTAAAACAATATCATTGCAATCGATCACCATACATGTGACATACTTATTGTTTGTAACTATCATGACACCCAGCAATCACTCGCGCGATTATTGTTGATCGCTATTTTTACGTGATACCCCAGCGGATAACAATAGATTGCCTACTGGTATAGATCAACTACGATAACATGGCGCGCCCCTCCAAAATTCAAAACCTTTGAAGTGCGTTGTCAAAATGTTTGAAGTGCGTTGTCTTGCGCGGTAGGTTAGTTATGATTAGTTGACCAACAAATCTTGGTAATAAGTGACATTAACTGAAATATTACGTGTACTGTGATTGGTTGAATACTTACTACATACAAACTATTTCATAAGGACGTGACTACACACATTGAAACAGTCATTTGGAGGGGCGCGCCATGTTATCGTAGTTGATCTCTAAGCAATTTTATAGTGAAGTAAAGATAATTATATTACCTTAACCAAGACATTTTATTGAAATTTAGCTTAGCTGTTACTGTAGTCATCCTTGACACTATGGACCTGAAAAAAAAGAATATTATATGTGTAACTGCAATATGAAAGAATCAACGCGCGGTGATACAACGGTTTGGACCACAAAAATTGCATTGTATATCACATCTACGTTGTGGCGACGCACGTTAACATAACAAGACAGTGACAGCTGCGCAGCGTGTTATTCATTCTCTCAGTTCGTCTATCTGCCGTTGCGTCAAAACAGTAAAATTGTTGTGTGTAAGAAATTACCGGTACTATCACTGCGGTGATGTAACGCAATATGTAGGTATGTAATATGTAGACGGTGCCGCTGCAGCAATGCAACGCAACAGAGCGATATGGTTGGGCTTATATTATTCTGTAATGCAAGTATTATTATTTACCGGGTGTAACCAAAATGGAATTGGCATATTAGACATGTTGAACGTCAACATCATAATTATTATCGATCGCTTGTGTCAATTCGTTATAAGTTCATGTAAAGCCAGCCCAATCGTGTTGAAATTTTTCATCAATAACGTCTTACTCGTTTCCTGACGACACATCTGAATTGCGGTTGTTGCTTCTGGAGTCGGACTTCGAGGACCTCTGGCGGACGACAACCATCTGACTGCTATTCAGCTGCGTTTTCTACAGAGTAAATAAGGGTTGAATCAGATCGAAACGCGACGCGTAAATTCATATCTAAATTTGTATGGAATTGACAGATTTTCAAGACGTCTCACGCAATTCAAGTCTGTCAATTCAGTACATATTTAGAAATGCATGTGCGCGTCACGCTGCAGTCTGAATTGACCCTAAAAGGTTATTTAAGGGTCTAAACACACTAGTCTGAATTACGCCAGCGTAAATTCCGCCGCGTTTACGCCGCGTTTAAATTGCATACAAAATACGGGCCGAATACTAGGGGTGACACTGACACACTATCACGTCGCGTTTTGTATGTGTTTGACATTTGCGGCGGAAATTACGCCGGCGTAATTCAGCCTAGTGTGTTAAGACCCTAAGAATTTTATTCAGGGTGTAACAAAACGTAGAGATAATACTTTAAGGGTGTTTGTGTGTCCTATATGCTAAGTATAACTATCAGTGCTGAAAGAGCATTTTTTACGTCATATGTATGGGCAAACGCCCGAGAGTCAGGAATTTTCCCAAACAAAAGTTTTTTAAAAATTAATTTTTCCACGCTGCTACTTTTACAACAAACTCTATACATACCCATGAATACCCTAAAGCATAATCAATTACTTTTGTTACACCCTGTATAACTAGATGACGCCTGCAACTCCATTGTGCCAAGATTCGTTTAATTCGTTTCGGTAACCGTACTTTTGTCCGGGATAATAGTATCCTACTCGTATGTCCCTTTCTGGAACTCAAAGTATCTCCATACCTTTCAGCAAAATCGGTTCAGCTTTTACTGAAAGTAAACAGTAACAGACAGACACACTTTCGCATATTTTATAATATAGATATCAACTACGATAACATGGCGCCAAATGACTGTTTCAATGTGTGTAGTCACATCCTTATGAAAGAGTTATTATGTAGTAAGTATTCAACCAATCACAGTACACGTAATATTTCAGTAAATGTCACTTATTACCAAGATTTGTTGGTCAACTAATCACAACTAGCCGACCGCGTAAGACAACGCACTTCAAACGTTTTGACAACGCACTCTTCAAACGTTTTGAAATTTGGAGGGGCGCGCCATGTTATCGTAGTTGTTCTCTACCAGATGACGCCCGCAACTCCGTTGCGCCAAAATTCATTTACCGCTCGGGAACCGTACATTATTCCGGGATAAAAACTATCCTATGTCCTTGCCCGGAACCCAAAGTATCTCCGTACCAAATTTGAGCAAAATCGGTTTAGCTGTTTGGGCGTGAAGACTGAAGAGGTAACAGATTTATTGTAGACAGAACAATATTGTAGTATGAGTTTGATTTTAGACCGTTAATTAAATTATGCCCTTACCCGGGACTCAAAGTATTGTTACGGACACACAGATCCATCTAGCGTCGAACCAGCTGCCCAGCAAAACTTATCTATGGGACACACTACGCATAAATCCCCTACTCGAAACGAGATGCTCGAGCCTCCTAGAAAATTCCCACACTTGTTTACGTGAATCGGGCAAGGAACTTTCTGGATTTCACCTCGCCATATAAATAGCCGCAGGTAGACGGTCCGGCAGTTCAGTTCGATACAAGTGATCTTCATGGCGACTTCGAAGTGAAAACAAGTAGTAAGTGAACCAGTGAACCTACGACTCGGCTACGACCTAGGACAGTGATAGTGCTCAGTGATTTGGATCTAGTGCTTAGTGTTTGGACTTAGTGATTTGTGTGAGCTAGTGTTTGTGAATAAAGTCTTTTTTAAATAAAGTGTAAGAGAATTCCACATAATTTCTTCATACTGGAAGCCTAAAAATCAGTCTTTTCGAACTGGCTGGGCCTTAAAAGATATTTTGTTTCCAACACTAATTCATTTTACGCAGAGTAGATAACACGTTTTGAATTTTCACTTTCCAGGAAAATTGACGTTTATTTTACCTTCCAGGAGGGGCATCTGCCTCCCACGTGGTGGGGGGTTGGGGCAGCTGCGCCCCCTTGCCCCCCATCGGTACGCCCATGTATAGAAGTATGGATAAGATTATATTCACCTCGTCAAAATACGTCGCACCATATGGACTGTATACTGTGAGATATCGTTGCACGAGATGGGCATGCAGATCTGCGTTCCTACTGTCGTGAACTTCGAATATTTGTAGACCTGTGGCAAAAAAAAAAAAAAAACATTAATAGCCTTGTAAGAATGGTACACTGAGGAAACCATTTTTTCCATTCTCATTCTATATAAAATAATTTGGTAAAAATACACTGAGTTTTATAGTATTTATTAGGGCTTTATCACACTGGCGATTAGCGAGTGATTTGAAAGTCAGAGCGCAGTGCACACGCCGCGATGACGCCGCGATTGCGCGGCGTCCACACAACTTGCCTTCCGCGTTTTGGACACTCAGTAGCAAAATGGATTATGAGGTCATATCCCTAGACGAGTGTACAAAATGGCGTCCACGCCACGCCGCGACGACGCTGCGCTGTCGCGGCGTGTGCGCTGCGCAGTCTCGTCGCTTTCAAATCGCTCGCTAATCGCTAGTGTGATAAGGCTCTAACCCAGTAGAAAAATAGTTCAAAAAATGTAAACAATGAGTTTTGTTCGACGTTCGACATTCATTCTGATGTGACATGTGCAACATGTCAGATTTTGGTCGGAACTCGGATTATTAATTTCTTGTATGTGCAAGTAGCGCCCTCTGCTCCAACCTTTTTTTAAAACGGGCTTTGGCCCACCACTGTAACTCCTGTGTCGCCAGGATCAACAGCGGTATCCAACCACGAACACTAATTGATACGATCTCATGAGCCCGAGGGATATGCTAAAGCTGTCTTGGGACCCGCAACGAAATTAATCAGAAGAAGATAGGAGTAGGAAGTTCTGCTCCGACCTTTGCGTAATATTCCTAATTACCTTGTTCCAAAAGCGGCACTTGCTCCGCGATTCGGTCTCTCAGACGCTGGAGCAGCGGCGCGTGATCGGGATGGCACGCCAGGTACTTGTCCGTGAAGAAAGTCCGCTCGTAGTTTTCCAAACCACCCTGCACTCTCGCGTCGAGGATGCCTAGTGGAGAAAAAGCAAAATATCAGAGAAGTTGATTCGTTGGCAGTAGGGTTGTTGAGGAAGTGATTATAAGGAAGAGGAGAGGAAGAGGAATTGTCACGCGCAAATTTAGAGGATGCGGATGAGGAAGAGGATATTTTTTGAGGAAGAGGATGCGGATGAGGAAGCGGATGAGGAATAGGAGGATAGGAAATTATAAATGAAAGGACCCAACCCAAAAGCTTTTGTCCTGTCCACCCAAAATATTGCGGAACTTCCTCATAATGAGGAAGTGGAAGAGGAATCCTCAGCAACCCTAGTTGGCAGATAGCGGACCTGCGTAATTTGTTCGCGTTATGTCAAACCCAGGCGACAGAACAATTCTGTCTACTCTGACAATACGACGAAAATATGACAAAGGTTCGTCAACTGTATTACGTCATATGAATCAGAAATTGAACTGACAATTCTATTCCTTCCTGTTGTCCCTTTTTAGGGACTGTTTATCCAACAAGTTTAAGGGGGTGCCCTAGCGAAGCGGAAGCCTTTTCTTTCTTCCTTTCTACAGTAGCACAATCCATGTTAATTGTAGATGCCCTTTAACGGACTAATATCTTAGATATCGCACTCTTTATCTGCTTCATAACTTTAGGTGGGTCTATAGCCTCTACTAACAGTGGCACCATTGTTATTCGTTGATGGTTTTTAACGGACTATATCCTATAGATTGTTCACTTCACCTAGATACCTACACTCATAAGTCATAACTTTTAAGTGGGTCTATGGCTTATTTTATCTTAAAGGTGTGACAGACGCACGAACTTAAAGTACGCGGTTTTAAGTTCGCGAACTTACTCGGCTCGCGTCGGTGACATACGAGATTCATACATGCCCCCAGGATCGCGGCTCTTTGCTGACACACAGGCGATTAAGATCGTCGAGCCACAAAGCTTAGAACAAACCTACGCGTCAGTGACGGAGCGTCAAGTTACGTCAAGTTGTCAAATGTGTTTTTTGTATACAAAACACACATTTGACAACTTGACGCTCCGTCACTGACGCTTAGGTTAATCCTCAGCTTAAGTCCGCGTACTTACTCATGTGTCTGTCACCCCCTTTACCATTTAGCCTCAAGGTGAGGTGCTTGACCATAGTTTCTTTGTCTTTGTCGTCAGTTATAGCTCGCTTAAGCTCCTTGTTGCTGGTCTCCATGGCTTCAACAGCATGTTCCAGCGGGGATACGAAGAAAGTTTTGGAAGACTCGACGGGGAAGCATCGAAGTATACCTGGAAGGTTAAAAGGTCTCGATTAAGTTATTTTTTTAATCTAAGGATTACGAGGACTTATTTATCAATTTTTTTAAGGTCAGTTCATATTGCAAAGTTGCGAGGCTTGTGTTTTTTGAATTAAAATATGAGCCTTTCAAAACTGAATTTTATTTACTTCAGAAGATGATGTACCATCGAGGAAATTGATTCCTAAGCAGTTGGCTTATGTCAATTCAGTGTTAGCTGTGATCAGTCGGATGGGCTTGACCTAACGCGACCAAATTACTTAGGTCCGCCATCTGCATAGGAAACGTTAGACTTGCCGCCCGTTGTTAGGCTGTTGTTACAAATAATGGCTCATTGGAAAAATGTATGTAAAATCTCTTGTCGACCCTTACACAATACTATTATACTACAATTATTAATAAAAGAAAGTCGTTATTTTAACCGTTTATTGCAAAAAAACCATTGGCACAAAATGACTATATAAACGCTGTGGCACGCTTTTTACACATCCATAGGCTATGAAAGTAGTCATAATAGGCTACTTGACCTATGTTCTATTTCATTGAACAAATGCATATTTCTAAAGGTGGGTTTACACCAAAAGAACATAGAGCAAGAACAACACAAGAACATTCTTTCGTATTCGTTTAGTGTAAACTACACATACTTTAGATCGTTTACACCAATCGAATCAACAAGAACATCAAGAATAAGAATTTTTGCTCTATAAAATATGAGAATCATATAGCTCCGTTTAGACCAAACGAGCGAATGCTCAATGCTCATTCGTCAACGATAAGTAGTTAATTTATTTTTATAGTCATCAAAGGTTGGATCCCTTAAACATCTTTTGTTGTGGTATAATTCTATCATTTGTAAACATTTTTCATTACTCCAATCCATATTTACGAAATAACCTTTGATAAACTACCTAAAACCAGCCGCCAAAAAGTAAAAATATCAAGAACACTAGAATCCCTTTGAAGAGACCGCCTCGAAGAGCGAGCACGTCCGAACACGAAAGAACGCTCTAGGCAATTGCTCGAGTGCTCTTGCGTCGTTTTCACCAAACGAGCGATATTCTTAGAGCATTCTACCTATTTACCGCCGAACACGTGGCGAACACACTAGAACAACGAAAGAATGCTCGTTGTTTGTTTACATCAAAAGAACTTTACTAGAATGAGCATTCGCTCGTTTGGTCTAAACGGAGCTTTATAGAACTTGGCCTAGGAAACCGTATTTCAACCTTATCATCAAATAAAAGCTTATGATTGATAAATAAAGTCGATTTGAAAATATGATTTTATGAATATAGGATTCGTACTGACGAAAACGCTTTTGCGGTACTTCCGATTTGGATGTGACGTCATCCTCATAGTAATTTAATATCTTTTATTTATCGCGCTCGTTATATGTACATATGTAAGTTTATTTGTACATAAATATTAAGAATAAGCCTAGAAAGATTTGTAAAATATATTTTCTTAAATAATTCAAATAAAACATCAGTTTTATATATTATCTCCATTTATTGTAGACGGAAAATGAAATGGCCAAAACTTTTCTCCAAAAGTTTTCAACATTACAAATGATTTCTAATTTCTTATTTAATTATTTTATAATTTTTGGGCACTTTTAGACTCGTGCATTTAGCACATAAAAAAATTTCAATAGAGTTTAAAATACAAAACGTATGACGTCACACTATGGCGGACAATGTTTTCGGCGCCATTTAAAAGGCATGTTTTTCAATCAACATTTTTATGGGTTTCTACTTTCTACTGTGTAAAATATTAAAATATTAGTTTTTTTGTGAAAATGAATGATTAATAAGCGATTAGCATGAAGAAAAAAAATAGGTCAAGTAGCCTATTATAATGGTACATAGCGTAAGCTTCTGCGATCAGACGCACCATGTGGCCAAACTGGGCACACTTTAATAATGGTATTACCTGGAAATCTTCCTAATATAGTAATGCGAGTCCTTTCCAACCACCTTGTAGCGAATTCACATGGCAATTTGTTATCGTCGATGTTACAGACGAGCGAGTCATCTGCAAACGTGAAAATACTTGTTCTAGAGCCGTCGTCTCATCCATGCAGCAATGGATTTTTAAGCGTTATGAAAAATTATAAAAAAATTGGAGAAACAACTTTTATTGGCTTAGGAATAATTAATGGAAATGGTTGGATTTATAACGTCGAATTAAAAGTTGGGCAGCTACATCGCGAGATCACAATATGCAAATTATGAAGTGATTTATATTTTAAATAGCGGCGCGGAGCCGCGTGAACACGTACAAATCGAGACTTTAGGTGTCTTTGGGATTTGCTCGTACAAATCTTTTGAGTCGTCTTAAATTCAACTTTACCTTTAAAATTTAATTTAGCTGGCTGCTTACACTATATGTAATTTGCTCTGAATTATCACTAGCCTACTTATTACTTCAGTCGGAATTTCCAGGAATTGCTATTGTATTCTATTGTTGTCGCGATCACCGGTGCTCGCGCGGGGCCTGAAGGATTATTTTACTCACCACTACGGTAGAACGGTCTGTCAAACTGGAAAGTGTTAACATCGTTATGTTCATAATAACGAATAACATCTTCGTCAGCTTTGCAGTCTAATAGATGATTCCATTTTTCAGACATCACCGCTGTCACAGCGTTTATTTGAAGATCTGGTTAATTTGTAAGGTTAATTTTCAAAAACTCATCAAAAGGTCTAGAGATCCTTTCTATAGATAGAAAGAGAGGAAGTAATCTTTGCAGCTTCCTGCAAAGCGTGCATTTCTAAATTTGTACTGAATTGACAGATTTCAATTGCGTGAGACGTCTTGTCAAATCCATAAAAATCTACGCGTCGCGTTGCGGTCTAAATTGACCCTTAAGGGGCCGGGTACCCTCAAAATTCTCATACAAACGTAATACCAAAATCATTTTGTCATACGAAAATATTTAACATGTTTGAGTTATTTTTCAGCTTAAAATAGTAATTACCTAGGTCTAGAGATCCTTTCTATAGATAGAAAGAGAGGAAGTAATCTTTGCAGCTTCCTGCAAAGCGTGCATTTCTAAATTTGTACTGAATTGACAGATTTCAATTGCGTGAGACGTCTTGTCAAATCCATAAAAATCTACGCGTCGCGTTGCGGTCTAAATTGACCCTTAAGGGGCCGGGTACCCTCAAAATTCTCATACAAACGTAATACCAAAATCATTTTGTCATACGAAAATATTTAACATGTTTGAGTTATTTTTCAGCTTAAAATAGTAATTACCTAGGTTCCTGAACAAAAATTAACTTCAAAATATTTAAACACTAAAAAAAATTTTTTTGTGTATAAATTTTTTTTACTAAATTTACTACAAAATATTTAAACACTAAAAAATAGAGTAAAACACTAAAAAATATATAAATAAATAGTAAATTTACTACAAAATATTTTAATACTAAAAAATATTTTTTAGAGTTGAAATATTTTGTAGTAAATTTAATATTTATTTATATATTTTTTAGTGTTTTACTCTATTTTTTAGTGTTTAAATATTTAGTAGTAAATTTAGTAAAAAAAAATTATACACAAAAAAAATTTTTTTAGTGTTTAAATATTTTGAAGTTAATTTTTATTCAGGAACCTAGGTAATTACTATTTTAAGCTGAAAAATAACTCAAACATGTTAAATATTTTCGTATGACAAAATGATTTTGGTATTACGTATGTATGAGAATTTCGAGGGTAACCCGGGCTCTTAAGCGGGGAATTGACTACCGGGCTGCCCGCAGGCCGCCCGATCGAGCATCGAGTCGAATAGATAGAGAGCTGCAGCTCGGTCGTGGACTCATGGACTCGATATTCTTTTTAAAAGATGCTAGATCTTCGGCATTTCGGCATCGGCATTGATTTCTTTGGATTTTTCAATAAGTTCGCTGTAAGCGGCTTTACATGGATCGGTGTTCATGTAATCCTTGCTTTTATAACTTTCCACAAGCAAGGATGGTAATGGAATGATGGTGATAATAATAATGACCGGTAAATGGAAATAAACGAATGTCAAAATTGTTTTTGTTGGTTTTTCTTAAGTTTAATGTTTGTATTGTTCACAATACTATGTTTTAAAATAATATTTTAAGTGCACTTCAGTCGCTCTCCAAGGCGCAAATGAAGACGGGCCGCCCGTCGCGACCATCCATGTACAGACTTGCCCGTGCCCACGCGGGAAAAATGCGATCTCGCGGGCAGGCTGCGGGCATGGGCCGGCGGGCATGTCTGTGCCCGTACCTAGGAATTGACGAGCAGACATGCGACAGACCTGCCCGTGACGGGCGGCCCGTAGCGGGCAGCCCGGTAGTCAATTCCCCGCTCTCAAAATATATTCATACCAAAGTTCAGCAAAATCGGGTCAGTTGTTTGGGCATGAAGAGGTAACAGACAGACAGTCTTTTGCATTAGTATGTAAGCATGGATGAATAATCAAAGGATACATTGTCCGTCCGATTTTGTGACGTCCTCTCCCGGCTCGTCCAACTTCAGCATCACCTCAGCATCAGGCCACTCCTCCAACATGCGCTCCTTGAAGCCCTGCAGTTGCTCGAACTCGTTTCCGCGGTAAACGAAGCCCTAAATATTATCAATTTTATAGAAGACTGAAGGGCGTCCATGGTCTAATGGGAAGACCGTTGGTTCGCACTCGAGAGGGTGCAAGTTCGATCCCGTGTGGAGGCGTGTACCAGTGAGACGTTTTCAGATCTCAAGTACCATCGAGGAAATCGATCAATAGGCAGACTTTGAGAGACCCACGACGTCATTTGGTCGGATCATGTCAATTCAATGTTTAATTGTGATCTGTCGACTGGGTTTCACATAATATGACCAAATTACGTTGGTCCGCCATCTGCAGAATCAACTTCTCTGATAGTACTATCAGTAATCAGACACGACCAAATTATTTAGGTTCTCCAACTGCCTATGGGTCAAATCAGACCGCACCATTTCCCTCATCTGGTTACGAGTCAATTTCTCTGATTATGAGTACACAGGCTGCACTAAAAATATCGGGAATGGAATAATCCACTATTCCTGTCATATTAAAATCTTTTTAATTGAAAACTCCTTGGTTTTAGAAATCGAATACCATTTATTTATTTATAAAAAGATTCTTGGTCTTGTCACAAGGTCTTGTCAAACTTGTTTAGTCGCTGAGAAAATGGAATTGACTCGAGAAAATTCAGAACGATGATTTATTATGACTTTCGAAGTGGTTTAACACAAAAACAGTGTGTTGATCGGATGATTTCTGCATTTGGTGATGAAGCCCCATCCAAAACCACAATTTATCGCTGGTTTACTGAATTTCAACGTGGACGTTTCAGGCTCAGTGATGATCCCCGTCAAGGTCGTCCAAAAACTGCAGTCACTCAAGAAAACGTTGATGCTGTGCGTAAGCTGGTTGAGGAAGATCGACATGTGACATACCGCGAAATTCAGACAACTTTAGACATTGGCATGAGTCAAATACAAATAATATTGCATGAACAATCAGGTTTAAAAAAGTTGTTTTCCCAATGAATACCGCATTTGTTCTGTGAAGAGCAAAAAGCGGCTCGCGTTACTTGGTGCGTCAGAATTCTCGAAAGATTCCACGCAGGATCCTCAAATGCTGTATACAACATCGTATCAGGTGACGAATCCTGGATATACGCGTACGAACCAGAAACTAAAAACCAGTCACGAGTTTGGGTGTTCGAAAATGAGTTAAAGCCAACAAAAATTGTTCATTCACGGAGTGTTGCAAAAAAATGGTGGACACGTTTGTCTCCAAAACCGGCCATATTGCGACTATTCCTCTTGAGGGACAAAGAACGGTTAATGCAGAATGGTATGCTAACATTTGTTTGCCAGGTCGTATCTGAACTCCGAGTTCTCACACCGCGCACAGAACAAAAGAGTTTTTAAAGCAAGAAAATCAAATTTCGCGGAGAATACTTCTAAAAGCAATAAACACATTTTTAAATAGTACTGTTGTGTCACCTCCTTGATTCCCGAAATTTTCAGTGCCGCCCTCGTACCTTAGATTAATGACAGAGACAAAACACGAACAAATTCAAACTAAGGGTATACAGTCTACACAGACGGACCGCATTTCAACTGCAATCCAACCGCAAATTGCAGTTCAAGTGCAGTTTGAATGCAGTTGACACGACTGCAATAGAACTGCAAACCAAACGCGCAGTCGGATTGCAGTTCAGTTGCAGTTGGCGTGCAGTCGTGTGAACTGTTTGGTTTGCAGTTCTATTGCAGTTGTATTGCAATCGTGTCAACTGCATTCAAACTGCACTTGAACTGCAATTTGCGGTTGGATTGCAGTCGAAATGCGGTCCGTCTGTGTAGACCCTGACAGGAGTTTCGACAAAGACTCTCACCCGCGTTTTCCTCAAGTACTCCGGGAAGCCGAGACCCACGTAGCGCACCCTGAAATATGGGGATGTGATCATCGGTTGCTCGGCTGACTTTCGGTACACCGTACACAGCCTCTCGTGAAGGATAGCCAGCTGACTGTGATGACCTCTACGTTCGTGTACGGGTACCAACTCCTGGAGAAGTGAACCAGCTAGCTTGGCCTGGTGACCCTGAGCTAGTAAGTCCACGGCATCTTCGTATAAGCTCATCTGGAAATCAGTCAAGGTAAGGTACATACATAAAATCAGCTGGTTAGGGTTCCGTTTTAGGGTACAGTAAGTTTTGTTGATTACAGAACCCTAAAACGGAACCCTAACCAGCAGATTTTTTGTATATTTGTAGGTTAATAGTTATATTATTTTAGAGTAACCTTGTCCTACAAATAAAACAATCCATATTTTAGGACCATCAAGTCAAAGTATGAAATCCTTTCTATCTCTGTCAGCTACCACTTTCGAGAATTTTCGAAAATAAAAATGTTGTTCGTCTTATTAAAATGTAGCTACTCACAAAAAATTAGCTTGTTAGTAATCACAAAAAAAAAAATGTTCTAGGGCTTCACTATATGATATTGTAAAGACTAGAAATAAATACAAGTACTTACACTACAAAATAGTATTATGTATTCACGTGTATTCGAACCACCGAAGAAATTGACAATAGGCAGTAGACGGATCATTTAGTCGCATTATAACAATTCAATGATCTGTCGGCTGGGTTTGACGTAACGCGACCAAATTACATAGGTTCGCCCATCTGCCTATGAATCAACTTCTCTGATAGTAGGTACTTTAAATACCACACAATTTAATAGCTCTATTAAGCCGCTATATTGAAAAAACTGTCCTTTTTGACGTAATACTATAGGACCTTCAGAAATGTTACAAATCTGGTAATGAGATATACATATCTTCATAGCCTTAACTGGGTTTGAGAAGAACCAGAAACACGATTAATGTATTTTGCCTCGATACATTTCTCGATCGAAATGACCTCTTAAAAATACGAAATTTGAAGATTATTTTCAAACGAAAATAGACGTATTGTAGGAAATTAGTCTAATTGATAGACACCTTTGCAACTCAAAATCGTATAGAAGCATTTTGATTAAATGCTCCTAGTCATTTTTAAAACAATTAAAATTACGTTTTTCGCATGTTTTCCGAGCGAGCCGATAGCTTCTGGCCGCAGCGTATTCACGACTTTATAGTCATACAAATTAAGTATAAAATTGCCCTTGCGGTAAAATTACTTTCAATATAGCGCCTTAAGTGATTTCGCATAGTCTAATGGCAGCTTCCAATCAATAAACAAGCTAACTCCCTTACCTTTAATTGTAAATGGTTATTTGTGAACTCCCGTGACGGATGCCTCAGGCTTGGAGGTAATGGTATTTCACTCCACTCCAGAAGTTTGGCGTGCAAATGCTGGGTCAGCCCAGCCTCAGTCCAATTTCTGGCTTGACGGTGTAAATCCCCAAGATGGTGGACGTACCTTTTAAAAGATAATAATATTTTAGTAGATAGTCCAAAAACTAAGTGCTAATAATCAAATTTAAAGTAAACAATCAAAAAATAGTAGGTTGTAGGAGGCTTATTTGTAACTAGTCGATGCCCGCGACTCCGTTGTGCCAAAATAGGTTTATCACGCGAAACCGCACATTTCTCGGATAAAAAGTATCCTATGTCGTTTCACGGGGCTCAAAGTATCTACATACCAAATTTCAGCCAAATTGGTTCAGGTTTGAGCGTGAAGATGTAACAGACAGACGGACAGACACTCTTGCGTATTTATAATATTAGTATGGAAGTATGGATATTATGGTTATTTCTAAACAAACCTCAAATACATGTCAGGACGACCGATCTCTTCATAGAAGTTCAATAAATCAGAAATTAGATGAACTCTTTGGTGAACTGGCACACTTCGGTACTTTATAAGAGAATTCAATTGACGTCCTACCGCTGCCACCAA
The DNA here is from genome assembly GCA_905333045.1 of Lysandra bellargus. Classification (NCBI taxonomy): domain Eukaryota; kingdom Metazoa; phylum Arthropoda; class Insecta; order Lepidoptera; family Lycaenidae; genus Lysandra; species Lysandra bellargus. The sequence goes on along the minus strand of HG995324.1, from coordinate 8,551,497 downwards.
AATACCGCCTTCGTTCAAAAAATCACGAGAAACGTTCACGCACATTCCTCCGCAGATTTTGATGAAACTTTTACCCCAGTCTTCATCGCCGTATCCAGAAATCACTAGCTTTTCTACTTCATTTATCAGAACCTCTTTTATTAATTCAAGATTTGGTTTTCCTGTAAAGACGATTACTTATTTTTAACTATACTGTGAAGCATGGTGACTCCCTGTCAAAAACCTGTCATTTTCTATATAATAAACTGCGATTGACAATGAAGTATCAGATGTTGTCAATCACGGCTTTGTATAGAAAATGACAAGTTTTTTACAGGGAGTCAATGACCGCTACCGTCATGTTTCGCCGAGTACAGAATAATAATTAGCATAATATCGGTTAAAGCTCTCCTATGAAGATTTTAACATATTTTAATTAAATCTAAAATCTAAAATCAATATCTCAGATTATCATTATAGAGTACAGTATTTACTGTCAAAAACAATAAAATCAGTAGTTACCAGACTTGGAAGTCTCTTCAAATAAGATCACCATCATATCAAATATGATTGGTATAATTATATTTCTAACGTCATCATTTTGTAAAAAGCTGACGCGTAGCAGTGGTGAAACCAAGTCTTCTATAAAACCACATTTGTATGTACCTGAAACAGAATTATAATTTCTAAATGATATCAAAATATCAACATGCAATTACTATTGAAGTGTATTTGAACTATTTAATAGAGCTAAGCAAATAGAAGCTCATGTGAATATTTTAGAACTTTATAACACTAATGAATAGCTAATTGTAAAAAAAATACCTAGATTATTCCATGTTTCAGACATCAAAGTAGCGGATTTAATGCGTAAATCTCCAAATAATTTGAGGACTCGTTTTCGTCGAGACGATCTTAGATTTTCAAGCTGTAACGTCGGTGAAATGGCCACACCGCTGACCGTTTGAAACCATTTCTTAATAAGCACCTGAATGTCATCTGCTGAATCCTTCAATATGTTCAGCTTTTGGATGAGTTTTATTATTATTAAACTGAAAATGTAAATGTTAGTTACATGCATGCTAACAAACTTTGGATGATGTTTTATTAAGTATATAAATTTCTCTTGAAGCTATATGCTATATACTATAGATATTATGAGCAAAACCTTAAAGTCTCACAAAGACGCTTAAAAATGGTAAATATTATAATATTATTATTTGGAAAAATAATTATTTGTTAATACTGTGTTGGGAAAGAATTTTTCCAACCCACATAAGTTTTGTTAATGAACCTTATTCGTAATATTGAGGTATACTGCAGGGTTCAACACTAGGCTCAGTGTTTATGTTGTGTTATAGCACTGGACTTTTACAATTACAATTAAATACAATACTTGATGACAAATACATAAAGAAATGTACCTCAATGTGTGCAAGATAACGTATTGTAGAATATGTAGCATGTCAGCCCAATGGGGAGGAAATAGATGCTGTTCCACCAGATCCATCATAAGATGAAAGCAATTCGACAAGTGATCAGCTTCGGTGGTCCCGGCAAATTGTGACGGCAGAACAAGAGTATCTTTATAATATTCTTCATTCATGTTCTTCAATAGGTCCATTATAGTGCATACTAGTTGTCTCTGAAATATTAATTGGTTATTAAGTAAGCATTTCTTGTTTATTTCCCTATTCCGTTCAACTTTACTAAAACTATTTGTAATTTTCTTCGACTGGACGCAAATGAACACAAAATGAAATATTTCTAAACTTAAAAGTAATAAAGCATTCATTTATGAATAAACACTACATTGAACCTTCAAATTTTACTTTATTAACAATATTTTTCGAAAAATTGATAACAAATTATATCTTGTTCATATCCTATCTTTCTTTTATTTCTGGGTATTTTTATAAATTAATAAAATCTATAGAGTAATGATTAGTCATTGCAATATTGTGATCGTGCAACTCACCAATATAGTGTCCTCTTCTTTTGGATAATCATTATCTCGACGACGTTCCAACATCTTCATTGCCACTGGTGGTAAAACTTTTATCGTCACTCTAACGAAATCGCACATGTCTTCTTCGACTGGTCCTATGTCTTTTCGAGCGAACAAGTAAATCATTCCTCCCAGTAGTTCGATGCAAAGCTTCATCTGAAATGTCACTTCAGTTTAATTAGGTACGATTTATAACTCATGAGTTCTAAAGTAGTTCTTATTTACTTCAGCTATCTTTTCTTTTTAATCACAGTTAGGCTGCGTTTCCACTAGAGATGTGTTGACTGCGCTAAGCGAGGTCACGGCAAGCTCACGATCAATGAAGCGATTCTATTGGTTCTCAAAAACACATTCCTAGCAACACATCTCTGGTGGAAACGCACCCTAAAGGCCAGGTTAATGTTCTAAGTAAAAATGGGAAAGTGCGTCTGTCTGTCCAACTATTACCTCTTCACGCCCAAACCGCTTAACCGATTTTAATGGAATTTGGAATGTCTAAATATACTTTGAGTCTTGGAAAAGAGCATTATATCTTTTAATTCCGGTACGGTTCTCACGCGATAAATGAATTTTTGCACAACAAAATTTTAAATTACGGACATCAACTAGTACTTATATAAAAATGCAAAAGTGTGTCTGTCTGTCTGTTATCTCATTACACTGAAACCATCGACAAAGAATCAGACCAGTAAAGATTCATAACTATGAAGGTACGCAAAGTTTTTGCTATGTACCATCGAGGAAATTGATTCCTAGGCAGTTGACGGACCTACGTCACTGTACTGTGCCTACGTCATGACGTGGTCGGCTTATGTCAATTCAATGTTAGCTTTAATGTAATGTAATGTAATGTAATGTAATGTGTCGAGCTAGCGAATGGTCGTGCTCCACGTTACACACGCTGCAAATATTAATTAATTAATATTTTCGCGAATCGCGAATTGCCGCTGAACGTGACCATGGCGCTCGTGGCCAACGAGTTGCTAGCGTTTATCCAGCTTGCCATCGACACCATGGACGAGGTCAGCATCATGCAGATCTGCAAGTCCTCCTTCACCAGCGAGGAGATTTGCCAAGGGAAGCAGTTGCTGTACGAGACGCTCGGCCAGAGCGCGAACATGCCGTCCCGACGAAGAGACGGAACCGAAAGGAGCGTGCAGGACATCATCTCCCTGCTGAAGCAGACGGATCCGGATGAGGTACCAGATTTTGTGGCTACAAAGCTGCACAAGCTGCCGCTCGTCACGCTGGACCACGTCGACGTCGTCAGCCTACTGAAGGACATCAGGTTCCTGAAGGAAGAGCTGGCCGGAGTTCGAGGTAGATTGCAGGCGTCGGAATCTATCATCAGTGATCTACGTAGTGAATTATCACAATTGAAAAGTAATAATTCATTATGTAGGTCACCTGACGCCGCATATGTCAACTGTCATAGAGGTGCGGCTGCGGCCACGTTTAGCCCGTCAGCATTATCGGACGGGTCAACGAACACCGCCGCTGTCGCCCCCGCCCGCGCTCTCCTCCCGGTTGCGCCGACGCCGAGTCCACAGGCGACTCAGCAATATTACGCGACTGTTGCTGGTCGCGCCGCGCCTCCCCCGCGGGCGAATAAAAATGAGGTGAATGAGAACCGTAAGGCTTCGGAGAATCGCAAGTCTACGGAGAGCCGCAAGGCTACGAAGAGCTGCAAGGCCAAGTCTTCTCGACCTGGCAAGGACGAGAGCAGGGGGTGCGATGAGGAGGGCTTCATACTGGTGGAGAAGAGGAAGAAGAAGCCCGCCGCCCGCAACCATCGCGGCACCGCGCCCTATGTACCTGAGCTGCGTCTGCGGAGCGAGGTCCCCGCGACGCCCCTGTACATATCCCGCCTGCACTGGTCCATGGAGGTCGAGGACGTCGTGGACTACATCCAGAAGAAGACGACACTGCGCCTGAGGGTCGAGCGTCTGCAGTCTCGCCACAAAGTTAACTTTAGCTCTTTTGTGGTGAGAGTACCGACGAATCTTCTGTCGACTTTCGAGGCGCCGGAGTTCTGGCCGATGGATGTAGTCTACCGGAGGTTCCGGGGGAGACTCCGGAACGAAGCGTCGAGTCACGTCGCCAGCAAAAATTAGTGACAGTGTTAATTTATAAGTGAATATAAAATATGTATGTTAGTTTATAAGGTATTTATTATATTATTAATATGTATGTTAGATTTAAGGTATTTGTTATATGGGCCTCCGATGCCCGAAATAAAGATGATTTGATTTGATTTGATTTAATCAGTCAGATAGGTTTGACTTAACGCGACCAAATTACTTAAGTCCGCCATCTGCCTAGGAATCAACTTCTCAGATATAGGTCTACCAGAATCTGATGGCAATTTTTGACAGCAGATTTTCAAAAAATATCCTTGATCATTGGATAAATTTTTATACTTTCATGTTTCGCACACAAAATAAGCCGCTAGAGGAATAAAAAAGGATGAAAATGTTTTATTCCTATTACCCCGGTATTGATAGAGTCAATTTATTTTCTTACTTTTTGCCATCAGATTCTGGTAGACCTATAGTACTATCAGAGAAGATCGTCAACTGCCTATGTATCAATTTCTTCGATGGTTCAACCCACCTCAATTTCTTTTGCCAGGAGCCCCAAAGTTGCTTGGGTTATATGGGGGATCAACGTTTTTCTGGCCGCGGCAGACTGGCCTAGGGGACCATTCAAAAGGTACATGTAAGCCTTCAGACGATAGCATGGTATTTTATTGAGAGGCAGTCGATCGAATATCCGTACAATGTAGCAACTGAAAACAAAACATTTATGTTATAGGAAAATAACTATGAATGGCAGAACATTCCCACTAATACTATAAATGCGAAAGTGTGTCTGTCTGTTACTTCTGCACGCCAAACCGGTAAACCGACTTTGTGGAGATTCTGCGGAGGAATGTGCGCGAACGTTTCTCGTGATTTTATGAAAGCAGGCGGTATTTTGGTGGCAGCGGTGGGACGTAAATTGAATTCTCTTATAAAGTACCGAAGTGTGCCAGTTCATCTAAGAGTTCATATAATTTCTAATTTATTGAACTTCTATGAATAGATCGGTAGTCCTGATATGTATCTGAGGTATGTTTAGTAATAACCATAATATTATCCATACTTCCATACTAATATTATAAATGCAAAAGAGTGAAAGAGTGTCTCTCTGTCTGTCTGTTATCTCTTCACGCCCAAACCACTGTACCGATTTTGCTGAAATTTGGTGTAAATATACTTTGGGTCCCGGGAAAGGACATAGGTACTTTTTATCCCAAAAAATGTACGGCTCATACGTAATAAGCTAATTTTGTCGTAACGGAGTTGCGGGTAACATAGCTAGTATCAAATAAATAATTGAAAACACCGAATGGCGAAGCCAGTTTGCAACATTTTCGCTGCAGTGTACGGTTACGACACTTTCAATCATTTATTTTCGAATAAAGTTACAGGCAACATTAATTTACAAGTTACTATTTTACAAGACGCTAGAAAAAAGTTATGGTTGGGAAACCCAATAAAGCAACATAACCTACAAACCTTCAAGAAGATGGCGTATTCCCTCTTGTAGTTGCTTTCCATCAGGTGACCCGTTTGCTCGTTTCCCCCTTAATTCATAAAAAAAAAGATTTAAATACTTACCACAGTTTCTCCGGTCTCACAAGTTTCACCAAGTGTCTTAGTGCGGTAGGAAAGGACTTGACTGCTTCTCCTTGGTACATTAAGTTCACAGCTTTGGTTCTCTCCATCAGCGAAATGACAGCTTCTAGGAAATTCTACGACAAAAAATAAGTTCAATAAGATTGGAATGAACCATTTTTTATGAAATTTATTTATTTATTTGTTACACACCACAACAACACATAGAACAGCAAAGATTGATACATAATTAATAATACAAGACTTAGGGCCTGTTTCACCGCTTCCTGATAAGGCTACCCACCACTTAACTTGACAGATGGAGTATGGAGAATCTGTCAAATAAGCCTATCCGGCACCTTATCAGGAAGCGGTGAAACAGGCCCTTAACTTAATAACATAATACTTTGTGAAACATAAGATGAGGTTGTAGGTACAATTGTGATCTAACTGTGGACATCAAACTAGGCAAAGCCTGTATCTTGGTAGTCCTAGTTTTACAGTATTCATTTCACAAGAAGTAACTACGCACTTTCGGGGTTTGATCTAGTTATGTCTTAACAAAAAACCAAAAACCAAACAAAAACATTGACTACAACCAGTTTAGCATGTCATTTTGAGAAGTTACAGATAATTATTAATGATTTTTCCATATACACTAGTTAATATAGGGTTGAAAATTTCCATGTGTATTTAAGATTACATTTTCATTTATCAGGAATATTTATCAATTAAAAAGTGGAGGGTGTGTTACATTTAAATTATAGTTAATAGAAAAATATAATTATACACAATTATTCATAGTTGCTCATAAAATAAATAAAGCGAATAGATTCAGTGGATAGGTGAGTACTGAGTAGGTATTCATTAATAATGTAAAAGTTTAAGGTGTGTGTGACTGTGTGGTGTGTGTGTGGGAGGAGGGGGTGTATGTGTCTGTGGGTATGTATGTGAGTGATTTAGTTTGTGTTTGCGCGTTCGTGTCAGATGCCAAATTTAAGATTTGCCTTATCTCTTCAGATTACGGACTTCCACAATCTTTTCGGTTTCATCATAGTTTTTGGACAGAAGCCATAATTTGCTACACAGACTACAGTGTGGTGAATTTTTAACTCAGGATTCTATCGGGATATATGACGAAATCGGAGATATAGGGAGGTAATCTCGACGCGAAGACAGTACGAGGCAAAGTTGCATCTGAGCCCATTCCAGTATATTTTATTATAGAACGAAGGACGAAGAGCTGTCTTACACTAAGGACATTAAATTCTTGTAGCAATTCAGCCGTTGGGTAAGGGTAACGCCGGGGCTTTCCGAGAGCGACTTTGATTACAGCGCGTTGGGCTCATTCTAATGTAATCATGTGCGATTTGGCAGCACCTCCCCAAATACCGATACAGTACTGTAAAAGAGATTGACAGAGTGCAGAATAAACCAGTTTTTTGACGTGTAAGCTCGCAACCGGTCTAAAGGATTTCATTATAAATATTATTTTTCGGGTTTTCTTGGCCACAGATAATATATGAGGTTTAAATGTGAGATTCTCGTCCACCTCGACGCCCAGATATTTGATTGACGTGGCACGAGCAATGCGTTCACAGGCCACAGCTGCATTTTTGTAGGATAGGGAAAAATAAGATAAAGATAAACCAGAATAAACGAGAATAGAAATAAACCAGAATGTTTTGAATTGATTTGCAAAAGCCGTCATCAGTTCACGTTGCAACACCTCGTGGCGTTGCAATGTATTTATTACCCTAAACACACAGTCTATACGAATATAATATTAATTACATAACCATCCACTTTTACGCATCCCCGGCGGTCTGGGGAGGGCAGCCGGGGTATGTGGGACTCCCTGGGGGCGAAGTAAATACTACATACCCACTAAAACCCCAACGGGTGTTCCTACTTTCCGCTTTAGGCAGAGCCACGGGATACACAACCGCGTAGGCCATCCCGTGAGCAAACGACGCGTTGCCGGCAATTCTATTGTTTACTTATCTTAGTTCAAAATTGTCCTAAAAAATTGACGATCTATTGGCCGTGTGTTTCAAATAACCGTAATTTGTAAATACTAAGGAGACGCTGAATGTATGCTTGAATTTTAATAAATTGGTATCACTTTGGAAGCTGACATCATGAGCATAAAAAACAAAACTAGGAAATTAATAACTATGAAAGGAGCGTTCATTTCGAAGATTATTGCTGTATTATTATTATAATTCAGAGACGAACATAAGTAAATAAGATTGTTAACCTTGAGAGGTGGAATTATGTCTGGACCTTCATTTGTAGGTTCCAGCTTTATGCGTAGTAGTCGTGATCGTACAACAATATGCATTAGACTTTCAAAATGCTTAAAACATTTCCGTAAGCGCTGTCTGGCCTCACAAAACTTTTCTGAAAACCTAATCTCCCACTCCATAACTGGTAGAAGTACTCTGAAATAAACAAAAAAAATTAAAAGGATAAATAAAGTAAGCAAAATTAGGGAATAAATATAAAGATGATAAATTGAACAAATGAAATAAAATTAATTTTAAAAGGTATTTACATTTAAACAAAAAAAATAATGTTCTTATTGATTGCAGACATCAGTGGATAAAAAGGTAGCTTACAATTTGAAAAGTATAGTTTAATATATAATAATTAAGTAAAGAGTGTGGTTTTATGCATAACGACTTTAGAACTGGAAAAATGATTTTGAATAAAAAAGGTGCATTTTTATAGCTAGATAATAGCTAGATGATGAAGTATGCAACTTATAAGGTTTGTTCAAATTACAAGGGGAAAAACGATTATCTTATATTGTGAAATGTTAGGGATTTCATCCACTCATGTCTTCAATTCTGAAGAAGAAGGCATTACACGACTTTATGCTTTAAGCTTTAGTAGAAATATTTAACAATTTTCACAAACTTACTCGTATGCTGATGGAAGACGTAAGTCGTTTTCGATGTACGCTTGCAGTACAGGCTTGAAATGAGAAAACTTCTGCTCCCCAAGAAGTGAAAATATATTCAGTAGGCAGTCCAAAACCAGCACAGAGTAACTGTTGTCTGAGAAATCACTTCTCTCCCCTAGCTGTGAAAGGGAATTATTTAAACATAAAATTTTATTCAGAAACAGGTCAGAAAAACAAAATTCGCTGCGAATTTGGAGAGCGCATTGCATCTTCAATAATATTTGTGGCGGTACCCACAATTCGCCTAACATTCCTGCATCGCGCTATCGAAGTTTTCTGAGCGCGTCGGTATATTATATACGACAACTGAAATGTATCACGTGGGCTCCGGCCTGACCGAGCATAACACCTCGCTCGGTTGGAAGATCTTCCTTTGGCCGCCAATATTCTTACATTTTCCAATGAAGTGGATGTACAGTTTTAAAGCTAACGTTCTGTTCTACCTTAAATTTTTTTTAAATAATTTTACAAGTTTGATAAAGTGGTAAACCTTAGATGATCAAAAAACATCCTCATGCAATAAAAATGTGAAAACGTGGGACCAAGGCAAAGCCTACGTGTTATGTCAGCTGTCGTATATATACCGAGGCGCTCAGAAAACTTCGATAGCGCGATGCAGGAATGTTAGGCGAATTGTGGGTACCGCCACAAAAGTAATCACAAAATTCCGTTCGCAATCTCTGTGGCGTCAAAATTCGTGTATCGCACAGAAACAGCGTACATTTTGCGAATTGAATTTTTTTTATTTCAATTTATTATTTCAATGAAACCGGCTCAGCGGTTTGGGCGTGAAGAGGTAGCAGACAGACCCACTTTCGCATTTACAATATTAGTATGGATACCTGGGATAGAATTGAGAAGAGCGCGTCGAGTATATCGTGAAGGAACTTCACGAGCTCTGAGCCCGGGACGTCTTGCAGCCTGTGCAGGGCCTGCTGCAGTTGACCGTGGTCGTGTAATGACTTCCATTCAAGCACATCCAGGATTTCCTCTGAAAGAAAGTCAGAAACAATTGTTGGCTAATATTTTGGTATAACCTGTTTTTTTTAAGTTTTCTTCAATTTTCTTTCTCAGTTCATATCAGGTCAAGTTAGGGTCCGTTTTAGGGTTCTGAAATCAACAAAACTTGGTTGACTACTGTACCCTAAAACGAAACCCTAACTAGCTGATTTTTTGTATATTGGTAGGTTAATAGTTATATTATAATTTAAGAGTAATAGTTGCGTGTGTACGGTAAATAATACGGCTATTGCTGAACCAAAGATTTCCTTTGGTAGGATTGGTCCTTATGGCCCAAGGATGGATTTAAGATGTAGAGCCACCGCGATTTTCGATGTATTTTTTTTTTAATTTTAGCAGCTTCTGCTCTGGAGGAAAATAGAGTCTCAATCTGTATATAGGCATTAATTATGGTAATATTCCAAGTTCGGTACCATATTCGGATGACTTAGGAATGCTTAATTCATTTTAGGACTCATATTTGCACGATAAAGATGTTAAACAACGTAAAAAGAAGAAGAAGAAGAAGCATTATTTAAACGCGCTAATCTTAGTATCAGTCAGTAATTACTGGTCCGATTTGAAAAATTATTTCAGTGTTAGATAGCCCATTTATCAAGGAAGGCTATAGGCTATATTTTATTACGCTAAGACGAATATGAGCGAAGAAATAGAGGAAAATGTGGAAAAAACGGGGGATATTATTTGAAAGGGCTTATTTCACGAACTTCTGGAGTAATTTTTCTGTTATTTGGCACAGATAAAAAGTAGGAACGTGAAGGATTATAGGCTATTTATTGTGGACTAATTTGTCTGTGAAATATCTTATTTACGCGGGCGAAGCAGCGCGGAACGTAGTAATATTATTATAGTAGTAATATTATAAAGCTGAAGAGTTGTTTGTTTGAACGCGCTAATCTCAGGAGCTACTCATCCGATTTGAAAGAATATTTCAGTGTTTGATAGTCTATTTATCGTGAAAGGCTATAACCTATATTTTATCACGCTAAGACCAATAGGGGCAAAGTTATAGAGGAAAATGTGAAAATAAAGCTGAAGAGTTTGTTGGTTAGTTTGTTTGTTTGAACGCACTAATCTCAAGAACTACTGGCCCGATTTGAAAAAATCTTTCAGTGTTTGATAGCCTATTTATTGAGAAAGCTTATGAGCTATACTTTATCACACTAAGACTAATAAGAGCAAAGATACAGAGGAAAATGTAAAAAAACGGGGAAAATTATTTGAAAAGGCTAATATCTCACAGACTACTAGAGCAATTTTTATGTTATTTGACACGAATATATGGTAGACTACGTGAGACATGGGTTATTAATTTGTGAAAAATATACAGTTTCCGTGAAATTTCAGATTTACGCGGACGAAGTTGCGCGGAACGTCTAGTATTCATAATATGTTTATTGCTCCATTCATCACCATATCTTTGGCATGCTGAATAATGCTGCTATCAGCCTCCTTATATTAATTAAGCCCTGTCAACAGCGTTTTCGTTGGTTGAAAATAATATATTCAAATTTTTTTATTTTATTTATTTTTACTATCTTTTATCAAAATATTATTCCAAAATTGGCATTTAAACATTCGATTCAATCGAAAATGATACGAAACTCGACTATATACCTAAATCCCACGCAGTTATTGACCTCATACCTTATTAAAGCTAAAAACCCCCCCTTCCCCACCTGCATGAAATATTCAGGTGGCTCCACATCGTAAACTCATCTTAGGGATATAAAGATCAATCCTACCAAAGGAAATCTTTGGTTCAGCAAAAGCCATATTCCTCGTTTTTTTGTCTTGTACGCACACGACTATAACCTTGTCCTACAAATAAAACAATCCATATTTTAGGATCATCAAGTCAAAGTATGAAATCCTTGCTATCTCTGTTAGCTACCACTTTCGAGATTTTTCGAAAATAAAAATGTTGTTCGTCTTATCAAAATGTAGCTACTCACAAAAGATTAGCTTGTTAGTAATCACAAAAAAAATGTTCTAGGGCTCCCGTACTAGTCCATTTGCGCTGGATTACAAATGAACTGGTATGATTAGGCCCCTAAGGCCAATTCTGACCACAACGTGACACGTAGATGCATTTCTAACACTGATCTCTATTATACAAGAATATATTATAAGATAGATAATACCCTTTGAAATGACAGCTATTTCTTGTGCCTATTTGAAGCGGAATCAGCGCCCCCATTATTGGGGGGCTGAGAACTAAATCTGACGTAAAAAATGACGTTTGAAAGCCGCCATATTGGCGCTGATAGCAGTAGTGAGAGTACTTGGAACTAATACTAGTGATGATAACTGTTGTTATTGGTTGTGGTTACGTCAAATTTAGTTCTCTACCCCAATAATGGGGGCGCTGATTCCGCTTCAAATAGGCACAAAAAGCAGGCGGGTATGAGCGATCCAGCGTATTTGTATAATAGGGATCAGTGATTTCTAAATTTGTATAGATTTGACAGATTAGCAAGACGTCTCAACGCTCACGCAATTGAAATCTGTCAATTTAGTACAAATTTAGAAATGCATCTACGCGACGCGTCACGTTTTGAATTGCCCCTATGTCAGATTCTTCCAGTATTCATGAATTCTACCTCTTTGCGTCAGCTGCGTGGAAGTGAACTTCGTGGACACTATTAGCTCGTTGCGCGGTAGAGATGACAGTATGGTGGACACCCATCTGGTGCCACGTTCCGCTTCGGGGCGCAGATCCCGTCTGTCGGAAGCCAATTGCTGGCACACCTTGCTCAGATGTTCCTCCATGGTGAAATTGCTGCGTTTGTTGTAGTCAATCTGTAATGGAAAACAAAAAACTTAGAGTTGTCAAGGAACACCCGAGTGGAACGAGTTGCTTTCTATGGGGTAAAAAGAGACAGAGAGCCATACGGCTTACAACTACTTATAGCAAAAAGTGTCGTTACAACTTTTGGTATTAATATTTTCCGTCTAGCCCCCTTTAGCAACGAGCGATAAGGAACTTCGTTCCAAAAGCTAAGCTAGCAAAATTCGAAAATGTATTCCTTCAATCAGCCGTCGATCAAAAGTGAATCATCCATATCCAACAACAAAATAAACCAACGTAATAATACTAATTTTGATTAAATATTGTGAAGTTTATGTCTCGCATGTTCGGTATTCATATATTTACTTTCCAATGACCTTGAATGTTTCATGCAATTAATTAATGCTTTTCTACAATAGCAATACGTTAGACTTAAATTTCTTTTGTGTGTTCAGTTTTCACAAGCTAGGACAGCGTTTGCCTTTGATTACCTTATAAACCACCAAACTACGAGTAGTATCAGCCAGGACAGGTCTTTTCTTACGAAATTCCCTTTTCTCTTTCTTCTTTTCTTCTGTCAGTCGCATAAATGACACGGCGAAGAAGCGTTCGCGATCTTTATACATATTATTTTGGTTGGAAAAGCTTCGATGGCGATAGAAGAATACTATGCAGGCATCTTCAAACATGTCGGCGTTGAGACATATCTGGAACATTATTTGGGAAATACACATCAAACCATTTTGGATCTAACAGTGTAAGGGTAATTCGGACCGTAACGCGACGAGGCGAGGCGCGGCGCGGTGCGGCATAAATTTGTATAGATTTGACAGATTTCAATTACGTGAGACGTCTTGCCATCGAATCGCCTCGCCTCGTCGCGTTGCGGTCTGAATTAATCCTTAAAAAAAATTGGTCTTTCATTTTCGGAGATACTGATGAACCTTGGGTCACCCCGTGGTTTCATTCCGGTCCTTCCTTTTCTACAACGGATTGGTATAGTTCGTGTGCTTAAAATGCATTGCTTCTCCATACTTATATTAAAAATGAGATGCTATAATATCTGTCTGTTAGCTCTACAATATGAATGATGAAGACATTTGAGTCTAGCTAGAGAAAGTACTATCAGAGAAGTTGATTTCTAGGCAGATGGCGGACCTAAGTAGTTTGGTCGCGTTGAGTCAACTCATCAGACCGATCCACTGACCTTTATTATACAAGTGTGGCGAGTCGTCGTGCAAGTTGCGAGGCAAGTTGCAATTTGCACGTAAACGAAGCATAAGAATCACGCCACCTGACGTCACGATCACCTGATTTTAGGGGATGACACTACGCATTGCGTTAGCTCCGCCCACGTAAATATGGCCGCATGCGTAACGATCGCCTATTTGCCTACGCGTTGCCGCCATGTTCCTGCGCACCCCCGCTCCGACATAGAAATGGTCAAGTGGGAGTCGTAATTATTATTAATTATTTTGTGTTATAAATTGACGAATTTTGAAATGTAATTGGACATTCGCTATTTTTATTAGATCTACTGATTAACTTTGTGTCCGTACCGCGATAAATTGTTAAATAGCGAATAAATCGAGTGTTTGTTTTTCGGCATCTTTCATTTAATTCCTTTTAAATCTAAATTAGTTAATTTTGAGTTTTGGTAGTTTTTCTAAAGTCTAGTAAATTAATATTATCGGAAGTAGCTAGGTAGCTCCTAGGCCCTAGCTGCCTTCACAAGTATAACGCTGGACCTATGATACCCTTTGAAATGGCAGCTATAAAAAACAGCTGGGTATCTTAATAATAATATGTCCAGCGTACTTGTATAATGGAGGTCAGTGGACCGATCACATTCACAGCCGACTTGATTGACAAGCCGATTTAATTGACAAGCCGACCAACTGACGTGGGTCCGTTAACTGCCTAGGAATCAATTTATATCCCGCAGAAAGTACGATTCCTGCTCGATAAACGAAGTTCTGCACAACAGAGTTGCGGGCGTCATTTTTTAGGGTTCTGTAGTTTTTAATTTACCTTAAAATCTTCTTTCCATTTTGGTCTGTCTTCGTGGTAGTAAACAACAGACGTATACTCATCCAAGAGCGGTGAATTTGCTCCATGGGATATCGCATTCTGAAAAATGTCAAGCTAACTGAAGGCAAACAAAAAAAAAAAGGGTACAGCCAGGGATGTAAAAAAAAATACGGATGGAGCATTACACTATAAAGAGGTGAAGCATGGAACGTACGACAATTTCGTCACAATTTCGTTTATTGTACACGTGACCGACACTTACACACGCAACTAGGTACTTAAAACCCGCCGTCATTGTACATAGAGTGACGGCGCCAATGACACGCACACATCCTACACGGGCGGCCATTACTATGCTTCACTCGGGATTAGACAAGGTTACGTGCGTATTTTTTTAAGTCCGTGGGTACAGCTTGGCAAAAAAGAGTCTGATGCGGTGACAGCTGAAACTAAGAGTTTTTATTTATGACAACACCACATTACTTGTCAACTCTAGTACAAATTGTGTCAAGTGTAGGGTTGCCTATATTTAAAGAAAAGCGCCCTCATTTAATCCACACTCTTTTTTGCCAAGCTGTACTTACTACTTAAGTAACATTTCACAGCATAAGAGTTATTTCTAATATTTTCCCATTTTAATCGACTGTGAAATAGGAGGAGGTTAGACGTTCAACTGTGAATATTTTTATTTTTGTATGTTTACCGATTACTCTGCCGTTTATGACCAGTTTTTCCAAATTTTTCTTTTGTTTATTGTACCTACCATGTTCACAAAAGTGGTGATCTGTTGTTGGGATTCATGAGTTATCGAGGGAACTCCTCAAAATTTATGTGGAAACATAATATTATGGTGATTTTGGTTTAAACAGAAGTATCCTAAGCATAAGCTAATCTAAAAGTAAGATTTTGCACCAAGGTATGCTATGGTTCCGAAGATACTAAGAGAACTCCGGATTCCTTATAGATACAAGTTTGGGAGTTCCGGCGTTGTTTTAAGAACTAAAAGCATATGCTACTATGTAAATTACATTCATCATCATTCATCATCATGACCACTACCATCACACCTTGCATCGTCACTTTGAAAGTCAGTAAACACTAAACAGCCTTTAGAGATGAACGTTTCAACATTTCAGCATTACTTGATGAATGATCATAGTTGTAAGTTAAGCAGATCGTGCTATCTAGATTTAGATAATATTCATATAATCTGAACAAACCTTGTGACGCCTCACCATCTGACTTATATATGTATGTATAATATTACCTAGCTCAGCGACCACGCAGCCTCATCTGGCTATTCATACAATCCACATATTTTTCATTTACTACTACACGGTCACGGCTACATGGTTAATTTTTCATCAATCTGATCCATCAATCCGGTACGGATTGACGAAAATTTGATCGTGTACGACTCGGATTGATGGATTGATCGTATTAATATGAACTTTTTATAACCATCAATATTCCGTCAATCAGATTGATGGATCAGATTGATGAGAATTTGACCGTGTGGCCGGTGAGTCTGATAATTGTTATTAACATTATCATCATCTCATTGATCATATTTTTTACCGTAAAGTTTTTGTGAATTTTAACCGACTTCAAAAAAAGAAGGTTATCAATTCGACGCGTACGTATGTAATATTTCCAGAACTGCCCAGTTTTTGTATATGTTAATCTATAGTAGCTTCTGAACAAATGTGCCAAATTTCAAAAGTGTATGTATGTATGTATGTATGTATGTTTTTATGTGTGTGCATGCATATATCTCCGGAACTACAAGTCCGATCTAAATGACTCTTTTTAGGGTTCCGTACCCAAAGAGTAAAAACGGGACCCTATTACTGAAACTTCGATTACCTAGCTCAGCGACCACGCAGCCTCATCTGGCTATTCATACAATCCACATATTTTTCATTTCAAATCATTTTCTTGGTCCTAAAGCTTCCATTTATGCAAAAAACGACAGTTTTTGAAATTGTTAGGCCGTGTTTCCACCTGCAAGACAGCTGTCGCGAGAAGTGTCTGACAGTCTGTCTGAAAGCAGCTTGCAAGTGTAAACCCCGTAACAAGTGCTGTCGCTTCCTGCGAGCTGTGACAGCATGTCTAAGCATGTCTGCGAGGACTCGCGACAGATCTCGCTGCGGGTCACCGCAGAATGCAGATATACGGTCTAGTTTCGTATGACATTTATCCGCGAGCTTCTCCCACGACATTTATTGTGGCAAAAAATTGCAGGAATTAATATCAAATGTAAGCTACATTGCAAGAAACTCATGCAAGACTTCCGCGAGTTTGCTTGCAGGTGGAAACACTGCCTTACTCACCCACTTTCCCCCACTCGTCTCTTCAATTGTTATTTCGCGATTAAAATTCCTGTATTGCTAAATAACTTACGGGTATTATCCTTCCTGCTTTGTCGATGACTTTGACGACTATCTCCACGCTCTTGTCGGAGAATTTCTCTCTTGGGAATACTCCCTCGTGTAGCGCCACGTATAAGTCATTTCGTACGTCCTCTGGCATAATCACTTCAGGTAATTTTATCGTGCGAGCTATTTTAGATTTTCTTATCAAATCAGGTGCCTCCTTGACAATCTGTAAAAACATCGTTGTTCAAGCATGCTTTTTTCATACGCGAAGGTCGGAGCAGAGGGCGCCACTAGCACATACAGTAATAATCATAACTCCCACACCGGTTTCGGTGACGGTGGCCGATTTCATTGAAACCAAGGCCAGTTACGCAGGAGTAATTTTGTAGTGCCCAAGTGTGTGCGCAGTACACAAGAGCACTCTCTATTCCTTTTACTCTCATAACCCAGTGGGACGGAAGACCGACACGATTGGCGAGAGATCTGGCGCAGGACCGACTTTTTACATGCCCATCCGACGCATGGATCATCTTACTTGTCAGACAATCTGGTGATCAGCCTGCATTGTTCTAACCAAACTTGGAAATAACATGTTTCCAACGCGGGAATCAAACCCACGACCTCCGAGTCAAGAGCCGAGCTCCGAACCACTGGACCACGGAGGAGAGAGAGACATACAGTAAATAACCTGACCAAATTGCACACGTCATATTAGAGTATGGACAAAAACGTTGTCAAACGCCGAACAAAACTTTGTGTTTGCCGTCTGTGCTGGTGCTGCCTCTAGCGTTAAAACATTGAAGTTGTTGATAATCGTTATTAACATTATCATCATCTCATTGATCCTAGTTTTTACCGTAAAGTATTTGTAATTTTTAACCGACTTCAAAAAAGGAGGTTATCAATTCGACGCGTATGTATGCAATATTTCCAGAACTGCCCAGTTTTTGTATATGTTAATCTATAGTAGCTTCTGAACAAATGTGCCAAATTTCAAAAGTGTATGTACGTATGTATGTTTTTATGTTTGTGCAAGCATATCTCCGGAACTGCAAGTCCGATCTATATGATTCTTTTTTTATTGTACTGGGTATTATTCAACTTAGGGAATACTGCAAGTTTCATCAAAATCGGTTCAGTAGTTTTTGAGATAGGGGATTTTAATTTTTATTACGAACAATTTTGAAGTCGGTTTTATCTTTTTAAAATACAGTTTTATTGTTATTTAGCTTTGTCAATGAATCATTTTCAAGATTATGATTCTTCAGTGTAATGTTAATAATCATCTTACCTCTTGTAAGCTACCTACAGCTAGCTGTAATTTTACCAGTAGCGTTTGTGTGGATTTCCGATATTCGGGATGAGCAAGAACATTCTTCAATAATGTGTCCATGGCTTCTTTTTCGCACCTGGGAAAAGAAACTAAAGGTCAGTCATACCGAAATAAAAAGAAATGAGGCGCGATTCGTTTTCATTTCATTATGGTGTAACTTGTGACTCAGCGAAAATCAGAAGATTGTCGAACGTCGAACAAAATTTTTGCTGTGCTTGCACTCTAGCACCAAAAGATTGTAGTAACACATGGACGTATAAAAAAAGGCGGACGTAGTCCCACCATACACAAAACTGTGTCCTCCAGAGTCGGCCAGCTGACTGCATGTACACGGTCCGCACGCACACATCGTTACGCTAGTGCCTACCATTTGACAGGCGTAGAATGTGTGCGTGGCCGACTCTGAAGACACAGTTCTATGTTATCGTTAGAATTCAGAATACGTTAACGTGCGCATTACCTAGGTGATCTGCAGATTCCTTGATACCATCCGTTAAAGTGTGAAACTTAAATAAAAATGTCTTATATTTGCAATTTACCTAGTCAGTTTTCATTCTCTTTCTTCGTAAAAGTACTAAAAACTTTGACTTAGGTTTTTCAACCTAAGACTGTTTTGTTTTGGTTGGTCTTTTCTAACTAAGTAACATTTTACTTTAAATTTAATAATTTATTTCTTTGTTTATGTCCCAAAAAATATATGAAATAATTCTCTACAACTAAATAACATGTTTTATTCAAACAAGAACCTGTTTTATGTAATTTAATGAGAATAGAATAAACTTTTTGCACTTTAACTGACTCAACCAGATAATCTGCAGAATACCTTGTTAATCTGCAGTCTAACTTGTTTACGCACATTAGCGGTAACATCTATAATAAGACTCCGTTCGCCTTTTTTCTACGTTCATGGTAATACATTACAAAGTACATTTTAAGTCTAAGGTGATTTAAAGACTTACATGAAGAAATCGAGAGTTATAAATTTATCTTGATCTGTGGAGAGAGAATCTATTTTGACATAAGCCACGCCGAGCGGCCGACGAATTTTGGTCCTCTCTGATGCTCGTGCAGCCATCGTGTGCCTGCAAATATTATTGAAAATTTTGTGTTTGAAGAGACAGAAAGAAGGAAAAAAAGTACGCAAAGGTTAGAGCAGAGGGCGCTTCTAGCATATACAGTTATATATCAGCATATCGAGCAATAAATTTTGAAATGCATAGGTGCATAGCTCGTTTCATCTAGAGTGACTAGACCCTTAATTTAAAATTTTAGTAAATGACATGAACTTTTAAACTTTCGCGTTGCATTATAGTTGAAAATTATTCGGGACTTAACGCGACTTATTCTAGTAGTAAATAGTAATGCTATCACATACTTTTTTCTCGGCGTTTCGGCCGTGTTGCAACGGCCGTGGTCACGAGGGGACTGCAGGAGCGCGACGTCTTCATTTGCACCGGGCCGTCAGATCTACGACTACCCTCAAATTGTCCAACATTTGTGTGATGTATTTAGAGATAGTAGGCTCAGTGCGACACACAACACTCACTGTATCCGGGTTAACACTTACTGACAAGGGTCACATTTGACAGTAACACGCGGTTTGCACTTATTAATCACTGGATTCCAAAAAAAGTAAAAAGTATATAGTAGTATTTGCATTACCTACTACTAGAATAAGTCGCGTTAAGTCCCGAATAATAAGTTTTAGTAAATGACATTACAGCCAAACATTTTTAAATAAGCTTACCTTCTATCGGCAGGCACAGAATCCACCCAAGTGATTTTGATAACATTACAGACTAGATATATCTTCTTTTGAATCGCTCCCAGTGGCAGATCCTGAAAGTAAAGTGAAGTGAAGTCACAAAGAACGTTCTTTGGAGCCGAAATGAGATAGGTGTATAAGTTCTGGATTTCTGGTATTTTCATGTCCGTGTACTATCAGAGAAGTTGATTCCTAGGCAGATAGCGGACCTAAGCAATTTGGTCGCGTAAGTCAAACCCATCCGACCGATCACAGCTACCATTTGACATGAGCCGACCACATGACGTAGGTCTATCAACTGCCTAGGAATCAATTTGCTCGATGGTACTTCAGTGACACGCTTTGCTTGCTGACCCAATTTTGCCAAATTTTAGTATTCAGATACAATACCAAACAAGATCCCTCACAATTTTGTCGCAAGGAAGATACACAATTTTGAATTTTGGTATTTAGATATAGCTTAATTGAATACCAGATAAGATTTTGTTGCAAGGAAGTTGTGGAAGTCATCTCATACTCACTGCAAACACAAACGAGGGGCAAGTCGCCCTTTCCTTAAACACTTGGTTCGGCGGGAGCCATTGCATCATCACGTTCTCTGTCAGCTTCAGGTACTGGTCGTTGTATAGGGCGAAGCTCAGCTCTAGATCCGCATGGACACTTATAAACTTTATCACTTTGCCCACTATCGTGTAGGTTTCGGGTTCCATGTTCTTCCCTTCGGGAGATTCCACTGTTATGTTCTGAAAACGATTATCGTCATCATCATCATCACCATCACCTGCATAATAATCAACATCAAGCGAAAAAAGGCATCCATAATAATTATTACGTAGTAAGTTGCAACTTTTTAGTAATCTGTGCCCATAAGCTATTTTAAGCGTAAAAAGCCCTAGCCCACGGCGGTCCTTACTGATCGCAATTTTGCTTAGCATCTAAATCTCAGCATTTTTCTGCAAACAAAAACAGCAGTTGTAGGCATAAAAAGCACTTGACAAAGCTTGCTAGTGGCAGTGGCCAAACAGGTCTTGAGCGCTGACACAATCTGTCGCTTTCAGGTGATCGCACAATTATCAGCAGGCGCGCGCCGAACGCGCTGCTTTTCGTTGTATGAAATGAAGTGAAACCTCGCACATTCGTCCGCATCGTTCGCGCCGCATTTCGTCAACGCCTCCGTGGTCCAGTGGTCTAGAGTGTCGCTCTTGACTCGGAGGTCGTGGGTTCGATGCCCGCGTAGGAAACATGTTATTTCCAAGTTTGGTTAGGACAATGCAGGCTGATCACCTGATTGTCTGACAAGTAAGACGATACATGCGTCGGATGGGCATGTAAAAAGTCGGTCCTGCGCCTGATCTCTCGCCAGTCGTGTCGGATTTCCGTCCCACTGGGTTATGAGAGTAAAGGAATACAGAGTGCTCTTGTGTACTGCGCACACACCTGGGCACTATAAAACTACTCCTGCGTACCTGGCCTGGTTTCAATGAAGTGGTGTGGGGAGTATTATTATTACTATGCGGTGCGTTCGACGCGTACCTACGGCGAGTAGGTACGGTGCTGACAAATGTGCAATCAGTTTTGATAGGAACTTGACAGTGTTCACAGCAAGCCGTTTTGCTTAGTGTGTTTTTCCAAAGCCAATGGAACTTACAACACAAACCTCGTCAGACAGCATCGCGTCGACCTCCATGTGGAGTCTGTTCAGTTCGATCGCAGTCATGGCCAGAGGATCCACGAGTTGGCCACGATCGTTCCGTATAACTATCTCAAAGCCTAGAGTCCTGCAACGCAGAAGAGCTAATAATTAGGTGTCTGATTTCTTTAAGAAAATAGACAATTAATTTTATGTTTATCATCCAGACTAATCCATACTAATATTATAAATGCGAAAGTGTTTCTGCCTGTCTGTCTGTTACCTCTTCGCGCCCAAACCGCTGAACCGATTTTGCTGAAATTTGGTATGGAGATACTTTGAATCCCGGGAAAGGACATTGGATACTTTTTATCCCGGAAAAATGTACGGTTCCCGCGCGATAAACGATTTTTGTCGCAACGGAGTTGCGGGCGTCATCTAATACTTAATATCAGAGAAATTTATTGGAGAGTAGATGACGCCCGCAACTCCGTTGTGCTAAAATTGGTTTATATGCGGGAACCGTACATTTTTTGGGAATAAAAAGTATCCTATGTCCTTTCTCAGGACTCAAAGTATATCCATAACAAATTTCAGCCCAATCGGTTTAGCGGTTTGGGCGTGACGAGGTAACAGACAGACAGGCAGAAACACTTTCGCATTTATAATATTAGTATGGATGGCGATCATTTAGCCAAGACGTTTTCTTTATCGCTTCCTTATAGAATCGCCGATCAAAATGTATGGAATTTACATGAGTCGACATTCGACTCGTGTTATGTCCTCCGTGGCGCAGTGGTGAGCGCGTTGGTAGCTCAAGCCGGAGGTCGCGGGTTCGAGTCCCGCCGACGGAACAAAAAGTTTATGAAGTTCCTGGGTCATGGATGTGTATTAAATATGTATATCATATAATAAAAATCTTAAATATATGTATAGTATAAAAATATTAAATATATTTCCGTTGTCTGGTACCTGTAACACAAGTCCTTCAGGTACTTACCACGGGGCCAGACTGACGTGGTGTGAAGCGTCCATAGATAAAAATAAAAAAATCTATACAATATGTTGATCCATAAATAATATCAAAATGTATGTATAATATATTATGTAAGCCGTAGGAGGATTCTACAAAGAAGCATGGAAAACGTCTTTGCTAGGGGATCAGTCGAATTATTTACTAATATGTACTACTATTATTTATACAGCGTTATTGCAGTATCAACTGTGAACTCACTTGTTCCCATTGTCTATCTGGTAGCGTGCTATTTTGCAGATCTTCTTCAGCTTCTCCTGGGGCAGCTTGCCCCAAGTTATCTGGGTGTACAGATTCATCAGAATACGCATGTTCGTCAGAACTACTCCGTACCGTGGATCGTTTGCCTGAAAGACCAGGAACTGCTTTATTATAAAAGAACTTCATAAGGACCATTGAAGAAATTCATTCATGGCAACTGGCGTTCCTACGTCATTTACGGCCGGTTTCACCACTTACGAATAAGTGCCGGATAGGTTATTCACAACTTATCTGACAGATAGAGTGTGGAAAAAAACCGACCGATTTTGATGGTTTAGAGATACTTTGAGTGCCAGGCTGACCAGCAGTGGCGCAGGGGAGAGAAAGATCCTTCATGTCTTTGAAGACGGCCTTTGCCCGGCAGTGGCACAGTTTAGGCTTTAAAAAATCGGCCAAGTGCGAGTCGGTATATATAGGGCAAAATTAGGCCATAAATTGTGTTTTTTGTATGGGAGCCCCCCTTATTTTTAATTTTATTTTAATATTATCATTAAATATTAAAGTACACATATAAATAAGGATTTGTGAAAAATTTAAGTACCTACCTGTTGCCATTATTGATATAGAGCAAAAAAGGCCAAAAAATCACGTTTGTTGTATGGGAGCCCCCCTTAAATATTGACTTTATTTTGATTTTAGCATTTGTTGTTATAGCGGCAGCAGATATACGTAATCTGTTTCAAATCTCTAGCTATTACCGTTCTTGAGTAATACAGCCTGGAGACATACAGACAGACAGACGGGCAGACAAGGAAATCTTTAAGTAATAGGGTCCCGTTTTTACTCTTTGGGTAAGTTTTTAGTTTGTAAAAACTGTTATTTATTATTAGTAAAATGACCCACCACAAAGAGTTTCTTCAGGTATACCATCCATTCCTCGAGTGTTTGCTTGATGAAGTCAAGGTCAGCGGTGCTGGGACAAACATTCTCATTGGACCTGGAATTATTAATTTACTAGCTGTTACCCGCGACTTCGTCCGCGTGGACTTCAGTTTATAGCCGCGCGGTGTCAACAAAATTGGTGTCAAATTTAAAAGCTTTTTAAAACCCTGGTACCTCTTAAATCAAAATACCTAAAAACAGCTGTGCAGTGTGCACATAATATTTCATTTTTTAAATTAAGTAAAGTTTATACCAAAATTAAAGCTTATTTAGCCCCCCCCTTACACAACTTTAGCTTTACCCATAAACTATATTTTATCATTGGTAGGTTTAAGGTTACGTCACTACATAGATAAAGTATGAGTAGCGAGTTATTTAAATAATAACGTGTAAAACAATCGATAGAATCGAAAATCTTTTATCTTTACCAGTGTTGTCACACCGGATTTTCGAAAATCAGTAGACGTCATGCCAAAAATTGGTAGAATTAGGTAGATGTTAGAACCAAAAGTTGGTAGATCTACCACCCTCATATCAGCATTTTTTTTAGAATAAAAAATGCTAGTTTATCCATAGAGAGAGTTTTATTGATAGTATTTATACATATTTTTATTGAGTAACTAGATGTTCCGCGCGGCTTCGCTCGCCTAATTTAGGAATGTCACGGAAACCGTACATTTTTCCGCAAAAATGAAACCTATGTGTCCTTTCACGCGGTCTATTCTTCATGTGTGCCAAATAACATAAAAATTGCTCCAGTAGTTTCTTAAGATAATAAGCAATTTTAAATAATTTTCTCCGTTTCTAATTTTTCCTCTATTTCTTCGCTCCTATTAGTCTTAGCGTGATAAAATATAACCTATAGCCTTCCTCGATAAATGGTCTATCTAACACTGAAATAATTTTTCTAATCGGACCTTTCCTTTCTTTCCGGTTCCTGAGATTAGCGCGTTCAAACTAACAAACTCTTCCGCTTTATAATATTAGTATAATTTTTAAATGTTCAGCACTCGGCTCTTCGTTCTTTTAAATGAACCTCTTCGTATGAAGCAAACCTTCCAATCACCGATGTGTCAGTGCTGACTGCTGAGTGAGTTTCTCTGACAAGTCATTAAAATAAATTGTTGAGGAGAACAGTCTCTCAACATTTGCACTGCTATGTGGAAGTGCAAGTACTTGTCTCACAAAGCAGGGGAAACATTGGGGACAGGTCTCCTTTTTATTGTTGCAACATGTTTCCAAAAGACTTCGGGCTCAGGATCAGTCTTTTAAATTTTTTGTTACCACTCTTGTAACGTTTCGGACCGTTCACAGACTAATCTGCGTTTCGAAAGTGAGTAAACGGCTCAGAACAGCTGCAGCTGCAGCTCGTTAATTGCTGAAGGAAGTGTTTTACCAAAATGCTATCCGAGTAGCCTGTAACGTTTATTATTTCAAGTACGTGAACTGAATTATGTTGAGAAATAGATAGATTTCATACCGGAGTTGGTAAATAGGTAGAAGGGAGGTGAAATAGGTAGATTTACCATAAAGTTCATAGATGTGACAACACTGATCTTTACTCAATATGGTGCCACGTCTTATAGAAAGACTTATGAGCAAGCGATAGCGAGATGTAGGCGACTCTTAGCGCCACTTGTTATGAATTTTGGAACTAAATTAATTTGAACAAATTTACGCATTTTCACCCCCTTACAACCCCTTTTTCCAGTTAAAAAGTAGCCTATGTCCTTTCTCAGGCTTTAGACTATCTGTGTACAAAATTTCATTACAATCGGTTCAGTAGTTTTGGGGTGAAAGCGAGACAGACAGACAGACAGAGATACTTTCGCATTTATAATATTAGTATAGATTTCCTGTAGAACACGTACTATCAGAGAAGTTGATTTCTAGGCAGATGGGGGACCTTCGTAGTTTGGTCGCGTTACGCCCAAACAGTTCTTTATTACGTCAAACCCAGCCGACAGTTCACAAATAACATTGACATGATCCGACCAAATTACATTGATCCGTGAACTGGCTAGGAATCAAGTTTTTCGATGGTACAATCATTAACAATATTAGTAGACGACGCTCGCAACATCGTTGCGCTAAAATTCGTCTTGGGAACTGTTACATTTTTCCGGGATATTCTATGTCCTTTTCCGGAAGACAAAGTATGTATTAAAACGTAGTGATTATATTCTCTTTGGTATGTATCTCCAAACCAAATTTCAGCAACATCAGTACAATGGTTTGTGCACATAGACAGACAGACAGACTGACTGACTGACTTACAGTTTGAATCCATTACTGACTGTCTGTTACCTCTTCACGGTTAAATAGCTGAACCGATTTTGCTAAAATTTGGTATGGAGATACTTGGAGTCCCGGGAAAGGACATAAGATACTTATTATCCCGCACGATAAACGAATTTTAGCGCAACGGTTGCGAGAGTCATCTAGACTTAATTTAATATTAATAATATAATAATAATAATACATATAGCTGTTATTATTCCGAATATGCGAATGCCAATTATTGTGTGCTGATAATAATGTAACATTATGAATATTTAGTGGTTTTTCCTTCCTTTATTTATTTACCAGTAACCATAATAATTGACGTTTAATAATGATTGATAGTGATTCTTTTGGAATATTAACGTCACATTGTTTGTCAATTAAGTTCGCAGATGCATTTCAATGGACCTATCCAGAGAGCGGTCACGCGTTCAAGCGTTCTGAGTACTGAGTTCTGTCACTTCTGCGTGCTCATTCTGCGTTCGAGGCGGTCAGAATTCCTACTGTGTGTCGAAAAAGAACTATAATCCCACCAAAACATTTCTTGTAAAATGTTGCCTCGACGACCACATAAGGTTTATCCTTTAAAAAAGATATGAGATCTCACGTAGAGCCAAGATTCTGAATCTACATGGCTTAAGGGCTACCGCACATTAGAGACACGACAGTTTTTAGACAGACTATCGCATAATAAAAAGTATTAGACGCGCAACTGCGAAAAAGATAATATTACGAGATCTCATGTACAGCCACTCAGATCTCATGTAGAGCCACTCTACATGAAATCTCATAATATTATCTTTTTCACATAGTAAACCTTATGTGGTCGTCGAGGCAACATATTTTTATAAGAAATATTTTGGTGGGGTCGTTCATTTCAGGACTTACGTGTCAACAACGCGTTGTAACTTCACATAGTTTTTGGGGAAGGCACCCCTGGTTTCCTTATGGATGCTTCTCCCCCAATACCAGTTCTGGGCTTCTCCTTCCACTAGCAGAATCTCCCCAACTTTCAGGCCAAGGTGGTGAAAGCATAATGGGCTAAAGTTGTATGTAGCTGAAATTAAAAAAAGGTTTGTCTTCATATTACGCTTTAAATGACGCCCGTAACTCCGTTTCGCTAAAATTCGTTTATTGCGCGGGAACCGTACATTTCTCCAGGAAAAAAGTATCTTATGCCCTTTCGCGAAATTCAAAGTATCACCATACCAAATTTTATCAAAATCGGTCTAGTGATTTCGGCGTGAAGAGGTTGCAGATAGACAAATATACATGTAAGGATGGATCGAGTTTTAATGTGAAAATATACAGTTCCCGTGTAATTCCTTATAGGAACGTCTATTTTATAGACATAAAAATGAGTTTTCAATTTTCTAAGGGCCTGCTCCCCACTTTCTGATAAAGTGTCGAATAGGCTATTCACAACTTTTTTGACAGTTTCTCCATACTTGATCTGTCAAGTTAATTGGTGGATAGGCTATTCGTCACTTATCAGGAAGTGGTGAAACAGGCGCTTAGGGCCTGTTTCACCGCTTCCTGATAAGGCTATCCACCACTTAACTTGACAGATAGAGTATGGAGGATCTGTCAAATAAGCCTATCCGGCACCTTATCAGGAAGCGATGAAACAGGCCCTAAGTCTCGCAAAGAACCACGCAGAAAAACGACGCGAGCTCTCACAAAGCTCGGCTTTTAGCTAGTTTTAAGTTTTAACCCATCAATCTAACATCCAAACAATTGAAAATCTATTGTGCCACACCCATGATGGAGGTTTAAAGCTTACCTACGACATAGATCTCCTTATTTCTTTCCACATTCGTCCACACAGTCATATTTTAAATACTTCACACAACACGTTGTGGACACTGGACTTACACTGTTTGCGATAAAGGGGATTTATACTTCCATTTACCTCATAGCCCACAGAGTAGTTCTACCTTGTAGCTCTATCCAAAGACTATAAACAGTCCCCCTACTAATACTAGCTGTCGCCCGCGACTTCCTCCGCGTCCAAGTCAACATTTTTTTTAGTAAAAAGTATCCTATAATATGTTACTGGTAAAGGTGGGTTGCACAAACTTAATCACTTAATAACGCCTCCGTGGTCCAGTGGTTAAAAGCGTGGCTCTTGAGTCTTGACTCGGATGTTGTGGGTTCGATTCCCGCGTTGGAAACTTGTCATTTCCTACATAGGTGGCCTGGTTTCAATGAAAATGGCCACCGTCACCGAAACCGGTGTGGGAATTATTATATTACAAAGTTTCATGATAATTCGTCAAGTACTAAGGCCGGTATAAATAGTATTCAAGATGCATCTCGGTTTCAAGACACGGTTCAAGCTCTGTGATTGGTTGGCTGTCAAAATTTGGACCAATCATAGAGCCGAACCGCGTCTTGAGACCGGGTCGCATGACGCATCTTAAGTAGGTACTGACTATTTATACCAGCCTTATGTAGTTTTTGCGTGAAAGCGTAAAACAAACATACACGCTTTCACATTAACTGTAATATTATTATTAGTACCTAAGTATTATTAATAGGACAGAACATTAGTTATATGAATTATAAACCAAAACGTAATATCAAGCAAATATTTTTATATTATAGATCTTCTAGCAAAGATAAAGAATAGGCTTTAATATAATTACAATAATTACCAGATCACTACTTAATTATTACTTACTAAAATTTTTATGACAAAGAAATAGCTGTACATCACCTGAATATCTGGACGAGGAGTGAACCCCGTTACAAACTTGTTAGGGTTTTTACTTTTTATATAAAATGACGTCTACCTACAATATATTTTATTACTATACTATTATATTATTACATTATATTTTATACTATTATAATATTAGAATTTAGATGGCTCGGGAATCGGGATCGAAGAGACAATTTTTTTGTGGTCATAATTATACAATGTAATCTTACTATGATATTGAATATACTGTAACTTCTTGGTAGAAATTCATATTTCATATTTCACTTTAACCCTCCGTGTACGAGGTGGGGTATGACATACCCCAGCGCTCAAAAAATTGATACCATTTTTAAACGAATAAAGCGTGCGAGTTGGTTTTCTCAAAAGCTGCAAATGAGACGTTGCTGCTTTAATTCCTGCCAAATAATGAGTCCTATAATGTCTGTCACCAATTATGTGACATGTGCTTAAGGTGCGCTGAGGTATCACATACGCCACCTAGTACAGCACGTAACGAAAAAGGTAAGTATAATTTCTTTTGTTTTTATTTATTGACATGCTTAATTTGATGTTTAATTTGATGAAATATTATTTTCTAGTATACCTAGGTTTAGATAAAAAATGTCTTGGTTATTGAAAAAAAAGTCTTAGAAATTCTGAAGAATTTGTTTGTAATAGGCGCCATTTGTTTTTTGTACAGTAGAAAAGATTTTATAGTTTACAGTTTGAAGAAAAAGTCAAGTTTTTGTACTTTTGCTTATATAATGTATATTATAATGTAAAATTGAATTTATTTTACATAAACCGATTCATTATTAGTTACTTAAATATATTTCTTATTATTTTACAATCATGAGAAACAATTTTTCGGATTTAACTACCTTTTATTGTTGGGGTATAGCATACCCCACCTAGTACAGCATGGTGAGTTAGTCACCTGGTACACGGAGGGTTAAATGTTTTGATACACGATGATGATTTTATCAAAACCGGTAGTGTGAAAGAAACATCATGATTGTAATAAAATAAATAAATAAAAGTGGAATAAGTGCGTTAAAATTTGTATGTATTAGCCCAGTGGTCCCCAACCTTTTTTTTCACGCGGGCCACAAACATGTTTTGTTCTTGGTGTCGCGGGCCGCAATAAAAAAAATTTAGGGTTAAAAAATAACATTCCTCAAAAATAACGATTTAAAAGTGGAAAAAATTTAACGACTATCACGTAGACTACGTTATTTTGCCAGTGGGCGTGAACATCACGCGGGCCACAAATAAAGTCCCAGCGGGCCGCATGCGGCCCGCTGGGACTT
This sequence comes from Lysandra bellargus, assembly GCA_905333045.1. Classification (NCBI taxonomy): domain Eukaryota; kingdom Metazoa; phylum Arthropoda; class Insecta; order Lepidoptera; family Lycaenidae; genus Lysandra; species Lysandra bellargus. The sequence goes on along the minus strand of HG995324.1, from coordinate 8,521,462 downwards.
TATTTGTTGGGGATAGCGGGTTGGGGATAGCGGTATTAGCCGGTATTAGTATATATAGTTAAGTGTACCTACGGTATGTTGATAAAGTTTTTAATGCATATGGTATTTTTTTGAAAAAACAAAGTGTACTTTTATTTCATAAAATATTACTCTGTAAGACCCTTATGTGGTAAAATCTGAATTTTATGACATAAACGTGAGCAAAATGCTTTGTTAAATAATATTATTTTAATGAGTAATAAATATGCGCCATCTACCGCATGTCACTAAAGCTACGATGTGTAACTATGATCTCTGTGCTATCTTCAGGTGAAACTAGGTGGCGCTGCTAGGCTAAACTACTACGGACAAGAGCTCGTAATCTAGGGTTGCCAACCTCAAATTTAAAAAACCAGGATTTTATGTTGGAAAAACCAGGACAATTCAGTATAAAAACAGGACGCATTAAGGGGGCGACTAACCCAAAATTGACGATTTTATAATTCATTTTCATATTTAAAAATAAGCCCCAAATTGTTTTATTTTCTAAACATATATACTACATTATATTTCCAAGAATTTGATTTGAGCGAAAACACGATAAAATCACAAAAATGTATATAATTTTCACCAATTTTTCATATTATATTGCCCTAACCGTGCATTAAACCAAGTTAATATTTTAACACATTGTATAAAATTCTATCATTGAGACACTGACCTGGCGGTTTTTTTAAATGTTGTATATTTATCGAGTTATTAAGAAAAAACTAACTTGGCCATGATTCCGCGTCGTCGTTTTTCACCTGGCATATGAAAGACGGTCGTGAGTGTAAAGAGAGAAGGATGATGTTTGATTTTTGATGTTTTACTGCTTTGATTTACTGCGCGATCATAGTAGAGCGAAAGAGATATCATCAAGTTGCACATTGCGCCTTTGTTTTGAATTTGAAATAGCAATGCAGCGCGGCATCGCAACTACTTGCGAGCCGTGCGGCCGCTCGTAGCGTAAAAATTTAAAAAGAGGCGCGCGAATTTTAAAATGAAAAAACCCAGGACAACCCAGGACGCTGCTTAAAAACTATCCAGGACGTCCCAGGACACTACAAAAACCAGGACATGTCCTGGGAAAACAGGACGGTTGGCAACCCTACGTGGAGGTCATAGCTGCAGCTACAATTAGTTTAATTTCAATTTACAATCATTTTAGCAATATAGTTCAACGAAAAGTTGTGAAAAGAAAATGGAAGAAGAGAAGATGGTGGTGTTTGAGCATTCATTGCAAATCGCATTAGAACAAAGCCTCAGACCAATAAAAAAAGAAAGACGGAGTATTTACAGGTAATGGGGTGAAGTCGCTGTCGATCAATGTGTGCGTCACGCCTAGCATAAATACGCTAGGCGTGCGCTTGTGTGCAAAAAATAATGTTGCCGACTTAGGGTTTCAGATTGTCAAACTCCCATCCTGTTGCAGTCTTATTAAGCTACTAAGTAATGACTACAAAAGTTGCTATCAAACTAGATTGTTAATCATCATTCATTAGTAATTGCTGAAAAAAGTAAATACTTAAATATCACGTTCACTGCGTTACGGGTCCTTTCGCACCCCGTACGTTGACATCAGTCAGTGCGGAGCTGAGAATGTAGTGTCTACTCGCTGTTGCGGAGATCGTAATTTGGAGAGTTTTTGTTGTATGAATGAGATGAATAGATATTTATGTTTCTTACATGTAATTGAATTGGGAATCGTAATAATAATCTACGGGGTTTTTTGAACCCCGTTGCGACCAGGGAGTAAAAATTGTAATTAGGTGCGTCTACGGGGTCTATATTACCCCGTACGGGGTGATGAACTCATTTGTGTAGGCGCGTCCTGAGATGCAAAGTGATCGATATTTTTTCGAATATCGATAATTTTTTTTTCGCGGCGTTTGTTGGAATTATCTCATAAATTATGGTAAAATAGCAAAGTAGTCGATAAACTTGATGTATCAACATCTTCAGGATTAGGACAATTATTAGCATCATCAGAGTTATTCCGCAAGGTATTACAGCGATTTGTAAGTCCAAGATACGATGTGATCACTAGCTCTATTAATATAGCAAAATGTTATGTTAAATTCAGATAACCCTCCACAAGACAATAATTATAAAAATGAATTATTCATTATAAATAAATACATTTAAATATGGTGTAAAAATATCGATAGTTTTATAATGTTTACTTCCATCACTTACATTTTATCGATAAAAAAATATTATGTGCGTTACGGGGTTTTTGGCATCCCGTATTTTAAGTTTTTCGTTGCGTTACGGGGATAGATGCACCCCGCACTTTATTTTTCATTATATATTTTTTTGTTTTTATTGTACCTACGTGCGGAGTAAGGACAGTGTAGAACACTTAATACTTTTTGAAGTGGTGTAAAAAAAACAATGATAATACTATTTTTGACAATTTTAGAGGGGCTTAAATGAAGCCTGAGATACGGGGTACTTTCGCACTCGTAACGCATAATAATTCGTTTCATAAAGGGGCGTGCTCATCCCCGTAACGCACTTGAGTTTAGATTGAGGATTTGGGCCTACGCAGTTAACGTGATATCTATATCTAATAAATTATGTGTTTCAACTAAGAACAGACAGACAAACAGACAGACATACATACAGACAAAAATTGTAAAGAATGTTGTTTGGTGTATGCAGTATGTATCGTATGCAGATTAATATGCAAATAGTAAAAAAATCTTTCAATACTACAAACAGACACTCCAATTTTATTTATATTAATAGATTTTAAATGAATAACGAATTATAGGTTAAAAATAAACATTTGTCAGGATAATACAGCACGTAATAATATTTTTTTATTACGTGCTGTATTATCCTGACATTATGGGGAAAAATATCTTGCGACCAGCATGCAGCACTGTTTGAGGTTCTGTGTTCCGAGACTCCCGAGACAATTTTTAAAACTAATAAATTAAATTCGTTATTTCGGTGGTAATACATAAATATTCAACTAATTACTTGTGAAACGTAATCCCACAAGGTTTCTTTTGAGCACAAGAATTGTTTTTGCACCATTTAACGATGCAGGACGGCATATTTTGATATTTCTTGACACAGATGAAAACGACATGCGCCGTCACTCGTTGAAACCGGAATGGCGGGCGGCCGGCTTCCTATGGCCGTATCGGCTTCCTATTGCCTGCCTCACCGCGTAGCATGGATGGCTCTGTCTATCTTTTTTTATTGGTCTGAGAACAAAGCAATTATTATTATAATAACGTACGTAGTACGTTTGAAGTGCCGCGACATGTGAGCCGTCTTGAGGCATGAATTTATAAATTTATCTATTTTCCCCCAAAAAATATATAAATACTTACTTATACATTCATGATTAAGAAATAATATACTGTAATATAACTTAACTCTACCTAACTACTCAAAACTAAAAAATCTTTTTATTAAAAATTAATATTTTGTCTTCGTCGATTCAGATTTTTTGAAATCATACTAGGTATAGGTCTACCAGAATCTGATGGCAATTTTTGACAGCAGATTTTCAAAAAATATCCTTGATCATTGGATAAATTTTTATATTTGCATGTTTAACACACAGAATCAGCCGCTATAAGAAAAAAAAAGGATCAAAATGTTTTATTCCAATTACCCCGGTATTGCTAGAGTCAATTTATTTTCTCACTTTTTGCCATCAGATTCTGGTAGACCTATACATGTTGACATTGAATAAATTTAACATTTTATTGGATGGATTAAATGTTACACAAGATCCATCATTTCGATTTAATGTAAATCGAACAATACATTAAAAAAATTAAAGAGTCAAAAAATCCCTGAAAATACCCCTAAAAATTGAGACCACCGCGACAATCATTTTGAAGCGGTACATGTTATAATGCTGAGTCGCTCTTACATTTTGCTGTCTTGTCCCGGACAGTTGTAATGCCTCTTGTAAGTCCTACCCAACACTAGTTCGCAGTCCCTGATTTTCAGTGGATCCAGACATAGATGTCGCTAAGCGCGTGCTGCCTCGCGCTATCACTGACCCGCACCTCAATCATAACTAGTTGTAAGTGCAATATTCAATCTAAAAAATATAACAATTATTCCCAACTAGTGTTGGGTAGGACATGAATTTTATACGAGGATGTAAGAGGTGACACTTTTTCGTACTGAGCCGGTACAGTGTCCCACTTAAAAAAAGGCGAGGCCGCGAGGCGTTTGAGCCGTAGCAGTACGTTTGACATGCCGCGACATGTAAACCGTCTTGAGGCGTGAACTTATATTTGTCTATTTTTACCCTAAAAAATATATAAATATACATTCATGATTAAGAAATAATATACTGTAATATACTGTAATATGATATGTTTCAAAATCTTTTTATTAAAAGTTAATATTTCGTCTTCATCTAAAGATTCAGATTTTTTGAAATCATACTAGGTACATGTTGACATTGAATAAATTTAACATTTTATTGGATGGATTAAAGGTTACACAAGATCCATCATTTCGATTTAATGTAAATCGAACAATAAATTAAAAAAAATTAAAGAGTCAAAAAATCCCTGAAAATACCCCTAAAAATTGAGACCACCGAAACAATCATTTTGAAGCGGTACATGTTATATGCTGAGCCGCTCTTACATTTAGCTGTCTTGTCCCGGACAATTGTAATGCCTCTTGTAAGTCCTACCCAACACTATTCCCAACAAGAATAATTAATTTTTTAAGCAGGTGCTTGTTCTAAACACCTGTCTTGCTTAACTTAAGTGTATTGTCTAGCTGCGGTTATCCGTTATTTATTGCAACAATAGACTAGCTGTGGTGTATTGTAATAATGGATAATGGATAATAATTATTTATTATTATTGTCGTCATTAATATTTTCAATATTGTATTTTACTAGCTGTCCCGGTGAACTTCGTGTCACTTAAAAACCTTCCCTAGACTTCTAAGAATATTTTAAGACTAAAATCAGCCCAATCTGTTCAGCCGTTGTCGAGTTTTAGCGCGACTAACATATTTGAAAATCCATTTTTATATATAAGAAGAAGAAGAGAAGATATTCTACAGTCTGCCAAAAACTATTTGTTAACCCCCGGCCCACCATTACCATCGAGGAAATTGATTCCTAGGCAGTTGACTTCGTCATTAGAGGAGTTGAAGCATTAATTGTGATCTCGGCTGGGTTTGACGTAACGCGGCCAAACTATACGTAGGTCCCCCATCTGCCTAGGAATCAACTACTCTATAATATCTGATAAGTAGTACAACGTTTTCTGCGACATTAGATCTCATAATCAACATGAGATCTAATGTTATCTTTTTCACAGGGTTAACCTCATGCCTCTTCAACATTTTACAAGAAATGTTTTGGTGGGATGATTTTTAGTCAAGTCGTTAAACGTTACAGTCAACGTCTTGACAAGTTGCCCTTTAGTCATTCAATTGACTGGTGTCATTCAATAATTGCTCTAGTCATTCAATCGAATCGCAAATTAAACCAGATGACTGCGGTCTGCGACATAAATATTATATACCCAAAACTCTGTGAAGTTATAAGTCGGAACCCTTAATAACGTGGAGATATTGGGATAAATGGCCGCTGATAAGCATCCATTAGTGTCCTAAGTCCACAATTTTTTTTTGTTGTTAAATTTTGAATACAGTCTTGTTCTAACTTCTAAATCATCTAAAGAACTAAGTGCATTCATAACTGTACAATAGTGTACTTTTTGTGGGTTAGTTCACGAATCCTTAAGAGCCCGGGTTACCCTCGAAATTCTCATATATACGTAATATCAAAATCATTTTGTCATACGAAAGTATTTAACATGTTTGAGTTATTTTTCAGCTTTAAATAGTAATAACATAGGTTCCTGAACAAAAATTAACTTCAAAATATTTAAACACTAAAAATAGAGTAAAACACTAAAAAATATATTAATAAATAGTAAATTTACTACAAAATATTTAAATACTAAAAAATATTTTTTAGAGTTGAAATATTTTGAAATTAATTTTTGTTCGGGAACCTAGGTAATTACTATTTTAAGCTGAAAAATAACTCAAACATGTTAAATACTTTCGTATGACAAAATGATTTTGGTATTACGTATGTATGAGAATTTCGAGGGTAACCCGGGCTCTTAAGGATTCGTGAACTAACCCACAAAAAGTACACTATTGTACAGTTATGAATGCACTTAGTTCTTTAGATGATTTAGAAGTTAGAACAAGACTGTATTCAAAATTTAACAACAAAAAAAAAATTGTGGACTTAGGACACTAATGGATGCTTATCAGCGGCCATTTATCCCAATATCTCCACGTTATTAAGGGTCCGTATACGAAATTTGCCGATTTCGCTGATTTAACAGACGTGATTTAACAGTTAAAATACGGTATTTCTATAAGTTTTAATGCACAACATGTAAGATCATTTCAATTATAATCTAGTGTTGGAGCTAGATTTTTTATTTTTTAAAGTATTTTTTGGTTTTTGGTTAACAGTTTTGTGGTTTTTGCTGTCTTTTACAGCTTTTTTAGAATATCACCTGTTTATGGATTGTATTGACGTCTTAACGGTATGAAAAAAATACTATGTACTGTTGAGAAAGTCGTCTATAAAATGTTGGAATTACTTTTTACGACTTTAATATGAAATTGTTGAGTAAAAAAATATGTAACTCGGCACAATTTTAGAGAAAATGGGCAAAGAATTGCTGTTAATTTCGGCAACTTGGAGCTGTAATTCATAAAAAGAAAACGACAGAAATAATCTACAGATAAAATTCTATCCAATTCGAGAAAAAGAAAAAAGAAAAAAAAAACAAATTGTGCCAAAAAACACGATTCAAAACAACCTAAATAACCTAAATCTCTCATTATATTACTTGCCGCAAGGTTCGAGTCGGCTTTCCGCGCTTAAATATATTTTAAATCTAATAATTAATATATATATTTTTAAGTCTAATAAGGGGAAAAAACCTAATAATATTTCTGTAGCGAACCTTTGCAATTTCGTATTCATCGGCAAAATTTCGTATACGGACTCTTAAAATAGGACGCTACATGATAATTTTTATTATTTTTAGTTATCAGACAGTCACATAGATGTCGCTAAGCGTCGCCTAGATCGCGCTATCGCTTGCACGTACCTCACAAATAACACAAAAGTCCGCGTATGCTTATTCATACTTGACAATTGACAGTGACATTTGCATATTTGACAAATGCAAATAATTTTTTAAGCGTTTGCTTGTTCGGAGCAAACGCCCTGCAATGTAAGTAATAAATAATATTTATTAGTTAGTTAATAATTATTAATTGATAATAAAAGATAACTTATAATAATTTGAAACTAGAATTTTAGACAACTACGACTTACGAGAATTGAGAAATATAAGATTTAATTTAACATTTATGGCTTTATGCAATATGTGTATTATTTTATACTAGCTATTTGACCGAGCTTTGCTCGGTACCTATTCGATAAAACAGGAATAAAATGACATTTTCTAAAAATGATTCCTAGCTAGATCGATTTAAGGCAAGGGCCCGAGCGTCACGAGTTTCCCCATACAAAAGTGAAAAAATTTTTTGGCCTTTCAGCGCTGCTACTTTCACAGTGAACTCTCTACAGGGAACACGTACACACCCTAAAGTATTATCACTTGTTTTTGTTACACCCTGTATATATATATATGTAAAGAAAAACTTTTGTAGTACCTACTGTTTTCCTTTATTATTGTCTGTGTTTTTGCCGCTAAAACATTGTGATTAAAAAAATTAATTGTCAATGTCATTGTCAGGGCATTGGCGGCATGAATTGCTGTTTCATCGTGAATGTGTAAAAATTTATACTACTTATTTTCTGTAAAATATCTAGAAACCATAAGTAAAGGCATTAAATGTTGTTTTTTTGTATTTCAGGTAAGTTTTATGATTGTATATTGTGATACATAGTGAAAATACGATGTATGAAACATTGATTAATAAAAACGTTTTGTATTTCAGAAAAACGCATTTTGTCTTTATTTGCATCATATTAAGAGAGAAATATCATTATAAAACAACATTTTCTGCAAATAGTAAATTGATTATGGAAAAGTTGAGGTTTGATTTTGCTGTAAAATCTTCAGCAGATGGAAAATCAAATATTATTTGCATAACCTCAATAGGAACACCTACTGGCCAAGTTTTCAGTATACCGGATGAATATCAGCCTGCAAGTTTACATCAAGTAATTATAAATACTTCAAACTATGCTAAGGTGAGAAAAACATTGAATAAAAGACACCAGAGCAGAAAAATATGGATAAACTTAACCGATGAGATATCTAAAACATATTTGGATGAAGGACAAAACTTGCAGTTTAATGACATATACCTGGAGGAAATTATGGAAAACATAAATGATTATAAGTCTTTATCTAGTAGCTCAAGTCAAACATTTGAAAAAATATTAGAAAAATTCCTCGAGGAAAAACAAACCACATGTGAAACTCAAAATTTAGCAATAATCTCAAAAGACTTTATGATTGAGAAATTTAATGGCAGAAGTGCAAATGCTCACCAATGGATTAAAAGTTTCAACAAGGAATGTGAACGTTTTCATATCGACAAAGACAAAAATAAGATTGAAATATTAAAAAACTTTTTGGAACACTCCAGTATGGATTGGTACAGCTGTATGCTAATGAAGTTTACAGTGGAATCAGAGTGGAACAAATGGGAGAAAAATTTCAGCGATACATTTGGAAATAAAGGATGGTCACCCATCAGATATGCTCTTGCTTTTAAGTATCAAGCGGGTTCATTGCTTGATTATGCTTTAAAAAAAGAAAAATTATTACTAGAAGTGAGGAAGTCGATTGATACAGGAACACTAATAGACCTTATAGCAGCAGGTTTACCTAATTATGTAACAGACAAGATTGACCGAGAGACTTTACACCAAACTGAAGATCTGTACAATGAATTGGGAAAACTAGAACATCTTGTTGGGAAGAATAAATATGATAAAAAACCTTACACATACCCGGATATAAAAATAAAAAAAATGAAGAAAAAAAGCCATGCCAAATTTGTGTCTCCGAGAAAAAAGGTAAACGTTTCCACCCGGAGGAAAATTGTTGGTTCAAAGAGAAAAATAAAAAAGGTATTGTGAAAAGTGTAAACAACTCTGAATTGGAAATTGAACTAAATAACGAGAATCCAAAAAACTAGAAGTACCACCATTAATAAAAGTACCTTTACTATTAAATGACACTTTACAAGTTTGTGGAATTTATGAATCAGGTTCAAATGTCTCGTTAATTAATGCAAAATTATTGAAGATACAAAGGCCAAATGATATAAGTACTACACAAACAGCAAACTTGAAAACTATTAATGGTGAGAAAAAAACAAAAGGTATGGTATCTCTAAAAATTAAAATATTTAATATGGAAAAAATGATGGATATTTTTGTCATAGAAAATGAAAATTTTCATTATGATTTTCTCATTGGCTTGGATTGTATAAAAAAGTTCAGATTAATTCAAAATGAAAATTTAAATATTAAACAATATAACAATCCAAAAGAAGACAGGTTCCTAATTAATGAAGAAAATATCAATTCAGATTTAAAATATGTCAAAATTCCTGATGCACTAAGTGACAAAAATATAAAAGATGTTTCTTCATATGCTGGGCTACTGGAACAAGGAGCTAATTATACAAATAAATGGGAAGTGAACTTTAATGAACATGTAAACATCGACAAATTTGAAATTTCAGTAAACCATTTGGATGTGTATCAACAAAGGGAAATTGATAAATTAATAGAGAAATACAAAGCAGTCTTTGCTAAGGACAAATATGATGTTGGGACTGTACGTGATTATGAAGCTCATATAGACTTAATAGTAGATAAATATTGTTACAAACGTCCATACAGGTGCACAGCTGATTATAGAAAAGAAATTGAATACCAAGTATCGAAACTACTGGAGAAGAATTTGATTGAGGAATCTTATAGCCCCTTTGCTGCTCCAGTTACTTTGGCCTACAAGAAAGAAGATGATAAAAAAACAAGGCTATGTATAGATTTTAGAGAGTTGAACAAAATCGTTGTTCCTCAATCGCAGCCATTCCCTTTGATCGAGGATTTAGTGGTAAGGACTGTGAACTGTAATTTTTTTTCTACTTTTGATATAAATTCAGCATTTTGGTCAATTCCTTTAAAAATTCAGGATAGATACAAAACGGCATTTGTTACCCAAGAAGGACATTTCCAATGGACCTGCCTTCCATTCGGTTTAAGAACATCTCCAGCAATTTTTCAAAGAATATTGACCAATATTATAAGAAAACACAAACTCTCAGATTTTGCAGTCAATTTTATTGATGATATCTTAGTCTATTCAAAAACTTTTGAGGAACATATACTGCATGTATCAAAACTACTTGAGGCAATATTAATAGAAGGATTTAGACTGAAATTTTCGAAATGTATTTTTGCAAATAGATATGCCAAATATTTGGGTCACATAATAGAAAATAATTCAGTAAGTCCTCTCAAAGATAATTTAACAGCAGTTAAAAACTTTCCAGTCCCAGAAACAAGAAAAAATATACGCCAGTTCCTTGGAAAAGTGAATTTTTATCATAAATTTGTGCCACACAGTGCAATTATCCTGAATCCATTACACAATTTACTACGGAAAGATGTAAAATTCATATGGTCAACAGAATGCCAGGAATCATTTAACAAAATAAAAGAATTACTATGTTCCAAACCAATTCTAAAAATATTTGATCCTGAACAACAAATAAAAATTTATACATATGCGAGTATTAAAGGAGTTGGAGCCGTATTAAAACAAGAAGATAAAAACGGGATCGACAAACCTGTAGCTTACTTCTCAAAAAAGTTGACAGAAACTCAAAAGAAAAAAAAGGCAATATATTTAGAATGTCTGGCAATTAAAGAGGCGATAAAATACTGGCAGCACTGGCTAATGGGAAAAGAATTTGTGGTATATTCAGATCATAAACCATTGGAAAATCTGAAGATCAAGGCTAGAACTGATGAAGAACTAGGTGATTTGACATACTATTTGTCTCAATATAATTTTAAAATAAAATATAATCCGGGACAATCAAATCAAGAAGCAGACTGCTTAAGCCGGAATCCAGTTCTAGCTCCTTTTGATAATACTGATGATTTCTTAAAAGTTGTAAATTTTATTACCTTGGAAAATATAAAAAGGGACCAACACACAAATCTAGATATACAACATAGAAAATCTAAATTTATAATAGAGAATGAAATCTACTACAAAAAGAATAAAAAAAGAAATAAAATCATATTGTCAGAAGAATTTAGCAAAACACTGATTAAAAATGTCCACAATACTTACTGTCACATTGGAAGAACCCAGATGATAAATAAAATAACACCTTTCTATACAGCAAAAAATATTATAGCAAATATTAAGAAGATTTGTGACGAATGTGAGATTTGTGTGAAGAATAAATCTAGAATAAAATCGAAGTTTGGCCTGATGTCACATTTAGGTCCAGCAACACGCCCATTCCAAATTGTATCAATTGATACCATTGGAGGTTTCGGAGGATCAAGATCTACAAAAAGGTATTTGCATCTTCTGGTTGATCATTTTACGAGATATGCTTATATATTGACGTCAAGGAATCAAAGCTCCAGTGACTTTATTAAGCTTATTAAAAATGTGACACAAAGCTATAATATTGATATGGTATTAACAGACCAATACCCTGGCATAAATTCCAAAGAATTTAAAGACTTCCTGAAAACGAAAAACATAACAATAATATTTACAGCTGTGGACGCCCCATTTTCAAACGGGCTCAATGAAAGGCTAAATCAAACTTTAGTCAACAGGATAAGATGCAAAATAAACGAAAATGATAAAAAGATTGCCTGGACATCTGTTGCAAAACAATGTGTTGAAAAATATAACGAAACAGAACATACAGTCACAAAGTATACTCCAAAATACCTTTTAGAGGGCGAAAATGTGGATATTTTGCCACGTGAGTTAAAATCAAGATTTACAAAAGAAGATCTAAAAAGAGATAGAGAACTAGCTCTTCAAAATTCAATAAAATCTCACGAATACAATAAGAAAATATATGACTCAGGTAGAGAAGACTATACATTCGAAGAGGGAGACAGAGTATATGTCGAAAATGGTAATCGATTGAACCGGAAGAAAATGGACGAATTGAGGATCGGTCCATACAGAATCTTAAAGAAAGTTTCTAACTCTATCTATGAAGTTGATGCGGGACATAAAAAGACCGAATCCAATCTCTACCATATTACAAAGCTATCTCCAGCAGTGTTATGCTCTTAATCGAACCATTGTGCAATAGTTCTCTCGGAGGGCGGGAGATGTAAAGAAAAACTTTTGTAGTACCTACTGTTTTCCTTTATTATTGTCTGTGTTTTTGCCGCTAAAACATTGTGATTAAAAAAATTAATTGTCAATGTCATTGTCAGGGCATTGGCGGCATGAATTGCTGTTTCATCGTGAATGTGTAAAAATTTATACTACTTATTTTCTGTAAAATATCTAGAAACCATAAGTAAAGGCATTAAATGTTGTTTTTTTGTATTTCAGGTAAGTTTTATGATTGTATATTGTGATACATAGTGAAAATACGATGTATGAAACATTGATTAATAAAAACGTTTTGTATTTCAGAAAAACGCATTTTGTCTTTATTTGCATCATATTAAGAGAGAAATATCATTATATATATATATATATATATATATATATATATATATATATATATATATATATATATATAATATGTAATACATCTATATCTTCTATATCTATACTTATAAAACAAAGTCGCTTTTTTCCCTCATGTCCCTTTGTTCCCTTTAATCTTTAAAACTACGCAATGGATTTTGATGATTCTTTCAGTGTTAGATAGCCCATTTATCGAGGAAGGTTTATAGGCTATATTTTATTACGCTAAGACTAATAGGTGCGAAGAAATAGAGGAAAATGTGGAAAAAACGGGGAAAATTATTTGAAAGGGCTAACTTGAATGCGCTAATCTCAGGAACTACTGGTCCGATTTGAAAAATTCTTTCAGTGTTAGATAACCCATTTATTGAGGAAGGCTATAGGCATATTTTTTTCAGTGGCTATATATTTTTTAACCGCGCGACGCCGGGGCGGGTCGCTAGTATTATATAAGTACAAGAATTGCTCGTTTAAGAGTCCGTATACGAAATTTTGCCGATGAATACGAAATTGCAAAGGTTCACTACAGAAATATTATTAGGTTTTTTCCCCTTATTAGACTTAAAAATATATATATTAATTATTAGATTTAAAATATATTTAAGCGCGGAAAGCCGACTCGAACCTTGCGGCGAGTATAATATAATGTGAGATTTTGGTTGTTTTGAATCGTGTTTTTTGGCACAATTTGTTTTTTTTTTCTTTTTTCTCAAATTGGATAGAATTTTATCTATAGATTATTTCTGTCGTTTTCTTTTTATGAATTACAGCTCCAAGTTGCCAAAATTAACAGCAATTCTTTGCCCATTTTCTCTAAAATTTTGCCGAGTTACATATTTTTTTACTCAACAATTTCATATTAAAGTGGTAAAAAGTAATTCCAACATTGTATAGACGACTTTCTAAACAGTACATAGTATTTTTTTCATACCGTTAAGACGTCAATACAATCCATAAACAGGTGATATTCTAAACCTTTTACATTTCGAGATATCCTTTTACATATCGGATAAGTACTAAGTCAGTCTGCTTACGGATCCCGTCCGATAAGCACGTGTTTCCCGCTCAAGTACACGCTGCTAGGCGACTGTGGTGCTGTCTCTTTCTATAGACAGCGCGCTCTCGCTCGGCACACTTTGTGCTTGTTGCGATTTCGCGATCACGTCCGCGCCACGAGGTTTTTCGATTTTAGTGTGTCCGCGATCGAGCGAACTCTGCGCCGGCGCTTGTTTCGTCTCGCCCGAGTGCGGGCTCTCGCCCGCGCTTGCCGCCGTAGGTCGCGCCGCGCCTTGCTCGCCAGCGCCCGAGTGCTAGTGTTGTGAGTTTTGTGTGTGTTTCCCGACCGCCTGGAACACATCGTAAGTACGGCGACACGAAAACTAGGTACACTACACGAGGTTTATACCTCTTTACACACCTCCCCTCCCGGTTGCCGGGCGGGGTTGTACCCTCTCGGAAATTTTTCATTAAGAGCAGACTGACCGACCGACATCATGGCCGACATGATTGATAAATTTTTATCTTTCTTAAAAGTAGAATACCCTGACGCCGCGAAAAGGTGGGACAACTTCGTGCGAAATCACGATGCTGTTTCCCCCGCGTCTCCTGACTGTGACACCGCCGTGACTCCTGTAGAGTCCGTAGTCCCCCGACTTACATACTCGTCTCCTTCTGAGATGTCTTGCTCGGAGCAAGAGACTGACCCTGGTGAAGGCGACTTCACCACGGTCGTCAGTAAAAAGACCAAGAAGAGGAAGCGCGCTGAAGGCTCTTCCTCTCCAGTCTCGTCCTCCCCGACTAAACAGGCCGGAAAACCAAAGTCTAGAAAGACTAAACCGGCCCCTAGGCCCGAGCTACCCGCGATGTCCGTGCAGACTAGTACTGCCGCGTCCCCCGCTCGCCCCCCAATCGCCCCTCAGGCATCCCAGGCCTCGCAGGCCTCTCAAATAGTTCCGTCTCAGGCCCCTCTGACTTCCGAGACGGAACCCGCTTCCAAAATGCCTCCTCCTGTAATAGTACAGGAGAAGGAAAAATGGAACATCATCTCGGCCGCGATAAACGAGAAAAAGCTCCGTTACTCGTCGGCTACCACAACTCCGATCGGGATAAAGGTCCAGGTCCAAACGCCTCAGGACCATCGCCTCCTAACTGCGTTCCTCCGTGGAAAAAACATAGGTTACCACACCTATGCCTTAGAGGACGAACGTGTCCTCCGCGTCGTCATTGTAGGTGTCGACAAGTTCATCTCCGAAAGGGATGTACTTGAAGACCTAATAGCCCAAGGTTACCCCGCGACCGAGGTACACAGGATGTACCACCCCGTCAAAAAACACGTGTACAACATGGTACTAGTGATCCTCCCCCTTACCTCCGAGGGTAAGGAAATTTTTAACATACGCGCCGTATGTAATATAACCGGAATACGCGTGGAACCCCCCCGTAAAAGAGGCACTCCTGGCCAATGCCACAGGTGCCAACTTTACGGGCACTCCGCGCGAAACTGCCAAGCCCGACCGCGTTGCGTCAAGTGTCTAGGAGACCACGGCACCTCTGACTGCCCACGCAAAACACCAGCTGAGGAGTCCGAACCCCCCAGCTGTGTGCTATGCAAAACACAAGGCCATCCGGCTAATTACAGAGGGTGTGTAAAAGCACCCAAAGTAAAGAGACGAATTGCGCCTCAAACAAAGAAAAACAATAAGGAAAAAACAAAGCAGAGATTTATCCCTGCTCCGCTTCCCACTAAATCACCTTGGGTGAACAGCACTAGTGCCCCTAATAACTTCCCCGTGCTCCCCAACAGGGCCCAGCCCACCGCCGCGCAAAAACCCGCGCCCTCCGCGACAAAACCTGCGCCCCCAGCGGCAAAGCCCGCAACACCCGTGGCAAAACCCGCGCACCCCGCGAAAAAGCCCACTCCCCCCGCGAATATAACCTCCAATTACGGAGACGACCTGCGTGACGTGACCGACTTCCTAAGCCTCATAAACCCGTCAGAGGTAGCCGAATTCTCCTACGGACTACGGACGGCTAGGACTTTTTCACAATTATCCGCCTGTCTGTCGACTTACAACGATTTGATCCGCAGGATCAATTCTCTCAATTTATCACTATCGTTTAACTAATGGATTCAACCGGAAGAATAAAACCGCGCTCCCTACAGGTAGTTACGTTTAATACAAACGGCATACATAATAATATAGACGAAATCCGCGAATTCGTCATAAACCACAATGTCGATATTTTACTAATGCAGGAGACGTTCCTTAAGCCTAGTAGAAAAAGCCCAAAAATAGCTAACTATAAAATAGTTAGAAATGACAGAACCCGATCCCAACTCGGAGGCACAATGATTTATTACAAAAAATCATTGCACTGTGTTCCCCTAGAACCCCCATCCCTAACTAACTTAGAAACTTCTATTTGTCACATTAGCATGACAGACCATCAACCTATCATAATTGTATCTGCCTATTTAGCCAGCAAAATGCCCATAACTTCTAGCGAATTAAGATCGCTATTTAATTTAGGCAATGCCGTCATTATTGCCGGCGACCTAAACTGCAAACACACAGAGTGGGGCAATGTCATATCTAATACGAATGGCATTAGATTATCCGTCTTAAGCGACTCCTTAAATTTTGCAATTTTAGCCCCTAATGACCCCACTCGCTACGACACTGCTAGCCGTAATAACAACCTTATTCATAACCCTAGTGTTATTGATATTGCGTTAGTTAAAAACATTAACCTCAACATCTCTTTGGAAACAATCCACGAGCTTAACTCGGACCACAGACCAGTTAAAATTGCGCTTGGCAATTCTAACCAACTCGCTGCTAGTACTAAAAAGATAATTGATTATAAATTACTAGCAGATAACCTAGAAAACCTTCAATCGAGTCACCTCGATCTCATTCCCGATTTCATCGAAAACTCTAAAGTGGCGCTTGAGGCCTCTCTCCACTTGACTGATCATCTGGTAGAGAACATCGAAAAATCTTCTAGGGAAATGCCAACGATTCATGAGAATCGCTGGCCTCTCCCAGATGATATAAAAGAGTCCATAAGACTCCGTAACGCGGCTAAACGCACATACGATCGCTACCCATCGGAAGACTGGAGGAGGGCCCTCCGTCACTACGAGAGGGAAGTTAAATATAAAATCAAACAACACAAAGCCGAAAGGTGGGATCGACTTCTTAGCGAACTCGAACCGTCTCACACGGCCTACTGGCCGCTCGCGAAGTCCCTCAAAAAAGATACGGAGAGCGACATGCCTCCACTAAACAGACCAAATCGTCCTCCTGCACTGGAGGATATCGACAAAGCCGAATGCTTGGCCGACACCATAGAAAATCAGTGCCGACCTAGTACTCTCCCGACCGACCCTGATCATGATAATCTAGTCAATACCGAGGTAGAAAGCCGACTCATGGCCCCACCATCAGAGCCTCTCAGGCCGGTGGATATGGAGGAAATCAAAGATATTATTAAAGATTTGAATTCCAGAAAGGCCCCAGGCCTGGACGGTATCTCAAATAAAACCCTTAAATTACTACCTGCCACTATAATTGAATTGCTCGTGAACATCTTTAACGCCCTTTTACTAGGATGTTCATTCCCAGATATATGGAAAGTAGCTATAATAATAGGTATCCACAAACCGGGTAAACTCCGGACGGAACCAAGTAGTTACAGACCAATTAGCTTAATTAGTTGCCTCGGTAAAATTTACGAAAGAGTTATACTAAGACGCCTAAAAGACGTCATAGTTGATAAAAAACTCTTACCTGACGAACAATTCGCATTCCGCGAATTCCACAGCTGTCCCGCTCAGGTACACCGCCTAACGGAGTACATATTAGAACAAAAGAACAATAGGAGACCGACTTGCGCTGTTTTCTTTGATGTCGCAAAAGCATTCGACAAAATTTGGCACAATGGGCTAATTTATAAACCTTTTAAACTCGGCATTCCCGATAGTCTTGTTATAATAATAAGTAACTACCTCAAAAACCGTAAATTTCGTTTCAGAGTCGAAGGCATTCTGTCTTCACTTAGAGATCTAGAGGCTGGAGTACCGCAGGGCTCGGTTCTCTCCCCGATCCTCTACAATCTCTACACGTCCGATTTGCCCACCCACCCTCGAGTACAAAAAGCGCTATTCGCAGACGACACGGCCCTGTTCTTTGCTCATCGCCAAATAGCTTTCGCGTCCAAAAAACTCCAAGAAGCAGTTACCGAACTCGGTAAATGGTTCGCAAAATGGAGAATCGAACTAAACCCCGACAAAAGTCACGCTATATTATTTAACGGACTAAAACGTAAGAAAATGCAACCTATTAGTCTGCACGGAAAATTAATTCCCGAAGTCACGGCTGTCAAATACTTAGGAGTAGTACTAAACAAGTCGATGTCATTCACGAACCATATATCGAATACCGTACGTAAAGCGAAATTTGTATTATACAAATTATATCCTTTACTCAACGCGAGTAGCAAAATGTCCTTAAGACATAAGCTCACCTTATACAAAACATGTATAAGAACGATACTCACTTATGCGTGCGTCTCTTTCGCACACATAAGTGACAATCAGATGAACCAATTGCAACGAGTTCAAAACCGTTTTTTGCGCATGGCAACAGGTGCCCCCCGTTACATGCGAAACATCGACTTGCATAGAGACTGCGAGCTTATCACTATCAAAGCCTATATCAAAGAACTCTCGGAGAGATTCTTTGAGAAAGGAAAAGTACATCCCAATCCGCTCATTCGTAAGGCTGTGGACTACGAACATGACGCACCGACATTCCGATATCCCTTCAGGCGGCCTAAGCATATCTTAGCCGACCCTGTAGATCCCATCACAGAATACGTAACGTACTGTGTACAGTTACGCAAACACAAATCACACTCACCCGCGTGGTTAGTACTGCACCGGGGACGACGCCGGCGCCTTCCCCGAGGACTTAACACGACCCGAACGACAAACAGACAGACCGACCGAAATCCGGTGCCAAGCTCGATCCCGGGTTCGAGTTCGCATGCGGATAGCATAGGAACACACCTAAATCATGACCGCGACCGCGACATTGTCGTAGAGAGCTCTACCAATTACTTTGACATTAGAACATACACGCGTATGTCACCCCAACCGGACTCGGAAGGGGAGAGGGACGGCCCTCTTTTATGCAATAACATTAATAACTTGAGCTCATCTACCGCGATAACTCGTACGCAGCTAGTTTGTGCTACCGCGCGCGAGCAGCCTCACTCGTCAGAGAGTGAGTAAGGGGTCGGACCCCTTAAGAGCAGGGGGGATCCGTGTCCCCACGTCAGATGAAAATATCTTATTTTCGTAGCTCTCCCCAATATTGCCCGATTAGAATGTCACACGTGTGACTTTAGGGGAGGGGGCCAGGCCCCCTCATTGTTTATCTCCAAACCAACTAGCAACAGACTAGTTATAGCCACGATTAAACTACCACGGTCTTAACCAGACCAGTAGCTTAGACCCTTTCGAAAAAAAAAAAAAAAAAAAAAGTACTAAGTCATTTCGGGACTCGGGTTAATCATGTCTTGGTCTATCCACTTGGTTTCACATGAGTCATGACTCATGACGCAACATGGACGCAACCAAATTATTTAGGTCGGCCTCTGAGTGTGAATTAACTTCTCTAATCGTACTATCAGAGAAGTTGATTCCTAGGCAAACCCAGCCGACAGATCACAATTAAGAGCCCAGGTTACCCTCGAAATTCTCATACATACGTAATACCAAAATCATTTTGTCATACGAAAATATTTAACATGTTTGAGTTATTTTTCAGCTTAAAATAGTAATCACCTAGGTTCCTGAACAAAAATTAACTTCAAAATATTGAAACACTAAAAAAATTTTTTTTGTGTATAATTTTTTTTTACTAAATTTACTACTAAATATTTAAACACTAAAAAATAGAGTAAAACACTAAAAATATATACATAAATATTAAATTTACTACAAAATATTTCAACTCTAAAAAATATTTTTTAGTATTTAAATTTATTTCAACTCTAAAAAATATTTTTTAGTATTTAAATATTTTGTAGTAATTTTTTTTCTTTCAGCGCTGCTACTTCCACAGTGAACTCTATGTAAGGAACACATACACGCCCTAAAGTATTATCACTTAGATTTATGTTTAATATAATATATAATAATAGTCTAAAATTACAATAGAAAAATCAGATAAATTAATTTCTAGGCAGATGGTGGACCTAAGTAATTTGGTCGCGTTTAAACTTTAAAGTATAAGCCCAACCGACAGATCACCATTAACATTGAATTGACAATGTCAATTCCATGTTAATTGTGATCCGTACGTCATTAACGTCATTCCGACTACATGACGTTGGTCTGTCAACTACCTAGGAATCAATTTCCTCGATGGTACATACTAGCTATTTTATACTAGCAAGATGGTTATGACTTATGATGAATGTAATTTGCATAGTAGCATAATATGCTTTCCGTTCTTAAAACAACGCCGAAACTCTCAAACTTGTATCTATAAAGAATCAGGAGCTCTCTCAACACCTTCCGAACCATGGCATACATTGGTGCAAAATATATAGGTTTTGTATTGGTGCAAAATATATATCTTGTTGGTAGCATATGCATATGCTTAGAACACTTTTCACGAAACCGAAGTCACCACGTGTTTCCATATAAATTTTGAGGAGTTCCCTCGATTACTTGGGATGATATCCTTAACCCTATATCTATACAGCAAAAGAAAAATTTTGAAAATCGGTTCACAAACGGCGCAATAATCGTCAAGCATAAAAACATGAACATAACACCTCCCCATTTTGAAAGTCGGTTAAAATTGTAGCCTATATGTTATTCTGATGTACCTATAAGCTACATTATTGTAAAGTTTCATTAAAATCCATTCAGTAGTTTTTGCGTGAAAGAGTAACAAACTTCCATACATACAAACAAACTTTCGCCTTTATAATATTACTAGATGAAAACCCGGCTTCGCTCGGGTAAACTTGTAACTCAATACACATCTATGTACAAAATGTAGGTAAATATTTGTGTAGTCTTTTTTTCTTAAGAAATATTAAAGGAAAGCAAGACTCGTAAAGATTCGTATAGCTTAGTTCATTATATTTAAAAATAGTAAATTAAACTGCAAACGTTTTACATGTAAGTATTAAACATTTTTATTTCAAATCAACATTATCTAAGGTTGATTTCTCTTGCATTTAGTCTTTTTCTCTACATTGGCAGGTAGGTGCCTACTTACTAATTTTAAAAACAATAATAGTAGGTAGGTATAGTATTTTTAACCGACTTAAAAAAAGGGTTATCAATTCTAATTTCGAACCGTATGTATGTAAAATTTTTCAGCATTGCCTCGTTTTTGTATATTACTCTTTAATCAAAAACAGCTTTCTTCGCTGTTTCGAGCCGCGGTTCGTAAATCTGTGGTGTGATAGGCCTGGAGATACTGACACAAAATTCTTGGTCATGTGTACCAGGCTGGCGGTTCTACAGTGGTATAATTACGTAAAGGCAAAAAGGAAAATGATGGTAATAGCGCTCGTACTGGCAGCCCAAACGCGTGGGCGTTAATCGAACGTGTCGGATAAATAACGAGTGTCGAACGATTTGATCCACAAAAATGCTTGTATTTTCAGATTGTACAAATCGTTTGGCGAAAAAAAAATTACACCTTTGCAGTGGTATGGCGGCCATTGGGCGCTGTCGGAAAAGTATGGCAAGGTGATTTTCGTGAATGGCTACTCGACGATGATTAGCTATACAAAAATTAGCCAGGTACAAATGGTTCAATTTTTTTATTAAAATTAACGTATTCGCGTCGGTATGGCGGGCTGTAAGCCGCACCCGACAAGTATGGCATTACGCTTTCGCCTACTTATTTTTTTTCGACTATCTGAAAATACAAGCATTTTTGTGGAACAAGTCGTTCGACACTCGTTATTTATCCGACACGTTCGATTCACGCCCACGCGTTTGGGCTGCCAGTGCGATCGCTATGACCATCATTTTCCTTTTTGCCTTTACGTAATTATACCCCTGTAAAACCGCCATACTGGTACAAATGACCAAGAATTTTGTGTCAGTATCTTCAGGCCTATGAACCAGCGAAAGACCCGGTAATTTGTCGGTTGGGCATATTTTGATGCTGATAACGCAACCAAATTTAGGTAAGTCCGCCATCCGCCTATGAATCAACTTCTCTGGTTGTACATACTCGCATTTCCTCTCTGTAGACAAAATTAGCATGTCAATTGTCATAAGTTTGTTTAACTAGCATCTTCGGGGCTTCTCGTAACTTTCTACCCTTGTGTCAATTAAGGGTTGATTCAACGCGACGCGTAGATGAATTTTGAAGCAACGGAGCGGGCGTTGTCTAGTAAGGGCCTGTTTCACCACTTTCTGATAAAGTGCCGAATAGGCTATTCACAACTTTTTGACAGATTCTCCATACTTGATCTGTCAAGTTAATTAGTGGATAGATAGGAAGTCACTTATCAGGAAGTGGTGAAACAGGCCCTTAATAATTTTAACTTCGAAAGTGTGTCCTGACTATCCTGTCACCTCTTCACGCTTAAACCGCTGAACTGATTAAATAAAAGATTTTATTTATTTATTTATTTATTTATTTATTTATTTCCATACTTATTTCTACCATTACAGGTTTACCCCAATGCGATAGAAATATACAAATAAAAAACTTACCACTAAATAATATACTAAAAAATAATTGTACCTTAATTAAACTGAACAGTAACTTATTTTATACATAGCTATCCTTGTGAGTTTACTCTGAGCACAGAAGAAAACGTCGGTTTCTGACGCAACTATATTAATATAGCGCAGTGCCCGCGTCAGAGGCGCCTGCTGCATGAGGTTGGTGCGGGCACGGGGCACTGCGAGCAGCGAAGGTCGTCTTCGCCTCCATACGTACTTGTCTGGCACATTAAGGTTGACCCGTGCTAGTATATCCGGGTTGTACAGGAGACCTCTCATAATCCGGACCACAAACAAGACCAGCGCCAGTTCCTTCGTGACCCGCAGCTGCGTATACCCTACTATACCGAGCACGAACAACATCGGGTAAGACAGGGGATATACCCCGTACAGTCGTTGATACAGGAATCTAGCAAACTTGTTCTGTATTTTTTCCACCATCTTACTATATTTAATCTAATGAGGCGACCATACCACAGAAGAAATTTCCAGGTGACTTCTCACTAGAGCATTATATAGAACCATTATGGCATAAACATTTTTAAAACCACGCGCCGTACGCAATATAAAGCCCAGATTCCTATAGGCCTTTGTACATATATCACTAATATGGTCCTTAAAATTTAACGTTGCGGTCAGTTTTACACCCAGGTCTTTTACGTCTGACACCCTGTGTATATCCTCCTGGCCGATCCGGTAATTATATACAACAGGTGATGTCGCCCTGGTAAAAGATATAGCTACACACTTTTTAATATTAAATTCCAAATGATTATGCTTGCTCCAACTTAGCACTCTGTCTATATCTGCTTGGAGTCTAATGCAGTCCAGAATACTTCTAATCAACAAATACAATTTAAAATCATATGCATATAATAAATGTTTCGCTACCCTTAGGACATCTCTTAAATCGTTTATCATGATGATAAACTGAAGAGGTCCCAAATTACTGCCTTGGCTTACTCCCGACCACGTATAGTAGCAATCAGACTTATAACCACCATATTCCACGAATTGTCGTCTATCTTTTAAATAGCTAGCGAAAAATTTAAGAAGGCGCTCTGAAAAACCGAATCTTGCAAGTTTAGTTAATAGTATGTCATTATCGACCAAATCGAAGGCTTTTTTATAATCGAAATATACTGCATCGATTTTGGGCCCCACTATCTACCGCTGGTATTAAATCTGACATGTAGGACATAAGGTTAGTAGAGGTCCTTCGGGTAGGCCGAAATCCATGCTGCTCGTCCGACAGTCGAGACTGAACCTGTGAAAAAATTCGAGCGTGTAATATCGACTCGAATATCTTAGCCGGAGATGACAGAACTGCCACTGGTCTAAAGTTTGTTATCTCCGAGCCCGTAGAAGATTTAGGGACTGGAACTACCCTAGTAGTTTTCCATCTCTCTGGGAAGATGGCAGTGCTTAAACACTGATTATATATGTGTAGTAGTGGTTTTTCAAACACAGATCGACAGTCTCTAAATATGTGCGGTGGAATTCCGTCTGGGCCCGCACTTTTCTTTGGTTTTAATTCCTTAAGCGCCTTACGTACATCGCTTGTGTCCAACTGATTTATACAGACCATATCAGCACCATCATCCCCCGCATCCTTCATAGCTTTAAGTACATCTAACTCATGGCGTCGAGACCTGTAAACGGAATGAAAATATTCTGCAAACTCATTTGCACAGTCTTTTTCACTAAGCGCTATTCCATTTTTCATAATATTTTTTGTACGTTTGCTTCGCTTTTTACCCTTGACATACTTCCAGAAAGATTTCGGATCGTCTATCAACTTATTTTCTACCCTATATTTATAATTAGCAAGAGAAACGTGCAACATTCTCTTCAAAGTAGCCCTACTCGCAGAGAACTCATCATTTTCGTCTACTAATTTTATATTTTTTATGTAATATATATTTAAATTTTATCAAACGAACAATTTCGGCCGTGTACCACTCGGGGAAATTATAATTAAACTTTTTACAACACACGGACTTCTTTGGCACACACCGTTCTAAGATAGGGTTAATTTTATTATAAAAGAAATCTAAAATATTATCAATATTTAAATTATATATAGGAGTCCAATCTACTTCAGCTAACAAACCGTACAACATCAATAAATTAGCTTTATTGAAATTCCAGCATTGAGATTCGTTTGGCGGCGGTGGGTTATTATTTATTCCTATAAATCTAGATAACCTGGAGGACACGCTCAACTCCACCTCGAGCGGAGGATGGTATTGGTCAACAGGTACTAAAGGCTCCGCCGCTGCGCGTACACTCGCTTCATCGTTATCTGCCAACGAGTGCAATACTAAATCTAATTGCCGGCCCATGCAATTACCTACTGTGTTAATCTGAGTGAACTCACAATAAGAAACAAAATACTCGTAGTAATTACTCACGTCAGGTGAACAGGAATACAGATTAAAATACCCTAACATGATCACTTTTTGGTACTTATCACGTAATTGTTCTATAATTTTAAATAATAACAAATATTCATTATCTGAATAGTTAGGTGGAATGTAAACAACAGACAATAAAAACATTTGCTTATTTCTAAAGTAAACTGTTGCACTCGCGAATTCAAAGTTACAACTATCGATGTTCACGTCGATGGGAACCTGTTCTAGCACCAACCGAGGTGTGGCCACTAAACAGACGCCACCTTGTTTACGTCCGTCCGCTCTGTCGCAACGAATTATTGTGTATTCGGCGGAAATTACTTCCGCGTCACATATAGACGAATTAAGATCTGCTTCCGTGATTGCGAATATGTCCGCGCCTGAACATTCAATCCCGATCCAAAACTCTTCCAGCTTTGTCCTTAATCCTCTGACATTTTGATAAAATATTTCTATATTATCTTTGGATATTTTTTGGTCTGTATATTGTTGGCTTACGAAACCAAATCCACTCACAGAATTCAACATTTACAGGCCAAACCTCCGGTGTACCAATTTTATCGTAGCTACTTTGTGGAACTCCGATGACAAATGACGCATAATCACGTTCCGTTTTGTGTTTTATTTTATCTATTTTTATCTGCACCTGATTTCCACAAATCTTCTTGATATATGATTCTAAATTTTCTACTGTTGTATCCTTCTGAAGTCTCCAAACATGCAAATACTTCTTACGTTCAGTTCCTTTATTAAATTCGACATTCTCGCTCCCTCCTTTCCTTACTTCACTAATGGGGTAGCGAGATTTCCTTTAGACCAGTGTCCACTTTTCTTCCGTGCCTTCATTTCTGTATTCATTGTCTGTTATGCCTGTTATGCTTGTGATATGGCGATATTTTGATCCCGGAAAAGGACATAGGATCAGGGCTCAGAAACATGGTTAATTAATAATTTTGCGAAACTGTTCGTCAGAAACGCCATACATTTCCAAACGAGCATTATCATGTCGATTCCGCTCTGATAGAATCGATATTATTTCTGATTTTCTTCAAAAGAGAAAAAAAAACCGTTCCCGTCAGAAAAACATTTTAATTCCGCTCGCGATTTGTTCTAGAAATCGTTAATTAATATCTAAACTCATATTGAATTCTAACTCCGCTGTCATGAATGCAACTTGACTCAGTACCGTTTATGCTGTCGGTTTTTAGGATTCCATACCCAAAGGGTAAAAACGGGACCCTATTTCCTTAGTCTATGCTATTACTAAGACTTCGTTGTCTGTCGGTCTATCCGTCTGTCCGTCTCCAGGCTGTAACCCAAGAACGGTAATAGCTAGAGATTTGAAATTTTTATTATTTATTTCTGCTTCCGTTATAACAACAAATAGGTACTAAAAACAAAATAAAATTAATATTTAAGGGGGGCTCTCATACAACAAACGTGATTTTTTTATTCTTTTTTTGCTCGATATCAAAGACCAGACATACATTATCTTATCAATAATGGCAACAGGTAGGTACTTATTTGAATTTTTCACAAAATCCTTAGTTATATGACGTGTAATTTAATATTTAATATTAATATTGAAATAAAATAAAAAAAAAGATGGGTTGCACTCCGGGAGTGCCGGCAGAAGTGAAAACTTGATTATTAACGTTGTGCATTATTTTTCAACCCATTTTTTATGAAAATCGATAATAAAAAAATATAATAAAAAACGATCGTTTTAATTAATTAATCGAAACCCTTACAATCGATTAAAAAATATCGACAATCGAAAAAAAAGCTGCTGTCAGACAGACTGTCAGACACTTCTCGCGACAGTTGCCTTGCAGGTGGAAAAGCGGCCTTAATCAGCGCATCTGCTAAAGAACTCATTTCCCCGACTGTACATTTCTGCTAAGCAACTCATTTCCCCGACTGTACATTTCTGCTAAACAACTCATTTCCCCGGCTGTACATTTCTGCTAAACAACTCATTTCCCTGACTGTACATTTCTGCTAAACAACTCATTTCCCCGACTGTACATTTCTGCTTAGCACAATTTTCCCCGACTGTACATTTCTGCTAAACAACTAATTTCCCCGACTGTACCTACATTTCTGCTAAACAACTCATTTCCCCGCTGTACATTTCTGCTAAACAACTCATTTCCCCGACTGTACATTTCTGCTTAGCACACGACTGTACATTTCTGCTAGACAGCTCATTTCCCCGACTGTACATTTCTGCTAAACAACTCATTTCCCTGACTGTACATTTCTGCTTAGCACAATTTTCCCCGACTACATTTCTACTAAACAACTCATTTCCTCGACTGTAAATTCCTGCTACACAACTCATTTCCACGACTGTACATTTCTGCTAAACAACTCATTTCCCCGACTGTACATTTCTGCTTAGCACAATTTTCCCCGACTGTACATTTCTGCTAAGCAACTCATTTCCCCGACTGTACATTTCTGCTTAGCACAATTTTCCCCAACTGTACATTTCTGCTAAACAACTCATTTCCCCGACTGTACATTTCTGCTTAGCACAATTTTCCCCGACTGTACATTTCTGCTAAACAACTCATTTCCCCGACTGTACATTTCGTTCGAGTTCGAGTTCGACACAAAACACTACTCTCCAACCGTCTTACGCGTTTTGTATGGTTTTTCGATCAACACGAAAATCTGGCGCGAGTTTCACAGTTTTTACCCATCCCACAAAAGTGCTCAACGCCGCTAAAGAAGTTTTCACTTCATAAATTAAGAGGGGCTCCCATGCATAAAACACAATTTATAGCCTAATTTTGCTCTACAATGGTACGGCACCCTTCGTGCGCCCGACTCGCACTTGGCCGATTATTTCATTTTCTTTGTGGAGCATGTGAAAACATAACAAGGTTTCAAGTGAGAACAGCGAAACAATGCCCAGGGGGCGTGCTGGCATGGGACCCTGGCACACTAACGACCAGAAAGTGTCTAAACACTAGGCCGAAAATACGCGGCCGAAGTTCGGCATGATTACGTGCCTGCAATGTATTTTAATTTTTTAAATTACCGATGACACACCATGCCCAAATTACGTCGCGTAAAGGTGGCTTTCGGATCTTTGCCGCGAGCGACCGCGACCGAGAAAAATTCAAACAAAATGTATATTTCATAAAATAAAAAAAGACACACTTATACATGTATACAGTATACTTAAATTGTAATTTAATATATGAAATTTTCACTTCATAGAAGATACTTTGAATGCCGGAAGAGGATACTTTTGAATCCGGAAAAATGTACGATTCCCGCGCGATAAACGAATCTTGGCGCAAAGGAGTTGCGGGCGTCGTCTATACTGTACTCGGCGAAATATGACAAAAACTTGTCATTTTCTAAATAAACCGCGATTGACAATGAAGTGTCAGATGTTGTCAATCACGGCTTTGTATAGAAAATGACAAGTTTTTGAAAGGGAGTCAATGACCGCTACCGCCATGTTTCGCCGAGTACAGTATAGAATATAGATACATATAAGTTTATGTATCACCACGTCTCGTTCCATAATCCTCACAAAGGTTACATATTTTTATTAATTTATTTTTAAATTTTTATTTAACAATTTATTGTTCACAAGGCATATAATTTATATAATACTATTTACATGGAAAAACGACACAATGGTCTACACTCTACATACTGAAAAAAATATGTCTAGTCCATAATGTTCGTCGTACCTTAAATCTTTTACTTATTAAAACCCCGCGATAACGATGTACGTAGACACAATATTACGACAGTATCATAGAAGAAGGATAGAACTTAGAAGTATACATGGTAATACTTATGCCTGGTTTTAGAGGTTTAACAGTAGTAGTAGTAGCGACCCGTGCGAAGCCGGGGCTTCGCACGGGTATAAAATATATAACCACTGAAAAAATTATTAAAATCGATTCAGCAGTTTTGATTTATATTCATTTTTCGTTATTTAGCTCTGAAAAGAACAGCTGTTGGTTAGCCCTGAAAAAAAATTTTGCGTACTTATGTGTAGTTTTAAAAACAAAATCTAAAAAAAATCGCATGAAAATTATTATAAGACTTCGTACCTAAACTCATAGAACTAAACTCCCCTCTACGCACGCGCACCCCCGCCATGATGACGCCCACTTCGCAACGGGCCGTGCAGTAGACACCGATTTTAATTTCGTCATAACTTCAAAACCAAACGTCCAATTTTAGTCATTCAAAGACCAAATATTATCTACATAAACTGTACTTAGTGACGAAATCATTTATTTGATAAGGATTAATAGCATGAGTAAAATAAACGCGTTTTAATGTAGTCCAAAAAAAAAAAAATTTTAATTAAAAAATGGTTGTCGTGCCTCACTTGACATAGATAGGTATCGTGTATCGCGGACTTTTTTGTAGATATTTATAAGATCTACAACTAATTGGAACATTTTATGGTTTAGGCAGCGTACCAAAATAAGTAACTTTTCTGGTTAATTTTTTACACCTTGTGTTCGAAAAACCCAAATATCTTACGGAAACCTACTTTTTCCAAAATAAAATTGAGCCTATGTTACTCGTGGATAATGTAGCTTTCGAATGGTGAAAGAATTTTTAAAATCGGTCCAGTAGTTTTTGAGCCTATTCATTACAATTATTATACAAAGATTACCTCTTTATAATATTATTATAGTACTAGCTATCCCGGCAAACGTTGTTTTGCCCATATTATTTTAATGAAGTGACTAAAATATAAGTATGGCGCCATGGTCGTCTGACCTGGCTCTCTTAGGCATTTTAAATTATTTAAGAAAATGTTAATAGCGTGTAATATTCTAGCTCTGAAAAGAACTGTTGTTTAGCCCTGAAAAGAACTGTTGATTAGCCCTGAGCAACTCTCGCACCGCCCATTTCGCAATCGCAATTGAAATCGTAATATTTTAATTTCGCCATAACTTTAAAACCAAACGTCCAATTTTAGTCATTCAGAGACCAAATATTATCTACATAAACTGTACTTAGTGATGAAATAATTTATTTTGATAAGGATTAATAGCATGAGTAAAATAAATGTGTTTAAATGTAGTCCAAAAAAATTAAGATTTTTTAAATATAAAAAAAATGCTTGTTGTGCCTCATTCGACATAGATAGGTATAGTGTGTCGCGGACTTTTTTGTAGATATTTATAAGATCTACAATTAATTGGAACATTATATGGTTCTATATTTTATAGTTTAGGCAGCGTACGCAAAATTAGTAACTTTTCTGGTTGATTTTTTGCACCTTGTGTCCGAAAAACCCAAATATCTTACGGAAATCTATTTTTTTCCAAAATAAAATATACCTTATGTTACTCCTGAATAATGTAGCTTTCGAATGGTGAAAGAATTTTTAAAATCGGTCCAGTAGTTTTTGAGCCTATTCATTACAATTATACAAACAAAGTTTACCTCTTTATAATATTAGTATAGATTATAGTATAAAGTATAGATAAACGACAGAAAAAAATATTTTTTGTAAAGAAATTCAATTTACCTTATTTATTTGCATCCTTGTACCATGGAGGAAATTTATTCCTAGGCAGTTGACGGACCAACGTCATTTGGTTAGATCATGTCGATTCAACGTTAAGGCGACGCCTTGATAATTTGGCTGTAGCGATGCCGATTTTTCTCAGCAATGACTAAAGCTAAGAAATTAAAGTTCATTGTCAGTATTCATCATGTCTTTGTCTTTGAATTGCCCACAGCATAACACGATTGGACAACTTTTATAACACAGAATTATCAATTGAAAAGACCTCTGTTAAAAAAGGGATTCCTATTTTTCCAACAGAGGAGAGTGATTTAAGGTTCCAAAATTTGTACATAAATTGGTTGAAGCATACACTTTAATATGTGCATAGCTTATATGAAATGTATTTATGGTTTTTAAATTACGCGACAAAAACCATTTTGTCGCTTGCGCCCTTTCCATTTTTTGTTGTTCCATTGCTTTTTTTGAGTTAAAATATTTTTAGTAAATTTAATATTTATGTATATATTTTTCAGTTTTTTACTCTATTTTTTAGTGTTTAAATATTTAGTAGTAAATTTAGTAAAAAAAATTATACACAAAAAAAATTTTTTTAGTGTTTCAATATTTTGAAGTTCATTTTTGTACAGGAACCTAGGTAATTACTATTTTAAGCTGAAAAATAACTAAAACATGTTAAATATTTTCGTATGAGAAAATGATTTTGGTATTACGTATGTATGAGAATTTCGAGGATAACCCGGGCTCTTAAGCTTCCAAAAGTACATAAATTGGTTCAAGCATACAATTAAATTTGCCCATAGCTGAAATGTATTTATGGTTTTTAAATTAAGTACAAGACAAAAACTATTTTGTCGCTTACGCCCTTTCCATTTTTTGCTGTTCCATTGCTTGTTTTCTAAAACACGTCCAACACGGTTTTTAGGGTTCCGTAGCCAAAATGGCAAAAAACGGAACCCTTATAGATTCTTCATGTTTTACTTTAACGCGGCGTCACCTTAAACGCACTTGTCCGGTATTTTTCTCCTTTTATTTGTTACAGAATACCATTAATATTCTTTCTGTTATCATTCCTTTAATAGTATTATAATTTTAAGGAAATATATCAAAGGGGCTCTCAGATATCAAAAGAATATTGTTTAGAAAAAAAGTGAAATAATAAGCACAAAGGGAATTTTATGTTTTGTTTGTAAAAGTGTATTTTGTATGGAAATAGAGTATTACTATTCAGGCTTAGTATATAATATTTCTTTGAAGATATTTTATTACCGACCTCGAAAAAGGAAGATTGTTTTAATTTACAATAAATTTTAATTTGAACTAGTCCGATTTAAATCAAAAGTATCATAATATACTATTTGACCCGATGAACTTTGTATCACTTTCCTGCTAATTATATTATAGCCGTACCTGGAATTCCACGAATATTTCCAGACTAAAAAATAAGCCAAATCTGTTTAGCCGTTCTCGAGTTTTAGCGAGACTAATAACATTAATTTAAAGTCATTTATATTATTAAAGAATATATATAGGTACTGCAAAAAAACTACGTGATATTTTGGGTGTGTAACTGTGTTACATAATTCAAGACGTGAGTGGAAGAATAAGGTAAGTAACATGAAAAAACAAAAAAAAAAAAAATAAGGGGGCAAACGAGCAAACGGGTCACCTGATGGTAAGCAACTACCGTCGCCCATGGACACTCGCAACGTCAGAAGAGCTGCAGGTGCGTTGCCGGCCTTTTAAGAGGGAAAACGCTCTTTTCTTGAAGGTTTGCAGGTCGTATAGGTCCGGAAATACTGCTGGTGACAGTTCGTTCCAGAGTTTTACAGTGCGCGGCAGAAAGTTACGCGAAAAACGCACTGTGGAAGACTGCCACTCATCAAGGTGATGAGGATGGTATGTTTTTCGCGTGGGACGATGGTGAAAAGTTGCAGGTGGTATGATTCCGAACAATTCCTCAGAGCACTCCCCGTGATACAACCGATAGAGGATGCAGAGGGAAGCTACATCTCGGCGTAATTCCAAGGGGTCCAAGCTGTTTGAAACACTATGGCAGTCAACAATTCGAGCGGCCCTTCGTTAGACTGCTCTCCTGGATCGTAATCCAGAGGGAGCA
Organism: Lysandra bellargus; assembly: GCA_905333045.1. Taxonomy (NCBI): domain Eukaryota; kingdom Metazoa; phylum Arthropoda; class Insecta; order Lepidoptera; family Lycaenidae; genus Lysandra; species Lysandra bellargus. Next base: position 8,488,821 of record HG995324.1, on the reverse strand, counting down.
GTCGGTATTTTGGCGCCCCTGCCCAGAGATGAGAACAATATTCCATATTAGGCCGAACCTGTGCCTTGTAGAGTTGTAGGCGTTGGTCCGGACTGAAGTACTGTCTCGCTCTGTTAAGAACACCAAGCTTCTTCGAGGCTAATTTGGCCTTACCCTCTAGATAATATCGGAACTGGACTTCGCTCGATATGTTGACGTCAAGTATCTCTATGCTAGGGGAGATGGTTAAAGATGTGCCCTCGAAACGAGGACATACGACCAATGGTGACTTTTTAGTGGTGAACTTAGTGCGTAGACTTGTGTCTTGGCGGGGTTAAATTGGACCAAGTTACGTCTACCCCATTCAGACACCTTCTCCAATGAATTCTCCACCTTCCTGTTTTTTTGCTTAAATGGACGCTTGAGGGCCGAAAAAAATATTTGAAATAAAAAAACTGTGGATTACATGTGTAGCCAGATATATGTCCCTTGTTTCGAGTTCACTGTGAAAGTAGCAGCGCTGGAGAATTTAAAATCTAGATTTATATCCGAAAATCTTATGGTCCCGGTTCCCTAGAACAAAAATTTTTTTGATTGCTTTCAAGCTAGTTTTTTTATATTGATAAATTAAAAGAACTTAAGTATATCCATACTAATATTATAAATGCGAAAGTGTGTCTGTCTGAACACTTTGTTATTGGTCATGCTTATGAGCTTTGAACTACTCTTCTGTTGTACTTAATAACTTTTATATTAAGCGCAACAAAATTGCCAAGCCACCCATTTTGATTAATGTGTAGAGTTTTTAGATTCTTCTCGTGCGGCTGACTGTGCACATTATATCAAGTATTTTGCCGCGATTTATGTATAAAATTAAGGTTTTTAGATTTAGGGCTGAGTGTGTAAGGTTTGAAACTTGGCTCTACATGAGATCTCACTACTTTTTGACACCACGAACTATTATGTTCTCATCTTGGCAGCATTATTACATGAAAATGTTTTTTGGTGGGATATTATTTATGACGTATTACAAGTTACGACGTGTCGGATTTACTATATTATGTGCTAGTAGCGCCCTCTGCTCCGATCATTGCGTGATATTCTGTATTGAAAACGAAGTCTTTCATTATATTTTACACAGACATATATCAAGATAGATACCGCATGTGTATGTAGTATGTACCATCGAGGAAATTGATTCCTATGCAGTTGATGTACCAACGTTATTTGGTCGAATATGTCAATTCAATGTTAATTGTGATCTGTCGGCTGGGTTTGACGTAACGCAACCAAACTACGTAGGTCTCCGATCTGCATAGGAATCAACTTCTCTGATAGTACTTCGCGTGCCATATCGCGTTCCCAAACGACGAGCAATGCTCGTCTTTCAAAAGTCTGTATTTTAGTCTGCTATCGGAATTGGACGTCAATCGGAATTTTAAAAATGCCTAAATGCCGAAAAGTGCAGTACTGAGCTGTAGAAATTCAAATATAAATGTTGGCCAAGATAATGGACGCGATTTTTATCATCGGTACGTCACAGTAGGTAGGAAAAAAGTGACACGCTCGTTTTCATACAAATGGAGCGACATGCGGTATCTATCTTGATCTATGTCTGTGATATTTTAGTACTTTTATGTCGTGTATAGTATATTCGTATGTACTATGAGACATGAAGCTGTACAGCTGTACACCGGAAATTGGACGTTTCGGTGACGGACACACGGACATATTAAACGGACAACTTATATCATACTAGATGACGCCTGCAACTCTGTTGCATTGTTCGTTTATCGCGCAACAACTGTACATTTTAACACCCAGGATAAAAAGTATCCTATGTCATTTCCCAAAACTCAAAGTATCTCCATACCTTTCGGCTTGTACTGTCAACACTGAAAAAGATTTTAACAAAATGGTCCGCCATTTATTCAATTAATATTATGTTACAAAAATGTGATAAAATGAAAAGCCACTCGATCGATAATTGTGTGCAAAATTCATATAAACCATCTACTAAATAATCCGAACAAAATCTAAAATTTTAGTTTGAATAGGTGAGCCCGTTCTTGAGTTATAAAAGCAGACACGAAAAATGGCATTGATTTTTATGGAGATTGTCTATACAACTCGTTTATTGGTTAAAAATTAAAGGCAATAAATATCAGTCATAAACAGTGATAAATAAATAAATAAAATGTAATAAATACTCGTAAGGGTTGATTCAGACCACAACGCGACGCGTAGATGCATTTCTAAAATATGGATTTGACAGATTCGCATGACGTCTTACGCAATTGAAATTTGTCTAATCCATACAAATTTATGTCGCGCCGCGCCTTGCCTCGTCACGTTGCAGTCTGAATTGGCCCTAAAATGGGCAGCTACGATAATATTCTCCATCCTTTCCGGCCCTGTGTA